>JAEIGR010000005.1:1025000-2225000 GCA_018904305.1 Scaptomyza montana | reverse complement strand
AATAGACAAATGCTTGATAAGAACTCAAGTGGATGGATAAGTTAGAAATGCTAAGAGTAGTTTCAAGGACTTCTTATTGATTTTTTTTCAAGTTTCCGATTCGAATTTTATAGTATTTTATTAATGAAAACTATGTTCGTAACTCAAATAATCCAACTCATTTTCATTAGTACCTTAAAAGTGGTGAAAATATCAATGAATATTTCTTAAAAGAAATTGTTGAGAAATGCTAATGTTGTTAACAAATATTTCCTAAAGATTCGAAAACATTGCATGCCCAACAAAGTTTACGCATAATTTTTTTTACCCATTCCAAATAGATAGCGCATCTTCGAGTCGCTTTACTTATTGCATGCATATAAAAAATATATTTTTTTTTACTACGTATTACAAGCAGTTTTTATTTCGCTGAGCGTTGTTCATAGTTTCTAGTGCGCTTTTTCATTTGCGCTGCCAGCATTAAACCCTCCTCTCGCTACGCTTTTCATGGCTGCGGGGCTGAGCTTCCAAGTTGCAGATGCTCTGTCTGACAGAGAGTTGGGCAAAATGCATGGCAGACTCTCATAAAAGACCTTAAATAGTGGCGCAAAGACATTTCAGACATTGCCGCGCGATGCTGCATTTGTCAATTTGCAATGAGTTGAAAGGGGCGTGGCTGGGGCATAAAAATGATATATGTTCGCGCTGAGTTAGCAATTTTTGTATGAATTGGTAAAAACGACGCCGACATTCGCTTTATGAATTTTTTTTTTTTTTGCTTCATGTTGTTGGCCACAAACTATAAAATATTTTGATTGTATTTCACATATGTCTGAAATTGAAATTGAATGCTTGCTGCACTTTATTTTTGTGTAGTGGCTTGATTCGAATTATTCGAGAGGCTATTTAGATTGAACTGCAAACTACCTGGCCATCCTTGTTGGCGGTTTATGTTGCAATTATGGCCGAGTAACCACAAAAAAGGAGCTGCACATAGTTTTGACCATGGCCAACACACAACACAGCGCTCACATTTCGTCATAAGCCCTGCACGAATTTTTGGGTATTTTGCCTTTAATCCTTTTGTGTGCTAATTGGAGCGTTGCTAGGGCCATAAGTACATACGAGAAACAACAAAACGAGTTGCGTAAAATATTTTGCCAAAATATTTGGCATAAACAGTTGAGTTTGCTGTCTCGCCTCTTGACATTCAAAAGCAGCTTAAATCAGCCACTTGGCCAAAAGTGGCCAACAATGTAAATGTTCTCTCTGTATGCCATTTTAATTGCTTTAGCTTAATGGTCACATGTGTTATCGAGTAGCTTCTAGATCTGAGAGAGAGAGAGAGAGAGAGAGGGAAATAGAGATATGTATTTAATTTTGGCTCTTCAACGTGCGGCTGTTTGCCACATACTCAAATCTCTATTAATTACAAAATGTTTTTCAAAATCGTGACTGCTAAATTGAGTGAAGAGCAATAGAGAAGAACTTCTGCTCAGTTAAGCAAAACTTAAATAACAATGGTTTTAATATTAAATCAATTTACTTTATTCTCTTTTACCAAGTTCATCTTTTTTTGTTAATATTCCAATTGAAGAAATGAATTTTTCATGTTTCATTTTCATGATGTTCCCACTCATTATTTTTAGAGATCATTCATTAGTAGCTCTTGTTACACAAACTTGTTGACACAACAGAAGCTTGTTTCGTTTTCTCTGACAGAAAGAGAGAGTAGAAAGAGAGACCGAGTTTTTTTTTAGTTGTAAAACAATTGTTATACTATTTGCCTTATCATTCGTGTTTGTGTGTTAATGATGCTGTCGAAGCTGCTTATCTGCTTAGATTCACAACTTAAATGCGCGTACTTAGTATTTGTAGCTGTAAACAAATGAAGCTCAACTCATCCGGTCAGTCGCAGTCTTAAAACAGCTGTCGATTGCTCTCAATGGAATAACCACAGACAAACTGGCAACAAGTTAAATACAAAATTACATAATCAAATACGTTGTAAACTACATTAAAAAGCCAACTGGTAAGCTCTTAATATAAGGGTCAGAAATATATGTCATACAATTGGATGAGTTTATAAATAAACAAAGTTGCTTAAGTACATTCTACATGATATTAAAAAGATCTAAAATTGTTGTTCGAACTCTCAGCTTGTGATAATATTGTCAACTTTATAATGACTTTTAACCACAATAAATTTAGATCTCATGATTATTTCGAGCCTAGGTTAAATGTATATCAGTTTGACCAAGTGAATTTCTTGTAGATATTTTCAATACTTTGTCTCATACACATTTAAATTTGCTTATTGCAATCTCAAGTCATGTTGACAGCTCTTAAGTAACCGTATCAGGAAGCAACAATCTGAGTGTTTTTTTTGTTCAATTTGTGCTCAGTTTGGGCATCTTAGTGGGTGCCAAAGTGACACATTTATGCGACAATTGGCGGCTTAACTTACGGCATAAGCAAATGTGTTTTTTTCTTTGCGTTTATTGGCTTTGCAATTTGCATATAATTTATTTGCAATTGCTGTGACATTTTGTGTCTTGCGCCAGCGTATTGTCTTCGACTGTCTCCCGTAGCGGTTAGCAGGTTGCCTCGCAAATCGTGGGAACATGTTGCATACTGCCAGTTGTTGGATTGTTGCAAGTTGCGCTAGTGTTGATTGTTGCTTGTCGCTAGCGACAAATCTAAAACCTGACTCAGTTGGCCCAAAAAAGAAAGAAAAACAAAACTTTCACTCAACGGAGGAGCACTTGATAATTAAGCCATCTTGCGGCTTGTGGCAGCATCATTTATCTGTTGTTAGACAATGGCTGCATCTACTAGCTTTAGCTACAGCACAGATAGCTATGGCAAATAGCTTCAACTGGGGCGCACCTTCAATTAATGAAGCGGAGCCCCCAACTTCAATTTAACTACAACAACGAGTTTGAAGTCTTTGGAGGTAAAAGTGAGCATTGTTGCCTTTTGGCCTTATTTCTATTTTATTTTTGCACTACTAAATGCCAATTTAAGCTGGATGCGAACCTTAACGTGGTGTTCAGGTGCTAATGCCTGCTGGCCCGTTAGCCGGGCCAAGAAGTTGTCACGCTAACCGGCTGCCGACTGAAACAAAAAACCGGTTCAGTGCTAAATGTTGGCATATGAAATCGATCCTAAACGATCTACGATTCCGGCACAGTCGCATTTTCACGCCACTCGATGGCAAAGCGGCCTAGTCTCGATTTATATATATATTGTTACTTCGTTTTGTTTTTTTGGCGAGAAAGTCAACTCTACACTTGAAAAAATATTCAATTCAATCGTCAAAATTGACACAAGACACAACTAAATAAATGATTATTTCGAATTATTTTTAGGCATTGAAAATTTTCGTATATGGCTGACAATGCTCCGACGAAGAAGCAATCACCTCCGCCGCAGCCTGTGGAGAAAACAGGTGATCCGATTATCTCACAAATTGGCGACTTTAAGCGTTATCAATTTGGCTTTTGCATGCTAATATTCTTGTGTAAATTTGGCACTGGTTGGCACACACTTGCCCACATCTTTCTGGCCGCACCCACACCACTCAGCTGTGGCACCGAGAATGTCACTGATCCGTGCAGCTCCGATTGTGATGAGAAGGTCTTCGATAAGAGCGTTTTTAAGAGCACCATCATTACGGAATGGAATCTAACATGCAAACGTGCCAGCTTAGCAAGTTTATCCCAATCCATTGTCATGCTTGGCATAATGTTTGGCAGCATGTTCTTTGGCATGATCGCTGATAGGTAAGAAGAAACACAGTTTTTGGGCTGCCAAGACTTATATAGATCGTATATAAATCTGGGACAGAAATTGAACCAGGCTCATCTCGATCAACGAGGCGGTGTTTCGAATCACTTGGTTGATTCAATAAGACTGCATAGACAACACATCTCTAGAAAACGCCCAACACTCTTTCTTATAATCGTTTTGCTATCTTGTTTTGTTTGCAGATTTGGTCGTCGTCCAGCATTTTTGGGCTGCTGCTTTATGCAGCTAGGTTGTGGCTTAATCGTCTGTTTGTCTCCATATTATTGGTTCTACTGCATCTTTAGATTTCTAACCGCATTTGCTACAGGCGGCACCATGACAACAAGGTAAATAAACCCAAATTTTCAACACTTTACTTCGCAATGTTCTTTAAATTTGTCAGTTTCTTGCAGCTTTGTGCTCATCATGGAGATTATTGGACCAAAGAAGCGTGAGTTGATTGCCATTTTGTATCAAATACCCTTCAATGTTGGACACGCCTCATTGGCTATCTTTGCATACTTTATAAGAACCTGGCGATGGTTTCAATTCAGTGTAACGATCTTTTCGGTTGTGTTTTTCATATATATATGCTTTGTGCCGGAATCTCCGCGCTGGCTTTTCACCACCGGACGTGTGGACCAATCCATTGCCATATTGGAGAAGATTGCAAAACGGAATAGGGTGCCAACCGATACGATTCGTGGAGAGATCGAGGCTGGATATAAAGTGATGTCGGCAAAAGCACCAGCCAAAAAGGGCACACTCATCGATCTGTTTCGGACACGCTATTTAAGGGTCAAAACCATCTGTATGGTGAACAACTGGCTGGTTGTATGCATGGTGTACTATGGCACCGCTCAGTATATAGCCAAGCTGGGTGGCAATATCTTCTTGAACAATCTGATTGCCGCCAGCCTGGGTATACCCGGTACTTTGCTCTGCATCGTGATGACCAAGTACATGGGCAGAAGGATCACAATGATGTTAACGAATGCTCTCAGTGCTATTGGCTTGTTAGCTCTAGTTGGTCTTTACAAAGCGGATATGAAAATTCAGGTTGTATGCGCCACTTTGGGTCTCTTTGGTGCCTCGATAACCTTTCCGAACGCCTATCTGTGGGGTGGTGAGATTTTTCCAACTGTCGTACGCTCCAATGGACTCGGACTGTGTTCGATGATTGGTCGCGTTGGTGGACTCTCGGCGCCACTTATTTGTGATCTGTCGGTATATGGAGCGTGGATAACACCACTCATTTTTGGCATTTTCTCCGTTCTCGCGATTGTTGGCTCAATTTTCTTGCCAGAGACACGCGGTATGCCGCTGCCCGAGACGCTCGAGGATGGTGAAAACTTTGGACGCAAGCCACGCGATTAACTGCTTATCTGTTTTTGCACAGTGTATGCGAAAGCCAAAAAACAATTAAAGCAACAAGATATCAAGCTTCGCCTCGCAGTCGCAGTCGCAAAATCAAAACCAAATCGAGATGTAATTACCGCAAAATGAATTTTTAGTTTCGTGATTATGAAAAAAAACTGGTTTAGTCCACCAAGACCTTTGAACGTTATGTCACAGCCCATTAAAGAGTATCACATTCAGCCTTTAGACGTGTATTAAAATTCAAGTATACAATGTATATTTTTTGGCTGTCTATATAATTTAATTGATGTAATAAAAAATATGTATATTTTCAAAACGAAGTTTTGTGATTTCTGGCATTTTAGATGGAATAGTTTTTTAGTAGGCAACACGTTGTCAGGATCATAAACTATTTAAAGGTATTCTAAGTTCTTTAATAAGTCGATGAATAATTTATTATTTGGAAGAGTTGCACTGAACTTACTTAACTACAACTTTGTGGAAGACTCAAGACAAATATTCCTTACTGTTGTCGAGATAAAGGCTTCGAAAAAATATAACAAAAATGCTCAAAATTAACCTTAACAAAAAACTTACATTAAAATAAGAATCCCTTAATGTAGCCTATTTGACAAAACTGCTGATGTAAAATAGCTTTGAATTTCAAGTTATTTAAGTAATAATTAGCGAAAAATAGTTGGGAAAAATTTAGCACAGTGTAATCGATTGGAACAAAACATCGAACATAAATGAATGACAACAGTCTAAAGCCCAAGCAATTATAGCATTTACAGAGTTACACACAGTAAATCAATGATTTCACCGCCTGACCTTCAAGGTGAACCTGCTGAAAAAGAAAAACAAAAACGAAATCCTCTCAAGGTTAATATTATTGTCAAGTTTTTGGCAGGCCTCATTTATATGCAACACTTGGTAAACTGTTCATGTCGCTAGCTGTCTACAAACCTAAACGATCTACTACTATTACCACTCCATCCGCTCCCCCCAACAGTTCGCTTATCCCTTCTCACCAGATTGTCATACACAGAAACGGCCTGCGCGTCAAAAGTCAAAAAGGAGTCGGTCAGTTTGCCTTCAGCACTTGGCTACAACATGATGATGCTCTTGCCTTTCAACTTGTGCTGCTCAATCGCCACTCAAGCTCAGAGAGAGCGAGAGAGAGAGAATTTCAGAGTAGGCTCAGTTGTCTGGACAGTCAATCAGTTGGTGGTGGTGCAACCGCTGGCCAATGTTCGACCAAGTTTTTAGCGTCATCGGCAATGGCAGCTTGTCATGTCAGCTGCCTGTACGAAAACTGTCAGAATTCGAGTTGAAGTTGAAGTTGCCTGCCTCTTTCCACATAGCCCCAACTGCCCATTCCCACTTGCAACTTCAAGTCCAAGTTCAAGTCACAGCGTCGGCGTCGCATTTTTAATCAGCAGCGGCGCGTCTTAGTGATAATTACCAGACATTTTTGTAGCCGCTTCCTTTTGCTGTTTGCTCCTCGTTCCTGATTTCTGGCTGCCTGTAGCCTGCTGTTCCTGGCTGTATAATTAATTACAAGTGCCGCGCTGATGGTGTGCTCTTGCCCATTATTCATTGAGTCAGACTGCGGCAATTGCTTTAGACTCTATCTCTCTGTATTTGCTCCAAATTCATCATCAGCAAAACAATTTGTTGGTTTTTTTTTTTTTTGCCATCAGCATGGGACAAAAAATTCACAGCTTAATTAACACAATATAGGTGCTACTCAAATGAAAAGATTTCTTTTGCAAAAAGTAGCAAATGTGTCAAATAATTCACCAAAAACATAATTATTTACCAAGTCAAAGACTGTTCAATAGTTTTGACTCAAGTAGTAATTCTCTTTATATAATAATATGAATTGTTATTGCGTCAGCTCAGATCCTGGCAATGCGTTAAAAAAAAAACTTGACACTTGGCTAAAAACCGCAAAGGCCAGCGCAAAAGTCATTTGCCATTTTGCCAACATATGGCAAATTTGCCCACTGACTGCATGTCGACAAACAACTACAACAGCTCCAAAAAGAAGAAAAACAAAACCCATTTAAGTTCAAAGCGCGACAACCGCCAAAGTCAGGAGTTAAAGCTTGCAGCTTGCAGCTTGGAACGCTTTGGGCTGCCAGTTACTGAGCCAGTCTCTCGATCATTATCTGAGCCGCATATCTATTTGCGATTACGCGGAGCAAAACTGTCTGCAAGAGTCAGGTCGAGGCTGTCATTCGTGGGAGTTTGTTTGCCGGTTTGCTGCTTGGCTAGCTGCTGCAATTGGCAAGCGTGCTGAGCAACAACAACGTGGGCGCAGACAAATGTCAAAATGACGCGCTCTTTGTTGTTTATCATATTTACCGCATGAGCCAGAGGTAACGAACTTGGCCCAAATGCAATTAGTATTCAAATGTAGACGCGATGAGTCTCGAGCACAAAAGCACAAAACGAGTCATCATCAAGCTTCTAGCTCCAAGCACTAAAGTCATTTTTTGCCGACAGGGGAGCTGTTGGTCAACGAGGAGAGGCAGAGAGACAGCAAGAAAGGCAGGGAGGTTAAACGCTAAAAAATGCGTCTAGGCTTTGTGCGCGCTGCTTTAGAAAATTCGTCGTAATTTAGCGCACGCATTTTGCATTTTAAATGCTGGCCAACAACGATGACGATGACGATGACGATTATGTTGACTTCTGAATAATTCCGACAAATTCGTTTGACTAATTGCGAGGAAAGAAAGAAAAACTCAAGCCATACAGACGGGGGGATTCTGTATAACTTCACACACACACACGCACGCACACCTTATCGGCCACAATTAAATGACAAGCTCAGCTCTCTTTCGTCCAACGACTGGCTACGTGACTTTGACTTCATCTTATCAGCTCGAACTGATGGACTTGCAGCTCTAGATTAAGAGCAGAGCGGCACATTTTCTCTGATGATTCAATATATATATATATATGGTATATACTACTCGTTGCATATCAAGCAGGCCACAAATATGGTCTCTTTATTTCTTTCTCTCTGAGTTACATAACCATTAAGAAAGCAAGAAAGTCAAACGCGCAATGCATTCATTTTGGGCGCCATTAAATCGTCTACAGCAGCCAGCACCAGTATTGCCACCAGCACTTACAGTTGTAAATTTAACAACCGAGTTATGACAACTGCCAGCAATTAAAATTGACAATTGATACGACAGACAGACCAAGAATAACAACAGCGAAAAAGAAAAGAAAAAAGGAAGACAACAACTGAAAATGCTGTCGACGGGTGGGAAATGATTGGGGAGGATAATAAACGATGTTATGGGTATGTACTTTTACTGACTGATAGGCGCCATGTCAATGCACGTTTACACGTGACTGTTATTATGATTTGTAGCATGACATGAAACTTAATAAAGGTTTGTCTCATGGGATAAAAGATAAAGGTTTGTCATAGCTCTGTTCACTTTTACAATATTAAGCAAAACAGATTTTTTTTAAATCCATTAGAAATAAAATTATTTTGAAATCAAAAATAAAAAGTCCCCTTTGAATAAACAAAATACATAATTGAAACCAAACGGAATATTTTTTTCCTAATACTAAGACCTCTGTCAAGATCAAATCGACGCAGAAAGCGTTTCTTCGGTTCTATCGGCTTATCAATTCTCAGAATTGCAAATCGAATACCCAAAACTTGTTTTTGCAATTTTGACTATTAAACTGCGCAACCTCACTTCAGTGTGTCAGACATTCCAGCTTACTTTTCCTATATGTATATTTTGGTCCCATTAACACTTATCAACTTATGTATAAATCTATAAATTATTATAACCTTAAGGTGCAACTACACTTGATGAAAGCATCTAAATGAGTAAATAGTCGCTCAAAGCGATCGCTGGCAGAGATGGCTCGAGGGAGCTAATCGCTAAATGCGTGCTTAAGAATATACTTATAGCCACTGAGCAGATGAACATTGTCAATAGATTTATGTATTTTTGAATGTTTACGCGACACAATTTTTAGCTCGACTAAACATTGAAAAACCCATTATATGTATAGACTATTTCTCGTTTTGACAATAAAATTCATTTTCATTGTATTTTATGCTCATTTCTCGCGCGTGTCAGTCACATTGCTTTTTATTGTAAGATAGTAGTTGAACAATTTGCTGAAACTTATTGCTGCAAATTATGACAACAACAACAACAACAATATAACCATATGAGGAGCACAGACCAGCAGATTAGAGATGGCTCTTTGCCCAATTGGGTTTTTGGGCAGCAAAATATGACAATTGGCGGCATTATTAAAAAATGCTGAATACGCTTAATCTACCGACATCAGTCTAAATGGCCAGCATAAACAAGAAAAAAAACAAAACCAAATTAAAAGAAGAAAAACCCCAAAACAGGTGAAATGCGCGACAGTTAATGGGCGTTGTGCCCCGCCCCATCGAATGGGCATGCGTTGATGTATGGGTAGAGAGAGGGAGATAGAGGAGAGGTAAAGGCAAAGGGCTAGAGATGGTTTGACAGTTGCTGATAGCGCACTCAATTTGCATTTTAGGTCGTTGCGAGAGTAGCAGAGAAAAATAAATAGAAACATTCTGAAAATGTCAACGAGTGCCAACAATTACTTTTTATAACTTTCTAGCTGCCACTTCAATCTCAGCTGGAAATTAGTTTGCTTCGCGCTGATTTGACTAAAATGCAGCAGAGAGAGAGAGAGAGAGGGGAAGGGTTTTATAGTGTTGTAAAATAAAGTGAGAGGGTTGATTTTGTTGCTGGTAGTTTTTCAGGTGGCAAGCAAACATTAACATAATATTATGAAGGGATTTTAATTAAAAAAAATCTCAAAAGCATTTGTTCGGAGCATACTCAACAAAGTCGTTTCATATCGGACGTGTGTGCACTGAGAGAAGGCGAGAAGGTAAAAGAAATGGAAAAAAAGTGTTTGAAATTTAGACAAAAAATTGCAAGTGAAATTTAAAACATTTAAAATAATTATTCACATTAAATAACAAAAATTATTAAGAATTTACTTAACAATAAACTCTTTTTTTCTTGCCTCTACATTTCCACACTTGGCTTTTCTTTCAGTGTCTTTCGGGGTCCATCTTGTGTCGTGGAGCATTTAAGTCTGCCATCCGGCACAGACAATTAAAAACCCTCTGCACAGTTTTGCCATTTACCGTTTTATAAGCACAGATTACAGCTTTACGTAACGCACACACACACATTGAGACACCAAAGAGACAGGACGTTCGGTTTCAGATCCAGACGACACACACACAAAGTCCGATAAGCGACCACAGACAGGAATACGGGTTGGGTTACGGATTGGGTTATGCGGCGAATGTCTTTCTATGTATCTGTGTGTGCTTGTGTGTGTGTGTGTGTTGTTGTTGTGATTTTATGTTGGTCATAGTCATTCTCAGTCAGCCCCGCCCCCCCCTCCAAACACTGTCGTCCTTGTCTGCCTGCCTTCTTTAATGACATTGCATTGCACTTATTTCTTTTTGACTTTCTTCTCTGGTTTTTTTGTGTTTTTGTACACATATTGTACTTGAATGTCTTGGCACCTAGCCAAAAGAGTGCGAAAGAGATAGAGCGTTGATAGCTAGCTGTAAAACCTGATGATAGCTTAATTTAAGAGTTTTTAAATCGGTTTCTTGTACGTTTTTCCATACGTCGGCTTCCCTAACAATGTGATTTGGGCGCAAAATCAGCTGCGAATTTGCATCAAAGAACGCTCAAAATGAAGTCATTCAGAGATAGCGAGCGAGTGGGAGCTAAACTTCAATCGCTTCCAACGACAAAATGACTAAAACTGCATAGCAAAACAGCGATAGAAAGAGGGGGAGAGTGAGAGAGCGAGAAATAGCTGCTAAATATGCAATGCACGGACAGCAAAAAAATAGCATCAATTGCAAAATCAGGTGATCATGTACGAAACGATGGCTGTGTCATCAGATTTTTGGTTGTTGAATAGTTTCTATCGACTATTTAAAGGGATTTTGCTCGTCAGCTGTTTGGAAATGTGTATGAATTCAAGAGATAAGTATAAACAATATGCAAATGAATGGAAAATTGTATGTGAGAGAAATGCAAATCGAATAAATATGCTAAAAAAAAAAGGTGTGAATAAAATTAAGCAGTTGCATTTTTGGTAGGGTTTTGCTGTGAAAATGCATTCAACTTATGTTGTAAAACATTTAAGAAAAAAAAATTATTACTTTGAATTCGATTTAAGGCATATTTAAATAAAAAAATCATTGTTTTCTGGTTTTCCACAAATTATTTTTTTGTAATGACATTTCTAAGCGAAAAAATTATGAAAATTGAATTAGAGCAACTGTTGGAGTTGCCACATCAGCAACAAAGTCAAGAGCTTCCTTCCCCCCAACACTTGTGGGCAATTTGTTACATACAAATGGAATGTAACGTGTCTATAATGTGGCATAATCATAGCCACAATTTGTGTCTGCTTCATCGTATAATTTAATACTCCATCAATGTTAAGCAACCATTTAATATGGTAATGAGCCGAAATAAAGGAAAGGAAACCCATTGCCAAAATGCACACAAAAACCCTTTCGAGACGAAAACACATCAACAGAATGATAAAAAGAAAAAAACGAACTGTTGAAATTGAAACCGTTTATGGAAATTGGAAAATTACGCTCGAGACAATTGGACAAACGCATAATAAATACAAGAATTTGCATACATGTGTGTATAAAAGAGAGAGCGAAGGATGTGTGGACATATAAATATATCCAAAAATATGGCAACGCCATAAAAGTAAAATCTCAGCAAATAGTCCAGCAATAATAAAGATAGGAGTATGGCGGGACAAATAAGCCAAGTGAACGGCAAACCGGAAACGGAAATATTTCGCAATTGGCGCGAAAGGCGAGACGATGATAAAGAGGGTGAGTGGGAAGGGAGGGGAGGAGAGGCGAGGCAGTAAGGAAAGGGCGCGGCTGTTAACACATTTACAAGCCTCGTCGACGACGTAGACGACAATAAAATATCACCAAGATTATCTGGCAGAGAGAAGTGCCAAAGCCGGGCCGGGCATTCACTTTGCATAATAAGCCGGATTATGGAACCACTCCGTACTTTCCTTTACCACCCCTCCACTCTATGACTATGACAATTGATTGCACTGCTCAATGAGCGAGAATGCCATCCAAATGGTTTTCTTTTTTTTTTTTTGAGTCCTTGGCCTTGGATAACAAATAAGCAGCTCTAGCAAATGGCGTGAAAAAAAGTACTTGACAAATTGCATTTAAGCTGTTAGTGAAAAAACGTTTTTAACAGTGTAAAGAACAAATTTTCTGATACTTTTTTTATTAGTCATATTGCTTGCTTTGAACTTCGACTTTAAAATGTTTGCTTTATGTTAGAAAATCACTTAGGAGCTTTTGGCGCTTTGGTCAGCGCTTTGGAAACGGCCCATAAAATGGTCATGCCGCCATTTTTATGCCCATAAAATTCGGCAGTGAAATTGAAACTTAAAATGCGTAAAGTATACGCCCCTCTGAAACTTCGCCCACTTACCCACTCCTACAAAAGCCGCCTCCGGCACGCTGCGAGTTTCAATTTTTATGCACATTTTATATGCCTAACTGTAAATTGCTGTCCAAGCCACGCCCAAACCCCCCCACCTGCACCGCAGCGACTCCCTTCATACAGCTGAGCTGCACGTTCGTCCAAGTTCAAAGGCCAGAGGCTCGCTCAAACACAAACAAACAAACAAATATTTCTCTTTTGGCCACTTTTGTCTATGGCGAAATTCCACGTTCGCAATCGTCATAAATCTTATGGCCACATCTTGAATTTATGTGCCTCAGCAAACACTCACACTACCCTCCTCCCTCCTCCCACCCGCCGCTACGCATTCTGTGGCTGTGTTTTGTGGCTTAGATTACTTAGTTCGCGCACACTTTGTGTGTGTGCGAAGCAGCTGACGACGCTGTTTGGGGCTATTGATTTTTGGTTTGTTTTGTGCTTATTGAATTTGTTTTGCTTGCGGCCGTAGCAAAAGTTTTTTAATCAAACCAACTAGTTGGCTTAAAGTTCTGTTTCATGCTGCCAAAAATGACAGAAAAGTGTTTTCTTTGCTCTAAACCTTTTTAATTCTAAGCCATAGACACAACCACACACAAAAGCCAAAAGCATTTTTTCTCGACCAACGCTTAAAATATTTACAGCTGCCGCTCAACCCTTAACCTTATGGGCAAGTTCTCATTACTTGCTCGAAAGCGAGTGAAGAGTAGAAGAACCCCAAGACAATCAAAGGTGAGCTGTTGCATTTATTCTCTCGTTTTTTTGTGTCTGTTGCTTGGCATTTTCTTTTATTTTCCGCTTGGCTGGCACAAGCATCACGTGGTCAGAAATACCCAACACACACACACACAACACACACACACCTGCAGCTGCATCCTTTGGATAACTGTAGCCAAAGCCAAAGGCAAAGCCAAAGGCAAAGCCAAAGCCAATGCTGAAGCAAACTCTGCCGCCACTGAAAATTGGCGTCTGCCAAACATATAAATAAAACAAAACGTGCCAAGAAACAACCCCCCTTATAAGGTGTAAATCAAATTAAGGGGGGGGGGGGAGTGGGTGTAGGAAATTTTCATATAATCATAATGCACAAAATTTTAAGGTGGGGGGCGGGGTGGGGATATTTATGCAGATTTCATTGATCAAGCACAGTTTAAAGTGGGGGGTGGCTTCCAGTTGTGTTATGTAATTATAACATTCAGCAAATTTTAATAAGTGGAAGGGCGGGAGGTGGGGGCATCAAATTTTGATGAATGGTGTAATCATTCAACAATGGTACAAGTTTTAAAAATGGACAGGGGGGGCGGGGGTGAATTGTGTGAGTTTGTAATTGTTATCTATACAATACAAATAGGGGTGGGGCGTGAACTATCAGTTTGGGTGTCAGTATTCATGCTCACAAAAAAACATTTTTTAAGCGCGGGCCGGTTGGTGGCTAAATCATTTAGATAATCAAAATGTCACAAAAAAATAAAGGGGGCAAATAAAATGCCAAAACCCGTTACGAAGCGTAGGGTATGGGGGCACTTGATGCAGTTTTGAGGGGTCATACACCATCTGGCACAATTGGCATCAATTGAGTATTGGCTTTACTTTAAAATGCGGAGGGCGTGGCATTTGAGCAGTTGGGGGCAGTAGCTATCATCTACCAAATTGGTACTAGCTTAAGGAGAGATATGTTTCGGTTTGAGTAGAATTATCGATTTGCCAGCCCCCAGTTACGCACCCATCTGACACTAATTCCCAGATAAAGTTGAAAGTTAAGTAGCGGGTAAGCTCACCACCAACAAAACAACGGACATCAACAAATACACCGGCAGTATAAAAAAGGTAGACAAATCCGAAATAAATAACAGCGTTGTCTAGAGCTCAGCCTCCCCGAAAAACCCCAACCACTCTCTTCTCTCGCCGTGTGTATGGAGTGGCAGGCGTCGCCGCCGCGTCTCGACTTTGGCTGAAAAAGCTGCGTCAGCGTTATGGCAACCAGACACCTGCTCTTCTTGCCACACACTGCGCTGCATGGCTCACACCATAAGCCCAGACTCAGACTGTTGCACGTTGCGTATACGCTCAGCTGCACCACAAAATGAGCGAAAATCGCGTCATCTATTTGCCATTGCAATCGCAATTGTACTGCTCGTTTTTCGTTGTTCTTCGTTGTTTTCTTTTGTACCAGACTTTTAATACAAAATCTATTTATTTATATATATATATTTATATATATATATTTATATATATATATAACAATTTTATTGGTGCGGCTGGGTGGATAGCAGGATGAAGCGTTGAGGAAACAACCGGATGAGCTTGACTTGACACTAATACAAAATTAAGAAATAATCTTCGAGTCATATTTAATGTACTTATCAATTATAATTCTAAGACCTCAAGTGTAAGGTCATTGAAAAATAAATGTAGAGTAACACATACCTACATTCGAACTTTCATTTAACGTATCTCGAGGGGAGAAGAAAAAACCTATTGGTTGAACCAAATTGGAGGGTTTTGGAAATAAAATGAATTCTTTGAATAGAAAACCTTGTTCAACGGCAGTTCGACATATAGAAGTTCGACTGTAAATGATTATTTAAATAGGTTGAGTTCATTGCTAGATTCGGCAAATTGAGATAAGACGCAAAATTAAAATATTCACGCTTTAAGTGCGTGTTTTTCAGCTAAATGCAAATATTTTATATAAATTGCTCTTCATCTAAAATCTTCAGTTTAGTTTTGAAATAAACAACGAACGAAGCAAGAAATACGTGCGGGAAATTTAATTTAAAAATATGCAAAATAATATTATTTTGCTAACAATTTTATTGCTTTTGAGTTTGCAAAACTCTTTGGCTATAGAAAACAATCTATCGCAGGATTACCAAGGAACCAAAGATGGCTTTGTGTCCGAGTTAAGCAACGGGGAGAGTTCACTGAAAAATTCACTGCCGGCACACCGCCTGAACAAGGACATCAATGCGAATTACACAAAACAAAATCTAACCAAAAGTTTGACTACCGATAACACTGAACTGCTGATTGAAATCAACGAACTTAAAGAGAAGCTCGAAAGTCAAAACCAAGTTTTGTTTGCTCTCAATAAAACTATCATCGAAATAAGCGTAAACTTAACCTCTCGAATGAAGCTCGAAATAAATAAATTAAAACAAGAAGCAACAAATCAGACCTCAACAATTGCAGCGTCGGATACTTCGATAAGGCAGTATGTTACTGAGATCCGTTTACGTAAATCACAAGCACTGATTACCAAATTAGAATCAACTGTCAAGGCAATGAATCAACAAATTGTTGATTTTAAATCAGAGCAGAGCTCAATTGCAGAGAGCGTTCCTTCCAGTTGTGTGTCATTTGGCGACTCTAATAATGTGCATGTGATTAAAGTTGAGGGCTTTACGGAACCCTTTCAAGTGTTGTGTAACAGCCAATTGTCAGCTGGACCCGGCTGGACCGTTATACAGCGTCGAATCAATGGTAGCGTTGACTTCTATCGCGGCTGGGAGGAATATAAACAAGGATTTGGAGATTTAACTGGCGAATTTTTCATCGGTCTGGAGAAGTTGCATGCAATGACAAATGCCAAACCACACGAACTCTATATCCATATGGAGGACTTTAATGGTGACTCATCTTATGCCAAATATGATGATATAAAAATCGGTTCTGAGGCGGATGGCTATCCTCTACAGAAACTGGGAGAACACGACGGTGATACCGACGATGCATTGCGTTCGAATGAAGGTCAAAAGTTTACCACATTCGATCGTGATAACGATAATAATGATATCGACAACTGTGCTGAACTCGAGCATGGCGCTTGGTGGTACACCGTCTGTGGACTTAGGTGAATTTTTATTTTTTTTTAAGAAAACTTTATTTTAAACAGTATTTTATACATATATTTTATTATTAATTTGATTTCCTTTTATTTTCTCAGTAACTTGAATGGTGCTTATGATAAAGATATTGGCATGTATTGGGATTATCCTCTTCTTTTTTTGAAATCAGTTCTAATGATGATACGACCAAGGGAAACATAAAATAACACACAAAAACTGTATAAAACAAAAAACTTGAAAACTGTAAGACTTGAAGTAAATATTCTCGATTTGTGGAAAATAAAAACGATATTGAAATTGCTAGAAATATTTTTATTTTAATTACAAATTTTATTAATATATTGACAAACCTACCCAAAGTTTATATAACATTGGAATTATTTATTTATTTATTTTTTTTTTTAACATAATTTTGCTTTGTTTTTCTTTTTTTCACGCAAGTCCAGCTGATAAGACGCTTAGTTTCCGCCTGATAACCAAGTCCTTACTTTGAATTATAATTTATAATGGTGAGAATTCGGCGAGAGTTGAGTGTGTTTCACTTTGAAAAGCATAAAATGCTAAGATTTGAGGCAAATTTGGAGGCTGAAAAACCAGACGCACAAACTGAAAGCTGTTGTGAAAACCTTATAAAAGAGCCAAACACAAGTTAAACAAGCGAAAGTCAAGCTAGACGATAATGAAGATCAGCTAACAATATTGCGTTACAATTTAGCCAGTTTAATATTATATTAAGAATATCAAATTGTTAGGTCAAGGAACAAATGATTGAACTATAAACATAAAAACTGTGAATATTTGATTTAACTTAAAGCTGCATAGATGAAAATCAAAGCATATGAAAAATAATTCGAACAGTTTCATCCCAGCAGCTGTTTACCTTTTGGCAGCACCACAGGCATCTATAAAATAAAATTTCCCGGCTTGGAATCCTTCTATGTGGCGTGTGGTGCACGTTTGGCGGGTTCTGGCTGGTTGGTCAAACAACATCGCATGGATGGCAGCGTCAATTTCTATCGCAATTGGAGTGATTATCAAGCGGGTTTTGGTGCACTTAATGGCGAGTTTTTTCTAAGTTTAGAGAAACTGCATCGCTTGACATCGCAACAGCAATCCTATGAGCTCTATGTGCATCTGGAGAACTTTGAGGGCGAGATACGTTATGCTCACTATGACGATTTTAGTGTTGGCAGCGAGCAAACCAACTATGAACTTAGCTCTTTGGGTCGCTACGATGGCAATGCAGGCAATTCGATGGGTTTGAACGTTCTACAACAGTTCTCAACACTGGTTAATGATATTGACAGCTGGTTTTAAGGTAGTTGCGCCAGAAGATATCACAGCACCTGGTGGTATGCATCCTGTGCAGCATTTTGGTGGGTTTCTCACATTTGAAAAGCTTCTAGTTTTAACTATTTCTCTTTTTGCAGTAATCCCAATGGCAAATACTTTAAGCGGCGAAAACTGAACTCGAATTCACGTGGCAAAGGCATTACCTGGCATCACTGGCATGGCTGGCTTTGAGGAATCACTTAAATTCGTACAGCTCATCAACATATGTGAAATTGTTTGTCCATACAAAAAACATTGATTTTTATTAATATTGTAAATGTTTTAAAAGCTTAACTTGTGTAATGAATTCATGTAATCAATTTTTAATTTCAATTAGCAACAGATATTGAGTCGGGTGCAAATATTCACACCAATTGGAAAATAAGAATAAAAGGAAAGAATGTGAGCTAGCCCGAGTACCAAATGACTGGCAATCAATTAAGAAAGAAGCATATCGATGTCGCCATATGCCCATAATGTCCAGCACAACTGAAGATTGTTAGGTAATGCTAAAACCCAATTCGCATGCAGTAAATAGCTAACAAAGGGGACACAAGACACTTCACAATAAATGTCTTATATATGCATATTCATGTGTCAAAGTGGCAAGCTGTTGGTGACTGTTGGTCGTTGGTTGTCTGTGCCGATTGGCTTGGGATCACACTAAATGTATCTGTATCTTTAAGTTCTCTCTCTCTCTCTTTCGTAACAACACCAATTGCTTCCGCATAAATGATCAACGAAATTTGTGTGCAAATGCTGTTGTTGCTGGTTGTTATTGCTGTTACATTAATTAGTTGTTTGTGAGTTTGTCGTCTGTAGCTCTAAGTGAGTGTCTGGTAAATAGAGGAAAAAAACGTTGCAACATAAGTGGTAGGTAGACGAAGCTGCTCTTTCTAATGGAACTTAACTTTCGAGAAAATGCGTTTCGCCTTTTAATGGACAGTACACGCAATAGAAGCAACATCAACATCAACAGCATCAACATCAGCAGCAGCTCATTAGATATTCCCTTTTCCATGCTAATATGCCATGCACTCAATGTGCAAATAGTTTGAGAGCAACTACTACTCTGACTATCTAGTTTTCAAAGCCTAACGGCATCTGAGAACAACATTGCCAGTGCGTTTGCCTCAGACAGAAACTGAAACTGGTCAGCAAAAGGGTTGACGACGACGCTGGATATTTTGTGGTTAAGATACTTTCTAGTGCATGGGACCTTCAAATTGCTTTGGGCTTAAGCTGTAAATATTCAAAAATAAATAAACTAACTAGAAATAATTGGTTTAAAGTTAAAGTTCAAGTAGATAGTGTTTAAAAAGAACCTCATAATTAATTTATCAATTTATTTAATTTAATTTCTTTATAAAAACTTTTTATATTAAGTGTTAACGGGGCTGTAAGTTTGTATATTTGTTGAATACATGAAATCTAGTTAGCACTTTTTAGATTCTTTTGTATTTATTGAATGCACATTTTGGCCAGTGCTAATAAATAGAAGCTTTTGTTAAGTACTTTGTGAGAATATTTTCAAATTGAAACTAAAATGTTTTACATTTCGGGCTAAAGTTTGTGGAATTGATAGCTGTATCATAAACTAACGCCGACTCGCTTTCAAAACTATTGCACAATATCCCCTTTCCCACCAAAACACTGAGAAAAAAAAACGAGTAAAAACAAAAGGCTTACCCTCCACCAACCAACCCACCCAATTGCCCTCTGGATACAGACATGGCAAACAGTGCAAATGCAATTCAGAATCAGCGGCGGATCTCGGACAAAAGCAGAAAAGCCAGGAAGCAAAACAAGTTGGAAGAGTGTGGTGGGAGGGGGGGCGGGTGGAAAGCGATTTGTAGAGCACAGTTGAATGGCTGACGAAGGCGAAAGGAGGGTTCCCCAAACTTTGTGGCATAAACTTTTAATGAGTTCTTTTTGCTATATATATTTGCGATTTGCATCGCCACGCCCCCCATTTGTCACACAAATGAAATCTGCTAAAGCGAAATTGCATTAAAGTTGCCATCGCCGATGTTGTTGTTGTTATTGTTGTTATTGTTGTTGGTAAATTATTTACCCGCTGCGGCCCACTTCAATGACATTGCCTACTGCTTTGAAAGTTTTGGTCAAAGCATTACCCCGCACCGCACCGCACCGCACCGTTGTTCTTCGTCGTCTCCGGCTCAATGATGAGCGCAAAACAAAAATTGCGAAATAAAATAAATAAATATGCTTGGGCGCAAAAACTTTTAAATTGAAAATGCGCTTTGAATATTTTCAGCGTTTTGCAATTCGCATTTTGCCAGTATTTTCACCAGCTATGGCAATCAAGAGAGAGCGAAAGAGAGAGAGAACTTCCTGTCCGTCGCCATCTTGTGCGCCATTGCACTTTGCTAACTGCTAACTGTACTTCAGCTGCTGCTGCTGCTCATCTTCGCCGTCTTTGCCGTCTTCGGCTTTTGGCAAATGGCGAAAATAATTTGAAATTTTAATTAAAAGTATTTTTCGAGCTAAAGTTGCCCCGCTGCCGCCTTTCTACTATCAAGCAGACAAATACGACAAAATCAAAAACAAGAAATTCCAACACACAAACGAAAAACTATTTCCGGCTCTTGCATTTGCCTCTTGAATGTTAATATTGTCGCCAAAGGCAAAAAAAAAAGTCCTCACACTTGCAACACTTGCAATACTTAGGATATGTAATGCAGCATCAAGCCAAAAAGAGACGAAAAGTCTGCGGACATGTTGCAACTTGCAATTGTAGCCAATGACGACAAGTGTCGCCTTCTGTCCATCTTTCTGTATGTTTGTTTATGCGTACAAGTATATCATGATATTGTCATGGTTAGCTGAGCAAAATATATTTATTTAAATAAAAAAATTTATATAAAACTTGTTATTTTAAATCTTAATAATTCAACAAAAACATTTTTTAATAAATTTTCATGATAACAATCTACGCATAAACATCAGATCCTGTTTCCATGCGTTTCTTTTGCATGCGTATATGCTAAAAAAAAAGAGTAGGGTTTCCCATCCTCTCCTCCTCTTTCGCTCTTCTCTTTGCTGGCTGTAATTAAACCTTAGTAGCTGAAACAGGAAGGAAGCCTTTAAGGCACTTTCAGAGACATTGCGGGACTCTCTCAGCTTCTGGGCACAAGTTCACGCAAGAAAGAAAGAAACAAACTTTATTAATAAAAGTTTTTCCTTTGGTATTTTACTCAAGTATTATTAAAAACTTTCCTATATACATATGTATGTATGTACGTTGTAACGTTGGCAATTCCTCTGCACACACTATACCAAATACTTATACTTAGTATAGACGCATATGTTGACGGCGGTTCTCATGCATAGATTCAAGGCTGGCAAGCATTTAATTGCAAAAGGTCCTTTTTGATGCTTGCATGGCAAAATATTTGTTTTTATTAATTTTGTTGTCATGACATTGCGTTGGACAAAACATTGATCATATTTTGCATTTTGCCAGCCTGCTTGCATAAGCTTAACTTTAGTTCTTTGTTTCTAATAACAAAGTTATAAATGTTTTTCTCTTTTGCCCAGATGTGACACGGTTTAATATTTCCTAACTTTAAGTGGTTGGAGTTTATTTTGTCAATCAAAATTGCCATTCTAAGACATTAACAATTTTATGTTGCCAAAGATTGAGGCACGTGCTTCACTTGCAGCACCGCCAGCACCATTCAAACCACTCGCTGGCCAAACGTTCACATCAAGTTCACAAAGTCAATTCGAATTAAACAACGCATTTGATTGCCGTATAAATGGCCCCAGCCACGCCCATATTTATGGGCGCCAGCAAAGCACAGCAAAATTGCAGTTGGCCACGTTTAAAACGTTTGGCTAGCAGCAGCAGCAGCTTTGGACACACCCCAAAAACCAAATAAATAAAAAATAAAAATTGAAATAATTGTGCTGAAAAATAAAGTCGCACAGAAAATTAGTCAAAAACGGGCCTTGAAATTGTTTAAAAAAAAAAAGAAACATAGAAACGGGGCGGCGTTTCAATTAGCTGTCTGATGGTTGTCCAGCAATTAGGTGTGTTACCCGAGCGGGCTCTAAAATGATTTTAATCGTTTGTGTTCTAACATAGATTTCTTATTTCTTTTTGCACTTTTTGAACACATTTTGTTGTCATGTCGTCGCTGACATTAGCAACATTAGACGCCCGCACACACACACAAGCACAAACATGAAGCATTTGTTTTGATTAAAAACATTAGATATGACAAATTTAATTAAGGTTAATTTCGGTCTTGCTTTGTGGCGAATATTCCGTCTTAAATATTCTATGGGCAAATAAAGCGGGAATTTTAGTTATGTTTAGATCGATTTATGATCTATGTTAAACTACAAATGTAAATAAAAGATCCTTGTTTAGTTACCCTTAAATAGGAAAATCTGTGCAAGTGTTATATTGTCATAGATAAAAGACAGTTCTATCATTCAAGCTGCTATTACAGGGTATTTCTTTGACTGAGACATTAAGAGTTTGTTTCTTTTTTGTTTTTGCCAGCATTTTTAGTTCTTTTATGTCGTGTTTTACAGTTTTTTTCTGTTGCTGTTGTTGTTTATCTAAAATTGCAAATCGAATGCGATGCAGTTGAGAGAAGGGCTGAGGCCATGCCTACTAGACTCCCCTGCCCTCTACACACCACTCTTATTTGCTCCTGCTGTGTGTGGGGGGCTGTGTGAAAAGGTCAAAAGCATTCGATTAACTTTAATTTGCGCGGCTCTTGCCAAGTTATGTGTTGTGTTTTGAGCGCTGGTCCATTGTTTTGTGGCTGTTGATTTAGTTAGCAAAGCGCCCAAGCATAGTCAACATAGTTTTTGGCCAGAGTGTGCCAGCGTTTGCCGGAGATTTTCGCATAGTTCAGGTGTGCCGCTAAAAAGCAAAAACAACGAAAAGGGAAAGACGGCGTGAAAGCCAAACCTACTGCATACAAAAAACAAAAACAACTTCCTGGCTCATCATCAGAGACGACTTTACAATGGAACTTTACGAAAGCAGGGTTTTTTTTTTTTTTTTTTTTGATTTATGCCCCGTTTGTGACCATGTCATAGTTCATGCAAGTTCACTCAGCTAGGTGGCCAAAAGTAATGTGAGATAGTGTGTGTGTGAGT
Organism: Scaptomyza montana; assembly: GCA_018904305.1. Taxonomy (NCBI): domain Eukaryota; kingdom Metazoa; phylum Arthropoda; class Insecta; order Diptera; family Drosophilidae; genus Scaptomyza; species Scaptomyza montana. The sequence goes on along the minus strand of JAEIGR010000005.1, from coordinate 2,201,980 downwards.
GGTTTTTGAACATGTTAACAAAATACTAATTGCTGTTAGTGCCAGGCACGCGTCATCAGCCAAACTAACTAACAAACTTAAGCAAAATGTCAGACAAACAGAGGAAGGCAAAGAGAATGTTGCCTACAAAATTTGGCAACTAAAAACTGCAAGTGACGGGTTTAATTTTTGTTGCCTTGGCGACGAATGCAGCGCTCATAAAATATATATACATAATTGATACAGCCGCCAGCAGGCACTGCAAAATATACACGAAAGACAAACAGACAGACAGACAGTTATAGAGACAGAGAGCGTCGTTCAATTCTGTCAGTCAAACAGTTGTTAGTTTGAAATTAATTTGCACACTCGAGCAAAATAATTTACAGTCTCTCGCCGGGCTGCGCAAAAAAAGCCAATCACTTTGTGTTTCCCCTCTACCCGAGATACTTCTTTTTAACCGCAAATAATTGAGGCTGACTGGCTGGCAAACGTGGGCTGGTTTGATAGCCGCAACATTTTTATGCATCTCAGCCACGTGACATATCACGAAATTCTGTTAAGAGCATTCGCAATAGCTGACCAACAACAACGCTTCATACTGGAAGCTGTCAATTAGTTTTAGGAGTTATATCAAATATATATGTATATAAAGCTACGTTTTGGGCCACATTAATTGACCTTAAATAACCAAATTATTTAATTAAAATGGAATACTTTGAACGACTTCGAAGCTCGTTCAGTAACAACTGCTTGCAAGCAGCACGAAAAGTGACACAGTGCTTGCAAGCTGTTAAATAGGCATTCACAAATGGATCGTTTTGGTTTATTCGGATACTTTTAAATGCAAATGCAATATTGAAATTCAATTTGGAACAGTTAATAATAAGAATGTGACCTTATCAAGTGCAGTTATATGACCCTGCAACTCAGATTGCATTTAAATAGCCAATCCCTGACCATCTGGATTATGAGCGAAAAAATGATCGAATATTAACTAAAATAACTCGGCAACAGGCGTTGTCTATGTTGCCGCGGGCTTATCAAAAAGGCAGCGTTATGGCAACCAAACACCTGCGCTTCTTGCCACAGACTGCGATGCACGGCTCACACCATAAGCCTGGACTCAGACTGTTGCACGTTGCGTATACGCTCAGCTGCACCACAAAATAAGCGAAAATCGCGCCATCTATTTGCCATGGCAATCGCAATTGTACTGCTCGTTTTTCGTTGTTCTTCGTTGTCTTCTTTTGTACCAGACTTTTAATCTATAATATAAAAATGAATCGCAAAATGTGTTGATAAGCGCATAACTCAACAACGCCTGGACCAATTTGTCCACATCTTTTTTCAAAATGTTCGTTGAAGTTCAAGGATGGTTTTTACGGCGAGAAAAATTAGAATTATTGCTGTAAAAACCCTAAAAATAGCCCTTTTCTTTAAAAAGTGGGGAAAGGGGGAGCTGGGGGCGGTATGAGTGGGTGTGGCATCCAAATTTTTGCTGCAGATCTTTGTGGAATGTCAATTGCTATCCTCATTGCCAGCTATCTTCCTACCAAATTTGGTTGCTCTAGCTCCACAACTCTGGAAGATACACGAATTCCCGTTTTTGACGAAGCGTTGGTGCGGATGGGGGCGGCTAGGCCAGTATTGGTGGGCGTGGCATCCAAACTTTTGACGCAGTTTTTGGGGGGTCATCATCACTTATCTTGGCACCAAATTTGGTGGCTATAGCTCAAAAACTGTGGGAGATATAGGCTTTTTTGACTTTAAAATGCGGGGGGCTGGGGGCGGAATGGGTGGGCGTGGCTCCAAAATTTTTCATGCAGTTTTTTGGGGGTTGCTAATAGCTATCTTCAGCGCCAACCTTTTAAGCCCACTTTGTCTTATCTGTCATCATTATATCACAAGTATTTAACAGTAAAGAAATTTTCAAACTTTGTCTTTTTTGTCATCATAGCCTCACAAATATTCAAACAGTAAATATGGTATATTTCTTGAAGAGTTTTTTACTTGATTTTGTAAATTATTATAAATGCCTCCAAAAAAATCATCAATTTGAGGAAAACATCGAAACAAGCAATCAAGTGAACATTTGAGAGGTAAAACAGGAGATCAACGAGAATATCATGTGTTCTATATTCTTAGAGTAGACGTCAAAAAGCACCACAGCAACGCGTGGTCGGGGTCCACTAGTACAAAATAAAAATATATATATATATAACAATTTAATTGGTGCGGCTGGCTGGCTAGCAGGATGAAGCGTTGAGGAAACAACCGGATGTACTTGACTTGACACTAATACAAAATTAAGAAATAATCTTCGAGTCATATTTAATGTACTTATCAATTCTAATTCTAAGAACTCAAGTGTAAGGTCATTGAAAAATAAATTTAAAGTAACACATACATACAGTAAAACTTTCATTTAACGTATCTCGAGGGGAGAAGAAAAACTTATTGGTTGAACCAAATTGGAGGGTTCTGGAAATGAAATGAATTCTTTGAATAGAAAACTTTGTTCAACGGCAGTTCGACATATAGAAGTTCGACTGTAAATGATTATTTAAATGTTTTCAGTTCATTGTTGATTCTGCAATTTGTGATAAGACGCAAAATAAAAATATTCACGCTTATAGTGCGTGTTCTTCAGCTACATGCAAATATTTTATATAAATTGCTCTTCATCTAAAATCTTCAGTTTAGTTTTGAAATAAACAACGAACGAAGCAAGAAATACCTGCGGGAAACTTAATTAAAAAATATGCAAAATAATATATTTTTGTTAACAACCTTATTGCTTTTGAGTTTGCTAAACTCTTTGGCTAAAGAAAACAATCTATCGCAAGAGAACCAAGGGACCAAAGATGGCTTTGTGTCCGAGTTAAGCAACGGGGAGAGTTCACTGAAAAATACACTGCCGGCTCACCGCCTGAACAAGGACATCAATGCGAATTACACAATACAAAATCTAACCAAAAGTTTGACTACCGATAACACTGAACTGCTGAGTGAAATCAACGAACTTAAAGAAAAGCTCGAAAGTCAAAACCAAGTTTTGTTTGCTCTTAATAAAACTATCATCGAAATAAGCGAAGCCCATGTACTGAATATAACCGAAGAATACTCTCGAATGAAACTCGAAATAAATAAATTAAAACAAGAAGCTGCAAATCAGACCTCAACAATTGCAGCATCGGATACTTCAATTGCAGAGAGCGTTCCTTCCAGTTGTGTGTCATTTGGCGACTCCAATAATGTGCATGAGATTAAAGTTGAGGGGTTTACGGAACCCTTTCAAGTGTTGTGTAACAGCGAATTGTCAGCTGGACCCGGCTGGACCGTTATACAGCGTCGAATCGATGGTAGCGTTGACTTCTATCGCGGCTGGGAGGAATATAAAACAGGATTTGGAGATTTAACTGGCGAATTCTTCATCGGTCTGGAGAAGTTGCATGCAATGACAAATGCCAAACCACACGAACTCTATATCCATATGGGGACCATTCATGGTGTCTCATATTATGCCAAATATGATGATATAACAATCGGTTCTGAGGCGTTTGGCTATCCTCTACAGAAACTGGGCAAACACGACGGTGATACCTACGATGAATTGCGTTTGAATGAAGGTCAAAAGTTTACCACATTCGATCGTGATAACGATAATGCACATTTCGCCAACTGTGCTGATCTCCAGCATGGCGCTTGGTGGTACAACAAATGTGGTTTTAGGTGGGTTTTTGTTTTTTTAAAGAAAACTTTATTTTTTCCAGTATTTTATTGATATATTTTATTATAAATTTGTTTTCTATTGTTTTTTTTTTTTTGGCAGTAACTTGAATGGTCTTTATGGAAATATATATTACTATACTGGCATTTCTTGGGGATTTCTTTCTCTTCCTATAAAATCAGTTCTAATGATGATACGACCAAGGGAAGCATAAATTAACAAACAAAAACTGTATACGAGAAAAACTTGAAAACTGTAAGACTTGAAGAAAATATTCTCGACTTGTGGAAAATAAAAACGATATTGAAATTGCTAGAAATATTTTTTTTTGCTAATTTTATTAATATATTGACAAACCTACCCAAAGTTTATATAACATTGGAATTATTTATTTATTTATTTTTCTTTTCTAACATAATTGTTTCTCTTTTTTTCAAGCAAGTCCAGTTGATAAGACGCTTAGTTTCCGATTGATAACCTCGTCGCTTTACTTTGAATTCTGATTTGCATAATGGTGAGAATTCTGCGAGAGTTGAGTGTGGTTGAGTGTGTTTCAGTTTGAAAAGCATAAGCAAATGTGCAGATATGCGTTCTTAATAATAAACTACAAAATTTGGCTGCTTATTGTGGATTCAAGCTGGACAGTAGTTTTAGTTGAAGTTGAGCGAATGCAAATTAAAAAATTCAGCAACAGGCGTGGTCCATGTTGCCGCGGTCTTAGCCTGAAGTTGAGAGAAACCTTGAAGTGTCACATACACAAACGGACACACACACACAGAGCGACTGAATGTAAAGCAACGAAACTGTTTTTCATGCCACAAATCGCTTTGGCAGCATTGGGGCGCATGCAAAAAGCCAATCTTGATTACAATCAGTCCAACAGTCAATGGGAGCACAACGCAGATGGTGTAGGAGATGAAGATGGTGGGGCGGGGAAATGTTGCATGTTGCTCGGCGATTAAGATCAAATGAGGAATGAATGTCGCCGACGCAGCAGCTTGAACTGCAGCCGGCCTAGTTGCATGTTGCGTAGATATTTGCATTTTGCGGGCGGTCTTTAGCTGACAAGATTTGTGGCTGCAACGAATTGCAACCAACAAAAAGCAACGAAGCAACGGCTGCAATCAGCCAAATACCCAGAGCAGCAAGTTTTGTTATCTATCTGCTTGCAACACACACACAGAGACTGCTGCCACTGCGCATTATTAATAATCGAATGCTTTGTGCAACATACGCAATAATGAATGGTAAACAAGTCGGAAGCATGCTTCGTTCACTTTGCACTTTGCATCAATTGGCAGTTTAATACGCAAATGCTTCTAACACTTCTCTCAATTTCAGGTTAAAGTTGGGCAGAACTTAGACACTTTTCGATGGGTATTTAGTTAATGGATAATCTTCAACTATAAAGAATTTTTGTGAAGACATTCGAATGAATTTTTACGACTTTTTAGTTTCCATAAAACCTTTGACTTTGGCCTTTTGACTACGTAAGGTAGATACATCAGTTGAGTACTTAGCATAAAATGTAGGTTACAAAACTTTATGCTACGCACAGCACAGCTTGCAACATCTTGTTATTGCGCGTTGTTGTGTTCTAAGTATATTCAAAGTTGACTTTTTGACTAGACAATATGACAATGGATGGGTGTAAATCATGTTTGCACTGCTGCTGTTGCTGCTGCTGCTGTCTAAATGTCTGCCGCCAACTTGACTTGTGGTCAATGGCTTGCACATAATGCTTGCCCCAAAGCAACAACAACAACAACAGCAACAACAACAACATTAGCAATTGGTTTTCATGGGGCATTTGCAAACAATGACATTATGCTGACGTTTATTAATCGCATTTACAGAATTAATGTCGTGACATTTTCGGTTTAATGTACTTGTAATAAATAAATGCGGCGTTTGGAAACAAAACAAATAAAAAAAAAATCATAGCAACAACAATTTCAATAGACCATGCCACAGAATTTATTGTTGTTGTTGTTGGTCAGCGTATTTCAGTGTTAATAATGTGGCATAGAAAATTGTGTAACACCATCCACTTTGCATATTTCTTACTAACAAGATTAAGCCACATACATTCCTAACGATACTCTTACTGTTGGGGCATAAGAATGTTGTGATTAGATTTGTAACTCTCTAGAGAAGCTTTATGATGTAAAATAGCTGTTAACATAAGGAGAGGGTATTTAATCTTTGTCAACTTGAAAATGATGTAGCATAAAATATTTGCATAGCTTTACGATAAGTTAAAAACGCTAGTTAAATTATCCAATTAATATCGATAAAACTTCAATAAAGAATATTAAATATTAAAAAACAACCACAGAGATGTGTAAACATCTTGAAATTAAATACTTTGTTTAGTTGCAAGAACTTATGCTTTCAAAATTTTCTTTACATTTATCAAATCAACTGCAAAGCTGCATGGCTCGACCGTATCAAGGCTCAGTTTCCCGAACTTAACTTAACGTAAACTTAAATTGAACGTGAACGTAAACTTGAAATTCAAGAGACTACACAAAAAGTAATCTTTTCAATGTTTGCTAGAATTAATATATAAATAGCCTTTTCCTTGAACCATAAAAATAAGCTTACAATCATCCGTTTTAAAATCAGCTGTTTGTTAAAATTTTATGCCAAAAAATCGGCTTGGGCATTGGGAAAATCTTTCGACTTCCATAACTTCGGCAAAACTGACCCGATTTTCAAAAGCGATATCTTCAAAGTCATGGTTTGATGCCAAGAATAAAACTACATTTAAATAACTTCATTTAAACCAAATTAGATTTTTGTCAAAATTCATGTTAAAATTTTATGCCAAAAATTGACTTTTTGTATTCCATTAAAAAATAAATGTTAACATAACTTTATGTAATATTATGTTAAAAGCGATATTAAAAGTCAACCTGGTTTGACCGCTAGAATAAAACTAGTATATTAAAGTTAGCAATGTCAAATCAAGTTATGTTTAGGGTAAAGAATCAAGCAGTGTTTTTCGTTAAGTTCATTTTCTAAGTTAACTTTAAATTTATTTCACGTTAACGTAAGTTCGGGTAGCTGAAACTTAACTGAGCCTTCAGTCGGCTGCATTTTGCATCTTAGCGCAAAAAAAGCCGAATGCACAGCAATGCTGTCATAATTTTTCGAGCAAAAAAAAACTAGATAGGAAAAATATAACTTTATATATAGCTATATATCTATAAATTTAATCACACAATTGACTCATACAGAAAGAAGCTTTATATTGCTGATCCTCAATCCCTCAATCGCGTTTAAAAAACAGTCAGATCTCGCGGGAAAAAATGGCATGTTCGTTAGCTTACGAGCAGCAAGACTTCGTCTTTTACGACAACACCAATACAATGGCAAATACACCGATATAATCTTACTTTTTACGTTAGATTCTTTGTATGTATTTGAAACAAGATTTTTACACTAAAAAAAGAACTTAACTTAAATTAATCTTATGATATTATTTAGAGCTCAAATTCGCGATTGTTTATAACATATTAGAATAATACATTGTTGACTTTTAGCTAGTTTCAAACCAGTTAATTTCGCTCAGAGGTTTTAAGCCACTCAGAAAGCTCATTTAGAAATGCCTTTTATCAACTTTCGGCGTTTAAGCATTTTCATTTGCGTTTTTAAGAGCTTTTTGAGTCTTAAATCGAATATCGATTACAAACATTTAACCGCAGCTATTAAAAGGCAATCAACGTTCTGATGTGCTGTCAAAATACAACTGCACCACAGACAACCACTTGGTGTTATGATGAGCACCGCCTGACTCGAGGTGTGTCCCGTTATGAACTGGGTGAGTGGTGTGCTTCGCGTTCCACACACACTTCAATCTGCAAACAATTCCATTTTAAAGTTAGTATCATGGATCGTAAATTCAATTTGAAGACAGCTCCAAACTCGAAATATGCAGATAGACTGAAATATGGCAAATTGCCCAACCGGGCAGCAACTTTGTGCCATTTTCAGTTTTCATAACCCTCCCAAAAAAAGAAAAATAAAAACAAAAAATTAAGTAGAAGTAAAAATGCACACATGGGCAAGACTAAGAGATACTCTATAACAAAATAAAATATTTATTAAAAGAAAATATGTAAATGAAAATCTGACTAGGATATAAAAACAAACTTTGATATCATTTTAACTTTATGTAGATTTGAGAGATCTTAGGATTTTAGGATATTCAAATTTTATAGGGTATTTTTATTTTATTTTTTTTGGAAAAAACTTTAACGTCGTTTCGTTTGTTTTATGCTGCTGGCAGAGTTCACAATGTGCTCAAGGTTAAAGAGCGTACAGAGACAGAGAACGAGAGTGAGAGAGGGGATGGGTTATAAAAGAGGGTGGGGGGAGACGTATGAGGAGGCATTGTCTATGGTTTTGTTGGCAGCTCCAACGGCTCATCATTAATGCAAATTCATTGTTGCAGCTGTTGGAAGAACGAGAGAAAACCGCGTGCATTAAAACAATTCATGTTGAATTTTTGATATGCAAACTGCCACACAACAACAACAACAACAACAGCAGCTGCTGCTAAAGGAGAGATGCAACTTTCCCACACACACACAAAAACAAAAGCAAACACACACACACACACACATTGAAAAGGGACATTAAAAAAGCACAGTTTGCTGTAAAATTAATGACGAGTGCTTGGCAAAAATGTAGGCCAGGCCCAGACCACATTTGAGCTGCATTAAAAAAATAGCAAAAAAAAGCAAAATAAATAGGGAACATCAAGGAGAACAAAGTGGTAGGAGATGGAGGAACAAAAAACTAGAAGCGCAGCGCAACTTTATGAGCATCTCTGGCATTTTGCTTAATTGAAAAAGGCCAGCGCAATGGTTATGGGGAAATGGCGATGGGTATTTGGTATGGGTATGGGTGGTGTGCCTTAAAAGGACCTCTCATCTGCCTAGCAGCTAAAACAGAGGCAATGCTTTGAAGGCATGCAGTTCATAAAGCTGACACGGCTATAAAAGCACATGACCAAATGCGAGCCGACCCAACAGCAGCAACAACAGCAGCCTAAATAGACCGACAACCAAACGAACAACCAAACAAACAGCAAACAACGAGCGGCGAAAAATTATCAACTCAGATTATGTCGAGATTAATTACATACGTTGAGCGCCATTGTCTTGTCAATAAATTGTCGTCGTTGTTGTCGTTGCTGTTGTCGTCGTTGCTTCTGTAGCTGCTGTGTTGTTGTTGCTGTTATACCCTCTAAGCAAACAATAATAAAAAAGGATAACGAACACATGATGATTTGTCAAGATATATTGTGCATCGCTTATCGATATTTATCGATTTATTGTGTTGACTTTACTGCAGCTGCCCGGATTTACTAGCTCAGCATCAAACCAAGCTATTCTTTATTTTAAAAATCATATTCATTCCATTGATAAATATTTCTCATCATAATTTCTTGTTGTATTTCCCAGAATGTTCCTATATTTTAATATTAATTAACTTTGGTCCTTAGTTGGCTGTCCGTAGCTGACAGTAAGTAAATATATACTTACTTAAGCATTATTATAGATTACTGAACAAACCTAAAAGGTACAAATATCCTGTTTTTGCTATCATGCGTTGAAATTGCTTGAATTTCGTACAACATTTTAAAATATTACTCAAACAAAACAAGTTCCAGGGTATCTTTGCAACACACACTTTCAACGCTGTGCTCTGCTTACTTATTGTTGTTGTTGTTGTCGTTGTTGTCATTGTGTGCCGTAGAGATAAGAGTGAAAGAAAAATGCCGGCGTTGGGCAATGTTAATGGTAATGGTAATGGGTACCTAACTGCCACACTACCAAAATGTTAACTTGACTTTTTTTTTTCTTTGGTATTTTCCTTTGACTTTTTTTTGGCTGATGCTGTCAAAAATGGATGCCAAGCCTTTTGGCCAGGCGGCGGTGGCTAATTAATTGAAAATTTTGTGTGTGTTTTTCTTATTTTTTTTTTTTTTTTGCCAACGTCAAGGGAGCGCCACAAGAGCTGCTGTCTGTTATGGGCCCCCCCTTAACTGAGTTGGCCAACAGCTCTTCTACGTTATTTCGTACTCGTAATAATGAAAATGCGATATGGATGCCATATGAGCTGGAAGCCGCACTAAGCCGCTAAGCCACTCTCAGATAGAGCTACGATAAGCATCGTTTTGGCCAGGCCAAGTGCGCGTAAATTAATTGACAGCCCAAAGGAAGGCAAGCTAACAACCAACCAAACCCAAACCTAAAGGCAAACCAAACGATGATAGCTTTAGTTTCCCAGGCCGAATCTTGTTGACCGTTGTTGGCCTGCTCAATTTAGTGCATGTTTAGCGGCAAATGGGCAATGTAAATTTTTGGTCAAACATGACGCGAGTGAAAGACCAAAGGAGGAGAAAAGTGCAGCTGTTGCGGTTTTTTGGCAAGCATTGCTGCCAAGATCCGATTGATTGAAAGGTTAAGTTTAGAAACGATTCCCAGTTGGGGTAATTATATTAAATTCTAGTTCATTTTGAGGTTAAATTTCTGGAAATCATCTTAATTCAAAACAATTAGATTCTGATTGATTTAGGTCAAATAGTAAATATTTGTAAGTTGAGAAATTGCATAGCGAGCATATTGCATTTGCACTGGACAATTTCGATTGAATTGAAATCAAATTGAGAGGTTCACCTCAAAGCGGAAGCCAATGCGAAATCATTGAGAATGCATTTCACACTTTGCCATCCATTCAACAATTCGGACAACTGCTGGTGCTGTTGCTGCTGCAGCTAAGCCGCAAAACTAATTTAATTAACAAATATTTACTGACGCATTACTCATCATTAATAGCAGCAGCAGATGCGGTTGGCTGCAGTGTTGGAGAGCGGGAGGAGGCGAGAAGGATTATTTGCCCAAAATGCATACACAATCATACATATACATATATATTCTTGGGGAATTGTGCACTAAATGCAAATTTTAGCGCTGCGACGATGGCGACCTAGACATAATTATTTATAATTAAAGTTTGGAGCTTGTTGTTGTTGTTGTCATCTGTCTGTGCCAAATGAATGAATTATGCTATTGAGAATTTAGCCATGGCCAAAACATTGCCATGACCAGACCAAAACCAAAAGGAAAACTCGCCACAGCGATGATAGAAAAACTTTTGCCAGCTGCGACAGCAGCAAACGACATAAACTGAAGCTCTATGATATAAAGATGGGGTATATTCACTTTGTGACTTAAAATGCTACGCAGAAAAGTGAGAAGGAACACAAACAGCATATAAACAATATATGTTGAGTAAAATTTTGTGCAATAGAAGAAATGTAAGGAATAGAGAATAGTTAGGGATATAAATAACAGAGTTAACAAATTTAGGTAAGACGATGAAATTGTAGTAATCCCAAGACCTTTGTTCAAGTTATGTCTTTTAGATCAATCTCCAAAATGGTAAGATCACTATTTTACGCTTAGGATTTTATTGCAATAACATATTTTTGTATAATTTGTTAAATATATTGGAACTTATATTGAAGATTTTTAATTGATATAAATTCCACTTACACATTGACAGATTACTGCGAATTCTTCCAGAATTTTGACCTGAAATAAAAATATAAAAAAACATCTTTTAAAAGCAACCAAAGGCGTCAACATGAAAGAGCATTTAAGGCTCGACTTGCAGCCTGAACAAATATTTTGTTTTTATTTTTTTCTTTTGGTTTTGTTTGCAACAAGCGAGTGTTATTTGTGTGTGTGGACAGTGAAAAAGTTTCGAGTATTCTATGCTACTTATTTACATGCCACGCACTCACACACGCACACACACATGCACACACATATACGTTAGCTCTTAATTTCCCAAGTGTGTGGCGGAAATGCGCCGACGCCATTTTTGCTCGCGGCCATTTTTCGGCAGTCGTCGTCGCGTGCCGCCTGAATAATTGATGCCCGCTGTGATGGGTTAAGAGGACCACTTTTCTCTGCACCCCCTCAACGCACAACCAGGCAACGGACCGAGTCGCACTTGCTATTAATGAGTTTCTGCTGCCTATGTACATAATATACGTATACGATGAAATGTGTGTGTGTGTGTGTGTGTGTGCTGCCCTTTCCATATTGTAGTTGACAAATAAGCGCTTAAGTAATTTACCACCGTTGACAACAACAGCAACAACAACAACAACCGGGGATATTACGTAAAGCTTTCCGCTTTGTAAGTGAATATTAAATAAATTTGCCAGCTATTTGCGAGCAGCTTGAAGGCCACCGAAAGGGTTGGTTGACTGTGTAGGTCGTTGCGACGTCGACTTGGTATACTCAACTTGTAATTAATGTCAAATATTTACACATTCGCTGAAGATCAAAGGTACTTTGCCATGGCAATTCTCACAGAAGCGATGCTAATTAAATGAGTATTTATATTTAAATTACACACAAAACTACTTAAATGTTGCTCCCTCGCTTTCCCTTACTGCGAAAAACTCCGGTAAAATGCTGGCAGAGTTTTGGACTAACGCTGGCAGCGCATTTCCTTTGAGTTGATTTTATTCTTCTCTCTATATTTGCATTATAAATCTGCTTATGTTTTGCTAATAGAGCAACACAAATACACAACAAGTTTAAAATAAGTTAGTAAGGGATAAAATATTATTCATCATTAATTCTTAGAGAATATTTGACAACAATCACAAGAGTCTGCTTCCTTTTCTAGGCATTGCTTTATATGCATTATCCTTAGTTAATTCTTCAACTTCATCTACTTGCCTACCCATTATTTATAGGATTTGAGCTGATGCTTTCTTCGTCTACATAAAATATGCACAAAGTCAACATGCAACAACCCCAAATGCCAAGCAGCATCTTCAGCATCCTTCCTCTCCATCTACTCTACTCTCAATTTGCCACACAATTTAGCCGGTATTCAATTTGCTTTGAAATGCGTTACGCTTCGTGCCAGCGAAAAGCCGCAACAAAGTCCGTGAAGTGCAAACTCCAACTTACTCATCCTTAAGCCATGAGCTGCTTGTCAACATTTTTTAGTTATGGTTGTTTGTTTCATTTAAATTGCTTCTTCTCTTAACAGAGTTGGATGGGAAATTACAAACGTTTTGAATTTATATTTCAAAATGCATTTCTTGTTGGCGCCTTTAGCTTGGACATGAACCAAAACTGTTAGCTGACTGTCGAGGCCGAAGCTCTCACATGTGTGTGTTTGCTATAGTTTACCGTTATGCTACATGTGTGAGGTTTGTGTGGGGCGGGCGGCAACGCATGTGTCTTGGTCCAGTTTGCAGTGTTGTGGCACTGTTAGCGCAAAACGGAAATGTCGATGCACGACGAGAAATGCATTTTGTAACCTAATTTCCGGCATCCGGTATCTTTTTGACAGCCCGCCTCACCTTTTAAAAAGCAAAGAGAGAGAGAGCGAGAGAGAGAGAGAGAGAGTGAGAGAGCGCATAACGGAAATGAGCTTATGTGCAGTACGCAAAATTACCTTACACTCCGCACGTAAAGCTTTTTTCACACATGTTGCTGCTGCCCATTGGTCATTGACCTCCCCTCACCCCACCACTCCACTCCTCCACCCATCCAACAACCATTCGTGCATTGTAAGCTTGCGGTGCTTTCGAAGCTTCCATGCTGCTGGCTTTTGGAGGGCTTTCGTCATTTGCAGCACGAATGCATTTCGAGCATTCGCATTTGCATTCGGCAAAAACAACAGCAACAACAACAAAAAAAAGCTGAACAACCAACTTGTTGTTGCTCTTGTTCTTTTGCTGAGCTGTTGGAAACTTACGTGTGCAGTTGATTTGATTTGATGAGTTATTATAATGATTGCGATTCGTGTTGTCAGCTTGATTGATTGGATAATGAAGTTGTTAGATAGGTGTTGTATGATTGCCATTCACACAGGTGTGCCAGCCAGCCACCCAAGCTAGCCAACAAATTCTCGCTATGTGAATAAGCAATTGACAGTCAAATTAAGTGGCACATTAGAGCAACGGATTTTCATATGCAGATATGATAGTATTTTGAGTGGTGCTTTGACTGTTGGCACCTTATTAGACACTTGATTAGCGCACGATTTGAAGGTAGGGTTTGTAATGAAAGGAATTCAACATCCAATTAAAAACAATCCCTGGTCTCTATGATATAAATTAATGCTAGCGCAAGAACAAAATTTTTATTATCGATAAAAATCGATAAGTAATTTTTTGATAATTATCGATTTATCAATAGTGCTACAAAAAGAAAAACTAGCTCAGTACACATCATATCGATAAAGTTATGCTCAAGCTGATTTGTAGGGTTGCAATGAAAAGAAATAAAATACATACCAATTAAAAAAAAAAAAACTTAGTTTTTGGGTTGTTTTTAATAGATATCAATTTATTATTGACTTCTAACGCAGAAAAAGATTTTGTCACAAATTATCGATTAAAATCGATATGCCATTTTTGGATTGTAATTACTATTAATCGATTAAACAATGATTGCTACAAAGAAAATAAATAAATAAGTTAGTTGACTGCTGATTACCGTTTTTTCTGACTACTTATGAACATTGTCTCTTTCAATAGTGTCCACAATCGTGACTCGATAAGTGCTCATCGCGTTGGCTTAATCACTTTGGTAACCCAATATCCCATAGCTGGATATACTTAGGAATAGTTATGATAACAGCTTTGCCAGCTTGTCACTTAGCCTGACAAGGTCACATTGTCAACGTCAATGCGCGTGCGTAAACCAATAAAATTTGTCTAACTTACAGTCCGTGCGACGACGACGAAGAGCAACAAAAACAATAGCCAAATAAACAAAAGGCTAAACGGCTTGAACGGCTCGTTTTCGAAGGATGGGGGGTATCGAATTTGAAGTCAGAAAAGAAGGCAACGGCAACGTTAGCTCTTGTAGCGGTAGCTGGAACTGGCTTTAATGATTCAATCCAAATATGGGTGTCAATAAGTTAACAGACAGACAATGTTGCACTTGCCGCAGCCATAAAACCAGGCAATGGCCAACGGCTAGATCGGGCGAGGGAAAAACAGTTGCCGCACCAAAGTCAGGCTTTAACTTGAGATTCTGCTTGGAAATTATGAAATGCATTTAATTTTGTTGCCCACTGTTTTTCCTTACGTTTTTGTTTTGTTTTGTTTTGTTGGGGTTTGGTTGGGCTTGTGCTTAGAGTCTTTGGAAAATCTATAAAAATTCCATTGACCATATTTTAAGCCATTGGCATCGGAGTTGTTCGTGGCCATGGCCATGGCCATGGCTATGGTCTTGGTCTTGGTCTTGAGAGTTGCTGTTCGGGCTGTTTAAGGAAACAAATGTTTCCGTGCAGCTGCCAACTAGCTGACAACTTGTATGGCCTGTGTTTTATGTGCCACATGCAGCAGCAAACAGTTTGTTGCACACACACACACACACACAGTCGTATATTGCAATCTGTCTACAATCATGTCACATCATTCGCCATAACTGGTTCTTAACCCACCCCACTCACCACTTAAAGCCAGTAAGTAAGTAAGTAGCTAGCCATGGCTAATGAGCGTTTTTGAGGGCGTTTCTCATGTATTTATTTCAATAAGTGCGAGAGTCTTTACAATGCATAAATCACAAGTGTATGCATAAAACTTGCGGTGCATTAGATGCCAGACAGGAGTAGGGAGGTAAGGGTTTGGGGATTGCTTAAAATAAGCGGCACTTCGTACAATAAGTTGGCCAACAAAAGAGGAAAGAAAGGAAAGGAGAAGCGAGAAAATTGTTACGCAGTCAACAAGGACACTGTCATAACTTTTTTAATGGTCAGCAGGAGGAGGGTGAGCGGGTGACAGCCAGTCAGCTGACAGTAGATAAATTCTAAGCAAAGCAACTTTGTTGTTTGCGCTCCTTTGGCAGCGCCAAGTTGCAAGCAAAGCCAAGCTGCAAGCCAAGTTGCACTGACAGTTGGCCACATTGCGCCCAACTGACAAATCGCAAAACTGCACCAAAGTCAAAGCGCAAGTACAAAAAAGAATACAAAAAAACAAAGACAAATACCGACTGCTAGATGCACTACATTGTCAAATACCATTTGGGAGCTCAAGCAATCTTTTTACCTTCTTCTTGTAAATAAGTAAGAAAGTTGCCTTTTTTTTCTTGTGAAGCGGAAAAATTGCAAGCAACTTGTTCTTGAACTCTGTCTGAGATTCTGTCTCCCATGGGCATGTCATAAATCGAAGCGGCTACTTAATTTTTAAGCAGTTTTCCGTTGTCGACCATGATTCCATAGAAACTTCTTATCTACCTACCCAACTAAACACAAACTGCAAGCATCCAGCTTGCTGGCAATAAGCCAAGTTAAGAGCTCAAGCTGTGAGTTGCACTCTTGCAATCGACAGTTGACATAGTTTAAAACATTGACATGCAGGCAAATTGCAGCCCCTTTTTCGATTGGGAACTGTGCATGTGATTGGTTTGATGTGAGCCTGTGCCTGAGCCTCTGTGTGTGTGTGTTTGATGTTGCATTGTCAGCTGCATAATTGAAATTGTATTGTGTTTAAATCAAATGAGAAATTATTCCTTATCGGTTTAATGAAATAAAAGTATTTAACTAAAATTATATAACATTAATAAGAATAAAGAAAACATTTGTTAAGACTTCCCCACAAGAAGATATCCTGCAATGCAAATTCGAACTAAGTTTGATTTCTTCAGTTCAATTTAAGCTTTTTAATCGTTAACAAATCCAATTCAAAAGCATGCTGTTGTTAAATTTGTTTAATAATTTTTCAATTGCACTCGAAACTAATTAAAAATTATATATAAATAAACATAGTTAATTAACAGTTTGATTGATTACCTGGCAATTGTCAGCGATGATATAAATAATGTCACACATGTTAAATGCAACCAAATTCGAGTATTCGACCAAAAATCACGCACACAATAATTGCAATTTATGCATAGATATAAATTTTTATATATATACATTACAGCATCCAGAACTGGAGCTTTACTCATTATTGTACGCTTATTGCGGACAGCCCAGACATTAAAAACAAACATACGAAAAACTCAAACAACATTTAAATGACATGAGCATTTCAAATATGGGAGGATTTTTTGGTTATTGTTTGAGTTCCCCTTACTTATTTTTCGACAAACAAATGTGAATTTTCACAATTTCCACTCTGCATTTCACATTTGCAATTAAATGTTGCATTTATTTGCCAATTATTACACATAGCGCACTATCAAATTTAGTTAGTACAAAAATGCATTTTATTTGTTTATTTATCGAAATGTTACAAGTCGATTAGAGTCGCCAAAGCATTGATTAACTAAAAGTTAAGTTAGGATTAATGTGAGAAGAGGACACATTTAATTAACTTACTATACATAAGGTAAAGAGTTTCCTTTTAAATTGCATTAAAATTTAACAGGAATTACTTTAGGTAGCTCATAACACTTAAAAAACAAACAAAATGGCTGCCATGAACAAACACCTTAGGAGCGAAAGAGGATGCCCATTATCATTATTATGATCATTGGCATTAGCATTTAAAAGAAATAAAATATAATTTATTATCAGCTGGTTGTCAACAGCAACAAAGACAACGACAACGAGAACGATAGTGACGACAACAACATCGACGAATCGACTTCGCATCGGCCAATTGGGTGTTGATGCGCAATTATTAATTTTGTCGCATTGACCAGGAGCCAGAAAAAATGATAGCAAGGAGCAAACTCTTCTCCTGATGGGGCGTGTGAATGTGTGTATGTCTGCGTGAATGCCCATATGAATGTGAATGCCATTTGGAAGCATCATTACGATAACAATCGAAGCTAAACGGCGACTTCTGTTGTTGGCCAACAAACAGCAGCAGCAGCAGCAGCAGCAGTTGCAACATGACGATGAAGAAGAATGATTGCGACAAGAACATTTCCGTCGACGGTTGGTTGGTTCCGCGTCTCGGTCTTCATTTCGAATTCTTGACATTCGCTTAATAATGCAAGATGCATGTCGATATGTCAATGCGTTTGCGCGCAATCGATCATTTAGCTTTGGAGATCAGAGAACAACGAAGAAGAGGAAGGCATCAAACATGTGCCACGAAGTAGTAAGCCATATCACACGCTGACTAACTGACTAACTGACTGACTGACTGACTGACTGTTGCCTGTCCCTTGTTTGACACAATGCTGCCAGATTAACACAGTTGATAAACCTTGGCCAAGAAGAAGATCGTTTCGCATTATCAACTCGTTCATTGCCAGTAGTTGGCAATTTTATGGCGTTCGACATACGTTCGAGTCATGGTTGATAAGGCTCGTAGCAATTTAGCTTATCAAACTGCCTCCCGCTCTACCTGTCTCTCAACATATATCTATCATTAAATGTTAGCTACTGTCAAATATGCAATAATTTATTGTCGCGATCGTTCCAGCAGCGAGAAGAAAAATAAGTACGTCAACTGTTTAATGCCACAACGATTGAACATTGATTTATGTTTAGGCCTGTCCAAACACACATACACAAAAACACACACACGAACACTTTTTGTGACAATCTTTGGAAAAAGTTGTCATAAGGACAACAAACAAGCAGACAAGTTGCAAAGAGTTAAGAGAGTTTTGATGTCGCGTCCCTTTTGCAGCACGTTTATTGTTATTTTATGTTAATAAACGATTTCTTTTTTGCTTCATTGACTTCTCATACATTTCATAATAAAATATTCAGTTAGTAGTTATATTCATAAGCGCAACATGTCTATATTCTATATATCACACTGAAATTACTTTACTTACTTAAATTCTTCATTCATTTCAATTCTTTTTTCTCAACTCATTGTTATGCATGCACAAAATTTTATGAATATTTCCAAGGTGTCAAATAATTATGGTTATTTTTCGTGAGTTTCTCTTCTTTACATTCTGATATTTGATTTTAGTAATTGTGAAAAAATTATGTGAGCGGATTATTTAATAGATTGAATTCTAAACAAGTAGAAATGTTGCAGTCGGACGCAACCGACTGCAGTATACTCGTTACCAGTTTTAAAACCGGTAAAAAGAGGCCTGATTGCAAAGGGGTACGGATGCGGCAGGGGTGTACGCTGCCTTAAAGATTCTCCAATGCAGATGGGGATGCCACCAGCTGTCTTCGTTGCAAATTTGGTGACTCTAGCTTAAGGTTTGTAAAAGGTGGTTAAACGGGGGGCTGGGGGCGGTATGGATGGACGTGGCATCCAAATTTTTGATGCAGTTTTTTGGGGGTTGCTAGTCGCTATCTTATCACCAAATTTGGTAGTTCTAGCTGTAAGGATGTGCGAAATATGTGGATTTATCGGTTTTGAGTTATCGAATTTATCGATTTGCCAGCCCCCCAGTTATCGTAGAACCCTCATCTTGCACTCTAATTTGCTATCCCATAGATAAAGAGAATTGGAAAGTAGAGCATACGGTGGACAGACGGACGGACACCATGATTGACATTGCACAAACTCAATATACTATTGACCTTCGGTAACGAGTATAAAAAACTACTGTCCAGCTTGAATCCACAATAAGCAGCAAAATTTTGTAGTTTATTATTAAAAACGCATATCTGCACATTTTGCTTATGCTTTTCAAACTGAAACACACTCAACTCTCGCCGAATTCTCACCATTATGCAAATTATAATTCAAAGTAAAGCGACGAGGTTATCAGGCGGAAACTAAGCGTCTTATCAGCTGGACTTGCGTGAAAAAAAGAGAAACAAGGCAAAATTATGTTTAAAAAAAAATAAATAAATAAATAATTCCAATGTTATATAAACTTTGGGTAGGTTTGTCAATATATTAATAAAATTTGCAATTAAAATAAGAATATTTCTAGCAATTTCAATATCTATTTTATTTTCCACAAATCGAGAATATTTTCTTCAAGTCTTACAGTTTTCAAGTTTTTTTTTTATACAGTTTTTGTTTGTTATTTTATGTTTCCCTTGGTCGTATCATCATTAGAACTGATTTCAAAGGAAGAGGAAAATTTCCCAATAGATGCCATGAAGGATAATTCTTCCTCCATAAAGACCATTCAAGTTACTGCAAAAAAAAAAAAAAAAAATCAAATTTATAATAAAATAGATCAATAAAATACTGGAAAAACTAAAGTTTTCTTAAAAAAAACAAAAACCCACCTAAAACCACAGTCGTTGTACCACCAAGCGCTATGACGGATTTGAGCACAGTTGACGTAAACGTTATTATCGTTATCACGATCGAATGTGGTAAACTTTTGACCTTCATTCGAACGCAATTCATCGTCGGTATCACCGTCATGTTCTCCCAGTTTCTGAAGAGGATAGCCATCCGCCTCAGAACCGATCTTTATATCATCATATTTGGCATAATGTGAGTCACCGTCATTTTCCTCCATATGGATATAGAGTTCGTGTGGTTTGGCATTTGTCATTGCATGCAACTTCTCCAGACCGATGAAAAATTCGCCAGTTAAATCTCCAAATCCTGTTTTATATTCCTCCCAGCCGCGATAGAAGTCAACGCTACCATCGATTCGACGCTGTATAACGGTCCAGCCGGGTCCAGCTGACAATTGGCTGTGGCACAACACTTGAAAGGGTTCCGTAAAGCCCTCAACTTTAATCTCATGCACATTATTAGAGTCGCCAAAATACACACAACTGGAAGGAACGCTCTCTGCAATTGAGCTCTGCTCTGTTTTAAAATCAACAATTTGTTGATTCATTGCCTTGACAGTTGATTCTAATTTGGTAATCAGTGCTTGTGCTTTACGTAAACGGATGTCAATGTCAATGTCATTCTGCCTTATCGAAGTATCCGATGCTGCAATTGTTGAGGCTTTATTTGAAGCTTCTTGTTTTGATTTATTTAGTTCGAGTTTCATTCGAGACCATTCTTCGGTTATATTCTGTACATGTGCTTCACTTGAGGTTAAGTTTACGCTTATTTCGATGAGAGTTTTATTGAGAGCAAGCAAAACTTGGTTTTGACTTTCGAGCTTCTCTTTAAGTTCGTTGATTTCAATCAGCAGTTGAGTGTTATCTTTGGTTCCTTGGTAATCCTGCGATAGATTGATTTCTATAGCCAAAGAGTTTAGCAAACTCAAAAGCAATAAAATTGTTGGCAAAATAATATTATTTTGCATATTTTTTAATTAAGTTTCCCGCACGTATTTCTTGCTTCGTTCGATGTTTATTTCAAAACTAAACTGAAGATTTTAGTAGCAGAAATATTTATATAAAATATTTGCATTTAGCTGAAGAACACGCTCTCCAAGCATGTTTTTTATTTTTAGTTTGCGTCTTATCTCAAATTGCCGAATCTTGCAATGAACTCAACCTATTTAAATAATCATTTACAGTCGAACTTCTATATGTCGAACTGCCGTTGAACAAGGTTTTCTATTCAAAGAATTCATTTTATTTCCAAAACCCTCCAATTTGGTTCAACCAAAAAGTTTTTTCTTCTCCCCTCGAGATACGTTAAATGAAAGTTCGAATGTAGGTATGTGTTACTCTACATTTATTTTTCAATGACCTTACACTTGAGGTCTTAGAATTATAATTGATAAGTACATTAAATATGACTCGAAGATTATTTCTTAGTTTTTGTATTAGTGTCAAGTCTAGTTCATCCGGTTGCTTCCTCAGCGCCTCATCACAAATGTTTATATTTTGTATTTAAAGTCTAGTACAAAAAAAGGCAACGAAAAACAAGTGGAAACATTGCAGTCGGACGCAACCAACTGCGGTATACTCCAAACCAGTATTAAAACCGGTAAAAAAGAAGCCTCATTGCAAAGGGGTACGGATGCGGCAGGGGTGTACGCTGCCTTAAAGATTCTCCAATGCAGATGGGCATGCCACCAGCTGTCTTCGTTGCAAATTTGGTGACAAGCTCAGAATTTGTAAAATATGGGGAAAGGGGGGGGCTGGGGCGGTATGGGTGGGCGTGGCAACCAAATTTTTTATGCAGATCTATGTGGAATGTCAATTGCTATCTTCATACCAAATTTCGTGACTCTAGCTCGAAAACTGTAAAAATTGGGGAATATGGGGCTGGGGGCGGTATGGGTGGGCGTGGCATCCAAACTTTTGATGCAGTTTTTGGGGGGTCATCATCGCCTATTATTATTATTATTGGAACGAGGATCATGCACTGCGACCACTAGGATCTATTGTGCCCTCTTACTATTTTGTGAGTTACAGCTCCTCAAACAGCCCGATCGATCGCAGGAACGCGACGATGTGGCATGGTCGGAGAGCCCTCATTTTCTCTGTAGACAGAAAGAGGCTCCCCAGAAGAGAGAGCCTCAGTCGGCTGATGGCGGGACACTCCTCAAGCAGGTGCTCTGGAGTCTCATCCCCCTCCAGACACAGTCTGCAAAGACTGTCTTCCCTAACCTGAGATTATGCAGATGCTTGCGTAGTCTGCAGTGCCCGGTCAAGAAACCCGTGACTATACGAAGAGATCTTTTGCTCAACTTCAGACAGTCCTCAGTTCTCTTCTTGTTGTAGCTACCTAGCAGTCGCTTGCTCTGTCTTGCCCCATGTGAAAGCCGCCAAGCGTCCTCGCATGCGTTGAGCAGATCGATGCGACTGCTCTGACTGATAAACCTTGGTCCTAGCCCACAGAAAGGTTCAGGGCCCTGGAAAGGAGTGCTAGCTCCTCTCCTGGCCAAAATATCGGCGACCTCATTTCCGGGAACACCCGCATGTCCCGGTACCCAATAGATGGTGACTTTGTTCTTACTGCCCAACCTATTGAGTGCTTCGATACATTGCCAAACCAGTTTGGAGACGATTTTATAAGCACTAAGTGCTTTTATCGCTGCCTGGCTGTCTGAGAAAATGGCTATGTCTCTATGAACGTAACCCCTCTCGAAGTTAAAGGTAGCACATCTTTCAATCGCGTGCACTTCCGCTTGGAAAATGCTGGCGAATTTGCCCAGGGGCTCATGATACTTGAGTCGGGGTCCGCAGACTCCAGCTCCAGCACCCTCATCTGTTAATGATCCGTCCGTGTACCATCTAATAGCATGTGGTTTCACATTATAGGTGGTTGACAGACTAGTCCATTCTGCTTTATTGCTAAGCTCCGTTTTAAAGAGCTTCTCAAAACTAAAAAAGGCCCATCTGCGCATCTTGCGGAAAGGCCAAAAGTGTGCCAGTTGCACTAGTGACAGAGGTGATTGCGTTCGCTCCTGTCAATCTCATAATAGATCTGTGCGCACTGTGTTTGATGTAGACATGCAAAGGCGGAAGTCCTAGCAGTACGTCCAGTGCTGAGGACGGGCAGGTACGCATTGCGCCCGAGATGCACGTGCAGGCAAGTCTCTGGAGTTTGCCCAGTTGCCGTTTGGTGACATCCAGGTCAACACGTCCCGCCCATACCGCAGCGCCGTAGCTGACTATGGGCCTCACCATTGCTGTGTACATCCACAGAAGGATTTTGGGGACACACCCCAGTTTTTCCCTGCGAGAGACCTACAGCACATTTGGGCTATTGTGGCCTTGCGTACCGCATGCTCAATATGCTGTTTCCACAGTAGTCTCTTGTCCAAGATTACCCCCAGATACTTTGTCTCCGTAGAGAGTGGAATTACCGTACCCCCAACAGATATGGGTCTTATGGACTTTAACTTGTAACGATTGGTGAAGGCGACAATTGTGGTTTTTGCTGGATTGATATTCAGCCCCACGTCCTTGCACCAGTCCAAGCAGAGTTTAAGACCCAGAGTTATTCTATCACAAAGCGTGTTCTCGAAGTTGCCTTTACAGACAATGGTAATGTCATCAGCGTAGCCTTGGCATTCAAACCCATTATCTGTAAGTTTGACTAGTAGCTCGTCCACCACGAGACACCAGAGGAGAGGTGATAGGACAACCTCTGGTGGTTTGGGCCCTGACCGTCAAATTGTTGACAGTGACTTCCGCAATTCTAGTGTCAAGGAGCTTGCCTAGCCAGAGAGTAAGTCCTGGCTCCACCCTTTTCCTGAAGCGCCCTAACCACAACATCATGTGCTGTGTTATCAAAAAGCGCCCTCTATGTCCATGAAAGCACAGAGAGCAACGTCTTTGGCCTTCACTGAGCACTGAAGACTGTTTACTAGGTCAAGGAGAGCCGATTCTGTCGACTTTCCTTCTCTATAGGCATGTTGGTGATCATGCAGGGGACTGGACACTAGGTACGAGATCCTGATGTGATTATCAACTATCTTTTCAAGGGTTTTTAGCAAGAAGGATGTCAGGCTGATCGGCCTGAAAGATTTGGGGTGAAAGGGGTCCTTTTTCCCCACTTTCGGGATAAAGATCACCCTGGCCGTCCTCCATGCCCTAGGTATGTAGCCCATAGCTAGGCTACCCCGGAAAATACGAATGAGGAACACCATAAGCTGTTCCATCCCTTTCTGTAGATGGACGGGGGAGGATACCGTCCGTACCTGGGGCCTTGTAGGGACTAAGCGTACCAATGGCCCATCTTATTCTTTGCTCTGTTACTATGGCTGCAGCCAGGCTCCAGTCCGGTTTCCTGATGGGAACCGTTACGCCTTCTTGGCACCAAATTTGGTGGCTAAAGCTCAAAAACTGTGGGAGATATAAGCTTTTTTGATTTTCAAATCAGGCGGGGCTGGGGGCGGAATGGGTGGGCGTGGCTCCAAAATTTTTGATGCAGTTTTTTGGGGGTTGCTAGTAGCTATCTGTCCACCAAATTTGGTAGTTCTAGCTGTAAGGATGTGCGAAATATGTGGATTTATCGGTTTTGAGCTATCGAATTTATCGATTTGCCAGCCCCCCAGTTATCGTAGAACCCTCATCTTGACACTTTAATTTACTATCCCATAGATAAAGAGAATTGGAAAGTTTCAGAGCTTCAGAGCTCTAGCTTGAAGGGTGTCGAAAAAAGTTGCGTTCATACAGACGAACAGACGGACAGACACCATGACGGACATTGCACAAACTCAATATACTCTTTTACCTTCGGTATCGAGTATAACAAGCCGAATTCAATATGAAAAAACAGTTAATCGATTAAAATAAAAATCAAAATTTTATAGGCCATGTTGAAACGTGAGTTTAGTTCTGTCACCTTTTGGGCCAAGTGCCAAAAAAAAACGCAACATGTTGACAAATTTTCCAATAGCGTTTGCATAATTCCAACATAAATTCACTAATCATTTTCGTCAAGCCCAAAAGTCAACTCTCGCATATTAATTTCCATCATAAATTACCAAAAAGAAAAAGGGGTTACAAAAAATGTGTGTGACGTTCATTTATAACGTAAGTGTGAGTGTGGTGTCTATAAAATATTAAATTTATATTTCATTTGCAATTGTTGCCGACAGTTTTTGTGCCGCCTGGCAGCACTTTATTTTATTATTTTGCAGTTCTACTATATGTTATGTATGGCAAGAAAAAAACCTTGGCTTGAAACATAATAAATGTCTGCACAAGGCGTCGAAATTGCCACGCCCAGCAGCTATCTATGTATGTATGTGTGTGCCAAAGCTAGAGCTGCCCAAAATTTATGTTCGCATATGAGTTTTTTATATGGTATATATGAATTGCGAGGTGTCAGCAAACTAAGCGACTGCGACAGTTTTCATACTTTTCTCTCAATGTGAATTATATGCGAAACATTTTCTCATTACAGCAAAAATCTTTTTGCTATTTTGAGCTCAAGCATGAACATATGGTTATGGTAAGCGGAATGTTTGGAACTGTCTTTCACTTGAATAACATGCGATTAAAGCTTTAGATAACACCTCGATTAGATTATTTATTGTCCAAAACTGTATAGTTTATTTAAGCAAGTCTGAGCTGATTGGCATGTGTTATTGATGTGATTAGCATTTGATTGCCAAGCAAAGCAACTCAAATGGATAGGCTATAAATCTGGCAAAGCTTAGCACTTTCACTTTATGCACTGCACAAAAGTGCAACAAAGACTTTTCATTTGTAGCTAGCTTTGCCTTTGCCAAGAGATCAGATCAACTGTGACGTCGACAACTGGCGTCGACACCTGCCGCTTAATAGCATTGTTTTTTTGGCACGTCAGGCCCAAATGTCTGGGCAATCAATTAATTTGACATGCAAGCCAGACTTCGACTCCAACAACAACTACGATCAACGGAAAAGGGTAACGACGAAATGGCTAATAAAAAGGTGTTTGGGGGAGCTGCAACAAAAATCCTTTCACTTTTGCAATGCCTGCAGTGTGATTTTGAGTGCTGAATTCGCAGATAAAATATACTCTAACAACGAACATTAAGCTTTAACTATCATATAAAATAAATTTATAATCAAGTTTTCTGCATTTAAACTTCTTCTTTTTGTTGCTTAAAGTGTATTTCAACATTGTCAACTCTCGATAGCTCTTCATTTTCGTGTCGTGGCGATTATATTTTTATTCATTGTAGCGCCTCCAACGCTGGCTGATCGATCGGCGTTGGTGGTGGAGATCAATCAGCTGTCAATCAGCTGCAATTTTCGCGCTGCTTTCAACAACTTCAGCTACTGGACAAATATTGTATAATAGATGCGAACACAAATTCAAATTGCCAGCGGCACGCAATAAAAATGCAGCTAATAGAACAAGACAAAAAAAAGCGGCAATTAAAATTTGCAGACTGGTAAATCCGGCCAATCGAGTTGCTAATTTTATTTGCGTTCGATTGTGCGTTTTCTGTTTCGCATTCGTAGGTTTTTTTTTTGTTTGTGGGTCAGACGCGGCAGCGTATGAGCGATTTTTGCTTACCAAATCGGTAAATCGGCTAAATCGGTTAAATCGCAACGTGCAGCATTGGCAACATGGCATATGTGGCAGGCAATTTTATGTTATTACAACCATTCGACGTCCAGTTTTGTGTCCATTGATCGGCTGTGCGCGGACTGAAAACATTTGTAAAACATTTTAATAACCATTGACAGACAATAACAACAGCAACAACAACGATAGATAACGATTATATGTAACTGCTTTGGGGCCATTGCGAAAAAAATCGAAAATAAGAAAAACCAAACGAAAATCGATATTAAATTGCTGCAGCTGTTCGAATGAAGAATTTCGTTGTGTTTTGACTTGTGTCGCCATAAAAAAATAGCCATTAAAGCCATTTAATAAAGTACAAGCGAAATTAAATTTTATAGTTAGACAAAAATGAAAACGTGATCAGCATAAATCACAGCTTTTTATTTTTTATTTGTTTTGTATTTAAATAAGTCGAGTGGAGGGAATAATAAAATATTTTGAAGATATTTCAATACTTTTGTGAAAATTGGCAATTCATTTGGCGTAATTTGTTGTAATTGTGAAATAAAAAAAATATTTTTAAATTCGTTAGAGAAGTACTATTAGCAAATGCCATTGGGTTAAAGGGGTTTAATGGTTTTGCGTAAATGTATGCAACAGGCAGACTAAGTATATACACTCTTGATTCGCATCAAAACAAAGAAAATCTGTGAAGCATTCATCGAAAGAGATATTGAAGATGAAAGTTTATTCATCATGCATTAGTTTAGTAGAAAAGTTCAGGTATCTTACTTACACGAATCGAATCATCTTTCTTGTTTCAATTAGTTAAAGTAGATGCTTAAAGACATTGGTTAAGTGCCTTATTATCAAACAGCAGCTTGAAGCTACTTGAGAGTTGGTAAGCATAATGAAAGCTGAACTTGCTGCGGAACCTGTGTTACTTGATAATGTTGCAAAATGTTTTATTACTTCCATCTATGCCAACAATTAACATAAGAATTTCGGCTGCCGAGCACACAACTTTTTTGCCCAGACAGGAGAAACTTTTGTAGCTACCAAAAGGCATCATCCTCTCACTCTCTCCCTTTCTCTCTCTCTCTCTTTTACCGCTCTTATCCACTCTCTGGCTATCATTTACATATGAAGCCGTTGTCGAACTCATCCTGCTCGCATCCTTTTGTGATTTCCGCTGGCACGCAAAGAACCTTGCAACAAAATTTGTCATGACACACAATACGAAAAGTTTGGCAAACAGTTTTGAATTACTGCATCATTTTGTGGGCTGCTCAAGTGGATATACAGCCTTGGCTGTAGCTGAAACTCTGACTTAATTTAACAACAACAACTACTAGCTGCAGGTGCATTGAGTATTGAGAGTTAGTATCTCAGTTTGCCAATGGCCAAAAAGTCAAAAAGCCAATTGGCAATTGCCAATCAATTTTCTGTTTCAATTCAATCAATAATTACAACTTCAATTAGGCAAAGAAACAAAACAAAAACCCCAACGAGTAACAATTGCCAATTACTGCCAAACAAAACAACATTGCAAAGACTGTGGCAAGTACTAGTCACAGCGTAACAGGTATTGTAATCCAATATTAATGCAAAATTTCAATTTGAATCAAAAAAATATTCAAATAACAGTAGAGTATTTTGGCAATATTTCTTACGATATTTGATTGTAACTCGTTCATGCGATGGAAACGAATTTAAATACAGAGTTGGTAAGACAAGTTTGGATGAAAGATAAAAAAGAAGGTAAGTTCAATACAGGTAACAAATAAACCAAGCAAAGTTTAAACGAGATTGCAAAAAAGATTTTCTAGAAGAAGAAATGAAATGGATTATTAAAATGTTTCTTGATGTATCTGAAACAAAGACGCGAGCTTTACTAACTTTCAGAGAACAGACTGAATAGTGGATTTTGCAACAGGTTAAACGCTTTAAAAACACAAATGTAACTCAAAGTTGTGCAGGAAAAAACCAAATGCAAATAACTACATTGACAAAGACATTTGTTTGCTTGTTTTTTGCGGGATGCAGGCGGGGAGGTGGAATGTGGGTGGCCAGCTAAAAGTTTACTTTTGTATATTGCGCTAGTTATAATTGACATTTTAGAATGGTTCAAGGTTTCTAAAAGATTTCAGTTCTGCTGTCGAGATTTTGGGCACTTTTGGGTTCGACTTTTGATTTCCATTTTTAGTCTTTGGACATTTTTGTAACAATTTTTTGAGATTTTCGTTGTTTTTATTTTGTTTTTTTTTTTCTGGCCATGGTAGGTTAAGCTCTAACTAACTAACTGGGGCGTGGTAGCTGCAATTTGCATTTGCATTATGCAATTAGAAAAAACGTTCAAAAAGCAAAAAACAAAAAGAAGGACAAGAGTAGTTGGAGAAGCCGCAAGGCTTTTTAACGGCACGTAATGGGCTTTCATTATGTCTGCGGCAATCTTTTGGCCACAAACGAGTCAGCGAGTCAGGGCCAGGTTCGCTTGGGATCTCTTGTGAGTTCATCATGGCAGCGGCATCTCTTTCACTTGTCGCCGCCGCACCACATGTGCTCCACACGCAGGCAGCTCCAGCTCTGGTCATGCATCATAATCAGCGGCGTTGATGGCCAGGACTTTGCTAGTACACTGTGCGAAATGCGAAATGCGAAAGAGCTGCTCAGTTAACACCTTTCAGCATTTATTAACTGAATACGTTGCGGCGCTCTATGATTTCTTACTTTTCTCCACACCGATTTCAAGCTGTGCGCACAGAACATCTCAACCCTCCTCTCGCTCACGCTCTCTCTTCCTACTGTCTGTGTCGCCTGCAGGCAGAAGCGTTGCAAGCTGCCGCCGTTGTGGACGTCACTGAATGTTGCAACAGTCGCTGCAAGCGTCGCGCATGCGCACGCTGAGATCGCGATTGCCACGCAAAGAGCTACACTTTAGAACTGAGACTATGAGGCAAAAAAAAAAATAAATATTGAGTTATGTGATTCACAACGAAACTTGAATGCACTTTAAAACATAATTTCGTATGATTTTTAATTTTAAATACATTTTTAATATAGAAATCTTCTTTCTACGAAAGTTCGTTAGATGAATGTTAGAATGAAGTACCTGAAACATAGTTTCAATCCTTACTAAATATTATGGATGAGCGTAAAGCGTAAAGTAAACAAGATAAAGCTTTCGTACTGCTTCAAACTAATAAATTTTTTATATCTGCAACCCAAAATAAGGTTAAATTTAATAAATATTTCCATTAATTGTTCAGCTATACCCAAAAGTCATTAGACCATTAAAAGTAAGTGTATTCGAAAAGCTACAAGCATAAAATGCAGTTTAGTCGTTTCCATTTGGTTCACGTTCTCGCATCTTGGGCCACGTTTCGCATCAAGTTCAAGGCGTTTGAACTCTTGACATTTGGCAGCAGCATTAGCAGCAAGCAGCAGCAGCAGCAGTTGCAGCCAACGCCACCGCCAACGCCGTCAAAGTTGCAACCATGTTGGACCCGTAAATGTAACAACTCGATTAGCGCGAAATATTTCGGCCTAAGGGGCAAATGCAACCAAAACTGGAGCGTTAGAAGTTTAGAGAAAGAGAAGTCTGAACATTAATTTGGCCTTTATTCCATTCCGTTGGCACTTTGTTACTTTCTCTCTCCTTCGCTCTATTCGCTCTAATTGACTCGAGTTTTTAACTGCATATTGACTCTTGACCAAGCTCTGCGTTGGGCTACAAATCTGATGCTTGACGAGGGAGGTGGGTTAGGGGACTCCAAGCGGCATTTACCGTTTGCTGATGCGCTTACAACGAGAAAAAGAATCATAATGATGACTCTTCAGAGAGCGCGTACAAAAATTGAACAGATGCAAAAAGCCGGGCAAAATACTGTTGGCTCGTTGATGTTGTTGTTGACGTGGCTGAATTGCAGCACTTGGCACAATAACAGGATTACACACAGTGAACCTCCAACAACAAAGCTGAAGTTGCCGCAATTTTCGGACTACGCAGTTCGCAGCACTTCAAAATGAATCCGCAGCAACCAGCCAACAGCAGCAGCAGTAAACAAAACATGGCAAACACAAAGTAAAAACCCAAAAAATAGGGCCTATCGAAAATGTTGCATTGAAATGCACAGCACACACACACAGCAAATACAGAAAAGAACCTTTTATGCATTTGTATAGTTGGCAACCGCAGTGTGTGTGTACGTAGGGGAGGATGTGTGTTGTTAAAGGGATTGACACGAAAAAAAAGAAAGGAAAATGGCAAATTGTAAAATGGCCGAAAATGGCCAAAACGAAAGTGGCAGATATTGCTGTGCCAGCAGCCAAACTACAAAAAATTGTGGTCAATAATGATTCAGTTGGAAGTTTATGCGGCGTTATTTACACGAACTAGAATAGAAACACGGAAGAGAAATCGAGTAACCGTTATGAGTAAGCTAAGGATTGTAGTGAAAGAACTGTTTACGTATTCCATTCAAGTACTTTAATAATAAAATCTAGAATTCATGGTTCTGGGAAATTTGAATATCATAAATCCTGGCATCAACATAAGCCAACTAGGAATAACAGTAAAGCTTAATCAACCCGATTTGAACACTCTGTTAAAAAAGGTTAAGAGTATATTGGTTTCTAGCAAAGTTCGTCATGGTCTGTGTCCATCTGTATTAACTTTACTTATTTCGACACTTGTAAAGCTGGAGACTTGAAACTTTGCAAGTATCTTTTTCTATGGGCGGGACAGATGTAGATTTCCTACGCCTGTTGAAGTTCTAGGAAATCGGTAAAAGTCGAAAAGTTGATAAATCCACATATTTTGCATATCCCTACAGCTAGAGTTACTAAAATTGGTAAAGAGATAGCTTCAGGCGTTCCCCAAAACAACGGAATCAAAAGTGTTGCTGCCACGCCTACCCCAACGATAAACCGTTATGAGTAAGGTGTTTCTTTAACAAATTACTCTTTTCATTTGTGTAAGCCAATGGTAATAAGCAAAACAGTTAAGCTTAATCAACCCAATTCTTCTTTTTCGAACAAGTTTCGCTTCGCATAAGCAAAACGCATTTGTCATCATTTGTGGCGCCCTTCCCGCCGCTTGCTGCCTCATAGTTGCTATTTAAACTACCAATTTGGTTGCAACTGCAGCAATTTGCAGCAAGCGCAGCTAAAATTGTCGCACAAATCTCAACAAAACTATGCATACATGCCACAACAACAGCAACAACAACAACAAAATACAGGTAGCTACTGTCAAAGAGTGCAACAAAACAGCGCCACCTACGCAAGCTGCTCCCCCTTTACTCTCCCCGCCTCCCACATTTGTTGAAACGTTAATTGACCTGGCTTTTATTCAGAGTAGGAAAAGGGAAGGAAGGAAATGAACGAACAGTGGCTATAACTGAATCCTAGAGCATGGCTATCTAAGCAAGTCAGTTGGTTGGCCAACGTGGACTAATTTTGTAAACGTGGCCAATCAGCGAAGTCTTGAGCCTTGCCCAGTGGCAGTTACAAGTAAAAGGGGACATGATTCATACTTGCTTACCAGCCAAGCTACCCTGTAACTAAAATTTGGTTAGGATTGAAAATATTTCAGCAGCTCTAGAAGTTAACTTTGATCACGCCATTTTAACTTTTTAAGTTTCAGATCAAACTTTTCCAAAATTTAGCCAATTCTAAATTCAAATAATTGACATAAAAACATATAACAACTTAACAAAGGTTTAACTTAGCTTAAAACCTAGTTTTTTGGCTAATGGAATGTATATAAAACAGTTTCCTTTATCAAACACTTTGCATATAATTACAGGGTATTCAAAAGCCATTTGCAAATTAACTTAAGGCTAGACTGAGGTTCGTTCAGCAAACTAAATTGTATTTAGAGCCGCTTCTTGCCAGTGAAACTGGCTGAGACAGAGACAGAGATAGGAGAAGCTGCCAGGTTGGAGAATTAAATCACGTACTAGATTAAAAATTGCGCATAAAATTCATAATGCGAGATTGCATTGCATTGGAGCACAGGGATGATGCGACTCGAACCGGTTATTTAGATCAAAAAAAGAAAAGAAAAACCCTTTGGAACTCTTATAAAGAATATCAGATTAAAACGCACAATTCGTAATCGTTAAACACTGAAAACAAGGCAGCTGCTTTTGTCACTTCATAAATTTTGCGGCGTTGTAAATAAAAACCCCGCAAAAGAAAAATATAAAATTGTCAGCATGCAAGTTTCAAGCTGTGCGCGTTTCAATAAAAATCAATCAAGCAAAATTTATTGAGCAGCCGCAGCCGCAGCCCCAAAATGCAGCTCGACAGCTGTTTAACACTTTAGTTCCCGCTCTTATAGCATAAATGTATATCTATATGTCAATGCGTAGGTGTTATGTAATGCATTCGAAAAGCGCCCCAGAAGAAACAATAGCCAAAGCCAAAAAGCCAACCACACTTCACACAGCAGGCCACCGCTGACTCACGCCCACCCAACACACCTCCGCCCCCTGTGCAACACCTTGCTAAAAACCACTTAACCCACTGACTGCCCAAGTTTATGGACACATTGCATGCCACAAGTATGGTAATACTATTGATTTATCATATTCTCAGTGCGCGTTCTGCATTTGACAGACTTTGACAGACATAAGCCATGAAGTCGTGCACATTGTTTGTTGTTGCACGCTCTGACAGCATTTAATCTATAACAAAATGATAATACTTACTTAAAAACTTAAAAGATATAATTAACCACACACCAGGGTGAAAATAAATGCAACTGCTTGGATACCGATTACCGATTTGTGGCGAATTAAATAGATTGTCGCTTCAACTTGTATGTATGTGTGTATAGTGCCACACCCTCTTCTCCTTTAAAGCCATAGTCGTGTTGACGTCACGACAATAAATGCACATTCACTATATATGTATATCAAATGCATTAAAGGTATTAATAACATTTTGTTTGGCGGAGCTTAAACAATCAAATTTGTCAATTTGCCACCGTGTTGCTGCTGCTGCTGCTGGAGCGGAGACAATTGGCTGGCAAACTTATTGCGAGAGTGGCAAATTGCATTTCAAATTGCCTGAATGAATGGGTGTGCCACAAATTCAGATCATTTGCTTGTTGCCATTATAAAAATCAAATACTCTGCAACATGTTGAACAAACTCAGGATTACCCTACATTTTAGTATAATTATACCAAAAGGGACATATATTCCTTACTGTTGCACAGTGTAATACAACAATTATTGTTACTCATAGTAAACTAACTCAGAACTAGTATCAATATCCACAATGTCGCATTTAAGAGTATTCAATTCGTTAGCTATGATTAAAAATTCAATTTATTGTTGCGTTTGCAAAATTAAAAGTGGGCGGGCATCATTTTAAGTGTTGCGTTAATTGCTAGTTAAAAGCAATGAGCAATGATGATGGTGGTTTTTCAGACCCATAATCGAAAAATCACCTCAATGCCCTCGTTTAATCTATTTAAGAGTGTTGGCCTTAAACGTGGGTCAGAACGAGAACGAGAACGGAAAGTGGCTTTCTGCCATTTGGACAATTTTGTAAAAAAAAAAATGCAGCTTTTTTCGGCGCAGGATACGATAATGAAAACATTCCACAAACCAATTCAATATTTCCGCTACGGCAAAACGCAAATTGAAACCGTTTTTCATGACCTTTACGCCGCTTGGTTAGACTTTGCCTGGCACAGTGGGGTTGAATCGCTGTCAGTTTTATGGTACAGCAAACACTTTGTGCACCCTGGCACACATTTTCAATTTAATTTTTAGGAAATCGTCCGTCCATTTCTGATTCTGGACCATTTTACCCGCCAACCCATTACTGACATCCTCATCTGAAATGCACATGAATCGGGCCTGAAGGGCTGGCTTCATGCTTGGAATACGTTATCAATTGCTGGGAATGAGAACCGAACCCCTTACCCCCCTGCATTGATAGCAAAACGAGTTGGCCTATAAATTGTTCAACAGCGACGATAAAAATCGAGCCAGGCAAACTGCACAAATGGCCAACTATTAATTAGAGCAGCGCACTCCAACCACGACTTCAAATTATGGCGCAACAAATGTCCAGAAAATTCGATAGATATAACCACACACACACTGCTACCACTGACCCATTCACCCACCCTCACCGAGGTACTCTGGACTCGGGACTCGGGACTGTGTCAGCATCAGGCGCCCCAAATGACACATAGTACAAACACACACACACACACTAACACACTCCAACATTACTGAGATCAATTGAAAATGGAATACGGCTTAAAGGGGCAAAGAGATTGGGTGGGGATGGAAGCGAATGCTTGGAAAAAAAAATGTTACAGCTGCAGCTGCTGGTTGTTGAATATATGTAAATACCCTTACCAAGAGTATAATTACAAATTTATTTCAGTTTCATGGAGTATTAAATAGGTCCAGTAGGGTTTTGGTAACGGAAGAGTATATTCATGATGGTTAAAAAAACACTAACTTCATTTTCCCCATTCAAACATTCTGTAAATAATATAAAAATAAACAATAAAATATCACTTTAATATCTGATTTATACTAAAAATCTCTTTTGTTGTGGTAAAAAAAAACAATTTTAGAAATATTATATAAAAAATTTTTTAATAATTATCAAGATTAATTTTTAATTAATTTCCTTGAAATCCTTTAGTTTAACCATCCAATTTTTCCAAACTTTCAATTTTAAATTGTTGCTGCCAGTTTTTGGTTTGGCAATTAAACATGGCACATGCTAGAAATAATTTTTTGCCACCCATGAGCTTAAACTAGACTAAAGTTAAGCTTGTCTCCCAGCAGCCAGGTTTGGTTAGGTTCGTTTTCTGTCTACGTCTCCAGCTATATCCATGTCCCTGGCTATGGCCGGGTTGTCACTCGAAGCTGAAGCCTTGGCCAAGCAATTTGCATATCAGTTGTATGAGTTTGTATAAGTGTGTGTGTGTGTGTGTGATTGTTTGTCTGGGGGCTATTGGGAGAGTCTTGTGTTAGGCATGAAACGGCATTTCAAGTCTGGCTGGTTGCCTGCCCAGTAACTGGCTCCAACTGACTGCTCATTGTCGTTTCACTTGGCCATATTTTGGCGCAAGTTTATTGTGGGCCAGCCAGCTGTCGACGTTTGCAACGACGCGTTGCAAAGGGGCTAACCAGGGGCGCTGTTCGGTGGACTGATTGTTGCACAGTGTTTGCTCTGATCTTGTGCACACGCAACTTCCTCCGCCTCCACTTTCTGCTGTGGACACAACAACTTGCATGGAGCCCAAAATGTCAACTGCAAAAGCTGAGTTCCATTGACGGCGAACGCGTTGTTACGCATAATTTTTGTGTATCCATTTTGATGTGCTTGCAGTTGACGACTTTTCTACAAACCAGCGACAATTTAATGTTGTTTTGAATATTGATAATTTCGTTATTTGAATTTAACAAATATAACTCCTTAGACAGCTCCCTCAGCTAACAAACAAATCGTTGAACAGAGCATTTGCATTTCGTTGAAGAATTCTCAGCATAAAGCCTCGATTTCTAGCCACTTGGCACTCAGTTTCAATTCAGATCGAACGTTTTTCTTGTCAACAGCTTTTGGGCAAAAAGGCAACAAACTACTTCATTGTCACTGTTGTTGTTGTTGTTGCCGCGTTGCAAAAGTCGTTGACACATAATTCTCAGTTACATAAATCGCATAACTGTGTCATGTCTGAGGCGTTTGTTTGGGCAAGCAAAACCCAACAGTCGACTGACCCAATGCCGAGCACGCAACATTCCAAACTTGTAACTGCAACTTGAGATACATTTACATTTACAGATACACCGATTCAGATACAGATGCAGATGCAGATACTTATTTTCTGAGTCAATGTCCAGCACGTAACTAGCGAACGCGTGACTGAAATGCGTGACACATTTTGAGATCAACTTTAACTTCAACTCCAGCCCAACCCACTTGCCTCTCTTGATTGTTTTTGGCTGGACAATTGGTCCGTTGACATTTGACTCGAAATGAGTAAACGCACTCAGATAAAAATGTGGTATTTGAGTATTTGAATTTGAGTACCGAATATCGAGTACCAAAAGGTGAGTACTCAGAGTAGTAGCCGAAGTATTTCGTGCATCCTTTTGGCCAGAGCAGCATGGGCTTTTATTATGCTAATGTTATATTCCCATTGTTTCAATGCACGCATATCACTTTATTACACGAGCCCTAGTAGCTTGGAGCTTTAGGCAGGAGACTCATTTGCATGGCGGCTGCCATTTTTGGTCAGCTTCAACCTCAACCTCAACTAGCATATGCAAATTATTGAACGGATTTTTTTTTTTCTTCTTTTTGTTGCAACTCAACCCGAACAGTAAGTCAAATCAGAACGAACGTCGGTCGGTCGGCCAACATCTTTTGAGTTTCCTTTGTGCTGTCAGCGAGCGAAGCAATCATCAATAAACCCAGCCACTCGCTCCACTCGTTCCACTGACTCCACTGACTCCACTGACTCCACATAATCCACCAAAACAATGTTGAAATTCAAGCAAAATAAAAAACAAACCATTAGCACAATATCCAATGACAACAGAGACAAACAAACATTGGGAGATAATGTGAAGTGGGCGGTTAAAGTTAATCCGAGTATTGAAATACCCTAACCAAAAAGGGGAAAATTTCTGCTAGATAATTATGGAAAATATTTTAAGAAATATTCTTTATTAAAAAAAACTTTGCCTCAATTTCTTTCATAAACTGCTTAGCAAACTCTAAGCTCAAGCGATTATACCCTTTCTTTGTAGTTAACAACAAAACTTTACATACTTTGCGGCAATTGAACATTTGTTTTCATTCAGCGCAAAAGTTGCATTGAAAAGCGTACCGAAAAAGTGATTGATGTCGTTGAAGTCGAGCGCCAATAAATTATCAGCAAACATGTTGGAGAGAAGAAATGTTAAAGGGGGGCTGGCTGGTGTAGGCAGGGGCAAGGAAGACAACAGCAACGATTGCTGGCCAGATGCTGCTCGAATGGTCGAGTTAATGATTTGGCAATAATATCTAACATTTGTGCACAGCTAGCACAGCGCCAGGAAACATTTCAAATGGCAAGCGGAAAATTGCACATGAAATTCCAAAAGCCAAACAAAAAAAAAACATTTGTGTTGCACGCGGCGTATGAGTAATGTGCATAGCCAACAAAATCTGCGCCAGCAATTACAAGCAACAAAACCATTTACCAACAACAACAACAATAGCAGCAAATCAATTAAAAGGAAGAGGCATAAAAAATAAAACAAAACACGTTAGCAGATTTTTCGTACAACTTGCTAAGACGCCCACATTTTTTTAAGGGGGCCCAGCATTGGGTTCAAAGATTTCACAGCGTCAATTCAAACAGAGAGTTTCGGGCACAGAGACACTGAGCGAAACAGTTGTCACTTGACTGCATTTCTCGCTACGTAGGAAAATGCTTAAGAAAGATAATGTCAAGTTGAGTTTAACTACATTCAAGTAGAGTTGTGTTTGGTGCAAGAATATTTTCACTCATACTGAGACATTAAGTTATTGGTTTAAGCATTGATTACTCAACGTTATACAATAATAGAAAATGCTAAAGTAGAGAGTGTAAATTAGAGTTTACCAGAATATTTGATCTAAGTTTTGTTAACTCAAAGTAGTTTGTACCTTAAACAAGAAGTCTTTATTTGACTTGACTTAAGAGAAACAATTTTCTCTCTCTGTGACGAGGGAATTACACGATTTACGATGGCGTTACCGAAGCGACAATTGTATCTGTCTGACAGTCTCTTTCTCTCTCTCTCTCTCTCTCTCTCTCTTCTCTCTATGTATCCCTCTGTTTAGAGCTGGCGAAAGGTGCGCCTGCGCATTTTTCACTAGCACAACACACGAATTGTTTAGCTGTTTGAGAGTTAGAGGCTGCTGCTGCTGCTGCTTGGTTGTTGCATGTTGCATGTCGCCAGTGTTTGCCGTTACTTTCTCGGTCAACGTTTGCCACATCCGCTTAGTGTGCCGCCGCCGCAACCGCCGCCTCACTTGCCAGTTGTATTTTTTGTAGTTTTCTCAGTTTGCCCAAATTGCGTATGCGCTGGGACAAAAGGTGCAACACCAAGCAAGCAAACGGGCAACAAAGCAGAGTTGGTGCCAACCAGACTTATCTATGTATGTGCATCTTAATTGTCAGCTGGTGCAAGTGTGTATATGTGTGTATGTGTGTATGTGTGTGTGTGTGTGTGTTAGTGGGTAACTGGGACCCAGAAGGATGGCACAGCTAAACCACAATTTAGTTGTGGCTTAGTTCATGAGCTGTCATTAATCGAGAGACAGCAACGATGATTTAGTGTTTAGATATGCCCTACAGTCAATTACAGATCAATGCGAAATACGAAACACGATGAAACTGTGGAAAACTCTTGCAAATTAACCAATTTTCGGTTACACCCTGGGAACGAGGTTAAAATGGAAAGAGAGAGAACTTAATTGAATGCAAATTGAGTGCAGTGGCAGTGGCAGTTGCCACAATATTGTTGATATTCCATTTATATTTAGGCAAGTTAGACATTTAGTTATTGCCATTGCAAAGAAATGTTCAAAGAGGCGAATACAACAATGATGTTAGAGAAAGATCGAGTGGTTTGGGTGAAGTTTCCAACTTGGGTGAATCCTTTTTCTTGGGTAAATTATTCTCGTTCTTGCCTATATTCATGCTAATATCCGATGATGATGACGATGATGATGATGATGAGGGCGGCATCAATGCCGATTCATGCAGACGAAACCCATACAATCTACAAACAGAGCCAGAGAGAAGCATGAAACTTAAGAAAAGCCAAGAGTTAATCACAACAAAACAACTACAAACCTTGGCGTATATTTCTCCGTTGGCGGCTCTGGCATCATCTCTGGCAGCTGCATGAAAAACATATGCGGAAAAGTGCGTCCAAACATTGCACCATCGAGCATTAGGCAATCGGTTTGCGGCTGATAGACATCCTGGCATCGGGGACAAAAGACCTTAACATGCGAATCGCCAAACATTTCCGATTGACCCACCGGCAAGACATGCTGTCCATTGCAATAGACACGCGGACACATGCCAAATTCGCCATTCTTGTACTTCTGGCACATTGCCTGAATGCCAAGTGACGTCAATATAAAGCGGGCATGCAGCAGGCCATATAGAAGAGCGATCGGCTCGGGATCCACATCCATTGGATTGAAGCCGTATTCGGTATCGAAATTAATGTCGAGTATGGCATCTAGGTTTCCCATCAAGTTCTCCACCCGCAACTCCAGACCCGATAAATTGAATGGATCATTGATGAATGAGTCGGGCACAAAGCATAAAAACTTATTCACAGCCAAACTGTGAAACCAACCACGCCAAGAGCCATCCGACTTAACGATCATTGAACTATTGCTGCACATTTTTATTATTAAAAAGTGTCTGATATTTATTTTTACTTACTTTTGCATATTTCAGTTGCAAGTTTTATTTTTTAAGCAATTTTAAATATTCGAATTCCTTGTTAACTATTTGATATAGAAATTTTCTCGACTTCTTTTCAATATTTTGTAGTTGAATGATTCTTTTGTTTGCTTTGTAGCAATAAAGCTTACTTTGTTATTGATTTGAGCATTGTTGATTTCTGCATTTGTTTTGACATTTTGACAAGACTTTTATTGTTGAAGCTGTTAGCCAACACTAGTTCTTACTCTCTCACACAACACTGCACTGAACAGTTAATGTTCGCTGTGAGTGCATTGCATTGCCTTCGGCCCACTTCAAAATGGGATGGTACAACGGTCTCAGAGTGGAAAAAACGTTTTTGTCTTTTCGCCTAGGGTGCAAACACAGAAATTTCACATAAAAAACAACGCCCAACTAATGAAACAGTATTGGTTAACAGAACGAACAACTTTAAATGGAACAAAAAAACAAAAAAAAAAACCTTGATCATTTATTTGGCAAGTAAAATTTCATTTAAAGAGCTGATTATTGATCAAAAGCGTTATAAGCAGACATTACATTGCCGTTTCGATTGGAAAGCGCTGAGTTTAAAGGGAACCTAAAGGGTAAAGGATGGCTTGGGTTGGGTAGGTGCTTAAAGGGAGTGTCGCGTCATTCATTCATGCACTCATTCGTGCATTCAGTTCACATTCGAAGTGTGTGTGTGCGTCTGTGTGAGTGTCGGCCAACGCTTACTTGTCATTTGATTAATGAGACCACGCTCAGCCATCGATCTCCATTTAGCCAGACTTCCAAACCTCCCCACCCTCCTCGCTCTCTCGCACTCTTTGGCAGTTGAACAGTTTTGCCAAACTGTAAGCATGAATAATGGGGGCGTTGCCAGCTGGGGCAGTTACAGGTATGCGAATATTCACAACAACAACTGCATTGTGCCCCGTTTTAATGGCGTTCTAATTGCGCGAGTTTCAAGCCTCTTTCTCCTCCTCTGCCTGACGGCCGACCATGTTGGCCATGTTGCTGCTGACGACTGATGCGTGAAATATTTTGTGTAAGTGTGTGTGTAGGGTTGGCTGAAGAGACAGAATGGAGGGACATGTCTTAACTGACCAATATATATATAAAAGCCAACGTGCTAAGCCCATTGCACAACGACAACAACAAAAGCAATGTTGCAGTTGTTGCAGTTGTTTCTCAGCCATGACACCAACACAATTTAAGTTAAGCGACTGCTGGCAGCTGCCCATTGGCTCGTAACTGCCGCCTCTAAAAAATACAAAACTCTGTTGTAAAACTCTAACTCACAAAGCACTTGAAAAAAAAGGGGGTTCATTTTGAAAAAGGTACGCGAAAAAAAACAGCATGAAATA
Organism: Scaptomyza montana; assembly: GCA_018904305.1. Classification (NCBI taxonomy): domain Eukaryota; kingdom Metazoa; phylum Arthropoda; class Insecta; order Diptera; family Drosophilidae; genus Scaptomyza; species Scaptomyza montana. The sequence goes on along the minus strand of JAEIGR010000005.1, from coordinate 2,160,642 downwards.
GAACTGTTGCACAGTAACTAGATACCCTTATTATGTGAGGTAAATCCAATAGTAAACACTTATGAAACATTGCACAGAAACAACTTCAAAATTCCCAGTTGAGCAAACATTCAATTGCGCCATCTATCAGCAATTCTTGCAAACTTAAACTAGACATGGAAAATTGTTTTTCTTTTACAGCTGTTTTCAACTCATAAGTAAACTATAAATTGATGGGCCAATGGAAGGCTTCCCTTCGTTCACTTATCCACACACATTGCTACTGGAACCTACTTTAATGGCCCCCCCGAACGCCTGTGTGAGATGTAATTAAAAAGGGAATACCCAATGACAAATATTAATTGCATATGAGTGTGGCGCAGACATGAAAATGAGCAGCAATTAATATGCGAAGAATATTACTTGGCAACAACAAGAATGCTTTCTCTCCCAAAAGAATACTCAAAGCAATTTCGTAGGGAAAGTATGAAAAAAATGCTGCTAAACGAAATCTAATTTAGAGTAACGTGTGCGCTAGCATTTGTGTTAGATTCTTTTGTTCATGCATACTATGTAGTATGTATATATTTTTGATGATGTTTTTGTTGTTGTTGTTGCTTTTGTGTGTGACGCGGTCATATCAACGCAGAGAGTGTCATAAGTTTGACAGCATACAATTTAGATGTTGATGGAAAAGGATACGCGAACGAGATCTAGATGCAGATACAGATACACTATGTGTGTGAACGCAAAGTGTGAAAACTCATTTGTATCAAATTTCTCATACATGGCTGAAATGGCTAGACAGACAGCGGGAGCGGGTGAGGAGAAACGCAGTTCTTGCACAAACAACACACAACACAACACCAAATTGATGTAATAAACTCTACGCGACTGCAGCGCTGACAGGACAAACTTGTCGCTGTCGATGAGAATGTGAATGAGAATTGGAATGGGAATGGGAATTAGGGTATGAGTAGGGAGAGAGAGAGAATGACGACCCTCCTGGCAGCTAGCAAGCGTAGCGACTACATTTGTGGGGGTGCAAATCTACAGCCAATGCGGGCCTAGACTGAACGAGCTACAATTTCTGTTGGCATACCCTCGATATGTAGGAAAGATATGCAAAAAGGTAACACATTTTTTTAATGGTGCAAAGTAAACACCAAAATTTAATAACATTGTTTACTTACTTAAACATTTCTTTTACTCAACCGTCGATCTAATTTCTTGTTTCAAGAAAACAAGTTTAAAGGTAAAACTTGTTAATGCTATTAGTCAGCAGTTCGCGTGCTTCGTACAACAACTTCCAGGGTAACTAACACATCAAATTGATCACATTTCTGCTCACAGCATTCTCACTTACATATTTGGTTTGGTGTTTTTTTTCGTTTTCATCTTCTCATAGCCAGTCACTCAGAGAGTTTGACATTTTTGACATGGTTTGTAATTGACACTTGCACTTGCTACACCAACAACAACAACAATAACTGTGTGTGCGTGCAACATCACATCTCCATCTCCATCTCATCATCACGTGTCTATGTATAGCTCAGGCTGCCATTCTGCAAAAATGATTTATTTCATCACTTGCGCACCCACCCTTAAAGCAACCAAAACGTGAACAGGGGGTGTATATAGAAGAGGTAGGGGTAGTTGAATGTCAGTCAAAAATTGCTGCGATGAAAAATATGTTGAGCCATAACAAAGTTACTTTCTTATTATTTGTGCAACTGCCGCATGACAAACCAAAAAATTTGTCTTTTAATGCTGTCTGTCTGAAGCTGGACTCTGAGATTTCTCACTTTACTTAACTTCACAACGTCTGTCTGTCTGTCATTTACGCCCAATTGATGGCTACAAATTGTGCGTGGTGATTTTTATTAGATTTGATGAGATAAACACGTCGTTGGTGAGTTGAGTGTGCGTTGTGAAGACGCAGAACTTTAAGTCAAACTCAAAAGATAATAGCTTTATTTTCTATTCAACACAACTCGTTTTAAGTTCTGTAGAATAAGCTCAATTAACTCGCGTTAAATACAAATTATACATTAATCAATCCAGCTGTCTATGCAACTAATTTCTCTAGCACAATCTTCAAGCAATCTCTGAGCTTTCTGGCAATCAGGCCGCTAATTAAACTACTCTAGTATTGCAATCTAAGCTCATTAATCTAAACATTCATCTAGTTATCTAACATCTACATATATACATATCTATAGCGATTTCTCAACTAATACTGCTGCTGCTGCTGCGGCAAGAAGAAAATTCCCGTTTCTGTTTGCATTTCGTGCCATCTGAAAAGATTATTCACAAATTAACACGAGAGCAAGTTTGAAATAGTTGCTGTTGTTGTTCGTTCTACCAGAGTCTTAGTCAATCGGAACTGCAACCACAAACAACTACAACAACAACAACAACTAACTCATAAATCAGTTGAACGAACCGAACGAGCGAACAAACAAAAAATGAGTCAAACAAAATATTCAAAGAGCGCCACGCACTTTCACACACAATTTTCTGCACGCACTCAGCCAAAAAGCGTTAATTACACTAATTATGTGTTGTTCTTTCGGTTGTTGTTGTTGTTTCATGATAACAAAAAAATATAAATATGGAAGAAAAAAGCATGTTAAATATCATTTTGTTGCCGCGGAACGCTTTGAAGTGCTCCAAATAAAAATGCAGACACACCTCGCAACAACACAAAATGTTAAAAGTAGAGACAAAACTCTTTTTTTTCGAAGCAATTATATAACCAAAGGTTCAAAACGAAGTAAAAGAAAATACACAAAAGCAGAAAACTGAAACCGAAAAAATATATATTATGGATTGAAGTAAATACATAAATCTTGCTTAGGGTTTGGTTTTTAACGGAAACATCGCCGAACGGAAGTTCAACTTAGATACCAAAACATACCTTTTTGGGGCGACCAATGGGTCATCTTTTTAGCGGGGCAAAGGGGCGCTGTTTTAAGGCCTTCTGCAGGCTTCGTGCTGTAATTAACATAAGCTCTAATTGCTTAATTCGATTGAGCCTAATATTCAAATGATGGCACATGTGTGCTTGCTATCTACGATATTATGAGTGTTGGATATTGTTTTTGGTTTTTATTTATTTTAGTTTTATTTTCTGCCTCTTTATTTATTCATTTATTTTGCTTTGGCGCTAATTGCCGTAAACGCCCCAAACATATTTCGAAGGCGTTTATTTTCACAACAACAAGCGAACAAGCAAAAAGGGCATTACAAACAAGACGACGTTCAAATACTCTTCTTAATATATGTGGGATTGAGATAGGTTGGCAGAGATAGTTTTAAGTAATTTGTCAGAGTACACGTTTTAGGCAAAATACTGTAAAAGCTGGTCACACTAATCGAGGAATAAAGAGAGTCGGTGAATTGAACGCAGAGTGAAAAGAGAATCTTGAATATTATGTATACCATTATTTTTTTTTTATGTATATTAAGTCAAATTTGTATATCATTAACCCGTCATTAAACTATTTTGTGAAACCCACATATACAAGTTCAGTAATTATTAATTTTTCTTTATCAACTCAAAAAGGTCGACGGAAAATCAATAAAAATTAATATATTCAAATATAATAATAAAATCTGAAAGTATTTTCCGTAAAATCCATAAAAACTCAAACATATAAATAAATATTTAAGCAGTTCAGATGATGTTCATTAGAAACATAGTATAAAGATTTAGTTTAAAATATGCATTTACCTATAACTGTTTACAGCCTTTTATTGCAAACTTTAATCTATGCACTTTCTTATAGTCAGCATACCTTTTGTTAGGGCATTGTAAGACTTTATTTATGCTCTTCTATTATTTGCCGGCTAATTAGCTTTGTTTTTTTGCTGGTTGCCGACTGTTGCTAATTGTTGTTGTTGCAAGTGTTTCGATATTAATTATTATGGCCAACTCTTTGGCTACATTTCCACAAATGTATCTGTTTTCTGTTCGTGCGTATGTTTATGTATTTGTATCTCTATATGCGTTGTGGCAATGCGCGTGCCTCAAGCAACAACTTCAGCAACAACGACAACAACAGCAGCAGAAGGACATGAAACGCATCAGTTAGTCAACTGTGCAAATAGTTGTCACCATTTGTGGCAGACACATGTGTCTGCTGCTTTCTGCCACACGGGTCTCCCTCAGGAACACGCCACTCTCAACCACATTAATCCCCAACCCAAGCCTCCCAACCGCCTCATTTACCCATCTCGCTGGGCTGTTTGTTGCGCTTGGCCTCAGAGATTTTACGTTAAATTATACGGTCTGAGTGAAGTGATAAAATGTTGCACACGCGGCATGCGACATTTAGTTGGCAGCATTGACAGTCAAAATGGTTGCGAGATGGCAGCCACAACAACAGGCCGCAGCAAGAAGGCAAACTCAAGTCTCAGATGAGCGAGAGAGATGAGATGCAACTTTTATCATCATCATTGTAATGATGCGAAAGTCGAATGCAACTGCAACTCCAAAAGGCAGTCAACTCAAGATGCCTCAAATGTGATAGCTTCAGTTGCATGCCACAAGCCAATGCAGAGTTCTGCTTCATCTTCATAAGCTGCAGGTCAGCTTGGAATGTTTACAGGTAGTGATATAACTTATTATATAAATAAAAACTTTATTGTTTCAAACGAAAAACACAAATTTTATGCTAAGAATAAATTTAAAAATATTACGAAAAATTCCAGAACTTTTAAGAACAAGAAACAGTACAAATAGGTAACTCAAAGTTCCCGCAAAAGACAACAGATGGCGCCAAACAGGTCGCAAACACCAACCATTCGTTGATTGATTTACCTGCTAGATTACCAAAATACTTATAAGAAAAATCAGTTGATCTTTTCGATACAAGAAGATAGACCTAAACAAAGTGCCAAAAACGTGCAACAGGTGGCGTTTTCGAGCACTAGAACAAGATTTATTCTAAACCTAATCAGAAATCAATTCTTAAAATATAAATCTTGTATGAAAACTGAGTTAAAATGAGCAAAACTTTAAAGTTGAATCCATTCCAACCTTTTTCAACCTTTATGCTAAACGATCTCTAATTGTATTGTCAGTTTCATTTAGAGCATGGTGGTTGATATGCCAACCCAACCACGCAGCAACAAGCTCACAACTCAATTTCAAAAGAAGACAAACTAAATGAAAAGAGAAAAAAAATATTGCTGCTGCGATTATTATCAAATGTTGCCCTGACATAGGCTCAACTGAGCAGAAAAACGCTAAGCATTACCAAAACGAATCCATCATGATGTCGTTGCATACGCTTTATGATACATATATGTATTGTATATGGGAACCGCCCTCTAAAAGCCGACCGAAAAATGAACGAAACTTTTGAAATTTATGAGCGCAACCAAAGTTGTAAAGCAGCGGATGAGTTGACAGCAGTTGACCAAACAGACAGAGAGAGAGCGAATGATCATCAGTCATAACTTAATTTTTGACATTTGAAAAGAGTCTAAAAGCGAAAAACTTTTAAAAACCCGAAAGGCTCCCCTTTAAATTTACGTATGTATTTGAATTCAAGAGTTACATTTTGTTTTGATGTTCAAAACTCATCTGTAAATTAAGATTTATTATGCACATATTTATTGGTATATACTACAACTACTACGAACCCTCCCCCACTTCTCTTAAAACCTATATTCAACATTAGAATCAATTTTGTTATTGTTATTTGTTGTTGTTCTTGCACTTGTTCAATTGCATTTGTTGTTCGTGCTGTTGAAATTTAGAATTTCCACATGCTCATTCATCAAATGGTTGTGTGGTTTGTATCTGTAGATGCATCTGCATCTGTATCTGTATCTGTATCTGTTTCGAGTGCGTTGCATGCATAATTTGTTGTTGTTGGTTGAGACAAATTTGTGCGTGTCATCAATCAAAAACTAAACATTTCAAATGCTGATGAAATAATTAAGGGGGGTTTTTTTTTTTTTTTTTTTTATTGGGGTGGCTCCAAAACTTTGATGCAGTTTTTGGGGTCGTTACCAGCTATCTTCCACCAAATTTGGAGGCTCTAGCTCCACAACTCTGGAAGATACACGCATTCCCGTTTTTGACGAAGCGTTGGGGTGGATGGGGGCGGCTAGGGCAGTATTGGTGGGCGTGGCATCCAAACTTTTGATGCAGTTTTAGGGGGTCATCATCACCTATCTTGGCACCAAATTTGGTGGCTCTAGCTCAAAAACTGTGGGAGATATAGCCATTTCTGATTTCAAAATGCAGGGGGCTGGGGGCGGAATGGGTGGGCGTGGCTCCAAAACTTTGATGCAGTTTTTTGGGGTCGTTACCAGCTATCTTCCCACCAAATTTGGAGGCTCTAGCTCCACAACTCTGGAAGATACACGCATTCCCGTTTTTGACGAAGCGTTGGGGGTGGGGGCGGCTTGGGCGGTATTGGTGGGCGTGGCATCCAATCTTTGATGCAGTTTTGAGGGGTCATCATCACCTATCTTGGCACCAAATTTGGTGGCTATAGCTCAAAAATTGTGGGAGATATTGGCTTTTTTTACTTTAAAATTCGGGGGGCTGTGGGCGGAATGGGGGCGTGGCTCCAAAATTTTTGATGCAGTTTTTTGGGGGTTGCTAGTAGCTATCTTCTTACTAAATTTGGTACTTCTAGCTGTAAGGATGAGTGAAATATGTGGATTTATCGGTTTTGAGTTATCGAATTTATCGATTTGCCAGCCCCCAGTTATCGTAGAACACCCATCTTGACACTTTAATTTACTATCCCATAGATAAAGAGATTTGGAAAGTTTCAAGTCTCTAGCTTGAAGGGTGTGGAAAAAAGTTGCGTTCATACAGGAGAAAAGAAGAAAAGGAGGAAAGAAGGAAAAGAGGGAGAAAGGGAAGAAGGAGAAAACACATAAGGGGTTATTTTACAACTTCTTAATATTCTTACCTTCGGTATCGAGTATAATTAAACATTTCAAATGCTGATGAAATAATTAAACATTCACAAACGCCTCTAACACATGATGAACAACAGAAAGGACAGAAAGCGATACAATAGTATCTTTTTGACCTAACTTAAATTTACATTTGCAGCATGTCAATTGACAAATTTCGCTGCACTTTTGAACTCTTGTTAAATGCAATGCCAGTTGAATGTTAATCAAATGCGATTTTTATGATGATTGAACGCAATTTCGTTGATTATCTTCCAACCAAACTTCTGATTAGCTTGTAGCGAAATAAAAAAAACACATTAATAATTATTTTAATGAGCACACAACGCGAAGAGTTCTGAGAAAACGAGCTATAAACTGGCAATCTCTCAAAGGAGTTCATTAAAAGAAAAGGATGCATTGCAGCTGCAATGTCAGAATCAACAGTAGCTCGACACACCTGTAAACTTGGCTACTACCCAAACAGTAGTTTGTTGTAGGTAAAGACGAAGATACAAATAACCAAAAACCATGCGTAGGTAGTCAATTTGTACGCCCCATTTTTTGTTGTTGTTAAGCCAGTCAAGGACACAAATATGAGATCATAAACCGCAGATAGTACTACTCCTACTCTCTTTCGTTTCGTCGCTGTTAAGCAGTAGTCAGAACTGGATGTGAATTTAAGTTATGTGAAGTATCTCGTAGAGTTGGGTAGCTATTCCTACTTATAAGTGTGCAGCTGTACTGAGCACTGAATCTTAATGTTATTGTGTGCGCGCCTAAGCATGTGCTTCAATTTATATATATGTATGTCTGTTTGTGCGGACAGAAGCAGGAGTTTTGTGTGTTGTGGATATATCTTCATGACTAGAAAGATGCAGAGATACAATTGGTGGCAGGGTGGAAACTATCAAGATATATGAAATGTGTGTCATCATTAGTACACGCTGACCAAAGCCCATGTCAAGGATTCCCTATGGTCAATGCCTTCATCTCTGACGTACTTACATGCACAGCAAAAAATAGCGAGTTTGATTTAGAGGCTTTCATTTAATGAAAAAAAATACAAAAGTATATAAATATTATACCCAAAAAATCCGTACGGATGTCGACTATATGATAAAAGTCATAAATCGTTTACATATCCACACTTGGAAGGATTGTATTAAGCTGAATGCTAACAGTATCTGAAGTGCAATGGTGCACAATTTTGTACAGTGTATCCTAAGGTTTGTGGCCAGCCACACAAAACGGTTATGCAATAAAATAAATTCCATTCTATTCTATTCAATTCGCTTCGATTGCTTTTGTTAGATGACTTTTTGTATAGCCGTTGGGTTTGTGATGCAAGAAGAAATGCGTAACGAACGTCAAGAAACTTCTAACAGGCACTGTAATACTTAGATGCGTACCTGACTGTCATTACAGCTCCCTGCCTTCTTTTCGCCCAGTGTTTGTGTGTTTTCTGTGAGTTTGTCTGCGCTTGTTTATATAACTATGAAGAGCCGCAGGACAGTGAGTCGTGTGTGTGTGTGGCATGCCACAGCGTAGACACATATTTATTTATTATTGACGACAGGACAACAAACAGAACGGAGAGGCAAACTGACATATCCAAAGCTTTTTCCTTCTCTCTTTCTCTCTTTGGTTAAGCGTAAGTGCTTCGTTTGTGCTACTTATGAGATACTTCTGGGAGCAACTCGTGCAACTATTTGTTTGCTTGCTTACGGGACATGCCACTGAAAAATAAAAAGAGAGAGAGAGAGCGAAGAGAGTGTGGGCTGGTAGGTTGGTCACTAACTTCAGCAGCTGCAACTTGCAAAAGAAGTAAAAAACATAACGAAAAACTAAAAACTTTGCCGAGCCATAATTCATTTGGGGCACGTGTTGCATGCTGCACGAAACCTTATTTTCTGTTCTGAGCGTTCTCAGACTAATGGTATCAATTTTCAGCGTATGTTGTTCGCTCAGCTTGGGCAGACTTTAAAAGTTTTAGTTAACAGTTTATCGAAAGGCAAGGCGCTGATTATTTGCATTGATAAGAAGGCTAACGGTGTCACTAATTGGCTTAAAGCGTAACGCGAAATCTGATATGAATATTAAACAAACAAAAAACTGAACTGCATTAAACATATGAATTTGTTGTTTATCTTGGAGCACCTGAAAACTGTTATCTCCTTTCCTTAGAGAAATATTTACAAAAAACAAACTAAGAAATCACGAACATATCAAAAAAACACAAATCCAAAAGCAAATACCAAAAAACACACGCCTCAAAATATTTCCAGTTAATTGTGAGAGTTGATGTCTGTCTTCGTGTGGTATCCACCACAAAGGATTCCACGAATACCGAAGTGCGCCTACAAAACAAAAAACAAAAAAATAAAACTGTCCACAGAGATGAGAAAAACTAACATAATAATTGATGACATAAGACACACGTGTGTGCGTGTGTGTGTGTGAATAACAACCAACAATGGGTCAACTATCTAATGATCGATATCAGCTAGAACAAAGACCAAACTAAGCAAGACTGAGGGGAGACAATGTCGCTCAATGCTCAAATTTGCTTTGGCAGTCTCGTTTTGGTCTCTTGGCCCTTATTTTGGGTTTGGCCTTTGGGTTTTGAGACGTGAGCCAGGCCCCTTTTAAGCTTGACAAAGAGCTGTTGACAATGCAAAGGACAACGACGACGCATGCTGATGTGAATCTACAAAAAAACGCACACGAAAAAAAAACTTCAGTCACCAACCAGTAAGAACCAGTATAAACGAAAACGAGACGATTGCAAGGGAGGATGCGGCAGGTGTACGCGCCTAAAATCGATGCAATGGGATGCACAGCTATATTTAAGTTGTACTCAGCTCAAAGTTTAAGTGGAAACAGAGGGCTGGGGGCGGTATGGGTAGTTGTGGCATCAAATTTTGTTTCAGATCTTTGTGGCATGTCAATTGCGATCTTCATACAAATTTGGTGTCTCTAGCTCGAAATTGTATAAAGTGGGAAAGGGGGCTGGGGGCGTTATGGGTGGCGAGGCATCAAAATTTTGATGCAGATCTATGGAATGTCAATTGTATCTACATACCAAATTTGGTACAGCGAGTTGTAAAAGTTAGGAGAGGAGGGCTGGGGTCGGTATAGGGATGGTATGGGTGGGCGTGGCATAAACTTGATGCAGTTTAGGGGTATCATCACTATCTTGGCACAATTGGTGGCTATAGCTCAAACTGTGGGAGATATAGTCTTTTTGACTTAAAATGCCGGGGCGGAATGGGGGGGTGGCTCCAATTATTATGCAGTTTTGGGGGTTGCTTGCATCTTCTACAAATTGGTACTATACTAGGATGAAATGAGGATTATGTTGAGTATGATTAATAGCAGTAGCATACATATCATCATAATAAATGGAAAAGTCTAGAGGGTGTGGAAAACAAACGACACAGACGACAACGACAAGGACAAACCATGACACATACAAAATAAACGGATATATAACAATCTAAAATGAAACATGTATACAGATTTTTTAGTTGTGAGCATGAAAAGTATATATATGTAAAGTTAAGTAATAGTATAAATGTGAATAGAAACGTAGCAAAAGAGCGAATTGAATTGATTGCGTAAAACATTTAGTATAGTTGCCATTAATAAATTAATTTGCATTACGGTTGGGTTAAATATACTTATTGTATTATATATTTTCGTCTTTTTATATTAAAATAAACCTCTTAAAGTAATTATTCAATGATGCATGGCATTAAATAGTGTCATTGGTACTTGTAGATTTCATGTTAATTTTTGATGATTGCACTTAAATTGATATAAACTCCTAAGCACATTCTAAATCAAGTTACAAAACAGAAAAGGCAAGAAAAAATTACAGGCAGAAACAAAAAATAATAAGAAGCGAAAAACCACTACTGCTATGGGCAACGGGGAATGAAAGATACAGGGGGTTGGTGGTGTAGCCAGGGGTGGCAGGGATGGGGGAAATAATATTCCACAAATTCAAACATAAGTCAAAATAATTATAAAAGGGTGCTATAAGCTTGGATTCGTGTAAGAAAAAACGCAAGCAAATTTTTTATTTTTTTTAAAAAATTTTTCCAACAATTTGTTTTTATTGAAGTGGCGGCAAAAGCGTAGCAAAGCAGAAATAACAAGGGAAACGTTGCAGTCGGACGCAACCGACTGCGGCATACTCGATTAAACCGGTAAAAAGAGGCCTGATTGCAAAGGGTACGGATGCGGCAGTGTGTACGCTGCCTTAAAGATTCCGATGCAGATGGGGATGCCACAGCTATATTCCTTCCAAGTTTGGTGACTCTAGCTAAAGTTTGTACAAGTTGGAAACAGAGGGCTGGGGGCGGTATGGGTGTTGTGGCATCAAAATTTTGTTTCAGATCTTTGTGGCATGTCAATTGCGATCTTCATACCAAATTTGGTGTCCTAGCTCGAAATTTGTATAAAGTGGGGAAAGGGGGCTGGGGGCGTTATGGGTGGCGAGGCATCAAATTTTGATGCAGATCTATGTGGAATGTCAATTGCTATCTACATACCAAATTGGTGACTCAGCTCGAAGTTTGTAAAAGTTAGGAGAGGAGGGGCGGGGTCGGTATAGGGATGGTATGGGTGGGCGTGGCATAATCTTGATGCAGTTTTGAGGGGTCATATCACCTATCGGCACCAAATTTGGTGGCTATAGCCAAAAACTGTGGGAGATATAGGCTTTTGACTTTAAAATTCGTGGGGCGGAATGGGAGGGCGTGGCTCCAAAATTTTGATGCATTTTGGGTTCTAGTGCTACTTCTTACCAAATTTGGTACCTTAAGAGTCGAAATATGTGGATTTATCGGTTTTAGTTATCGTTCCACCCCCAGTTATCGTAGAACCCCCATCTTGACACTTTAATTTACTATCCCATAGATAAAGAGATTTGGAAAGTTCAAGTCTCTAGCTGAAGGGTGTGGAAAAAGTTGCGTTCAACAGACGGACAGACGGACGACAAGACACCAGACGGACATTGCACAAACTCAATATACTCTTTACCTTCGGTACAGTATAAATATTGAAATGAAAAAAAAAGCAGAGAAACGAGGCAAGAGAGGCAAACAATTTGTGGTTATCTGTTGAAACAGGTAGGGCCTGGGCCCCGAATAGTTGTGATTAAGATCAACTTCGACTTCAACTGAGAACAACTGTGCGGTTGCCTCCTCACGTTGCATGCTGCTTGCTCTATGTCATCGTTTGTGAGCAACGCGTGATTAGAATTGAGGAATTGAAGCAGAGCGGCAAAAGCGTGGAAAATATCAATTTACGGCATTTGTTTACGCCCAAGTGCACTCGACGACTATCATTGCAATCAGTTAAGTGATTTTGGCTATAAGTTTTCGGTTTGTTTTGTTTTGTTGCTTGACATCGAGATGAGCGGTTCCTTTAAAACGACGATTTGTAGCTACAGCTGCGGCTTTTTGTAGATCATTTGCCAATATCTCTTTTGTCATTGATCCTTTGTCAGTGGGAATAATTGGCCATACAAGCAGCGGTATCCTTGTAGATATAAAAGACAGTTGTTTGATTGTACTCATGCCATTCAAGCCAATCCACACATTAAGTCTCCCATGTCAAGCAAACTGGCGCAAAACTTTAGGATTAAGCAAATATTTGTTATGCAGCCTTTGAAGTCAGTTCAAGCTTTACAATTATTGCCAATCAGATAGGACCAATGTATTTGTTGTTATGCAAAGAACGAATATCACATAAACTTAATGAAACCTGAAGACGCTGTTTTACACCTCAAACGAAGGCTAAGAAGACGCGCACGCTGAGATCCCATAAACAATATAAACTATATATATTATGATCGAATTATTTTCGAGCAAGTAGTTTTAATTGGCCAGCGGCGCCAGCAGACACTTAACAAGCGACCAAACGAGTGATCGGGCCAAAAGGTGTTGGCTCAAGGATAATGCTTCAAGGGAGCCGAAACGAAACGAACCGACGGCGAACTTAACTGAACAGACATGTGTTTTGCCGCTGTTTTCGAGACTCATTTTAATTAACCAAAGTGCAAACCTATAATTTTCAAGAGCGAGACAGACAGACAAAACAGAATACGAAAACGATAACGAAAAAATCTTAAAAACTGTTTCCTTTCGGTCCAGTTAAAAGTTGTTGCTGTTGCTGCTTCTGGTTGACGGCGGCAAAGGTGGCAAGTTCCTGCTGGGCAGCCAACGAATTACAGTTAACGCCTAGAAAAAAACAAAACATTGTTGGCCAAGGGCGCCAGGCTCACGCAGCGTTAAATGGACGCACAATCAACAAACTGTAAACTGCAAGCTGCACCTGCAGCGAACCAAGAACTACAAAAGAGAAAGACCCTAAGAGAGAGAGAGAAAGATAGAAAAACTGTGACTTTGAGTTAGAAAATGATATCAAATTATATGTTTTATGAAGTCGAATTCACCCGCTGCTCTCCCTCACTCTCTCTCTCTGTCCCTCTCACTCTCTAATTTGTTATTTATGGCTTCCTGTTCTGACCAACTTTTTTTCTTCTCTTTTTCGTAGTGTCGATTTTGCCGCCTCTTCTCAGCCTGACTTGCAATTTTTGTGCGTGTTGCAGGTGTAAAATTTTATTTTTGACTTTTCGTTTTTCGTTTGTATTTTGGCACCTCAGCAATTGAGTAGGTGTGACTATAAACATTAATCAGACACTGCATTGCTGCATTGCCAATTGGTTGTTTTCGTTGTTTTTTTCGCCGTTTTGAGGTTAGTTGAAGAGAAAGTCAGCAGCAGCAGCAGCAGCAGAGCTCAAATAATTGCAGAGTGGAGCGTGCGAGAGACGTGAGTACCAATTTTAAAAAGGGGGTGATTGAGAATCAGCGTATCATCATTTTATAACCAAAAACAATCTTTTGAATGTTACAACAACAACAAACAACAACGGCGGCAAAAAACACAATTAATGAAAGATATTCTTGGACGATATGTGAGGACAGTTCTCTTATACTGTTGAGCAATTTGTGTGTTGTGAAACGTATAAACATAAATTTGTACAACGATTCGTGTTGCTTCAATTATGAATGATATAGTGCGCCGATTTTATCTAAGTCAAGTTATGAAGAGTGAGAGAGAAAGAGAGGGACAGAGAGAGAGAGAGAGCGAGAGAAAGAGAAAGAGAGAGCGCAAGGTTTTCACAATCTTCCATACAAAATATTTTAATAATATTTTCTGAAAGGATTTTTAATGGGAATAAACAAATATCACCAACTTTTAAAGGTTCTGAATAATTTAAAATCTGTGGGACAAATTTCTTGGATGGGAAAAAAGTTAAAAAATAATCATTTTTAAAATCCATCTTATAACATAAATATTTTCATGCTCATATACTGTCTAAAATAAAATATTTCGATATAAGAAATGAGTTTTTTGTTATTTTAACAAATCATTTTTTGAAGTCTTTTCAAATTTGATAATTCTTAGGCAAGATACCATCTTGTTAAATAAGCCTTAACTACTTTTTTAGAACAAATTTTATTTTATTTCCTTGTCTTTTCGTTTATTATATAATTTGTAGCTGATTAGTTAAAGTTGCAGAACTGTAATTTAAGTTTCAGCTGGTTAAGACCTTTTGCATTGCCGAATTTGGCGTCGATTTGGCCAGGTCTGGTGCGAAAAGGGCCTGTCAAGTCAAGTCAAGTCAACCAGGCAGGCTGGCTGGCAGGCAGGCCAACAACAGCCAAATGGCCAGTTAACCAGCGAATGAATGATTAATGAGGGAGGATCCATTCGCGGCTATCAACTTCACACTTTGCCAAATATATTTTGTTGGAGTTGGAGTTGCTGCAATTCGCTTGACGTTGACGTTGCCTGACTGAATGACCAAATGACTAACTGGCCAACTGACTGACAAACTGAAAGCCAGCAAGCCAGCTCACATAATTAGTGTTAAAGCCAACGCTGTTTTTTAGACTTTGTTGCAGCCTTTTCTTTTTTTTTTTTATTTCGCCACTTTGCATGATGGCCCTGTGCACATTTTGACAGCTTGAGTGCAAGGTGTTGACGATAATTATCCAGTAATTGAGTAGATGGCCGAATGGACGGACAGAAAGCGCGAAAGCTCTACGCTTTTGACTCTCAATTTCGCAACGCATGTAGGCGCCTAATTATTTTGACACCTGCCTGGCAGGTATGGGGAACTGGGAACTCGGAACTTGCAACTTGCGGCACGTAATTACAGGATATATGTGCCAGCCATATTCACACCCCGGATCAAGGCCAAACAGATTTACGACAAAACCGAAACGAAAACAAAAAATGTGCTGAGTGGCAGCAATACAACAGCTGCTTCCTGCAACTAAAAACTGCAACTGCAACTGTTGCTGCTGCTGCTGCAAGTTGAATGAATGCTTATCAACTCGTTTCCTAGGCACATCGTCTTCTTCTTCATCGTGCTGCTTAAGGTCTTAGCTGATTACTCGATAAGGTCTGCTGATGCGCATTGTTTGTGTTTTTTTTTTTTTTTTTGTCCATTGTCAACGCCTTACGCATTTTAAACAACGCAATTTGGGTTTACACACATGCCTCAAAAGGAGCAGCAGCAACCCTGGCGCTATCAAGATCACACACACACACACACACACACTCATACGAAGATCTGTGGCTGAGATATTTACTACATACGTTTCTCTTTCATTTTGTAGCTCGATTCTTAAGGTTTTGACAACATGTGCAGATTCGTTGGAGGTGTCAACCACACAAGGTTCCTAATGATAGCAATCTAGTTTAGTTTGAGGTTAGTTTGAGGTTGGTTTTTCGATAGGCAAATGCAGTAATTTTCGATTTTCTAGCTTAAGATAAACATTTGTGTGCCATATGCGAGCATCAGATGGTTAAAGAAAAGTTTTTTGATTGTTAGAAATAGAAGGAAACTAAAATATAATAAAAAAAAACCAATCCCAGCTCGAAATTCAATAAATAAAACTGAAAATAAATGCTAAAAATCTGAATTTTCATTAAATTTCAATTTCTTTACTAGCCGAATTAAATCTTGCATTTAAATCAAAGTGTTAAGCAAAAGAGAAGAAAAAGCGAATGAAAGAATCACGGGCACTTAAAATATCAACCGCAAAATGTCAAAGAGTTGGACACTTGAGGCGTAAAACACTTCACCCACATGCAACAATCACAGCAACAAGACGGAAAAAAGGGGACATTACTTAACATTTCACATTTCTCAGATGTACGCCGAGGAATTTTCACTGAAATGTCTTTTTGGGGACGCGTTGGGGCGGCATACGATAATTAATTGCTTCATTACCAAGACGAAAAAAAAAGAAGAGCAAGTGCAACCTAAGCACAAAAAAAATGCGAGACGCAAGTTGAGAGTGCAGAGTTGAATAAATGGCAGGACGGACAGAAAGACAGACAGTCGGACAGAAAGGCAGAAAGATGTACACTAAAACTTTGACAGGGCAGCTAATTGAATTGTCTTTTTGCGTTTCGCAGCGGCCAACCAAATATCAACTTTAAAGTTTAAAGCAAAAACAAAGTTTTGAAACGGAATGCCGAAGATTGAATACAGTTGTAAATGTGGGAAAAACTTATTAAAATAATACACTTACCATTTATTTTTATTACTCCAACTAGAAGTCCTTAAAAATTTCATTTTTTCACTTTTGCTGCAAAATAAAAATAAACTTTTATGTAATATTATTATAATAAATATTTTAAATATTGTCATTTAAAGTCTTTCTGTAAGAGTATTTATAAAAACAACAAAACAATATCGACCACAAAATAAAAAACCACAGCGCCCATAAATATCAAAGTGTATAAATATAAATATATATATATTTGGTTTTGAGGCTTTTTTCTTTTGTTTAGCTGTACGATAATGTGTTCGAATTAATTTTAATGCCTGTGTGCCAATGATGAACACGAAGATTGCTTTGTTATTTCGTTTTATGACGCTTTTGTTCTTGCCAAGTTGGCACAACAAACTCACAAACTCGCGACAGATAGACATACCGCCCGCTAATAGTGTCAAAAGTTTAATGATGAGACCCGCCTGTCACTTTATAAGGCAGCCTGTGCCGTAAAGTAGTCGGCTAACGCAACCCCCACTCCCACAACCCACTTCCCACCCACTGCACACAACAAACGCCTCTCTGGCTCCTAGTCATCGACCAACATGTCAGCCATGTTCGTGCTGCTGAGCAGCTGTCAGTGACGATGTGACAGCCATGGGGTTGCCATATTGCACATTGCCGCCAACTAACTGGGTTGCGCGACGGGCAAAATGTGGGGGGAAATTCGCGGTTTACATATTCAAAAAATAATAATAGGGTTAATTATGATTAAAACCAAGTTATTTATATGAAAGGACATTAAAACTTCCAATAAACATTATTATCTTAAGGATCTTACAGTTATTATCTACTTCTAAGCAAATTTTTCATTGTTCTCAGATTTCATTTCTAAATTGTAGTTTATTTTTTTATATATTATAACGCTGCACGCTTGCTGGCTAGATCAAACGGCTGCACTTAAAACAAAGTGCACGCATTTGGCCAGGCAACGAAAAAATATGTAGGAAAAAGAAGAAAAACAATTAGCATTTACATGAGAATTAGCTGGACATACAAATAACAGCAAGAGATAGGCAGACAGACATGATATGTATAGAAAGTTTATTTGTTAAAGTCTTGAACTGCCGCTAAATTTGAGTGTAACTCTATTTCTAGTGTTACCTTTTGTACTTTTGCCGAACAAAACAAACAAACTTCAGACCGAGGACTTGAGAGATCAGTTCGAATGCAACAGTTTCTCACACAGTGATGAGTGGGACTTGCAACATAAGAGTTATGTGTTTGGGATACGAAATAAAAAATAAAAAAAAATAACAAGCAATGGGAAATCGGAGGCTAAACGTTTCTCTCTCTCTCTCTCTTTATCTCTTTATCTCACCGGGGCATTTCGTTTGCAATTGCTGCCAATTAGAATTAATGCGTTTTTTATATGAAACCATCTCAAATTTCCAGTCGCTGTCAACAACCAGCGGCAGCAACTGGGAAAAACAACACAAAATAGCACCCACTGATCTGCGAAACGAAAGCTATACGGATAATCAAACTCACTTCACTGCCCCCTTTATTACCGCCAACCAGCTAGCTAAATCCCCGTCGACAACAATTTTTGTGCACTAAATCATCATATTGACTTGTCGTCATCGTCATCGTCATCATCATCATCATCATCATTATCATCGTCATCATCATTATGTTCATCGTAGTCATTGTCTCCAACAGCGCCAGTCATCGCATCATTGCGTGGTCGTCGTTTTTTGGCTTCGCACTTGAACTGGCTCAAGTCAAATTGCCAATTTGTGGACGCCACGCGGCTTCGACGCCGATTCACGACTCCCGACTCCCAATAATTGTGCGTTCCGGAGGTGCAACTGCAAACAGCAGCAAATGGACACAGCATTTTCACATCAACTATGGTACAATGGGGTAGCAGATGTTTAGATTTGCTTATAACTATTACATAATATTGATATATAAAGAATAAATATATTTGAGAAAATTCACTAAATATTTTAATTTTTACTTTAAGTGAAACTAATGCAACTACAACTTTGTTAATTCAGTTACCAAATTAAAGTTAAACTGTTCTGCCTTAAACTCAAAAAGAATATTGTTTGAAATTGAAAATATATTATGGAAAAACTTACTGTTTTTTTAACCAAATAATTTCTTAAAATATATTTATATAATATTTATTTTATTATTTTTTCCTTTAGCTATCGTTTTTAAGACCCATCGTGCGTCGGCTTGATGAATTAAGCTACTGCTGAGTCTCGGTTTGCAGCCACAAATGGTTTGAGCTCTGAGCTCTCAACAACAACAACAACAATTCTGTTTCCTGCTGTTGCTGGTTTATGGTACAGCAACAACAACAACGAAACAGCAGCAGCAGCAGCAGCTGGGTGCAACTTTTTGACATTTACAATTGCAGGCGTAATAAAAGTTGCATGTTGTTGCTGCTGCTGCTGCTGTTGATGCTACTGATGCTCTGGGGGCAACAAAATTGTCAGCTCGTTAGGAGCTTAAGTGCTGTTGTTTCTATTATAATAAAAAAAATAAGCAACAGGGCATAATTATGCCACTAAAAATTGCTGTTGTAAACGAGGAGGCACTCCCACAATCTAATTCTCCCACCCACTTTCCAACTATTGCGTATTGAAATTAATTAATTAAATTATGAGCCTTCAGTTGGACGAGCATGCGGCATGTCAGCCAGTTAGTCAGTCAGTCAGCCATTGCGAATGCAACAAAAGCTGCATAGAAAATTCCTACAACTGTCAACGCCGAGTAGCTGCAACACACACATCCTGATGGGATTTGTGGAGTCATTATAATGGGCTCACTCGCCCTTTTGTTTTGCATTGGCGCAAATGGGTCAAACCCCAAAAACAATCAAGAGACGAACCAACAAATGTCCAACTGTCCGTTTTGTCCACTTTGGCCGCAATGAGTTGGGCCACTAATTAAGTGGGCGTGGATTTCCTTTATTGGGTTTGAGGGGGACATACGCTTGTAATGTGTGTGTGTGTGTTGTGCATCATTGCACGGCAACGCGGTTTTCCATTATGTTCCACTGCTGGTCAAAAGTGCTTGTTGTTGTTGGTTTTTTTTTGCGATTTCGCGACCCTGACAGGCTTTTGATTGAGCGCCGCAACACGTCAGCCGGCTGTCAAGTATACGCACTGTGGCCGCGTGTCACTGGCAACGCAACCAGGCAGGCAGGCAGCTCAACCTTTCTGATTGTAATTAAACTATGAAGGTGCGCCCATTGGCCCATTGACCCATTGCTGAGCTGCTGCTGCTGCTTCTACAATGCTTCAATGCTTCACTAAACATTTATGCTGTGCAAATTTATAGAGCCAGCTCGCAAATCCTTCAAAACACAATAGCATCGACCATCTATTGTCATGCTAAAAGCAATGCGACATTTGTAACGTGGGTGAACTAAAAAGTTTGAAAATTAAACTTAAGAAAATTTATGTTGGAAGAATATATAAGAAGATAATTTAAATTTGACATTGGGATAGTTTTGAAAACTTGTGGAAAATAAATAAATTTATAATTACAATCTCAAGACTTGTGCTTTTATTTTTATTAATGAAAGATTTTTCAATATTTTCTAGCTATAAAAATGATTTGTTTGAAAGCTTTTGGTTTGAGAGACTTTAGAGTCAACCCTCTGCGCTTGTAGGCGTTGACCCAATGGACAGTCAAATGGATGAGCAGTCAGCGGGGCAGCCACGCACACATATGTCATTTGACAAAAGGAGCCAAAACCCCATCTCCGCATACCCAACACAACACGACCTCCCTACTGTCCTATGATATACTATTTGAAGACAGCAACAACGATTGCTGTTGCTGTTGTTTTTTGTAATGCCTTGTCCCAGATTGTTTATTATCAACTGGGAGCGATAAAAGTGTCCTATCCTTATTGTATGTCATTTATATTTGGCCATAGTCGTAGTTGTTGTACCTTTTATATTGTTGTTGTGTTGTCCATTGTGTGTGTTGTTTTTTGTTTGGGACAAGATTTTATTCTAGCTTGCTTGCGCTTGTCAACACAAAATGGACATGTATCAATTAATCTTTGCTGTGACACTGGGAGCCCAACAGTTGTGCTTTCTTTGTGTCTTGTATCTTTTATCCTTATCCCATACATTGCCACATCCCCAATCAAAATTCAATGTGCATACCACAAACGCACGCTTCGCCATGGCAATTTGTTTGATGGCGCTGCGTGTGCCTCTTCCCCTTGTGCCAGCTAGTTTGGGCGAAACCATTAAAGGTCATGAACATAAATTACATCTAAGTCAGTCAGTCGACGTTGGCATAAATAAATTCCCAGACACCTACACTAACGTACATATTTCACATGCCGCAAGTGCAACAAAAATAATTATTTAATACTCGTTGCTGCCACTTTCTGGTGATAACTCATCAATGTTTAATGCTCGAGATAAAAATCAAAAAAAAAAAAACGAAAAAGTAAAAGCAACAACAAAGAAATGCCTGAGTTCAATTTGATGTCCTTGTTCAAAGGCCTGGCCTGGCATTTTGATGCCTCTTTCCCCCTTCGCTCAATAACATATTGTACAATATTTGGGTCTTACTTTTTTGGGTTTCAAGCCCTGTTGACACGTACAACTTGGTTAAAAGGAAAATGACGAGCATATTGATTAGCTGCGTGCTCGCTTTTGATACGCTTGTAAACAGACTTGCAGATATAATAGATATGATAGATATAGATAACATGCTTTTAGCTCTCTCAAAATACACAGACACAGGCACTTGGCCAGCAGTTCACTTGAGGCTTGAACTGAACAATTGCCAGCATTTGACACAAAATTTGGTTATGCTGGCTTGCACACAGCCCAAATTTGTCATGGAACAAGAGGTTTTGTTGTAACAGCTGAAAAGTAAATGAGGAAATTTTCTATTGAATTCTTTAAAACACATTTTGTAGCAGCTTTTTATCAAAAATGTCGAAAAAGGGGCTTAAAGGTTTAAAGCTTCTAAGAATTGAATGCTTATATAATTTAACATATTCTTGTTGATGTAAAATTGAATTGGAGTCATAGGAAGTTAACTTTTAAGTGATTATTTCCCAAAGAACTTAATGAAATTATCTAATAAGTTTATAGCCTAGAAACTAAAGCAAACAAATTAAGTGAAAATTAATGGAATTATTGCCACCTGTATCGTGTGTTGAGTGACACATCCTGGACACAAAAAGTGGCACGCACACAGGAATAAAATATTTTCCTGAAGGGGTTTCACACTTTATGCTACATAATTAATCCATCAAAAGGTTTCATATGCTTATCATAAAATAATAAGTCATTCTATTATTTGGGTACCCTTTTCAGTTTCAAAATAATTTGATTTCTATCAACCTGCAGCAATTATATAATTTTCATAGTAAAATATTATGAAAAAAAAAAAAAACAAAAATGTAAAAAGCATGCATTTTATTTCTTCATATCATTAAAGATAATTTCTTCATTAGAAAATGAAATTATGAAGGGGATAGAAACCGAAACCGAAAATTATTTATTTTCAACCTGTCAGAAATTGTGACAAGTTGTTATCATTGAGCCTGAATCTACTGGAAATGATGACAGTTTTTCCATGGAAAAGAACAAAATTTTCGTTTCGTTTCGAGGGGATTTTTAATTGCAAAGTTAAAAACAACAAGCGGCTTAGACAACTTTGCAGTCAGTCAATGCGATTAGCGGTTGGCTGATGCGATTTTCATATTTTTGCAGCTTACACACAAAAATTCCAGCGAAACTTTTAAGCAAACAACGCGAGAGAGATTGAGAGACAGGTTGAAGCAAAGACAATGACAAACCTGTTCTAATCGGATGCAGCTCGGTTGCACTTGAAAGGATTTGCTCAACACAACAATGTCCACGCTGTTGACGACGCTCTGACAAAAGCCCATTAAAGGATAAGCGAAACTACTGCTGCCAAGGCAGCTGCATAAATCCTCAGGCTTGGTTGATGTTGTCTCTGTCCTGGGCAAACAGAATTGCACCGAGTTGGCTAGGAGGAACGCATTGTAATGCCATTAGGGCTTAGTGTGACGCGACACCTTTTTGCGTGGGCAAACGATTATCGATCAAAGCCGCAGCAAATGCAACGCGCGCACAGGTAAACCCGAAAAAGGAAACAAAGAATGTAACTATATTCAGCCGTAGATAAAGCCACAAAGCGGACACTCGTGCCTTAGGTAAAGCCTCATCCTAACTCATCTTTTTTTTTTATACCCTGCAAAGAAGAGTGATGGGTGTCCGGAAACTCCTGAAACGTTGGTAAGTCTTTCTTCCTTTTGAGTCTTAGCTAACGAGGTTTATACTTAATATAGGGTATCTCATAGTTCGACTCTGCTTCTACTGGTCAATTTCGTTATTGTCTACATATTTTGACAAGTGCGTGTTTATTTATTATTATTGTATTGGGATTGTATACCTGCAAACCATCTTTTCCTTTCATATCGTTGCGACCCGTACCAAAATGAACAGATTTTCACAAGTTTCATACAGCAGCAGGGTTGTATTATAATACAATTAGGTTATGTAAACCCAATCCTCAAACCAACCTCAATTAGCGCGTCTATTTCTTCGTTTGCCCAACCAATTTACGTTGCTTGAAGTTCTAAGTTTTTGTTCTCAGTTCTTAAGTTTCTCATAATATATTTTCCACATTGGCCTTGCGCTCTAATTATTTCCTAAACTCGTGGGGGCCAACTGTTCATTTAATTTGTTAATTATTTTTTTGGGTTAGTGTAACTAATGTCGTTCATTTGTGGTTTTTCTTAAAGAAATACCACAAAAACACATTGCGTGGGTCAATGTCAGAAACAAGTTGCAAGTTCTCCCCCTGCTTAGCCTGCTTTCAATCTCTTGGCATCTTTCACACGCACCTGTGTCAATTCCATTTTCTTTGTGGCATAATTGCCACGCTTTGTGGCATGTAATCATTTAATTGTGCTAATCAAATTTTGGAAATATTTTGTTGGACTTTTGATTGAAGCATTTAGCGGCAGACAAACTGAAATCATAACAAAAGAGATAACATCGACGACCGTTAAGATCTCAATTATAATTTTGGAATGAAAGAAGTGTAATGTTTATCACTGAAAACTCGAATTGTTATGAGCTTCAATTAAAATAAGTGTTTTAGTTCGTTTAAAATATATTAAAGTATCAAATGCAGACATTCTTTTTTTTTAGCAGTATGATTAACTTCATCTAACTGTGAATTTTAGCAGCCTCTCTTCATAAATCTACACCCATCTATGTAATAATCTCCTTTGCTTAAAATCCCAAAATCCCAAAATTATTTTAGTCACATTCTAAAGATACTCGAAGGTATAATTACTACGAAACAGTGAACGTGATTAAGACCTTAGCCACAACAACATCAACAACGAAGAGCGTAAAGTAGAAGTAAAGTAAAAATAAAGGAAAGAATTAAATCTCAGTAAAATTCCCAGAAAACCAAACTGAAACATCAACAAACGAAAAGTCTCTCTCTCTCTCTCTCTCTCTTGCACACACAAAGTTAAAAAAGATAAAGTCATAAATAAAATTTGGGAAGTGTGACCGTGTTGTTGGTTATAAACCCTAAGAAAGCCACCTAACCTCTAACCCCTTAGCCCAATTCATTCGCCCAGTGCAGCACGCATCCTTTTCGTTTTGTTGAGTGAAATTGTCCGAAATGTGGCTTGAAATGGGTTTTAGAGCCAAGCAGGAAGCATTTGATTATTTTTTACGGCTCTTTGGGGCAGCCGCATGCTCCCAATTACAGGAAATAATTCGGTCAACAGACAAAGAGGGAAATGGAATCTTCCACAGACCGATAAGACGCTCCAGATAAGGCGTTTGCGTTAGCAAAGTGAAAAGATACACAGCAGCCAGCCAGACAGACATAGATGCCAGTTGCGATAGTGAGTAAAGATGTGACCGATGGATGCTTGATGATATTTTACTGAGGCGAACCTATCTAACGGGAGGGTCACGTATCAATGGGAAGGAATGGGATAACCCCAAAACCGAAGAAGTCCAAGCGTGAATGTCACGTAGCATTGCGAGAGCATTGTGCAATGTGAACAGTGTAAATAAATAAATAAAAAATATATATGGATATACCGAGTAAGAGAAAGAGCACTCTTACTCTCTCTGTCCCTGTTTTATTCTTTGTGTTTCTTAACCTGGACATTCACACGGCCAAAAACATATATATATATCAACGATAATTTATGTGCGTGCTGACATACGGGACCCGGTATATCTCTGCACAGTTCAGCCCAAATCCCAAACTCCAACTTCCAACTTTCAATCCACAGATGCTTTTCTACCTGACACAACAACATGGCAGTAGCTTGTGTATGCTTTGTTAACAGTTTAATGGCATAAACATTATGATTTCTGTTATATTTCAATAAAAGACAACAAGCACAGCAAGGCGACAGCAAGGCAGCAGCAACCCATCATAACAGGCACTGAAAGAAATTAACTAAATTTACTTTGTCTCAAAAAGTCAGCATTCAATGTAAGGAATATTATTATAGTAGAATAAATATTCAATTTGTATCTTGTTCTTAGTTCAAAGCTTTACGAATAGTTAACTTCAATTTCTCTTGGTGCATTTATCTTATCAGCTTGGAGTTTTTCTTGTCTCGCTTGCTTGTGGAAACTGAGCGTAAGCGATGCGCACTCCAAGATAAACCCTGCCCCATGCATTCGATGATGAACCACAGCAGGCAGGCCAAGCGTTGAAATATTTATACGAGTGTTGGACGCACTGCGAAATATTATTATGCGTAACACGTTCGGTTTGTTGGCTTTTTCGGCGACGTCGCGACGTCGACAGAGGCAGCGACAGCGCAGTGAAGCCCCGCAGCAGGCGGTCAAAAATGTTAACAAGCGCAATTTGAACGCCTCACGGTACACACAGAAGGTATAGCAAACGAGGAGGGAAGGGTAGACCCACTGGGATGCGATACCGGTCCATTGCACCCGACGCTTTACGCTTCTTCTTCTTCTTGTAGTTCTTTGTTTTTTTTTTTTGCAATTGATTTTTGATGGCTGATAAATATAGTTATGAATACGTTAACTGACCGCGTCCAGAGATAGCTGTTGTTGTTGTTGCTTTTGTTGCAGTTTCGCTAGAAATGATTTTCGCCATCATCTTTGCCATCTCTCGTAATTATTCCGGGTCGAGGCAGTGGCCCACTGGGGCCCGAGTTATCATTTATCTGATGAGTTTTTAATTAATTTTTAACCGATTCGATTTTTATTTTGTTCTTCTTCATTTTGTTTGCCGTTATCGACACGAGCGCAATTTTTTTTTTTTTTTCATTAAAGAAAAGTTGGAAAAATTTTATTTTTAATGATAAATAAATATGAAAAGTATTGAAATTGAAGTATATTAAAGCTTATTGAAGTTATGTTGATAGACTAATATCACATCAACGTGTTATCGAAGCATCTATCGATAACAAATCAACAAGTCAACTTTCTATTTTTGATTAGCGTTTTCAATCCATCAGAATGTCAATCACAATCGTCTCAAATATGAACCACAAACTATTTGTAATAAATTGAAGTGTTCGATAATCACTCTGCCGACATATTCGATAACAAACTGATTTGAGTTTTTAGATTAATAGCTATATCTAACCGTTTTTCTAGAAACACTTACAGCTATTGCAAATTGTCTGCCACTCAAGTGCCTCAAATGAGCCACAAAAAGCGGAAATACGCCTCGTTGCAACAACTTTAGCAAAGAACAGCAACAACAACATTTAGCCAAACATCATTAGCAACAAACATTGAAGCGCAATTGGCAATTGGCAAAAACGTCAAATGCAATTCGCGGCTGTCAACAAGTCCAAGAATTGGACATCTAATGGCAAATGGCTTTCCCGCCGAACGAGCGCGTCCGCTTGAGGTGTTAATTTGCCAGCCGAACTGAGCCAAAGTTGTCAAAGCGTCAAAGCCAAAAAAAAGAAGAGAAAAATTAAAAAAACCAAATACAAATGCACTACATGTAGTTAACCGGTTGGACTTATAGATAGATATGCAGTATACAATTTATCTTAAAAATGAAGGCTGATTGGAGTTGGGGATTGCTGGCTTTGGTAGATTAAGACATATAACAAGGTTTATATAGCTCTGTGTGTAAAGCCTTTCACAATGTGGATGGCCAATTTAATTACCACTTTAGAGCTCAGTTCAATTCCCCCAGCTGGAACAACAGCAAACAGCAACAAAACTCAAACCAGGCTCATTTAAGATTCGATTGCGTTTCCTTTGTGTGCCGCCTCAGCCTGTCTAGTTGATCTGTTCGGTCTAGGGCGCATTGGCAACAATAAAAGTGTCAAAAGTAACACTCATGTTATATAAGACATCAACATTCGAGACTACGCCAAGCCGAACAAGCGAAATCCCTCAACTATTAAACACAATAAAACCGAAGCAGCAGCAGCAACAGCGATCGGAGCATCGGCATCGTCATCAGTTCCTGCGGGATTAGTCTCAAAGACCAGAGAGCCATAAAAAAGCAGACTCTGAAGCAACTGAAGCATCTGTGGCAGAGAAATTGGACTGGCAAACAAAAGGGTTACGACGACTACAACTTGCATATAAATAAATAAAATTTCATCAATGTGTCGAACGTATGCGTCAATAACTTAAAGGATTAGGCAACCAGGGACAGACAGGGAGACAGAGAGAAAGAGCAAGAACTGAAAACTCCAAATTAAAACTCCAACTCAGACTTTGGGCTTAAAAATCATAAAGCAGACTTTATTTCTTGTGCTGGGTTGTCTTTGAAGAATGAAATGCATTTGACTGCCAAACAAAGCAAATCACACAATTTAATGGCTGTTTTGTCGTTTTTTGTTAAGATTTGATACTCTTTAAATACGCCTACAAAAGCAGGGTATTGATATTTGTTTTTGAAATTTTCATTCACATTTTAACACAATATTCTTAGGGTATCTTAGTTGCGACATCTTTTCTAGCTTGATTTTGGTTTGTTACGTTCTTTGCATATCCGGCATGGGGCATTGATTGCCTTAAGTCCAATTTATTTGAACATTTAAAAGCCATAAAATATTTGCTTGAGTTTGAGTGTGGGAAGTGCAGCTGTCATAATTTAAATTCATTAAATTTATACCAATATAAAATGTCATAGCAAAAGAGGTTTTTTGGTTTTATTCTTGCTAAGGGTAATTGCTTCCACGAACAACAATTAAAATGCTACTCAAGTAGTTTGAAAATCTTTTCAATCCAACTTCAGACCTGAGACTGCACACTCAGCAAAAGTTCGGGGAATTCCAGTTAAAATGCGATTGCGCACTGATAAAATGGGTGTGGTTAAGGGGAAGAGATAGAGATAGAGAGTAAGAGAGAGAGAGAGCTATGGCTATGTTAAAGGTAATGCCAGGCATATGCTCAATGAAGCAATTTGTTTTGACTCCAAATACTACGTGCGTCTGATATTTTCACTGCTTTTTAGATTCCTTCCTTCTTTCTTGCTCTGGTCAAATCGTAATCTCGTCATCATCAGCATCAACATCTTCTCACACGTCTCTCTGGACGGCCGAGAAAACGCACCGAAAATTAGTGCGTCAATTGCTTCTTCGGTGGCTGCCTCAAATGGAAAAATAAAATTAGATTTATTAAGGCATATTGCCAGAGAGATCTCTCCGGTACCGATTAAAGAGCCACGACCCGAACGTGTGTGTGTGTGTTGCGCATACAAATCAGTTGTTCATTCATAATGTGGATTAGAGAACAACATGAAATGGAATTTATTTCAATACATGCCACTTTTCTTATCATCTAAGTGAATTTGCCATCAATTTGTAAAGTGTATCAAAATTAAATATCTAAGTGCTCGTTTTTTGTTTTTGCTTAATTACCTATTTATTAAAAAGTGTTTGGAAAAAAGAGAGCATATATTTCTGCATCGTTCTTAATCATATTTTTACACTCGATACCGAAGGTAAAGAGTATATTGGGTTTGTGCAATGTCCGTCACGTTGTCTGTCTTTTTCCCACACTCTTCAAGCTAGAGACTTGAAACCTTCCAAATATCTTGATCTATGGCCGTGACATATTAAGTGTCAAGATTGGGGCTGTACGATAACTGGTGGGCTGGCAAATCGATAAATTTGATAACTCAAAATCGATAAATCCACCTATTTGGCACATCCTTACAGCTAGGACTACCAAACTTGGCGAGAAGATAGCTACTAGCAACCCCAAAAAATCTGCATCTATTACAAACTTTGAGCTAGAGTCACAAAATTTGGAAGGAAGAAAGCTGGTAGCATCCCAATTTTCATCAGACAATCTTTGAGACAGCCTCCGCCCCTGCCGCATCCGTACCCCTTTGCAATCAAGCTTCTTTTTACCGGTTTTAATTCAGGTAACGAGTATACCGGAGTCGGTTGCGTCCGGATGCAACGTTTCCACTTGTTTTATATGTATTTTGCAAATAAATATATAAGAGTCAACTTCAAAGTAAAATACTGCCACCTCAAACACATACCTGTTGCTGCGCTTTACGACATTTGTTTTTTTATATCTGTCAACTTTTTAATTTATACTGACTACATAAAGCAGCTACCAGAAGATCAACTGTCGCTCTTTTAGTTTTTCTTTTTGCAGATCAGTGTTCATACACACTCAAATGCCCACACATTCCACGTTAATATGCAAAAATAAAAGCAAAATTTATTGAACAAGTTAAAGTAAGCTAAGTGCACTAATAAATACCCTTTTTAATTTAAGCAATAATCACTATAAGCTGTCAGATAATGAAAATCTAAATTGATTAATTTTTATTTTAGTTTTGACTTCTGTATATACATATATCGAATAGGTTTCACACTATCGCTAGGTTAAGTTTGTATAGAGTATGTTATTTGGTATGATTTCTGCTCGCTTCGATTGTCAGTCAGAACTGCAACTGAACTTAATTTACAATCGACAACAATATTCATTTGGAGCAAACACCTGCAAGTTGCAAAGCACTACATGTGTGGTGCAGTGCGGTGCTCGAGTTGTTGCATATTGAAATGCAGCAGCGTGTATGATTTTTGATTTATGATCTGTCACAAAAATAGCCAAGCTGCGATACACCCTACACTACGACTACTTCAAGGTGCAGCTAAAATCATAATAACAAACAGAAAGAGGGGAACAAAAATGCGTGCAATGGCACACAACAACAATAACAACAAGAAGAAAAATGCGAAAATACTGAAAGCCACTGTAGAAGGATGGCAGTAAAAGATATTTACGATGCCCATAGCGCGTCCAAGTCAAAGTTATGCATAAAACTTTCTATAGAACTCTCAAGTTGAGCGCCTTACTTGCATTGGACTCTCTGTGCGCCTTGACTGCCATCATCCTGTGCCTATCTTAACACGATCAAAGCCAGCCACAACAACAGAAGCAATCAATTTTCGTTGTTGTGATAGCCGCGGGTAGTCAGACAGCACCGGATCCCAAACACCACCAACAGCCAACAACAAACGCGCAAAAGCGCTAAAGAACCGTAGCCCCGTAACCATACTAGTATATATCCAAAAGCTGCAGGCGATGCGGCTGCTTAATAAATATGATAATGCAGTAAGCAGACGGACAGACTGAAGGACAGACAGACGGACGTGTCCAGTAACCAAACAGGCTGCTCTACTAATTAATGTAACAACTACATGGCCAGTTTGTAAACTGAGACACTGTCTCAACATACAACACATCTAGATTCAAGACTAGACTAGAATTCCCATTTTTATGTTTTTGTATATTTCTCGCTCTCTCTGTTACCTGATTATAATAAATAGTGTCAGGATTAATTGAATCGTTCGCACTTTGCTGTTTCCTTTTTCCCAAGTTTTCTGTTGCTCTATTCATGTTACACATGCTGCGACAATTGATATATTGCCATTTTTCTACTTTGCAATTTATTATAAATTTATTAATGCCAACTTTACTATAAACATTTCCCATACCCAATTCAAAACATTTGCTGTACCAGTGCCAACAACAAACAACTGGCTAGGCTACTACTAGGCATCCAGAACATTTTTAAAGTTCATGAATGTGGCAACTCTGGCAAATGCTGTCAAAGTAATGCCACAAACAAAATGGGCATTAAAATTTGAAGGAAAAAATCAGAGACAAGTACAATTGACAATTCATTGGAAAGAGAGTTTATTACTGGAATAAGTTACAAAAAAAATATTTTTAATATTATTTTTCTTCTAAAGGCCAGCTGACTAATTAGAGTGGCTCTTAAAAAAAACTTCGCAATACCGGTTAACGGCATTAAATTGGCAAAAATAAGAAAGGGAAATCCTGAGTCAAAAGTTGCGCATCATAATTCATATGTCAAAAGTAACCGTTAAGCTTAAAATGCGCTTAAAAATAACGTAAGCCAAATGACAAAAAAATAAAAATAAAGAACGCTGAATGAATATTATAAGGTAAGGCAGTTAAAACAAAGCGCATCAAGTGCGATTGTGTTTGTGTTGTTAACCCGGCCAACAAACGAGGCACTCAACGCATTTCGCTTGCTTTGGCTCAGCTGATTGCTGCAGCGAATTGGTTGGGAGAGCAAAAAGAGAGAGTGAAATGGAAGTACAAAATCCGCTCAACCAGCAAACGGACCAGCTTCAAGCGTAATCAGTGAGTCAGTGATGGAATGGTGCGGTGGGGTGTTGAGAGGGGCGCATGGGGCATGGCTGAGCATATGTGAAAATAATCGCAAGCCTGCGCATAAATAATGGACTCAAGTGTCAAAGGGGCATATCATCAATTTGTTGTTGCCCTACACCATACAACACAGCCCAACCCCCCCTCAAAAATCTCCAAACACACACACACACATATGTATATATATTTTTAAAATCAAGCAATGGGCTGGTGGCATTGAAGGAGCAACAAACAACAAAAACAAAACGAGGCAGTTCCAGATTCTCGTTGTTTTTTTTTTTTCTTTTCTGTTCAAACAAATTCGCTGAGTGCTTAAGTGCTTCCGAAAGTGAAACAAATCTGTGACATGTGTTTCAGTTTCGCTCTTCTCCCCACCAAAACTCTCAGCCCCACCGGACGACGCCTCTATCTCTCCCTCTGGCTGTGAAGTAAATTTGCCTAAAGTGGCGCTCTGCTCTCGCGCCTCATCCAACAAAGTGTATATAAAACGGAAACTGCAGCTAACCAAAAACTGTAACTGAAAATGCAAAGAAAAATGTGCTCCCCCCCCCTTTCTTCTTCGCTGCTTCCTATGCCTCACACAACTTTGTTGCATTTTAATTCAGAGTTTTTTCTTTTTTTTGTCGCGTCTTTTGTAACGCGTTCGCCTTTTTTAAGCGGATTTTGAACGCCGCTTCCGAAATCCAAAAAAAAAAAAAGAAACACAAAACAAAATTGGCTAAGAAATATTGCCCCAAAAGAGACAGTAGATGGGGGGAGCCACTTTCTCTGTCTCTCTCTCTCTCTATCTGAGATGTAATTTATGTGAGCTGCTTAAGGGGGAAAAGCATTCAGAGAATGATATGTGAATGCGCCTACGAATTGATTGATTGCGGTTGGGCTAAAAAGAAAAAACTGTTTCGTTTGTAAGAACAAGTTTAAAGCTGGCTAATAAACCGATTAAGAGACAAACAATTTAAGTTAAAGAAATGTATTTAATACAAAATAATTTGCCAATGAATTCTATAAATATTTTACTTTCCACCAAATGTAAAGTCGACAAAAAACAAAAATACTTAACTCTCTCACCACTCTTCAATATATTTACTGAGCTCTCCATTAAGATCAAAGTGTATTATTTCAGTTTCCCCACAAATTATTCAGCTGTTTTCTAAACCTTAAAAGCCTTCTCAGCATGCAGCTCTATTCAAAAATCTTTATAGAAAATAAATAAAAAGAAAGTGCAACGCAACAAGGAAGAATATATAAAAAAGAAAAGTGTGGAAACTGCTGCAATAACAAACAAGGCCAAACAATGTGTAAGGAACAAAGTCCTGGTCCAATACAATTGGCTGAGTTGAGGGGGGCTTAATGCCACAAATTGAGCAATTCTTGGCATATGTATGGCATAACCCCTATCTCTATATCTATCTCTATCTCTTTCCCTCTCTCTGTCTACTTCTAATGCAGCTATTTGAAAACTAATGAGTGGCATAGAATAAAACGGGCATCAGAAAAAAAAAAAAATATAGAAACAACAAACAAATGGCACAACAAAAAACAAAACAAGTAAAAACGCAGGCGGCAGTCAGAAATCCGATTACAGCGATGAGTTCGCTGCACCAAAGAGATGGCAGAGAGAGAGAGAGAGAGAGATGTATAGATGAAGCGGAGAGCAGCGGGCGAGTGCAAATGAATGCGCATTTGAAATTAAGCCCTAATCCTTTTACAATTGATGCTGTGCAGTCAGCCAGATACCTGTATATGCCACACACACACACACACACACACTGACTTACACGTATGTGTGTCCTTGTTGTCCTTGCAACTGACAACACACACACACAACGTTTGTTGATGTTGTTCTTTTTTGGGCTAAAGCAATATGTTTGTGTTTGCCAGGGCTTAGCTGGGCACCAACGAGTTTTACCAACTATTCATGTTTGTACATACATATACATACATATGCATGCATGTAGGTGTGAGGGGCACATATGGTTTTTAGGTTTTCGAAAGTCCTTTTTTAACCTAAGCTGTTGTTGACCTACCGCGAGACCCGCACAAATAAAACAAATATGCTATTATTATAGTTGAATTATTTATGTTTATCTTCAAAGAATGGGTTTAAAGGGGGGAAAATATGTACAGAAAGTCAAGGTGTTTAAACCAAATCAAAAGAGCTTCTGCACCTGTCTAATGTTAAATTAAATAATGTGATAAATATTTATGATATTAATAACTTATTAACACTGAATAATCAATGCAGTCTGTTTAGATCGAAGTGTCAATTCGAAACAATTCAAAATTGTGAATGAACAGTTTTTGGCCTGGCAAGCATTCTCATCAGTTAAGTTTCTGTTTAGTTGTAGTTTTTAACTCAAATTGATCGTATATGAAACTTATGTCTGGGACAGAAATACTTAATACTCTACACAATGACAAAACTGATCCTTCTCACATTATTGTTTTAAATGCTCAAGTTTTATTCTTCAGGGACGAAGTATAGACATATTTATTAGTACAAATTTGATGAGGAAACATTTGGTCAAAAATCTAATGTCACATTCGAAATGTTTTAATTCTAATCCTTAGCTTTCCCAACTAAATATCAGTCAGCCTTGACATAACCCAGTGTCTAATTTATGAGTCAAAATGATTTATGAAATTTAGAATTCCTTTTATTTTTGATTTCCATTGGCGATCTCCCACGAATTGAAGTTGAACAATCTTTGCTTTTGCTTCTTGTTATAAAATTACTAAGAAATCCTTTTATTCACATCCGGCAACTCTCACTTTACTTTTAACACGTTCCGCCTTCAATCTGGCAACACCAAGCGATCCCCCCATCAATAAAACAACTTTAATTTTGAACTCGCTCCTGATACACCTCGTTAGTGGTCCACACAAAGAGTCAAATGACGACACATTGTCTGTCACACAGCTGCTGCCCCTTCGAAGCACATAATTACTGCAGCAGGGCAGGGGAGGAGGAGCACCATTACTCGGTTGCAATTGAAAATCGAAAAGCGTTGCGAAATGTGCAAATGGAATGAATATATATTTATTTGTAGTGTATTTTTTTCTTTCTTCCAAACATAAAAGTTAACACATTGTACCGAAAATCAAATAAGAAATTCGTTACAGGCCCGAAATGCATGCAACGTTGCACTCAATTTCCTAAACAGGATTTACGAGGTTGACACACACACACACACACACACACACACACGAGCCTGCTTGTTGCGTCTGCGCAGCAGAAACTGTGAAAAGCGCAAATTGTTTGTGACGAAACGAACAAATTTTCAACGCTCGGCTGACTTAAGAACGAAAAGATGCAAAATGTGCTAATGAAATGTCCTTTTTCTTTTTTGTGTGTGTCTCGGTGCAACAAGCCGAAGCACATGAAGAGAGATCCTAAATTTCGGCAGCTGCCTTAAATCTGTGTGTGTGGCATATCGAATCCAAGAAGATTGAGAGAGAGAGAGAAAAAGAGATAGAGAGAGGGGTTGAGTTTAAATAATAACTTGTTGTTGTTGTTGTTGAGAGGTGGCTGTGTGTCTGTAATTTGTTGCATGCGATTGCATGCGTTGCAATTTGGCTCGTCTCGGCCTCAAGTGGAAATGCTCTGTGCATTAATATTCAATTTTCCGAGAGAGTACAACAGCAACAACTTGGACTACGGCTATGTACATATGAACAACTGATGGATGCATCTGCCCCAATTAGTTGCAATTGTTGCAATTCGCCACGGGCTCAAGTGCCTCACAATAATCCAACAATAATATGCAGCAATTGCAGCATCTGCCTTGTTGTTTTGGCTATTAGCTCAAATTATACGAGTACTCAATGTTGCATCAAGCGCTCATGCAACATGATAAATTAGTTACATAAGTGATGCGCAATATGGATATGAATATACGTTATGTATGTATGTATGTGTTTATCTTTGCCAATTATTTGCTAAGCAATTATCAAATTAAAAAAAAAAAATCTTTACAAACTTAAGATTTGTTGATAATTTCGTGAGAATTTCTGATTTATTTTAAATGAACATCAATGCAAATAGTTACAAAAGCCTTAAAGCTGTTTTAATAAACTTAACTTTGTTTGCAACATAAATTAATTTCAGATATCTTCCCCTTACCACAACGTATAACTTGAGTATTATTCATACTGAGTTATAGTATAAACATTTTTCTTTGAACATCTTGGATACTTTAAAGCCAATTACAACATTCTTAGCTACTTTATGTGGTTTCGTTAAAGTTAAAGTTACATACAGTCCGCTGTCAATGTAGATCGACAGCTGTGAAGGGTTCGTGTTTGGATTTGAATCTATACCTAAAAGTGCTACTACGGTGGCTAAAAAGTAACCTACGACAGCTGGGGAATATCTTGGAAATGTGCTTTTGTTTTGTTGCTTCTGGCCAGCAGCAGCTGGAACAACACCTGAGCACGAAACCGCAAGATGCATAAACAACAGTTAGTTGCCTTTTAATTGATAAACAAAGCAAAAGCAGCAGCAGCAGAAGCAAGGACAAAACAGCACGAGCCTGTTAGAGAGTCGAAAAAAAAATCAAAACAAAACAAATGCAATTTGGCGCAGCTTGATATTTGTTTTCGAACCAAAATATTTGCAATGTATGAGAGATGGGAGAAAAATTAGTTTGTCGCATGCCGCGTCCAAAAGGCAATTCCGTGAAGCAGCAACAAAGGGATAACCTACTACCGAAACGGCAGCAGCAGCAGCAGCAGCCTTGAAATTGCATTTTATGACTAGACATTAAGAGGCAGCAGCAGCAACTGCAATCAGAAGCCAAGAGTCGTTGTCGTTGACTTCTCAAGCGTGTTAAATTTGAATTGCTGCACAAGCCAAGTTGACATTTTCCAAGCTACTAACTAGACACCTTTTGCTCTCTCTTTCTCTTTCTCTACCTTGGCATGCGCATGCGTGGCAAATCGGTATACGTGTGTCCAGTTCAGTTTTTATGCTGAACGCGCGCACAAAAGTGCACAAATTTAGTCACAGCAAATTATGACAAGGATGAACGAAAAAGGGCAGCCAGAACAGGCAACCAGAACCTAGGATCAACTTAGGATCACCTTGGGCCATTTAACATTTATGAATGTATGTAGTACACCCACCTAGGCAGACCATTATCCTTTAACTTAACAAAAAGCGTGAAAAATCTAGCTGCCAGCTAGACAAATGTCACGTGCTTTGTCAAGACCCGGATGCATGCATCAAGTTAAAAGCAATTGTTAAGAAGCGTGTCTAAAGTTGAAATCAAAAGCAGGAATTAGCATTAAAGAGGGGAAAATATAGGAGATACGCTAAGTTAATGAAATCAGTGCAATTATAAACAAGTCTTAATGAAGCATTATTTATATAATATACCGCTGTGAGGTATAAATGCTATAAAAATAATATTAAATTTATTTATTACTTATGTTTTTTCTAAGTTGTGACACTACAAACTAAGAGTTTTGGCCTATTTTCGTGACTTTTCAACTAAGAACTTAGGTTTTATTTTAAAGATAAAACATTAGTAAGTATCATTAACATTAAGGTTGAAGAAAAATGGGAAAATGGCTTATCCTACAAAATACTGAACTTAATTTGAGGAATTCACATTATACAACATATTATCATATCTAGAAATTTATTCAACATTATGAGAAAAAAACAAAATAATGTAATTTAATACCCTTCAGTCTAAAGTTTTAAAGCTTTTTCTCATTTCATTCATTGCACAAAAGTCAACACTGATTTTGGGCAGCTTAAACCAAAAAAAAAAAAAAAAAACAAGTGGAAACGTTGCAGTCTGACGCAACCGACTGCGGCAAACTCGATACCAGTATTAAAACCGGTAAAAACAGTCCTGAATGCAAAGGGGTACGGATGCGGCAGGGGTGTACGCTGCCTTAAAGATTCTCCGATGCAGATGGGGATGCAACTAGCTATCTTCCTGCCAAATTTGGAGGCTCTAGCTCCACAACTCTGGAAGATACACGCATTCCCGTTTTTGGCGAAGCGTTGGGGCGGATGGGGGCGGCTAGTGCAGTATTGGTGGGCGTGGCATCCAAAGCGTTTTTACAGTTTTTAGGGGGTCATCTACACCTATCTCTTTGGTGGCTATAGCTCAAAAAATGTGGGAGATATATGGCTCCAAAATTGTTGATGCAGTTTTTTGGGGGTTGCTAATAGCTATCTTCTTACCAAATTTGGTAGTTTTAGCTGTAAGGATATGCGAAATAGGTGGATTTATCGATATTGGGTTATCGAATTTATCGATTTGCCAGCCCCCCAGTTATCGTAGAACCCCCATCTTGACACTTTAATTTACTATCCCATTGATAAAGAGAATTGGAAAGTTTCAAGTCTCTAGCTTGAAAGGTGTGGAAAAAAGTTGCGAACATACAGACGGACGGACACCATGACGAACATTGCACAAAACCAATATACTCTTTACCTTCGGTAACGAGTATAAAAACCTATATATTTATATATAAATGTATATATATATATATATATATATATATATATATATATTGCAGCGGCTGGCTGGCTAGCAGGATGAAGCGTTGAGGAAACAATCAAATGAACTAGACTTGACACTAATACAAAATTAAGAAATAATCTTCGAGTCATATTTAATGTACTTATCAATTCTAATTCTAAGAACTCAAGTGTTAGATCATTGAAAAATAAATTTAAAGTAACACATACATAAAGTCGAACTTTCATTTAACGTATCTCGAGGGGAGAAGAAAAAACTTCGTTATGGATAAAATTCTTAATATAGAACGGCTTATTGGTTGAACCAAATTGCAGTGTTCTGGAAATGAAATGAATTCGTTGAAAAGAAAACTATGTTAAACGGCAGTTCGACATATAGAAGTTCGACTGTAAATGATTATTTAAATAGGTTGAGTTCATTGCAAGATTCGGCAATTTGAGATAAGACGCAAACTAAAAATAAAAAATCATGCTTGGAGAGCGTGTTCTTCAGCTAAATGCAAATATTTTATATAAATATTTCTGCTACTAAAATCTTCAGTTTAGTTTTGAAATAAACATCGAACGAAGCAAGAAATACGTGCGGGAAACTTAATTAAAAAATATGCAAAATAATATTATTTTGCTAACAATTTTATTGCTTTTGAGTTTGCAAAACTCTTTGGCTATAGAAAACAATCTATCGGAGGATTACCAAGGAACCAAAGATGGCTTTGTGTCCGAGTTAAGCAACGGGGAGAGTTCACTGAAAAATTCACTGCCGGCACACCACCAGAACAAGGACATCAATGCGAATTACACAAAACAAAATCTAACCAAAAGTGTGACTACCGATAACACTGAACTGCTGATTGAAATCAACGAACTTAAAGAGAAGCTCGAAAGTCAAAACCAAGTTTTGTTTGCTCTCAATAAAACTATCATCGAAATAAGCGTAAACTTAACCTCTCGAATGAAGCTCGAAATAAATAAATTAAAACAAGACGCTACAAATCAGACCTCAACAATTGCAGCGTCGGATACTTCGATAAGGCAGTATGTTACTGAGATCCGTTTACGTAAATCACAAGCACTGATTACCAAATTAGAATCAACTGTCAAGGCAATGAATCAACAAATATTTGATTTTAAATCAGAGCAGAGCTCAATTGCAGAGAGCGTTCCTTCCAGTTGTGTGTATTTTGGCGACTCTAATAATGTGCATGTGATTAAAGTTGAGGGCTTTACGGAACCCTTTCAAGTGTTGTGTAACAGCCAATTGTCAGCTGGACCCGGCTGGACCGTTATACAGCGTCGATTCAATGGTAGCGTTGACTTCCATCGCGGCTGGGAGGAATATAAAGCAGGATTTGGAGATTTAACTGGCGAATTTTTCATCGGTCTGGAGAAGTTGCATGCAATGACATATGCCGAGCCACACGAACTCTATATCCATATGGAGGACTTTCATGGTGGCGACTCACATTATGCCAAATATGATGATATAAAGATCGGTTCTGAGGCGGATGGCTATCCTCTACAGAAACTGGGAGAACATGACGGTGATACACACGATGAATTGCGTTTGAATGAAGGTCAAAAGTTTAGCACATTCGATCGTGATAACGATAATACTGATGACGACAACTGTGCTGAAATTCTGCTTAGCGCTTGGTGGTACAACGACTGTGGTTCATGGTGGGTTTTTGTTTTTTTAAAGAAAACTTTATTATTTACAGTATTTTATTGATATATTTTATTATAAATTTGTTTTTCTTTTTTTTTTTTGCAGTGATTTGAATGCTGTTTATGGAGATGGAACAGTTGGCATTTATTGGGGAAATCCTTTTCTTTTTTTAAAATCAGTTCTAATGATGATACGACCAAGGGAAACATAAAATAACAAACAAAAACTGTGTAAGAAAAAAACTTGAAAACTGTAAGACTTGAAGAAAATATTCTCGATTTGTGGAAAATAAAATAGATATTGAAATTGCTAGAAATATTTTTATTTTAATTGCAAATTTTATTAATATATTGACAAACCTACCCAAAGTTTATATAACATTGGAATTATTTATTTATTTATTTATTTTTAAACATAATTTTGCCGTGTTTCTTTTTTTTTCACGCAAGCCCAGCTGATAAGACGCTTAGTGTCCGCCTGATAACCTCGTCGCTTTATTTTGAATTATAATTTGCATAATGGGTGAGAATTCTGCGAGAGTTGAGTGTGTTTCACTTTGAAAAGCATAAGCAAAATGTGCAGATATGCGTTTTTAATAATAAACTACAAAATTTTGGCTGCTTATTGTGGATTCAAGCTGGACAGTAGCTTAAGTTTATGTTGTGCGAATGCAAATTAAAAAACTCAGCAACAGGCGTTGTCCATGTTGCCGCGGTCTTAGCAAAAAGGCGGCCTGAATGTGAGAGAGAAACCTTGAAATGTCACATACACAAATAGAGACACACACACATACACAGAGCGACTGAATGAAACGCAACGAAACTGTTTTTCATGCCACAAATCGCTTTGGCAGCATTGGGGCGCATGCAAAAAGCCAATCTTGATTACAATCAGTCCAACAGTCAATGGGAGCACAACGCAGATGGTGTAGGAGATGAAAATGGTGGGGCGGGGAAATGTTGCATGTTGCTCGGCGATAAGATCAAATGAGGAATGAATGTCGCCGACGCAGCATCTTGAACTGCTGCCGGCCTAGTTGGATGTTGCGTAGATATTTGTAAGGGTGGGGATGCAACTAGCTATCTTCTTACCAAATTTGGCGACTCTAGCTCAACAACTCTGAAAGATACACACATTCCCGTTGTTAACGAAGCGTTGAGGCGGCTTAGGCAGTATTGGTGGGCGTGGCATCCAATTTTTCTATGCAGATTTTTGAGGGTTGCTAGTAGCTATCTTCTCGCCAAATTTGATAGTTCTAGCTGCAAGAATGTACGAAATAGGTGGATTTATCGATTTTGCGCTATCGAATAGTTTCAAGTCCAAGCTTAAGGGTGTCGAAAAAAATGCGCTCATACCGACGGACAGACTGACAGACGGACAGAAGGTCAGATGGACAGACGGGCAGTCACCATGACGGATATTGCACAAACCCAATATACTCTTTACCTTCGGTGTCTAGTATAAAATAATACAAACTACGCAAATGATGAAAAACTTTTTTTGTTGACGGAAAAACTGGTAAATAACAAACGTAAGCCAATGACAAAGGCAAGCAAATAAAATTATGAAATGTTTAATGCAGCGCAACATGCAATGCAATTACACAGACAGAGTTACACAGAGCGAAAGAGAGACTGAGAGTGAAAGAGTTGGTAAAACTTGTGACAAAAGCGCGGTAAAGGCAGCAACGGAAAAGTTTTTACCTCTCGTCGTCGAAATGAAAAACGTTTTGTGCGGGCTAAAAAGCCAATTTGTGCCAAACACAGCGAAAAAGCCAAAGTCAAAGCCAAAAGCAAAAACAGAATCACAATGTGAATCTTTCAATCTGAGAAAGCTAACTCGGCGACAAAGTTGCTCCAATTTCTGAAGCTAAATTAGAGTAACAATAAAGTTTTGAGTACTCGGCCCAAACAACGAAAGAAGAGTACAACGAAAAGTGGCTTAAAGGTAAATTGCAAATGCTTTCGCATAATGAAAGAGAATGCAGTCAAAAGTCTGAAGATTAAAGATGGTTTTCTTAGCTGTTGTAGGAATCTTCACAAAGGATCAATTTGCTCGTTTGCTCGTTATTATTGGCAATTTCACGGCAATAAAATCACAAGCGTGTAAAATTTAATATGATAACATTGCAAGGTGGAATATAATAACACAAGAAACAACATTTAGGAGCGCAAAGTACATTCATCGCTTGCCCTTAATCTCTTGCTGCGGCAGCTGGCTGCAACAAGTTTTGATGCACTTATTACATTTTTTGGGGCGTGCGCCGCTTAAATAGCCGCAATTTTTATATTAAAATATATATATATATATATATATATATACATATAAATCTATAGCATATGAAGCATCATTAAGAAACTTGTTTTGTAAGTGCCGCTGTCCCTTTGCGTCCTTTTGGGGCAAGGTGTGAACGCGTCAATGTGGCAATGAAGGCACAGAAAGCCAAAGGGCTCAAAGCATAAACCCAACAACAACAACAACAACAGCTGCTGCCAAGTCAAAAGCCTCGCTGTGTGAGCGTAATTAGACCCTTTTCGTAATTAATAAAAAATAATGTAAGGATAACAGTAAAATGCTGCTTTAAGCATTACGCTTTGTGTAAGTACTTGAAAAGCAATATGAAAATGTTTGGCATCATTTTTTAAGTAAGTGATTATTCGAACAATTTATTATTATTATTAAAACTTTGTTAGTAATATTATTTAATGTCTTTTATTCTATTTGACAGTTTCATTCTTTACAGCTTTCTTAAATTCTCTTTAAATGTGTTCTACATAAAATGCTCTGAGATACACTTTCTTCCAACTGCCACTTCAATTTCAAACGTGGGAAACTCTTGCTTACTCAAGAACTAAAGAACTCTTCAATAGTTGCAATATATCTGTGCGATTGTTCTGCCTGTCAAAATATTGAAGGCATTTCAACTCAACGAGAGAATGTTGTATCAAAAAAAAGCCGCTTGTTTTTTTACTGCTAACTGAAAATAAACAAAATTCGCAAACTCATTGCGGCGCACTTTATTACAAATGAGCGAGAGGGAGATGGATGAAAAGAGCGAGAAGATAAAACAAATACCGAATACAACTTCCCACCTTTATTAACTAATTTGCTAAGGTTGAACTGAACTGTAGACAATTGAACAATGTGGCCAAAATGTCGAATGTCTTCTAATTGCTACACAAGCGGCAGCCACACACAGAAACAGTTGAGATGGGGCAGAAGAGAGAGAGCGAGAGACAAGCGGCATCGACTTTCATATATGTGTCACCTTAAAACGATTACCAAGTTTGAACATCATCGTTTGTTGGCCTTGCGTGTGGCAAACATTCTCCTACTGTTCAAATTGTGGGTATTTGCTGGACAATAGAAAGAGCAATGTGGCATGCAGCAGCAGCATCTTTGGGAAAAGTGGTCGCACACGTTGTCATTTTGAAGATTGTCTCATGAAAGCAGTATATCCACAAGCTAATACTCATTGTCACCTGAGGTGCATCGTTCTCCATTCTCTTTTCAGTCGCTCTGCCCTTTTGATCCTTGTCTTTATTGTTGTTGTTCTAGTTGTTGTTTTTGCCGCTCGATTTGCTTTCATTCGAAACACATTTGGCTGCACTTGCGCATCCCT
This sequence comes from Scaptomyza montana, assembly GCA_018904305.1. Classification (NCBI taxonomy): domain Eukaryota; kingdom Metazoa; phylum Arthropoda; class Insecta; order Diptera; family Drosophilidae; genus Scaptomyza; species Scaptomyza montana. The sequence continues at coordinate 2,117,621 of JAEIGR010000005.1, read as the reverse complement.
AAAGTGTTTTGCCAGCAGCAATTTAGCAACCATCTTCAGCTTCTCTTCTATTATTATTTTTTTTTTTTTAACATCTTTCAGGAGGTCTCGTCGATCTCACATTATTTTTCCTCTTTTTTTTTTTTGTTGAGACTTTGTGCAATTGTTTGTGCTCAATTGGCAAAAATTGTTTGAAAATATCCGCCTGTCGATGCCGCTTTAAAGGCACACACACACTTGCCTCCTTCTAATTTCAACACAATCCCATTCTTGCCACACTGATTGTGCTAACTGTGTGCGGTCCTTGGTCCTTGGTTATTGGTGTTTGTTGGTCTCTGGTCATGGGAATCGCTGCAGTTCAAAAAACACATTGCATTTTGGGGCATCGACTTTGCATACGCTTAAAATGCAGTGTGCCTAGAACTCTTCGGGCGCTGTACACGTTGCACAGTTGGACAAAATCGTAACAAAAACAAACTATGAATATTAATTGGTATGGCTCATATGTCAATATAGCAAAAACCACAATAAATTTTTTTTTTTTTTTTTTTTTTTTTATTTTTTTTTTTTTTTTTTTTTTTTTTTTTTTTTTTTTTTTTTTTTTTTTTTTTTTTTTTTTTTTTTTTTTTTTTTTTTTTTTTTTTTTTTTTTTTTTTTTTTTTTTTTTTTTTTTTTTTTTTTTTTTTTTTTTTTTTTTTTTTTTTTTTTTTTTTTTTTTTTTTTTTTTTTTTTTTTTTTTTTTTTTTTGTTTTTTTTTTTTATGTGCTTCCGGATAGGGGGAGGGGGGAAGGGGGGAGAGAGGGGGGGGGGGAGGGGGGGAGGGGGGGGGGTTTTTTTTTTTTGGTGTTTTTTTTTTTTTTTTATTTTTTTTATTTTTTTGGGGGGGGTTTTTTTTTTTTTTTTTTTTTTTTTTTTTTTTTTTTTTTTTTTTTTTTTTTTTCCCCTTTTTTTGGGGGGGGGGGTTAAAATTTTTTTTTAAGGGGAAAATTTTTTTTTTTTTTTCTTGTTGGTACATAAGATTAAATAATTTACAATCAAAGCTTTTAATACTTCAGGAAAATAAAATATAATGATTTGTGTTTCCATTAAATTTTTAGTCTTAACAAATATATTCATAAATAATACTACAATTTTCTATTTAATTAAGTTATAATTATATTTATACATACCCTACGCTTCTTTGCAACTAAACATTTCATTGTTTTTATGTTATAATTACTTTCTTTGTAGTTTATAAAAATCTCGCTTCTGTTGTAAATTCAGTTCGTTAAAATATCGAACTTACCCCACTGTGCGATTCTTTACTCACGCATTTTCTGGCACTGATGCTGTGATGCCTGGATCTGAACTGTTTTGCATGATTGACTGTTTGACATAATGAAACGCATGCAGAAACAAGCAGCCAAGCAAGAAGAAGCAGGCATGGCCAAAATGAGAGCGAGGGAAGAGAGAGATAGGCTAAAGTTTGCCATGGCAAGTAACTAGATTTTGGATGGCCATGGTACTATACCGACATGCAACCCACTCAGTTGTTGTTGCTACTAATCAAGTGCAATGTTGCTGCTAAAAGGGAAGGGGGGAACGACTTTTAGCATTCTGTCATTCAGCAGGTTGCAGCATTTGTGGTTTTGCCAGCTGATTTTCTTTTATCAACGTTACTGCAGCAGCAACAGACGGCAGTCTATGATTGTTGCTGCTGCTTTTTGTTGTTGGTCTTTTAATCAGTTCGAGCACAGTAGCATATCGAGAGAGAGAGAGAGAAGAAAAAAGGCCAGAAAGTTGGTCAGCAGTTCAGTTTTTGGGGTGGCAAATGAAAATGAAATCCTGTCTTTGCACATTTAACAGAACTTGAATTGAGACCGAATTTGATTTCTGGTATTGTTTTTGGTTTCTTTTGTCTTTTAGTTAGCACACGAAATTAACTGCGACTCGAGGATGGGTGGGCTGCTGGTCAGGTGTAGGCAGCAGCCAACTTGACAAAATCATGAAAGAAAGATTAAAAACAAAAATAATACAAAATAAAAAACACTTCAAAGCATATGACAAGCAGTTTTGCTGTCACTTCAAACGCTTGCTGCTGTGAGTTTGTGTGTGGGCTGGCTCAAAAGCCAGTTTCCCAGTTGCTCCGACATCGGCAACGATTAAAAACAAACGCCCACCGTTTGTCAGGTATTCAGAGGTCTTGAAGAGACAGACATGCTTCTTGCTCTCTGCTGTATGCTGCTGACACTGAAGTGATGAAAGTGTTTTAAAATCAACCAAGACACAAGACTGGCGGCAGCATCACAAGCTAAAATAGACTCAGGACACAAACACGCACACACATACACACACATAGAAGACACCCACACACAGGACGCCGACATGTCTGAGGGGACAGAAAATAGAGAGGCCTATCCCTACCCTAGTTCCCTTCTACTCGACTCGCAGGGCGTTACTAATTTGTGTCACAGTTCTTCTTCTGGTTTACTTTTTTGTCGCATCGCATTTGCTACACTTGTTACACGGTTCACACGCCGGTTCCTGCTCAACATCTTCCGGACAGTTTTTTCTTTGTTCCTATTCTTTTGGCAATGATTTTTTGCGGTAGGTCGACATCATCGATCGACCGATTGTTCGAGTCTTCTGTGTTCTAGGCCAATTCATCAGACATGCCGACTCGGCGGGGCATTACTAATTGCCGATGCATTCCAAAAATGTGGTCGTGACATATCTCCGAAGACATATCTCCACCGTTTCACAAACGACTTATCACCGAGCAGAAATATGTAATTTTTAAGCGTCATAGCTCCGCGCGGAGATGTGTCGTTTCCAAACGTCATATCTCCACCAAAAAACTAAACACGAGAATTCTCTGTAATTTTTTTTTTTTTTAATTCAGTTTAAGATTCTATCCCTCAAAATTCAACAAGAAACGGGTCGAAACTTTCAATGCCATAACTTTGGCAAAACCAACCGATTATCAGGCTAAAAATGATGGCATCTAGATTAAACTGCACTTAAAGTTGGAAACGCGATTTTTATTCGAAATTCATGTTCAAATTCTATCCCTCAAAATTCAACAAGAAACGGGTCGAAACTTTCCAATGCCATAACTTTGGCAAAACTCAACCGATTATCAAATGCAAGGTCTTAAGACTCATGATTTGGCATCTAGATTAATACTGCTTTTATGGTTGGAAACTCGATTTTTATTCGATATTCATTTTAAAATTCAATCCCTCAAAATTCCACAAGAAACGGGTCGAAACTTTCCAATGCCATAACTTTGGCAAATAGCAACCGATTATCAAAAGCAAGTTTTAAGACTCATGATTTGGCATCTAGATTAAACCTGCATTTAAAGTTGGAAACGCGAATTTTATTCGAAATTCATGTTCAAATTCTAACCCTTAAACACACACACAGAAAAATGTTGAAACTTTCCAACGCCATAACTTAACAAGGGCTTAAAATTCATGATTTAGCACGTAGACTTAATCTTGCATTTAAAGTTGGAAACGCCATTTTTGGGGGACGCGACATATCACCGACAATATATTTCCGCCGTTTCACAAACGACATATCTTCAAGTGGAGATTTGTCGTTTCTAAGCGTCATAGCTCCTTACGGAGATTAAGGTTTTGAGATCACATATTTCCGCCAAGTAAAAGACGACATATCTCCGCCAGCAAAATGTCGGAGATATGAGGTTATGCCTTTAAAAATGTGCAACTTTTTAATGCCAGTTGTTGTTTCTCCATCTCCCTTTTTGAAGATGCCTAACTTTGTGGGCGATCCAGCGACCAAATATAGAAACATTCAAATAATCCCTATGCCCAATTCAAGCTGTGTCACAAAAAAAAAAATTAAAAAACACTTCGTGTAATATAGCGAAAGAAAAATAGTTAAGGAAAATTAAGAAAACTATATCAAAATATAGATTTAAATATTGAATAAGAAAAATTTATATATAAACCTTTGTCTAAATTCAGCACACAAATTTTCTTTGCTTTGTTAAATTTTCTCTAAGTCGATTTTGATTTAAGACAAGTTATGTAATCGCACATCGCTTTGCCTGAAAGACACACCAATTTGAAGCTAAGCTTTGAGTAGTTTAACTGCTACCTGCACCACTCTCCGCTCATACCTTCCCACCCCCTGTCTAATAACAGTTTGAATTGCCATTTTGTAGAGGCTCAGATTTCTGAGCGTATTTATGCCTCACCCACTCGATTGAGCATTGGAGCAATGTAATTTAATGTGCGTCTAAGAACGCTTTTGGCCATGATTTGGCGTACGCCATTTAATCGGAGATATTGGCAACACCTGCCGTTTTCAGTTGCCAGTCGCAGTTGGCTGCAACTTGCAACTTGCAATCTGCTGCTGCCACCAGCTCCTGCAGCGGCAATAAACAGATAAAGAAGCACTCGATGCTCAGCACTTCCTGTTATTGCGGGCCCGGCCAACAGGCCTAAGTACAAAGCGACCTGGCCTTGTCTTGGCCTGAGTTGGCTGGCTTGCATGCCGTTTGACTTAAATCAAAATCGATGCTGCAGTTAAAGTTGTTTGCTGCCACAGTTGCAAGCATGCCGAAGCTGCCGATGCTGCTGCTGGCATAAAAAATTAATTAAGTTGACTTCTGGCATTGGCCATGACTATGGCCATGGCAATAGTAGCTGGTTCTGGGCCATCAGTTGCAAGCGGAAGTCGTCTGTTTTCTTATATTTGGTTTTTCCGTTGTTGCAAGTGTGGAAATTATGAAAAATGACCAGAGTACAGAACGACAACTAACGAGGCTCTCTCACTTCTCCTCTTGCTGGGCGGCGCCAACAACAAACCATCAGTTGCACATGTTGCAAGTGCCCAAGTAAAAAAGTGTTTTCCGAAATAAATTCTTATGTTAAATGTATAAAATAAGCTTAGATCTACAAATGAAACCTTATGTATTCAACACACGATTTTCCAAATAGTTCTTAGAACTTAATACCAAATAATTGGCAGTATTTGTGCCAGCTGATGGAAACGTAGTGCGTAGGCGGATCTACAAATATATCATGCATGATTTTTTGCATATAAACAAACTAATTGACTAATTGCTGAATATTGCAAGACAACCGTATAGGCGCCTTGATAAATTTACAATTTTTCAGTTAAGTTCAGCGCAATTTAACAGCTACGTGAACGCTTTTCAGGTCAAAACCCAATCCTCTCCCCCTAGGAATCTCCACACACACACACACCTCAAACACGCAATCACTTTTGGTATGCAATGAAAATGTTGAAAATGTCAACTGTCGGTTGGGGTATCTGTATCTTGTATCTTGTATGTAATGTGCGCTTTGTTAAAGCCAAACCAAGCCAACAACAGCAGCAGCAACAAAAATTCTGTCCGCTAAACTGTCACCGACAATTGGGCTTGTGATATGACTGACAGTTGAAATTGATTTTGGATGAAGAGAAAAAAAAAGGAAAAAAAACCGCTTAGCTTAAGATTACAACACATTAACAGGCTGTGTGTGTGTGTGTGTGTGTGTTTGGGGTCCAATCAAGCAGGGGCTTGGCTTGCCACAATATCCCCAAGACAGTTGCAACAACAATCGTCTAAGCCCAGGAAATTGTTGTCTCAGTTACTTTTAAGTAAAAATATGAATATATGTTTGAAATGCAAGTGAATAATGTTTAATAATATAGAGTTTATTTATAAGTCACTTTTTGGAGCTACTAAGTTACACAAGAAAATAATTAAATTATTGTTTTACAAATATTTTGGATTTTCAATAACTTTTTAAACTCCAATGTAATTTCCTCTTTTAAAGCCTTTCATCTTAATTCGATTTACACTTAAATAGTTCATGTTTAAGACCTTCTCTACCCAAGTACTTAAAATGATATTGAAATGCTCCGAAGTGCTTTCGCTTGTTTATTTGATCTTATCGCATATGAAACATTGTACTATAGGTTTGATGGGTTTTTGCCATCGAGACGCTGCTGCTGCTGCTGCTCTCGAGCAATTCATTCACGAAAGTTCAACTTGTAATACACATTAAAATCAAATTCGATGCCACGCGTTGTTGCAGCTGCCTGATGCAAGATGATGATAGCCACCAACAAACAAACAAACAAGCCCGCCAACTTTGTCATTTTGGGAGCAATTTAAAGAACGTAAAACAATTTTTAAAAGCCATCATTAACATTATCGCTTGGATAACACTGATAAGAGAATACCAGAGCGAAGAATTGAAAGCTCATTAAACCTTTTTTCTTAAACAACTTTCCATGGACGCCCCAGCGAGCAGAGTAAGGTTTTTTTTATGGACTCGAACTTAACGTGATTTTTTTTTTGTGTTTGTTCGACATTTGGTTGTTTAATTAAAAGTAAAATTGGGTTAAGTATTGAGCAATGGCCACAGCGTGAGTTTGATTTGCGTTTACTTTTGTTTGGCCTTAGGCCTGGCCAAAAGCTCAACAGCTGACTGCCATTAAAATCGCGTAAATCTCTCGCTCTCTCTCTCTCTCTCTCTCCGGATCTACAAATATACTCCAAATAAAAGTTCATTAGTTGAGCGTAAAAAGTTAACTCTACAGAATAAATCATAAAAATAAAAGCAACAAGTCGTTGATTTAACTGTAAAAATGTTGCTTAATTTGTAGCTATTTTATTATTGTTGTATCTTGTCTAGCAAAAAATGTAAATCAAGCAATGCGAATTGCCGTTTTGGCAAAAATGTTCTATTGGCCACAGCTGCCAATGGCCAAAAAATTATGCTCGCTGCCAGTTGGCCAACAACACGCAGTTGAAAAGCCTACTCGTTTCGGTTTCGGGCCAAATCCAATTTGAAATGCGTGTCAACCTCGTCGCTCTTGGTGCTGGAACGAAATTTGCCAGCAGGACAAAAATTCGATGCGTGAAAATCTTTTTTGGTGCACACACACACACGCACACCAACACATTCACATTGTGCGTGTTGGAAAATTTCAAGTGTGAAAATTGCTTATGTTGTGTCGGCATTCGCATTCGCATCTGCAAAATGTGTTTTAAAGCAACATAATGAAAAACCTCAACAATCATCATACAAAATTTCTATACGCTGAAAAGTTCCTAATAGGATTATGTCGGTAAGAAATCGACCTAAAGGTGCATACGACAACTTTTGGAAATGTACGAATTTGAAGTAGAAGATGGTAAAGGAATCTGTTTTTGAATATTTGAAGAAGTTCAATAGAAATGTATATATATAATTAATAAATTAAATTATTATACATAGTATAGTTTTAATAAATGACTTCATCAAATTCATCTAGATAAATGCATTTACATTTTTAATAATAGTTTAAATTACTTTTTGTGCGCACTTTTGGCCACTCAAAAATGGGTCAGACCATGAGTCTACCGCGCACTCAAACACATTTCATTATAATAAAGCGAATAAAAAAAATAAAAAAACATAAATAATTACTATTATTATGGCGGTCAGCGCCAGAGATACGGACAGACCACACCTTTAGCACGTTTCACAGCGTAATTGTAATGGCACACAAAAACCGCAGTACCAAATAATAATAATACAACGAAAGAGAGAGAGAGAGAGAGGAGAGATTATACGATTTAACAAAGCGCTGAAACTGTATTAAACTATTCATAATTCACAGTCACTGAGAGCAAATGTTAATGAATACTCCCCGTTGCGTTAATGAGTCAAAGCGCTGAAATGATTTGCATTCACTTTTCAGCACTCCATGATATTTGAATGGAATTTATTGTCATGCCCAGACCCACATACGAACAAATTTATAAATCACCAAATAATAATTAATACAAAAAAATATATTTTAATATTCACATGCAGTTGTTGCACAGCCTTCAACTAAAATAAATTCAGAACATAATCCAAACTGACAACCATTAAACCGTTATGATAAAAAAAAATCCAAACTCTATCCATTAAAATTAAGCTAAAATTAATTGCAAGCAAACTCGTTTCTTTTTGTTTGTTTTTGCCTGTAAATTGTTGGCAACTAATTGAAAATTTAATTTGTACCATATGGATGCTTGATAAAAGACCGCTTCTCTCTCTCTCTCTCTCCACCCACACCTCGAATAGTAATATGTGTTTGTGCGTGTGAAAAGTGGCGCATATTTGGCCAAGTGGAAAACTGGTTACGTTTGCAAAATAATTTCGTTTCTTTTTCCAGTTAAATAATATTGTGTTAAAAAATTGTGAGTGCATATTTCTTATATATGCCACACAATATGTAAAATATAGATTGCAAAGTTAATTAAAAGCCAACGGTAACTCTATGCAAGCGTTGCGTACAAATCATTGAGGTTGCAATTTTGTTGTGCGTATGTATAAATATATTTTAAATTTATGGCAATTGAATTAGATATGTTTGAATAATGTTTGTTAGAGTTCGATTTTATATAAAAATCTTTGTAAACCTTTGACTAGCAAACCATTGCAAAAAGTATTTGACTGACAAGTCTGCGATTGGCCGATTTTTAAATAAAAATGTTTTTCCTGTTAAAAAAAATAATGTTAAATATTAATAAATTATTTCCTAGCTGAACAAAATAATTTAAAACAATTTATTTATACAAATAAAGCAAAGTAAATTTTGTTATAAAATGGGAAACAAATTAAATAATAATAACTTCGTCAAAACTAAGGCGATTTTTAATAGCAATACATTTTGATGACCTCCAAAATAATACTTCATTTTAGCTTAAATACTCAAATACCAAAAATATACAACAAACTTAAATAACTATTTTAATTGAAAAATTCAAAATCTTATCAGTTTTCGTCTACAAAGATTGAATTTTTTCCATATCTTTGAATATGAATGAGTGAATAAGTGCAATTTGAATGTTTACCGCAGCTCTTAACTCATATACAGGAAAATTCGATAAGATCAACCAATATTGATTATGAAACTGCAATTCGGTCAGATGCAAAACCATTAAACTGCCATAATTTCCTGTTTGCGAGCACAAAACTCAAAAATGTGCGAGCGCAACACACACACAAGTAGCTGCAAACAGCCCAAATACATGATCAATTATGGTGCAAAATGCGTGAAAAATTGTTGGCCCCAAAAAACAAATAGAGTTGGGGGTTAACCAGTGAGCAGTGGGTGGAGATAGAGGGGCTGGGGGCTGTTTCGTGCAAGCTGCATTTGTTTAGATTGCGAATATATATCGCTGGGGCGCGGTTCATGTGAGTAATTCATTTATGCCAATGGCTGTAGTTGTTGTTGTTGTTGTTGTTGGCTGGCTGACTGATTAATCGCGGCTAGTTACGAGCGGCAATTGCAAAATTAGCCATAGATAGCTAACCAAAAACTTGGTCAGAGACTGCAACAGTTTTCAACACCTACGTGAGCCAACAACGGCTAACAGGCAAACAAGCCAGACCAACAACAGCAACAACAACAACAAAGCAACGACAACGAGCCATGTGAAACAATTATGCAAATGCAAAATGTGTAACAATGTGGAGAAATCATTGCGAGACGTAAATTAATTACCAACTGCAATATGTATCCTAAACAATACACATGAAGGTTGCATGGTTGTGGGTGGGTTGCAGTGGTTGGGTGGAGCATTTAAATCTTGTACTCTGTCACGTTAATGAAACAATTGCAATTGTTTGCTGCAAGCACAAAACTTTCCAAATGTTTGCTTGTTGTGTTGTGAGTAAATTGTTTTTGGCTGTCATTACGATGCTGCTTAGTTGGTTGTCACAGCCATGTGCCACTGCCTGTTCGGGCAACATGTGGCACTGCAAGCACAACTACTTACAACAACAACTAGTAATATAGTATACGTGCAACATGTTCTCGTCGGCGCTGACTGACCCAATTCTCAGCAAATAGCATTGTCATCGCTTGTGGTAATGTGACATAAGGTGCAGGGCAATTACACTAGACAACATGTTCGAGAAACATATTAGTTATATGAAAAACATTATAAGGAAGTAAAAATCAATAGAAATTTCAATCCCTTGTCAAAAATATAAGGTGAGAAAAAGTTCAAAATTTCTCTATAGTAAAACAAATTGAATGGGTTTTTCTTTCTAGATTTTAGTTTTTACCAGCGTTTTGTCTTTTGCTCTCGCTACCGCTCTCAATTTGATTTCATCCGTAGAAGAGCCATAGCCGAACGACGAAAAAATTTATGCTCTGCTCTCGTTGTAGTTTTGTCGCTTCATAATCTGAAGCAATAGCAATAACAAACAAGTGGAAACGTTGCAGTCGGACGCAACCGACTGCGGCATACTCGATACCAGTATTAAAAACCGGTAAAAAGAGGCCTGATTGCAAAGGGGTACGGATGCGGCAGGGGTGTACGCTGCCTTAAAGATTCTCCGATGCAGATGGGGATGCCACCAGCTATATTCCTTCCAAATTTTGTGACTCTAGCTCAAAGTTTGTAAAATGTATGGCAAGGGGGGGGCTGGGGGCGGTATGGGTGGGCGTGGCATCAAAATTTTTGATGCAGATCTATGTGGAATGTCAATTGCTATCTCCATACCAAATTTGGTGACTCTAGCTCGAAGTTTGTAAAAAGTGGGGAAAGGGGGACTGGGGGCGGTATGGGTGGGCGTGGCATCCCAATTTTTCATGCAGATCTTTGTGAAATGTCAATTGCTATCTACATACCAAATTTGGTGACTCTAGCTCGAAATTTGTAATAGGTGGGGAAAGGGGGCTGGGGGCGGTATGGGTGGGCGTGGCATCCCAATTTTTCATGCAGATCTTTGTGAAATGTCAATTGCTATCTACATACCAAATTTGGTGACTCTAGCTCGAAAATTGAAAAAGTGGGGAAAGGGGGGCGAAATGGAGGGCGTGGCTCCAAAACTTTGATGCAGATTTTTGGGGGTCGTTGCCAGATATCTTCCTACCAAATTTGGTGGCTCTAGCTCCACAACTCTGGAAGATAAACGCATTCCCGTTTTTGACGAAGCGTTGGGGTGGATGGGGGCGGCTAGGGCAGTATCGGTGGGCGTGGCATCCAAACTTTTGATGCAGTTTTTGGGGGGTCTTCATCACCTATTTTGGCACCAAATTTGGTGGCTGTAGCTCAAAAACTGTGGGAGATATAAAATTTATTTATCGATTTGCCAGCCCCCAGTTATCGTAGAACCCCCATCTTGACACTTTAATTTACTATCCCACAGATAAAGAGAATTGGAAAGTTTCAAGTCTCTAGCTTGAAGGGTGTGGAAAAAACTTGCAACCATACGGACGGACAGACGGACAGACGGACGGACGGACAGACGGACGATATATATTTATATATATATATATAATTGCAGCGGCTGGCTGGCTAGCAGGATGAAGCGTTGAGGAAACAATCAAATGAACTAGACTTGACACTAATACAAAATTAAGAAATAATCTTCGAGTCATATTTAATGTACTTATCAATTCTAATTCTAAGAACTCAAGTGTTAGATCATTGAAAAATAAATTTAAAGTAACACATACATAAAGTCGAACTTTCATTTAACGTATCTCGAGGGGAGAAGAAAAAACTTCGTTATAGAGAAAATTCTTAATATAGAATGGCTTATTAGTTGAATCAAATTGCAGTGTTCTGGAAATGAAATGAATTCGTTGAAAAGAAAACTTTGTTCAACGGCAGTTCGACATATGTAAGTTCGACTGTAAATGATTATTTAAATGCTTTGAGTTCATTGCTTGATTCGGCAATTTGTGATAAGACGCAAAATTAAAATATTCACGCTTATAGTGCGTGTTTTTCAGCTTAATGCAAATATTTTATATAAATTGCTCTTCATCTAAAATCTTCAGTTTAGTTTTGGCATAAACAACGAACGAAGCAAGAAATACGTGCGGGAAACTTAATTAAAAAATATGAAAAATAATATATTTTTGCTAACAATTTTATTGCTTTTGAGTTTGCTAGAACTCTTTGGCTATAGAAAAAAATCTATCGCAAGAGATCCAAGGAACCAAAGATGGCGTTGTATCAATGTTAACAAATCTATTTCAAAATCTAGCCAAATGTTTGACTACCGATAACACTGAACTGCTGATTGAAATCAACGAACTTAAAGAGAAGCTCGAAAGTCAAAACCAAGTTTTGCTTGCTTTCAATAAAACTCTCATCGAAATAAGCGTAAACTTAAGCTCAAGTGAAGCACATCTACAGAATATAACCGAAGAATGGTCTCGAATGAAACTCGAAATAAATAAATTAAAACAAGAAGCTACAAATCAGACCTCAACAATTGCAGCATCGGATACTTCAATTGCAGAGAGCGTTCCTTCCAGTTGTGTGTCATTTGGCGACTCTAATAATGTGCATGTGATTAAAGTTAAGGGCTTTACGAAACCCTTTCAAGTGTTGTGTAACAGCCAATTGTCAGCTGGACCCGGTTGGACCGTTATACAGCGTCGATTCAATGGTAGCGTTGACTTCTATCGCGGCTGGGAGGAATATAAAGCAGGATTTGGAGATTTAACTGGCGAATTCTTCATCGGTCTGGAGAAGTTGCATGCAATGACAAATGCCAAACCACACGAACTCTATATCCATATGGAGGACTATGACGGGGACTCATATTATGCCAAATATGATGATATAAAGATCGGTACTGAGATGGAAGGCTATCCTCTTCAGAAACTGGGCAAACACGTCGGTAATAGAGGCAATGGATTGCGTTGGAATCAAGGCCAAAAGTTTACCACATTCGATCGTGATAACGATAATAACGTTTACGGCAACTGTGCTAAATTCCATCATGGCGCTTGGTGGTACACCGCCTGTGGACATAGGTGAGTTTTTGTTTTTTTTTTAGAAAACTTTATTTCTTACAGTATTTTATTGATATATTTATTATAAATTTGTTTTCCTTTTTTTTGCAGTAACTTGAATGGTTCTTATGGAAATAAAGCTTCATTATGGCATTATTTGGCGAAATTCTTGGCCACATATAAAATCAGTTCTAATGATGATACGACCAAGGGAAACATAAGAAACCAAACAAAAAAAACAAAAAAAAAAAAAAAAATTATAAAAAATTTTCAAAACAAAGTTCTGCGAAAAAAAGTGGGTGCTCCGTACTATGTAACGTATGTAACGATGTTTTCAAGATGCAAACGGTTCAAGAAACGCTAACATACTACTGCCAGAGATACACAATGAAATTGGAGAACCACGAATATGTGCTGGAGCTACAGTTTCTGGACAACAGCAATCAGGTCCGACGTCTCTAAAGATTCCATCCCATCGACCTCCCTTTCCACTTTACCTAGTTGTAAATATTGACCAATCATAAATGTATTCTTCGCCACTGAAAAATGCATGAAATCGTCAATTACACCATAAAATTTAGCTATTGTCTTGATAGACAGATTCAAAAAGAACGTTTATTCCAAAAAAAAAAAGTTACTCCAAAATAAAATAGATATAAAAATTGCTAGAAATGTTTTTTTTATTTGCAAATTTTATTAATATATTGACAAACAAAGTATATAACATTGGAATTATTTATTATACTCGATACCGAAGGTAAAGAGTATATTGACTTTGTGCAATGTCCGTCATGGTGTCCGTCCGTCTGTCCGTCTGTCCGTCTGTCCGTCTGTCCGTCTGTCCGTCTGTCCGTCCGTATGTTCGCAACTTTTTTCCACACCCTTCAAGCTAGAGACTTGAAACTTTCCAATTCTCTTTATCTATGGGATAGTAAATTAAAGTGTCAAGGTGGGTGTTCTACGATAACTGGGGGGCTGGCAAATCGATAAATTCGATAACTCAAAACCGATAAATCCACATATTTCGCACATCCTTACAGCTAGAAGTACCAAATTTGGTAAGAAGATAGCTACTAGCAACCCCAAAAAAACTGCATCAAAAATTTTGGAGCCACGCCCCCCCATTCCACCCCCAGCCCCCCCGAATTTTAAAGTTAAAAAAGCCTATATCTCCCACAGTTTTTGAGCTATAGCCACCAAATTTGGTGCCAAGATAGGTGATGATGACCCCTCAAAAACTGCATAAAAAGATTGGATGCCACGCCCACCAATACTGCCCCAGCCACCCCCATGTGCCCCAACGCTTCGTCAAAAACGGGAATGCGTGTATCTTCCAGAGTTGTGGAGCTAGAGCCTCCAAATTTGGTGGGAAGATAGTTGGTAACGACCCCCAAAAAACTGCATCAAAGTTTTGGAGCCACTCCCACCCATTCCGCCCCCAGCCCCACCGCATTTGAAATCAGAAATGGCTATATCTCCCACAGTTTTTGAGCTAGAGCCACCAAATTTGGTGCCAAGATAGGTGTTGATGACCCCCAAAAACTGCATCAAAAGTTTGGATGCCACGCCCACCAATACTGCCCTAGCCGCCCCCATCCACCCCAACGCTTCGTCAAAAACGGGAATGCGTGTATCTTCCAGAGTTGTGGAGCTAGAGCCACCAAATTTGATAGGAAGATAGCTGGCAACGACCCCAAAAATCTGCATCAAATTTTTGGAGCCACGCCCTCCATTTCGCCCCCTTTCCCCACTTTTTACAATTTTCGAGCTAGAGTCACCAAATTTGGTATGAAGATAGCATTTGACATTTCAGAAAGATCTGCATCAAAAATTTGGATGCCACGCCCACCCTTACCGCCCTCAGCCCCCCTGTCCCCATCTGTTTTAAACTTCGAACTAGAGTCACCAAATTTGGTTTATAGATAGCAATTGACATTCCACAAAGATCTGCATAAAAAATTTGGATGTCACGCCCACCCATACCACCCCCAGCCCCCTTTCCCCACTTATTACAAATTTCGAGCTAGAGTCACCAAATTTGGTATGAAGATAGCAATTGACTTTCCACAAAGATCTGCATCACAAGTTTGGAAGTCACCCCACCCTTAAGCCCCCCCCCCCCTCTTCCCCACCTTTTACAAACTTCGAGCTAGAGTCACCAAATTTGGTATGAAGATAACAATTGACATTCCACAAAGATCTGCATCAAAAATTTGGATGCCACGCCCACCCAAACCGCCCCCAGCCCCCCTTTCCCCACCTTTTACAAATTTTGAGCTAGAGTCACCAAATTTGGTATGAAGATAGCCGGTGGCATCCCCATCTGCATCGGAGAATCTTTAAGGCAGCTTAAACCCTGCCGGATCCGTAACCCTTTGCATTCAGGCCTCTTTTTACCGGTTTTAATTCTGGTATCGAGTATGCCGCAGTTGGTTGCGTCACGACTGCAACGTTTCCACTTGTTTATATATTTTTTTTAAACATATTTTTGGCATGTTTCTTTTTGTTTTCAAGCAAGTCCAGCTGATAAGACGCTTAGTTTCCGCTTGATAACCTCGTCGCTTTACTTTGAATTATGTTTTGCATAATGGTGGGAATTCTGCGAGAGTTGAGTATGTTTCAGTTTGAAAAGCATAAAATGCTAAGATTTGAGGCAAGTTTGGAGGCTGAAAGACCAGATGAACAATCTGAAAGCGGTTGTGAAAGGCTTATAAAAGAGCCAAACACAAGTTAAACAAGCGAAAGTCAAGCTAGACGATAATGAAGATCAGCTAACAATGTTGCGTTAAAATTTAGCCAGTTTAATATTAGATAAAGAATATCAAATTGATAGTGAAAAAGAGCTCAAGGAACAAATGATTGAACTACAAACATTAAACAGTGAATATTTGATTCAACTTAAAGCTGCACAGATAAAACTTAAAGCATATGAAGAACAATTTGAACAGTTTCATCCCAGCAGCTGTTTACCTTTTGGAGTCCTTCTATGTGCCGTGTGGTGCAAGTTTGGCGGGTTCTGGCTGGTTGGTCAATCAACGTCGCATGGATGGCAGCGTCAATTTCTATCGCAATTCGAGTGATTATCAATCGGGGCGAGATACGTTATGCTCACTACGACGATTTTAGTGTTGGAAGCGAGCAAACTGAACTCAGCTCTTTGGGTCGCTATGATGGCAATGCAGGCAATTCGATGGGTTTGAACGTTCTACAACAGTTCTCAACACTGGTAAATGATATTGACAGCTGGCTTTAAGGTAGTTGCGCCAGAAGATATCACAGCACCTGGTGGTATGCACCCTGTGCAGCATTTTTGTGGGGTTCTCACATTTGAAAAGCTTCTAGTTTTAAGCTCTATCTATCGCTCAAAATTCATGCCAAAATTCATGGCGTTTGGGATAATTGTAGCTCGACAGCGAAATTGAAAAGCCAAAGCATCGTGTAATAAAATATTAATCTATATATTTTCTTTGTACCGTTCGAATGTCTTAAAAGCTTTATTACGGAATATTTTTAATATATATGAATTGTAAATGTAACAAAAAATTTTATAAAAATAATAGTCAACTTTTGAGTATCTCCACAAAATATAATAATCTTCACTCATTCTGTTCATTGAGAACTCTTTATTATTCTGACGGCACTTAAGTTTTCATTTTTCATTTTCTATTCATTCAATGAAGAATCTATTTGTTGCTTGATGTCTAGTCTAGGTTCACTCTATTCTGTGCATGACTCATATAAGAAACCAGGCTTTTTTCTCAATGCCTTTGGCTCAACTTAACGAACGTTAATTTTTTTTTAAATGCTGACCGATATCCGCTTGATTGTTATGCAAAGTCTGTCATAATTTTGGTATGAGAATAATAACAAGTGGTAACGTTGCAGTCGGACGCAACCGACTGCGGCATACTCGATACCAGTATTAAAACCGGTAAAAAGAGGCCTGATTGCAAAGGGGTACGGATGCGGCAGGGGTGTACGCTGCCTAAAAGATTTTCCGATGCAGATGGGGATGCCACAAGCTATCTTCCTTACAAATTTGATGACTCTAGCTCAAAGTTTGTAACAGGTGGGGAAAAGGGGTTGGAATGGGTGGGCGTGGCTCCAAAACTTTGATGCAGATTTTTGGGGGTCGTTGCCAGCTATCTTCCTACCAAATTTGGAGGCTCTAGCTCCACAACTCTGGAAGATACACGCATTCCCGTTTTTGACGAAGCGTTGGGGTGGATGGGGGCGGCTTGGGCAGTTTTGGTGGGCGTGGCATCCATTTTGATGCAGTTTTTTGGGGGTCATCATCACATCATCTTGGCACTAAATTTGGTGGCTCTAGCTCAAAAAATGTGGGAGATATTGCCATTTCTGATTTCAAATTGCGGTGGGGCTGGGGGCGGAATGGGAGGCGTGGCTCCAAAAATTGATGCAGTTTTTGGGGGTTGCTAATAGCTATCTTCTTACCCAATTTGGTAGTTCTAGCTGTAAGGATGTGCGAAACATGTGGATTTATCGGTTTTGAGTTATCAAATTTATCGATTTGCCAGCCCCCAGTTATCGTAGAGCCCCCACCTTGACACTTTAATTTACTATCCCGTAGATAAAGAGAATTGGAGAGTTTCAAGTCTCTAGCTTGAAGGGTGTGGAAAAAAGTTGCGTTCTTACAGACGTTACCTTCGGTAACGAGTATAAAAAGTTCAAAATTTCTCTATTTATAATAAAACAAATTGATTGGGTTTTTCTTTCTAGATATATATTGTTTAGTTTTTAAATCATTATCTTCTGTCTTGTAATTTCCATTCACTAAAACTGTTTTCAAACAGTGTAATATCGAAATCAGACATTTCCTATCAGTATGTTGCACATAAAAGCCAATTTTATAATAAAATCTCAAAAATCTTGCTGTCAAGTGTAATCACAGGCAAAATGATTATAGGTAGAAATGACAGTTGTAGTTTTACTATTTATCGGTTCCTGAACGTAGGCATCTTAATTTGTTAAATGTGTGTTGTTGCAGTTGTTATTGTTGTTGTGAGTTGAGCTGCCACATTGCCTGTTGCCCAAGTGTCTGGCTTAGTTAGCCAACTGTCATCATTATTATAATGATTATTATTTTTTGCCAATATGCATTTAGCGATTTTTCTTTCATTTCATGAACATGCGTGCTGAGGTTTGAGGCATCGATATTCGGTTTGGAGGGGAACATGTAGTAGCTAAGGCTTAATCGGCATATCACAATATATATTGTTTGACCAGTTTTGCTGGCTGGCTGGGCTGCATGTGGCACGCAATTGCTATTGTCTGTGGCATATCCTTGGCCATTGAACTTGCTTCAATATGTTTTGAGTTTCGTGACAGTCGTCGTCGTCGTTACTCATAATAGTAGTCGAGAAGTCATCATCAATGCTTGTTGTTGTTGTTGTTGTTTATGCTTTGGGTCGACATTCTTAACCATTTTCGAGACCGTTTTGGTCAGCAATTGATGTCGTCGCGTTGACGTCTTAATTTTCTGGCTGCCTCGGCGACGGCAACGTCAAGTTGCCAAAGCACTTGAAATGGAAAACAAAAAAAAAAACTTCATCACTTCATGGCATCACCATCATCATCATCATAGAAAGACACGGCATCAGCACAGAAGCTTCAACTTGCCACTTTATATAGATGTGTGAGTGTGTGTGCACTTGACGTCGTCTGCCGGGGCATATATATTGGGTTTTTGGTTACTTCTTTACCATTAATTGCAATTGCGTGTCCAAAAGCTTGCAGCATTGTTTATTTTTTATGGTTTCGTGCGGCTGCTGCTGCTGTCGTTTTATGCCTCTCTGTTTGTGTCTCTCTGCCAATGATGCATTTTTGGCCTACGCTGTGTGTAAACAAACATTGATCTTGAAAAATTATATTTACTCAACTCATCAACACACACAACAAAACGCAGCCCATCACTCAATGTTTTCTTTGCTGATTGCTTCGTGTTGCACTTCTCATAAATTTTCTTCACATTTTTTTTGTTGCCTTAGCTTTTTTTGCAAGGTGTTAATATTTGCTTATTAAACACGAAACGTTTTTTTTTTTTTTGTAAATAAAGCGTATGCTTAATGAGCCCAATCACGTTAATTTCTTGTACAAATATTGAGCTGGACACAGCTCGTGCATTAAGCTCTCAACGTGGGCAGCAGTTGAGTGCAAGGTTAAGACAGGTGCTTGGGATAATGAACTGATCATACACATATATCCACACTATATAATTGAGTGTGACTAAGCAAAAGTAGAGGCAAATATACTTAAAGTATTCGCTAAGCAGGACTCCGTAAAAAAAATGATAAAGGGTAAACTAAACGAATGAAACATTTATTGAAAAATATTGTTTTGCTACGCACTTTAAACCAGCAAACATTTCTCTTACCAATCATTTTTCAATGCTAAAGCACAAAGCAGTCGGCGCAGGCCTTTCGCAATAAGCCTGCCTTTGAAACGTTATGGCCAAAAATTTCACACATAAATGGCCAAAACGAAGTGGAATTCGTTCCAAGGGCGTTGCAACCAACACACACATTCTTTTTTGTGTCGTAATCAAAACCCACTGACTAACTTACCAGCAACACCAACACCGACAACAACTCTAACATTGATCTTGTCCATCAGCAACAACAAAAAGCTGATGAAAAAAAATCAACTGTAGAACTATTGAACGCCAAGTTTTATTTTTATGATTTTTTGTGGGCTGGCCGAAGCACGTGAGCGCGCAACAGACACCCCCAAAAACGTAACCTGCAACTTGTTGCACCACAACAACAACAATAGCAGACAAAGCGACGTCATTGAAGTGGAAAAAAAAATCACTTCCGCGTATGTGACCAAAGCGAACAGCAGTCAAAAGAATATTATTTTCAGCTCAAAAAGCGTTAGAACAAATTTGTCTAGCAAAATATTTCTATTTTTTTTTTTTCCACTTTGGCACTGCAATTTGGCGCGCTGGCAAAAAAAGCCAAAGAAATTTAATGCGAATTTAAAATGTTGTCGATGATAATCTATTAATTATAGAGTTTTTAAGCTAACGGCAGAATCCCCAAAAGGTGTTGAGTGAGTAGCCGAGACAGCAAAAAATAGAGCTTAAGTTTGAGCTATTGCATAAGTTCGATTATATATAGTATTTTTTATGGTTAAGGAGAAAATATAATTATATTAATTTTTATATATTATTTCAATATAGTTAAAATATTGTCTTAGAAATACACTTCATTGATTAAATTCGAGTTTTTTTTTATGGTCTTTTTTTTTAAATTACCATATTTAAATTGCTCGCGAAATAAACTAGAAGTTTTTTTTTTTGTGTTTTGCTCGTCTAAAGCATATTTAAATCTTCGGTGTACAAGAAGTTGGCCCGTTTTTCTCGTTTCTAACTGTTAAGAGTTACGCCCCACAGCAACACCTAGCACCAGCACAACCAGCAAACAATCTACAAACAGCTAAGGTAACAGCAACAGCAACAGCAACGGCAACGGCAAACAGCATCAGCAACACCCTGGCAACAACTTGTCTAGCAACATGGCCAAGCAAATTAAGTTGGCACTCTTTAATAAGATGATGATGGTTCGGGCTTTGATATATCAGCGCGCATCGCATCTCTCTTTTTCTTGTTCTCTCTCTCTCTCACTCTGTCTACTTCAGTCTGGCCAGCGTGTCGGGGCGTTGCAGCTTGCAACTTCTATACTCTGCACAACTGCAACAAAGGTGTCGTGCGCGTTTGCTTTTGTTGTTGTTGTTGTTATTGCTGTTGTTGGTGGCATGGTGTGGCGAACGGCATTGACAGATTGCAACTGAGCGTGAAAATAGTTCCCATGTCTGGGCTAGTTGGGTATTTTCCTTACTTATTTTCTTTCATTTTTTTTTTCTACACATTTTTATTCTCTTCTAATGCGCGTTGCTTACTTGCCGTTATTGCTGCTGCTGCTGTTGCTGTTGTTGTTGCTGACCAACAGCAACAGTTGTTGTTAGTGTTGTTGCCTGGCAGTCATTATATGGAATTTTTGGATATATCATCTTTATTTCTATTTTTTGTGTTTTCTGACTGACTGGCTTACATGCAACACGAAGCGTTTTGCCCAACCTCCCTCCGCTTTAGCCAGCGGTTAATTTTTGTGTTTTCTTCTTCGGCTGCTGCTGCTGCTGCTTGGTGGACACGTCTGCCAAAATGTTTCGTTTTATTCTGTTTCGGCAACACAACACAACAGAAACAGCAACAGAGCCCAAGTACTTTTGCTATCATTGCAATTTATCACGAAACGTCGGCGCGGCGGTCCTTTTTGCAACAACTGA
This sequence comes from Scaptomyza montana, assembly GCA_018904305.1. Lineage (NCBI taxonomy): Eukaryota > Metazoa > Arthropoda > Insecta > Diptera > Drosophilidae > Scaptomyza > Scaptomyza montana. The sequence continues at coordinate 2,096,567 of JAEIGR010000005.1, read as the reverse complement.
AGTTACCTCTCTCACCCCCCTCAACAAGAAGAAGAGAAGTGTGCGTACGTGTTGCTGATGCGCCGCTGCCGATGTTGTTGCCGCCAACATCAACAGCAACAACTCGTTTGCTAGCTGCCCACTAACGAGCATTCGCCACTAATCATAAAAATTATGAGGTCGTTGTTTTTGTTGCTGTTGCTGTTGCTGTTGCCAGTGTGGCCATTTGACACATTTTCATAGCATTTTTTGAGCTATGCTAAAAATAATTGCAAAAATCAATTACGCTTATCAGTCAGTTTGCTGGGGTCAAGCTAGTCAACACCAACACACACAACACACACACACAGATTATTGAGTGTGTCTCAAGTATCTTACACGTGGGATAATATATAAAATTGTATCTCTATACACAGAGACAGTGAGGCAACAATACTAGTTAAAAGTATGGTTGAAAGCATGTTTTTGTGCTTGGCATTTGATAAGCAATATATTTATTATTGGATGTTTATATCTTATTCGGTTGTACTTATTTATTTACAATCTGTTCATGTTTACATAACAATTATGACATAACACTTGGGAATGTTTGGCAAAATTAGTTAGATGCCTCAGAAGAGGTAAAATACAAGCAACGAACCTTCTTTGCTGTTGCCTGTTGTCCAGATGATCAGTTTCCATTCATTTCGTCTGCTGAATTCTTTAATTGTGTCTTTTGTTGAATATTAATGATATAGATTGAAAGCTTGAATAGTTAATTCTGTATATTTTTGTTGTTCTACGCTAAAGATCTGATGCTTAAATCTTATAAAGGTTATATGTTAATGCATTTTTATACCACTGTACATTTGATAATTTATGTTACGCATCAGTTACCATACTTTATACGCATTCAGATAGTGCACTCATTCTCTCATGTTGGCATTCTCGCATTTTCAGTCTCATTTCAAGTCTCATTCGCATACTCATTTAGTAGATTGTGTTGGTCGCGAAACTTAACTCGATTTCGTTTCCTTATCATTATCACCTTGGCCCCGAACATGGACGCACAGAGCATTGAGGCAAGGCAGCCAGCCACTCCTTTGGGCTCATCGACCGTTTGGGTTGGGGAAATGAAGATACCGAAACGAGGATTGTTAACTATAGGGAGAGACCTGCATCTCTCTTTGGGTCTGTTTGGCTGCACTTGGCTTATCTGTGTGTTGGCCTTAACGTAATTCAACATTTAATCTTGTCTCGGCTCTTAAGTGTCTGCCACAATTTACGCGCTGAGCCCGATGGCTCTTATCCCCAAGCAGCTACAGCAGCCAGCAGATCCCAAGGTTGGCTGCACTTGATTTGTTGCCAGCGCGCTTTTAAGCCAGAAACTGAGAATTTCGTTTACAAAATGGCTGCTAGTTTTACACTTGTTACACTTTGCTGCACTTGCCACGTGCAACAGGTACATCTTTCTATATGTATATTTTTAAAAGAATATATTAGAAAAGGGCACGCGCCATTGCCAGATTTATGACCCTCTCTGCTGTGTCCTTGGCCACGCTGCTGCCTTCCGGCTAAGTCAGAACGTCAGTTCGACTCGAGCATGACAAATTTTGGTTTTAAACAAAGATTTACCTGAACTTCTTGCTAGCCGAGGCTCATTTATGCGTCGCGACACACGCTGCCCAGGAGGTGGCTGCCTCTCACTCTTCTTCTTTTCTTTGCAACTTCAAAATTCCCGAACAACTTTCCCAAAGGCAAATAATATTTGTAGTCAATTGAATTTTTATGGTGCGCTTCACGCCGCGCAATTGGTCAAGGTCGACTAACTGAATGACTGACTGACTGACTGAATGACTAACTGAGTGAGTGTTGAGCGCGTGTTTAGGCAGCGCGATAAGTTGTACGCAATGTGGCAGACATCAACATGTTGCCACCTCTTGTTTTGAAGTGGACTATTTCCCCCTCGAACTAACATTCAATATGCATACACGGCAAGCTACACAGTAAGAAATTAAGGGTGTTTTAATTTTTGAGAACAACTAGAATCAAATTGAAGTATTTATTCTCCACTTAGTTAAATTTCTTCAGAAACATATTTATTTTTAAAGCTAAAATGTTTCTTTTTCAGAATAATATTGTATTTTCTGACCCCCATATTTGGCAGTGCATCTTGATGGTAGCTGGAGTTGCACTTTGCATATGGCATTGAAATTTATGACACTTTCATCAAAGCAATGTGAGAAGAGGATGGAGATGATTATTATGATTATAAGCAACACCATTATGATGATCATTATTACGTTTACACTTGATTCAAGGCCCAAGCAACAGCAGCAGCAATAGCTACAAAATTAGTTTTGATTTTGCCGCACAACAAATGCTTACACATGGCTGCCAAGGACAGAAGGGGGAGGAGAGGAAGTTGGTGGGTGTTGCAACATATAAACTACCAAAAATATATTATACATATATGTGGGGAGAGAGAGTGGAGCACACATGCTGTGCCACATTGCCACTGCGCCGCATTTGACAAATGCAACCGCCAACAATGACGCAGTTGGTGGTGCATTTCTTTCGGCATTTACTTTTAAAAATACATTTTTGTTGTGATGATAATTCTACGTATTGGGCCGTTCCAGCTCCAACTTCAATGAATTTGTAGTCGTTGAACTTCTTTCCAACTAATTGCAAACAAAAAACAAGTAAAAACCATCAAAAATAAATTGGTTGGTTAGAAGATACTCAGTTGAAAAACTTGAAGAACTTAGACAACCCCAAAGTCAAGCAAGAATCTGGTAGATCATTGTATTTTTATACAATACAATAAAAACACACTGCCTCATCATACCCTACTCAATAAACATTCAATGAGCAACGAGCAGAATCCCCAAAAAGAATGCCGCGTTTGACTTTTGTGTTCCCATTTTAATGGTCGCCTTAACGTAACGCTTTTGGCCTTAAATTTCGATCTAATGAAGTTTAATGCGCGCATTTGCCATAAATTATGAGCCAAGAATACTAAAAAAAAACAACAGAATACGAAACTTATTTTTTTTTAACGTCTTCTTCCTTTTGTTGGGCAAAACAAGATTGCATTTGGTTCCGAACCGAGCCTTTTATAAAAAAGCCTTGGCTTTGTGTTACGAAAACCCAAAGCGATATAAAAGTCGCTCAGTTTATGACCAGAGGCCAGAAGTTCAGTTCGGTTAGGTTCGGTTTGGTCTTCTTTCAGTTTTTATTATGCGTTTTTAATATTATTTAACTTTATTTTTATTATTGTTATTCCAAAATTATGACAGATTTTGCATAACAATCAAGCGGATATCGGTCAGCATTTAAAAAAAATGAACGTTCGTTAAGTTCAGCCAAAGGCATTGAGAAAGAAGCCTGGTTTCTTATATGAGTCATGCACAGAATAGAATAGAATGAACCTAGACTAGACATCAAGCAACAAATAGATTCTTCATTGAATGAATAGAGAATGAAAAATTAAAACTTAAGTGCCGTCAGAATAATAAAGAGTTCTCAATGAACAGATTGAGAAAAGGTTATTAAATATTGTGGGGATACTCAAAAGTTGCATATTATTTTTATTGAATTTTTTGTTACATTTACAATTGAACTTCCATATTAAAACGAAGTTTTCTATTCAAAGAATTCATTGTCCCTTTAAGAATCGTTTTGACTGTATATCATAAACATGTTACTTTAAATGTAATGAATATAATTTTATAAACCTTTTTCTTTCATCCTTACTAGAAATTTAATAATTTGCGAGTACTTTTCGTGCCACATCCGAAATAGCATATGTAGAAACGATATCCAATCTGTTCCCTACAAGGCAACCACAATCTTAAATGATATCATTTGGTTTTGGATTATTTTTGTTTTGGCGCAATCCTCAAAGCGCAAGTGTCAAATGCTCGGCTCAGTCGACCACAAGTTTTGGGTAAGCAGAATATTTGTGGCACATACCATTTGATTTTGTTTTTATTCTATCTATTTGTATGTGTGTGTTTCTAGTTTATTTTATTTTTTGCCAAAACAAACATCTGTCGACAACATGCAAAAGTTTTTAATGCAGCAAATGCCGAGAATTTGGTGTCATTTTTTTGGTTCTTTTTTTTTTGGTTCTTTTTTTTTCTTTCCATGTGACAAGAGAGCGTTGTGGGGCACGTACTAAGCTGACACAATGATGCAATCATCACGTGCAGCAACAGCAGCCACTTCTAGCATTTGTTATTCTTTTATTTTTATTTGCCAGTTTTGTTGTTGCTGTTCTTGTTGTCTTCGTTTTTCCCTTAGTTGTTGAAAATATGGCATGGAATAAGCATTGCACATTCGCAACGCTCGTTGGCAGCGATTCATGATGAGGATTTTGTTCTGTTGCTGTTGTTGTTGTCCCTTGTTGATTGTGGTTTGTGTTAGATTACCACGAAAAAATGTTATAAATATATATATATGTATGTATATTTGGTGTATATACAATGCGAGAGAACCCTTTCAGATTTTAATTGTCCGTTTTGCTGTCCAGCTGCCATTTTGAGGCTTAACTTTACGTGACGAGGCCACACGCGCGCCTATTACCACTTTTACAATTATTACACCATGAAGCAAGTTCTTAGTCTATAATAGTTTTAACAGTTCTGTTCGCTGACCCGAAGTAACCTCAACTCCAGCTGTGTAATTGTCAATGTTAAGAGTTAAATATAATCCAAGAACAGAAAGCATCTATCAAAAGTGAATGATAATTATTTCGTTAAAAGTATAACAGATTCAATAGAGCTAATTGATTTTTTAATCAAATCTATTTTGTATTCAATGTATTTAATTCTCTTCCTTTCTTTTGTTGTTCAGTGCTTTTGTTATTATTGAAATGACTGATGCATCTTTGAGTGCATTGACTTTGGCAATTAAAATTCTACAGATATGCGATACATTAATTACTTGCTTCAATTGAAATGCAAATAAAATAACAAAACAAAAACAAAAATTCTATTCAGCTGACCAGCAGAAGAGAAGCTTGCATGTTTGAGGCAAGTTAAGCATCTGCAGTGAGTAGAGAGCAGCGAGTAAAGAGAATATATTTCCGTAAGCAGTAACCGAGTACTAGTTTTTCCCCGACTCATAGTTTTCTCGGAAAGTCACGCGGCGAATGATTTACAACCAACCAGAAGCCAAGCGTTTTTATTCTTGCTTCTTCTTCTTCGTCGATTTTCTTCGTCGTTTTGCAGTCAAAACAAAAAGTTGACACTTTATTGATGCTCATAAATTGCTCGACGTCTGGCAGCAATTAAAACAACAACATGTCGTCCCCAAGGACATGGCACCGTTACGCCCACAACACACGCCCAGCTAGTACTCTAGTGATTTGTTTACAAAGATTAGCGTGCGAAAAACTAGCAGCAACAACAGCAGCAGTATCAGGTGTATGTTTTTGGTCACAGGTAGGAAAAACTGGCAGCAACAATAATGTCAAAACGACGTTGAATTTATGTCGCTGCGATTTATGATGTGCAGCACAGAATAAGAGAGAGAGAGAGAGAACTGAAATGGGATCAGAGCTCAGGTTCCCATGTTGAAGTCAAGCCATATGCCACATTTTGAGGCAACGCGACTTGTTTGTCCCTCAACGGCCGTTAGTTACATAGAAATGAAAGTCGTATATTTGCCGGGCGAAAAATCCAAAAACAACAACAACAAAAAAGGAGTAAACGGCGCATGCCGCATGCCTCTATTTGGGTTACGCCCATAGCGCGGCCACGGCTTCACATACGCCTACCCCGAAAGTAGGATGTCAACAAAAAAAAAAAAAGGCAGCTCTTTGATTCTTCTCTGAGCCACTTCGGTAGCATTCGCATCTTTCGCTGCTGCTGGTCATAAATATTAAAATTTATGTAGTACTCGAATCGAAGCGAGGGACTGAAACTCTTTTGACCCGAACTTTATTAGTATTTATTTGGTATTGACATTGTCCGAGATTCACATTTTTGTTTTGTTTTGGTGGGTTGTATTTTTTCATATTTTATTAGTTCAGCGAAAGAAATGTATAACAATGTTGTTTGTGCCACAGAATTTTATGGCAACAAAGAAGCACAAAAAAAAAAAGATTCATAGTCAGAGATATGAAGAGTTATTTAGTTGGAAATAGCCAAAAGATAGTCGGATCTTTCTAGAAAATTATTTATGAGTTTCACATGTTTCAAACTCAAATTTTACTATTGAAACATTTTATATTGAATTTGTTTCATTTCTATATTATATCATATAACAATTTGTTCACATTTGATATCCCTACTCATGGATAATGGTTAGAGGTTGCAATTGCTGACATCAACTAGGCCTAATCATTTGTCAAATGCATGTCATTTGAGCGGAAAACAATTTAACAACATTTAGCCAAATACAAAGTCGAGCAATCAACATAAATTTCGAGCGCAGTCAGGCAAAATGGTCCGAAAAATGCGCCCAAATGGCCATTTGGCCATTACGAAAAGTGAAAGTCGAATATGTACTATATATATGTGCAACAAAACGGCGGACATACAACAACCCAGCCTCGAACCCAACACCCAACCGAAAATCCCAAAAGCCAAAACTTAAAACTCAGGACCCAAACTTTAGACCTGGGTTTCGGGTCTCTGTTTGTAATTTTCCGATACAAAACATTTATTACCATTGGTTTGTTTACAGTTGTTGTTGCTTTGGCTGCTTGTTGGCCATTTACCAAAAGATCGAAATGCAAATGGCTAAGACAAGCATTTGAGCATTTTGTTAGACAACAACAACAACAACAACAGCAACGCTAGACATTTGTGGCCAAATCAGGTTGCCAACTTCAAGCTTCAGCGTCAGCTTCAGCTCTTGACCACATATGAGCCCCCATACAACATACTACAACGACTACTAACGAACCCGCTCCACTTATGTCAAAACGAAAATAAAAAGTGCAGCAAAGCCCAAACATGAGGTAACATTGCTAGGAACCCAATTCGGGGCAAGTGGGCGTGCAAGGGAGGCCGTCGGCTTGTAATGCAAAGTGTTAAACATGTTGCAAGCTGAGTGTCATGAAAAAAAAACTCAACTGCCTCTCAAAAAAAATATTTGAACATTCAAGATGCGTTTGATAAGTTTTGAAACAGGGGAACAAAGCAGATTTCAAAATTGGTATATTTGTTGGAAAAAGTTGAATATTACAATATTAGTTGATCTTCTTTATTAAATCTGCTGCTATTATATAAAATGCAAACTCAATTGGCTCAATATTATATTTTGTTTGCAACTCAAAAAGGTTTCTTTGTTTTCGTTTCAATAGCAATACTCGTTTGCAGCCAACACAAATTGCAAGCTATAAATTTGTTGTGTGTGCCAACCAGGCAGGCAGCTAAAAACATGCTCAGAATTTGATTTGACATATCAATAATTTACGAGCTTAACATACAATTATAGAGTGCAACAAACACACCGGAACTGCTGCCGGCCGTAATTACAAGCGAAAAATGTTGCCACGCAAAGTGTCGATCGATGTCGATGTCGATCGATCGCGACGTTGGATTCGTTTTCGTTTTCAATTTTAACTTTGAGTTTTGATGAAGGCGAGTCGTGAGTAAGGAAAACAGGAAAATGCATAGAAAAGTAAAGGAAAATTCAAACTTACCAGCTCAATGAGTTGTCTAAGCCAGCGACAGACATGGCGTCGATTAAAATCGGTGTTACAATTTATGCAACTAAATTTTTACCCGATTTTTATCGAAACAACAACAACAGCTGCTAACACAACTACAGCACGAGTCTGTGCATATTATTGCAGTTTGCAGCAGTTTTTTTTCTTATACCATTTTCGGCGGCTTCCATTTGGCTTGTGTAATTGTAGCAATTTATTGACCAGGACGGGCATAAAAGCCCAGTAGAAATTTGTGTGCGTAATATAAATGTTAAATTAATATAGCTAACTGAAGCTATTTTTTACTGACTTCTTTAGAGACGCCACAGGAAGAGAGAAATTTTGAAAAGATTTTTTTGGCAAACTTTATAAATAGTTTTAAGATTTGTAAGATTTTTCAAGTATTATAGGAGAAAGATTTTGTAAGTTATTCAAATTTCGTGTTTTTATGTATGAATATTTGTTCCTTAGCAAATTTCTCATTGGGTTTAATCGAACATGTTCACATAATATTTGCGTGTATATATGTGTTTGTGTGTGTATGTGTGTTTTCATGCAAAATGATTGCATTTGGGTGCTTTTATTAATAGAAATAAATCAAGTTTTGTGCACTGACATCAATTAGCTGCTGCCGTTGCCACAAAAACACAGCCACATAAAGCCGCATACCGAGACAGAGGCAGCCAGCGCTTTATGCAGCCCACTGGCGTCAGATACAAATGTATCTACAGCAGCAGCAGCAGAGCTTGTTTTGTGGCCAGCCACATTGCCGCACATATGTATACATACATCGCATACATACATACATATATAGTAGACACGAGAGTAGTATGTTAATAATTTGCAAAATGCATTTGTCTGGCGATAACAAGCAGCTGATAGCGCCAAGCGCGCCCCGTCTGCCACCTGGCAAACTATCAGAAGCCCCCTTCGCACGGCGCCTCACAAGGCATTGTTGCTGCTGCTGGCAATTAGCGCATTGATTTTGGTCTTATCGCTTATGGCTTATGAAGCTATCAGAGCAGAGTTTTAACAGAACAGAACAGAACACAAACCCCTGAACAAAGTCTGATATCGATTCATGTCATAACTCAGCATATTGAAATCGGACTCTTTTCACAGATACAAATACACAAATATTAAATGCCTGCTGTGCGGCGATTTAGTGTGTGTGTGTGTGTGTAATCAATGAGAAGAAGCTGCAGCCATTAGATAAAAATGCGTTGCTATAGATAATAATAAAAACTCTGAGAAAACAGAAGACAAAAATAAGAACTTAAACGCAGCGATGCATCCGTTCGATAAGCTTTTTTTTTTTCTTTTCGTTTTTTGAAATGGGCCAGGGCAATTCATAATTTTGGTGGCGAGTACAGAAAACTCAACAACAGCGCAACATTGTCAGGCGCAGGCGTAACTCGATACCAAAAAGGGAACCAAAGTCACATAAATTGCCCAGGCACTAAAAAAATAACTGAAAACCGGAGAACCACTGCAAAGAAAACAGAACATAACGTATCCCGAAAAACGCATATTTCTGTTGTTTTTAATTTATATTTTGTTAATTTTTATATATGAAGAGTTGACATTTTGGTCCAGACGTTGAGGATGTCGCGTCGCGTCGCGTCGTCGCATCATTGTTGCTTTTCTTGTTGTTGTTGCTGTTATCGCCCGTTTAAGGCAACACCGCTGGGAGCCACAGGCAGCCAGACTACCATTATGATAAATCATTTTTGTTTTTGTTGTTTTTTTTTCTTTTTCTTTCTTTCTTGGCATACTTTGCCATTGTGGCCATATCCACAGCTCACTAACTAACCTTAAAACTTATCAAAATATTTGCTGTTTTGTGTGTTTATTCAACACAATAAAAGCAGAAAATATTTGATTTTAAATAACACTTTAGACAGCGTTTAAAATTCAAAATTACTTGCGAAATTATTTATAAGAACTTTAATTCCATATTTTCCTTACTCTTACAACATTTTGTGATATATTATTTGATTCATATATTTATTTGCATCAAAGCCTGCATTTTTAGCTTACGATTAGCCTAGTTAGGAACTTCAATCTGTTATCTATTAAGCTTTTAATTAATTGACATTTTCGATGTAGACAATTAATCTTCGAAAAAGTATTAAATTAGCCTTCAATCTGGCATATTCATTTCAATTAAGTTCATAATTTTAGTTATAAATTACGAAATTGAAAAATTAGCAAAAATTTGACACAGTTATGATTGTTTGGCAGAAGCATTTACAAAACGATTCGAAGCACAACTGAAAAGCAACAACAATACAAAACGGACTTTTTGAATACCTTTTGTAGCTTTATGACTTTATGATTCATGCTATGAAACGAGCAAAAAATTTATACAAAAATCGCTGATAGCAATCGCAATGCCATAAAAAAGAAAGAAATACAGATCGCTGCGACTTCAAAACTGGGCGAATTGAAATTTTTTCAAAGCAAAAAAAAAAAAGGTAAAAATCAAGAAATTCATAAAGTTGCTTTTTTTTTCTGTTGAAATATTTTATGTGGTTGCGGACGTGCATTTAACGCTGCAGGCAGTCCGAATGGCTCTGATCCGAAACCCGATCAAAAATGAAGTTATATATCTGCGCACACACAAACAGTATATACTGTTGTTATGTATGATGCGTAATCATAAATGTGGCATGAATTGTGTCAGTTGACTGATCTGATCGGATACAAACTGAATTGAACTGATTTGATCTGTCGCCCCCATAGAAACAGAATACATTCATATGTATATAGTATGTCATGAAGTGGTTTAGTGCCACACAGTCTTGCCGTCGATCGGTCGACACTTCACAACAACAGCGCTAATGTGACATTAAACTGATGTAAGAAAAAATCCGCTTAGCGCGCTTTGACAATAGCCACCACCAAAAATATTAAACTAAATACCCAACGATAACAACAACAATGTCTATGATATGAAATTACAAACGCCCAAGAAGAAGCAAAAGAAATAAAAAATATTTAAGAGTAAGTTTTTGAAGGGCGAAGATCAAATACTCTAAGGTACATCTGATATTAATCTAAAATTAAACCATATTTTAATGTAAGTTAAGATTTTTGACGAAGTTTATGTCAACCCTTTTACACATTTCAATACAGTTTTAATAAGGCATTACAAGTTGAGTAGAAACATATGACAACCCTCTCTGCAAAAGTATGCGCTCAGCTTAAATGCCCACGAACAACGACAAATGAAACCAAATTTCAAATAATGCAACAATAATTATTATAATATTAAACTCAAGTCTTCGCCAACGATGTTAAAGCCATGCTTTTGAACAGAGGGTAGATAGGGTTGACAGTTATCGAATTGTTTAGAGACTTTTGTCAGGTGTCTAATGTCGAATGTCAATGCCGCTGGCGAGCGACGGAGAGAGTTCGATGGAAAGAAGCCATCAAAATCAAAGCCAAAACCGAAAACACCAACGCCAAAATCAAGAAGAAATTAAATAATTATGGCAACAGCAGCAATTTGTTTTCTTCAGATTTTTTCATATACATATAGTAATTTTATCAAGCCTCAAAAAAGAAACGAAAACAAGTTTCGATCAAAGCAAAAGGAGCAAGCAGCAGGTCCAAAACTTCAACATTTGACTCTTCGATCATCGATCAAGTTCGAGTGAAGCGTACTTCAATTATGCGTAATTTAAAAGAAATTAATGTCGTGCAAGAAATTACTTGTTCGATATAAAAGTTTCGGTGCCGTGTTGCTAACAAAACATGAAAAAAAAATACATACACAGGGGAAAAAAAAAAAACATTTAGCTGCATTGGAACGCGCAAAATATATAACTGCGCCCATGTTTGGCAGAGCATAATCATAATATTTATATTATTGGCACTAAATGCAGTTGACGCCCAAAAAAAAAAAGGCAAAGAAAGAAAAGAAAAAAACAACTGCAAAATAACTTTTTTTTTCCTGAAAGTTATTTACTTTATGAATGGTGTTTCTTTTTAGGACAAGATAAAAAAAACAGTTAAGTTTCTCTTAATGCATTAGAATGCTCGAAAAATAATACTTGTCTTACGTCTCGACTTAGACAATGCATTTTGTTCTTTTATAGATTGAGCTATTATGAAATTTGTTGGTATCTTAAAATTTTGTACTTACCTTAACATTACAATTATTTGCTTATCTTTGAAAGATACTGTTGCCAAGCCGAATTTTAATCTGATTATTTAGTTATCCGTGAATAGCTGAGCTGCATCGAGTATTCTCCTCACATTCTTATTTTCGAAAGACTGAATTGTTCAGTCACGCAGTATGCAGCAATAAATAAACATATTTGGAAAATTATTCCTAATATATTTTTTAAGGAAATAAGCGACCTGAAACAAGTAGAAAATCTTAGGTCAAGAACCTTGGAAAAATGAACTGGACTTCATTATTTTGTAAGAAGGCTCTGGTCGGGAGAGCCCGACTAGAAGATACCCTGAACCCAGTTGCAAAAAATAAAATAAATTTATGTAAGACTTTGGTATACTGACTTAGCTTCAATCGATTAAATTCGTTATCTACGGTGTTTCTTAACCGATTTGGACGAAATTTTCAGAAAAGTTCTATCGTTACCCATTATTTCAACCCTCATTTTCCCAATTCGATATTTTTTGTTATCGATATTATGTGTGTATCGGAAACCAGAATAGTTATCGATAATTTGAAGCAAACTTGTTCTGCTCATGGTATAGGAGAACTTATATTCAAAATCTGAAGTCTCTAGCTCTTGTAGTCTCTGAGATCCACGCGTTCATACAGACGGACAGACGGACGGACATGGCTATATCGACTCGGCTGTTGATGCTGATCAAGAATATATATAATTTATAGGGTCGGAGATGCTTCCTTCTGCCTGTACCATACTTTTGCACAAAACCATTATACCCTATTTTCCCATTTTATGGGTTAAGAGTATAACAAGTGGAAAGGTTTCTGTCGGGCGCAACCGACTGCGGTACTTTCCCTGCAAGGGTTTGCATTGCGTTAAAAGATTGGACGATGCAGATTTTTCGGGGATGTCATCAGTTATAATGCCAACAAATTTTTGGTGAATCAAAAAATGTGAAATATACACGCATTACCGTTTTTAAAGAGGCGGTACCCTCAGGCATCTACATTTTTGCTACGGATCTTTGTTGGATGTCACCAGCTATCTTGGAAACAAATTTGGTGGCTATGCTCAAAAGTTGCTGAAAATATAGGCGTTTGCGATTTCATACTGCGGGGGCTTGGGTTCGGAAAGGGTGAGCGTGGCTACAAAATAATTGCTGCACCATAACAATGTCTTATCTGTCATCATTAGAAGAAATTTATTATGAAAGTTTTCGATTTCTTACAAGATATATTTAGAGTTGCTAAATTGAAAATCTTAGTAGACTGTAGTTTAATATGTCATCATAGTCGAAGACCTTATAAATTTTCAAATCAGTTTCTTTATATTTAGTTTACTTACTTATTATTATTTTTTTTTTTTTTTTTTGAATCATGAAAAATTTAAGTTTTATTTCAATCGCATATTTTTGTGTAGTTTTCCTAAATTCAATATTTGGTAAGTTGAAAACACATATACCTAATAACAAATGAACTTAATAACAAAATAATTTTAACATGTTATAGAGTTAAATGGAGATAATGTTTGCGTCGACTGCTCCCAGTATTCTGATGACAAATGCGAAGTTACAGAGACTGGCTTACATATCGAAGATGTCGACGTGGGAAAAGTTTTTAAAGTGAAAGAAGCAAAGAACCCAGAATTATCGAAATGTTTACCTCCCACTTATATGATAACTGGTAATTAAAAAATGCTTTTTGCCAATTTATACAACAGTCAAAAAAAGGTTTCAGGACATAGTATTTGAGTCAAGTCAATGTTCGTCTGTCTTTCAGTATGAAAGAGTCGATCTTGTTGGCAACAAGTGTGTTTGAAATTTTTCAGTTGGATCTCACATCGATTTATGAACTCTTGAAGCCACTCTAACAACCTTATCAATTTTATTTTTTTACTGCAGTGGATTTGGATGGCAATGCATGTCCTATGTCTCCAACTTTGGGCTGCAATCTTATAATGAGCGATGTGAGGTCAACAAACCCGGCCTACAACAAATTGCTATGCACTGCTTGTGTAGTTAATTTCTGTGGATGTAAACATTGGAAAGCAAGTGGTCAATCCCGAAATTTTCCTCCGAGTGTTATAAAAGGGTGGGTGTTAGCTTCTTGCTTAAGTTTAATATATATGTATTATTAACCCAATAAAAAAATGAAAATAATATTTTGGTTTGTTTTTGGTTTAGCTTACAGATTTTACCTTAGATGGAGATTTGCCCAATGTATGTTGATAGAGTATTGAATAGTTTGTGCTCGTGTATTTCGATTTTGGATTTTTATTTGGCGAGGGGACAAGCAAAACCATGACGGACATTGCACAAACTCAAAAGACTCTTCAACTTCGGTAGCGAGTATAAGAAATCAATATTTGATTGCTATTGATAACATGTGCATACCGGTATCGGTGAGAGTTATCGATTGTTTTAAGCCGGCTCGATCTGCGTATGGTATTTGGGGTTGGGAATGCTTTCTTCTACATGCTTAATACATTTAAGCAAAAGCATTCCATCGGTTTTTGGTATTAAAGTTCTTATATGTTGTTTTATCCAATTTAAAGCAAGTTTCCCATGGACTTCAATCAAATCTTCCCATTTAATAAACTCCAAATATATATTCACATATTAATAACGTGCAATTCTTCAAAAAGTGCCCGTCTGGCAAATATGTGCAATAAAAGAATAAAAATAAACTTTAACACGCTCAAACACACACAGACAAAAAATAACACTAACCATATCTCAATCTTGAGTCATGGGCCATGGCTCAGTGTCTGGGTCAATTGCTTTACTAAAAGTTTTGCACCGAAAAAGTAAAATATAAAAATAATATAAAATGAAAAGCATAACCCTCAATTATGATACATATTTTATGAGAGCACTTTAAAAAACCCAATGGCAGACAGCTCTCGATTCAGTTCAGTTTAGTTCAGTTGACTTGCGAAGGAGCTGTTTCGAATGTGTGTGTGTGTGTGATATTCCTTTGGGCACGGGCAGCATATAACAATAAAATAAAGTGCAGTTAACACATGACTTGGCGCAAATAGTGTCACATTTTGATAAATGACACTCGTTTGTCAAAAACCACACACTCGAGAGCCAAGACAATGAGCCGCGAGTACAGAAAATAAACTGCACGAAGATGCCAAACTAACACAAACACACAGCAGTTATCTGCGAGAATGTTGAAAATTAGATACCCTTTGGTATTTGGATAGTAAAATAAAATAATAAAATAAATATACTAAAATTAGTCACATTTTGCATGTAAAATTCATAATACCTTTTGTAAGGTTATTTTAAATAACGTATTATCCTCAGTTTTAAGCAACTCCTGCCATTTTACGTAGCTCGTCAGCCAGCCATCAGCCCAAAAGGTGTTGGTTCAAACTTTAAAGAAGATGCCTTTAAAAGCTGACGCCCCAAAATAACATAACAAAAAAAAAAACAACTGAGGGCTCAAAACCTTTGACGGATGACTTAAAGACAGGGAGAGAGTGAAAGAGAGGGGACACAAGGAGAGAGAGAGAGATAGAGAGAGGGACACGCTTGGTTTTGGACAGCTTTATTATGTCTTAATTCAAACCCGAGGCGATTTAGGCGACAAGACCCTTTTTTTTTGTCTTACTTTATTTTGCAGAGCGTTCTGCACAGTGGGTCAACTTTCGTTATTAAAGCGAGGGTGTGGCGAGGGAGAGGTTGGGAGGTGGCAACTGAAAATTGAATTTAATTTTCTGTATATGCGGCAAATTAATATTCTTTATTTTGGGATGCGTGGGGCGCGTTTCGTGTAATTTCTTAATCCAACACTGCACCCAAAAATGAAGACAAGGAACGCCGAAGAGAGGCATAACTTATTCATTATGGTGGTCCTCTTATTTTCCTAACCGTTGGGTGGGCGAGGCAGCTGATTTTTCTTCTTCTCCTTCTGCATCGTCATTCGGTGTCGTTGGCCAAATCATCGTTTTACCGCTAGAACTTAAGCGAGGCGGCGCGATCCTCGTCAGATTATTTTGTTGTTTTTTTGGGGTGTAACCATAAAGTTCACGCTTGCAGGCGGCAGTGAAAAAAGTGAAAGAACAAGTTTGGTTTGGTGGGCGTGGCGGAACGAGGGCTAAGACAGCATGCTTTTGTTGCATATTTTCCAGTTTGTGGCACAAATCAATGCGGTAGTCGAAGTAGTCAGAGTAGATACAAAAGCACAGCACAAAAGTCCCATTTGATAGTCTCAATAAATTTAAATATTATGGCTCTCAGTTGTGTTAGCCAGCGTCACATGCGGCGTATACGCAATGCAGACGTGTTAAAAATAAACAGTTGTTAAATTGAGCATGCAACTAATCCGACCGTCTCTCCCCCCTCTCCCCTGGAAAACACAACACATGATAAATTATGACTTAAATCAGCTTTTGTTCAATTTTCAACTCATCATCAAGCGACAAATGGAAGAAGCATACAGGTGAATTGAGTGTGTTCGCGTGTGAGTAGTTGTGTGTGTGTGTGTGCTGTTAGTGTTAGAAAAGGTGTCACCAACACAAACAAAGAACTAAATGGATAAAAATAATGATGTTGTTTGCTGTTGAGGCTTAGGCTGCTGCTGGCTATGCAAATGGCTATGGAAAAAGTTTTCAAATGCAAAAGCGCTTAACTAAATGTTGAATGAAGCTACAAAGGAAAGAAATGAGCGGAGAGGGTTACGACGGAGGGTGGCAGTCAAATGTGCAACATGATATGGCAAATGTTTAACTGTGGGTGGCTATAAACGACTATATATAATACACTACCATACAAAGAAAAAGAAAAGCGCATCGTTTGCTGTTTAAGCTAACAAAAACCGTTGCACTTTTTTCCATGACGGCAAACGACATAATTTAGATTTTTCGCCTTTTCCCACTCTCTCTCATTCGCTTTTGGCCACTCTCTCTTTCTTTCCCACTATCTTTGTGGCACTCGAGGTAAAAGCTAAAAGCAGCAGCAGCAACGGTTTGCTTTCCTGTCTATTGTCTGTCTGAATTAAGTGCAAACATTAGCAGGCGCACAATGCCCAAAGCGATATCTCGACGACGAACCCAACCCAAAATGATGATGATGATGGAAAGAAGAAGGAGAAGAAGATGATGTGAAACTTTGCTGATAATACCGCATAGACTTTACACCTAGCCTACCAGCTAGCTAGGAAAATGGAACGTGATAAAGCTTTTTCTACTTGGCTTGCAAATGATTATCAATCATTTTGGGATTAAAATTCTTTGTGGTGTTTTGTCACACATTTGTTGTTGCCTCACATGTGTGTGTGTGTGTCCAAGATATATCACAATGTATTCAAAGCTGTTGTTGTCATCTATAAAACTGTAGACGGTATTTAGCATACAACAACGAACGATGAGAATACATAAAAAAAAAGTCTTTCACTGCATTGCTTTGCCCTCAAAAATGGTGCAGGTGTCTCTGCTTTTAGCAGCAACAAATCTTTAATAGAGTGTCCAAAGCTAAAGCGTGCAACAGCAACAGCAACAAAACAGTTGCACCTACAAGGTGGGGCACACTGCTCTGCGATGCTGCAACGGGGTTAAAGTGTTGCCCTGACAATATTTTCTTGTTGCTCGATCTGTTTGCGTTTGAGTTTCCTTTTGTTAAACTTATATATATATATATATATTTATATATATCTTTGTTTTTTCCTTTCTTTTTGTGTCGAACGATTCTCACGTTTGTTGTTCCCTGACAAGTGGATTTAGCGGCATTGATGTATGAGCTTACAGATAGTTTCCACTTTTTGTTTCTTTGCTCAGCTTTGGAGCTCTTCAAGTCTGTTGCTGTTGCATATGTTTAAAATTGAGTGATGCTGCTAATGGAACGTAATTAATATTGTGTTCAAAAGTTTGTACAGCGTTTACCACTATGAAATCAGAGCGTAGCCAAAATTGATGTTGCCTTTTGCAAATCAGGTGAATGGCATAAACAACAATCTATAAAATTTGTGTGTTTGGTTAATAAAAAATTGCTATGAATTGATTTGAATATTAAACAGCTTTTAAGTTAGACAAAAACTTCAACAAAAGATTGCTAGCGATTCGGAATTATTAAATATATCTGCCTAAAAGTTCTCACTTTGCCGTTCTAATCATTTATTACCCCTCTTAAAAGAAAGACAGCTTCAAGCTGATTTTTTTATACCCTACCCACATGTTGTACTCTTTTTACTAAAACTTAAAGACAAGTTAGTACCTCTTAACTGTTTAGCTATATATAAATATATGCCAGTCACGTAGATCGTATAAACTTTAGCTGAATGGCTGGTATTAAATGCACTTTTCAAGCCTAAGCTCTTTGCTCATAGACACAATTATAACTTAAGACCTAAAAAAAGAGTGTTTCTGTTTATATATTTTTTTATATTTGTCGGGGCTTGTTACGTTTTAACGACACTTCTAATGAAGCAGGATTGTTGTTGCTGTTGTTGTTGGACATAGTTAGAGGCCAAGGGATTTAGACTCAACAAAACTAAAACGCTTTCAGCTGACACTGGCCGAGGGGGAGGCAGAGGGAGAGAGATGTGTATCTCAATATTTAGGTTACCAAAGAAATAAAACGACAAAAGCAACAACAACAAAAGCAAAACACTTGAGAATAAATCAAAAGATGCGAAAAACAACAACAAACAAACCAACCAACACAACAGGCGACACTTTAAGGCCTTCGCAATGCTCTAAAAGGCTCGACACACACACGATAGAGAGACAGTAAGAGAGAGAGATCTAAGCGTAATGATAAATGTTCGCGTTTGTTCGTGTATCAAGTGTGAATTTTAAGTGAAAAACGTTACATGATGTCTGTTGTTTTTTTTTTTTTTTTTTGTGTGTCTGTTGCTGGGAAAATTGTTTTCTTGTCGTATCTTTTGTGTTGTACTTGAAGAATGGATACTTTTTTGTTTTTGTTTTATGTGATTTACGTGAGAGAGCAGGCGCTAAAATCCAAAAGCTTAAACGAATGATTTTAAATGCTAATAAAGGATTTTAATTACAAACATCAAAAAATAAATAAAAGGCTTTTTAAATGCTACCACAAAATATTTCGGAGAGCGAGACTAGGCCGCCTCATTTTCTTAAATGCCATTTGCACGCCGACACATAAAAAAAAAAATACACATAAAAATAATGAGCATGGAAGAAACAAGTTAGAATAGCTGTAAGCAAGAAAGCTCGACTTCGAGATACCCTAAGCCCTGGAATAAATGCGTACAGTCATTGTTGATTAAACTTCAACCTTTGATGTCTCCGGTGTGTCTTGGTTAACCCTTATTTTGTATATACAGTCGAACATACATATAGCAAATCTTCAAAGGACATAAAAACTTTTTGTAGAGAAAATTCGAAACACAAAATTAAAACTTTGCTATAAGAAAGTTCGATTTATAGAAATTCGACAAAAGCTTCTAAAAATTTTTCAACTTAATGTGTTTATCGAAAGCAGGAAGAGCTATCGATCACAAATCTCATATTTCTAGTCTTAGAGATAGATGAATTCTTCTGCTTTTTACATACAATTGCACCCAACCATTATACCCTTCTTTTTTTTACCCATTTCATAAGCTAAGAGTGTAAAAAAAAAAACTATGTTTAAATATATTTCTCGCTTACTTAAATTCCATATAATTCTTTTGGCCGATAGAACTGAACCGACAACGCCGCCTCAGCCGTCTTTTGCCGTCTTAGCGGCATCGTTAAAAGTGCGAACTGTAAATCATGACAGTTTTTATAACCCGCTCACACACACATACAAACTAACACAGGTAATGTAGTTTGTACCCGGCCTAGGCGGTCTTACCTACATTTAGTTTTACCTTATTTTTATTTTTTCATTTAGGGCTGCCTTCTTTTACCTGTTGCTTAGTACCCGATTTATATTTAACCAGGCGGAAATGTACTTTTATTATTGTTTCTTTTTGTTTTTATTTGCTAGAATTTGTATTTATTAAGCGGAGATTTAAATTTAATGCGCTTTTTTAATGCGCAAAAGTCAGAAACTTTAGCCCCATTACAAAGCTCACCCCCGTCCCTTCACTTCACTATACACCGCCTGATCTGACATAATCTCGGCCAAGACAAACTTTGCTTGAGCCCCAGCCATAAATCGATATAATAATTGCTTATGGAATCGTTCATTGCTGCAGCAGCAGCAGCAGCAGCTTTGTTTGGCCCTGGAGCTGCAAATGCGCTTGCTGAACATAGCTTAAGTCTCTTACTAGTCGACAGACGGGGGCTCATATTTATGAACTAATTTATAGTTGTAGAGTGTTGTGGGCCGTTGCATTTTGCAGCTGAAATAAATATTTGAATTTATGTGTGACGTGCTGCATGCGATTAAATCAAAACTTAACCAGAACTCATAAGCTTTAATGTCTGGCACATGAAATGTATAAAAATTAAACGTTTCGTAAAACGGCTTACAGGCCTGAGAAAAGTCTAAATCATATAAAATCAAAGCTTTAAGCTTATGGAAATAATATTATTAGGCATTAAATATGGAGGAAAAGTTTAAAAATAATTAATATTAAAACATCTTAAAGATTTTCAAGAATTTATACTAATGGAACGCTTTTAGCTACAATATAGAAAACTGTTAAGGCACACTCTTAATTAGCTGAACTAATTGATTTTAACACTAAAAACTGTGAGATTTTGAACAGGAGTCAAAACAAAATGTTCAAAATGTGTTCGACAGAAAATCCTGATACGCTAAAACATATGTTTCGTTAAACTCTACAAAACGAGGGAAACAAAACGGGTTGAGACACGCCCATTATTTTAAACTGCAAATGCAATTCACGAAACTGAGTCATAAGCTACGGATACAATTGTTTAGATGACCAGATGTGATATGTGGCAATAGCTCAAACGAAATGCACCGTTAGTTGGGTTTGGTATTTGTTGTATATTTTCTTAAGGCTTTTATCAATTGTTCAATTGTTTAGGCGAACGCAAAGTATGACAAAGTGGGCAACATTAACGCTTTTGTGTGCATCAAAAGACATGTAGAAAACCCGAAAAAATTATGACAATTTCATTCGAAGAACCACTTCGTCAATGTCAAAGAGCTGACGGACGAGGCCCCAAAAAACTTTTGCGGCCCTTTTCTAAGTTTTTTTTTTTTTCTTCTCGGTTTTCTTTTTTCTTCCACCCAAACGAGTTGGGATAGCAAGTTCTGTTAAAATGCAAAGACTTGTCGTGTGTTATTGTTTTTTTTTCTCCTTTGTTTGTTACTTGATATATAACACAGAAAAGCCCTAAGCGGCCTAACAAAATTATCTTTACGTTGAGCTACAAAACATATTTGAAAGACCAAGCGATTGTCTAATTTGGCAAGCTTCTAAGAAAATGGCTTTAAAACAAACAAAAACTGATTACAGCTTGTAAAACATGAGCTGAATTTCTAACATGTTAGCAAGCTTAGCTTAATGTGTGGTCTAAGACATCAAATTCAAGCAGGAAGAAAAGACAAAACTCTAGCTTGAAGCTCTTAAGCCAATATGCTTGAAAGTTGTACAGAAATCAATAATATCTGCTGCGCACACTTACTCATAATATGCCAAAGTTGACACTTTGTTGGCTGTCGGCGACTTTTTTTAATATTTTGGTAACGAATCTTGGGCAATACACTTTACAACAAAACGAAACGAATGCCTTGCAGCTTCCCGACACAACAACAACTGTGTGTGTGACTATCAAACTGTCAAAATTATGACATTTGAAATTTCACGTAACGTAACATAACCGGACAAGAAAGCTGCCCCTTCCTACTGCAACAAGTACTCAAGCCAAAATATATATGTAAGTATCCGAAAGCGCAAAGCCACGAACCAAAACCCAAGTGTTTCAAGTGTCAAGCGAGTTGTTTGTCGGTTGTTTTGTCGGTTGTTTTTTCGGTTACTTTGTTTTTTTGATATGAAATATTTTCAATTACAGTTCGTGCCAAAACGCGAAAAGATCAAATTCAAAGCGGCACAGACGTGTTTGGTCTGGATGTCAAGAGCGTACACCAAACAAATGTTAAATAATACAACAACAACGACATCAAACAACAACAAATAAAATCATTATATGTGTACTCATACAAATTGTTCAACATCAGTTTGTATGCCTCTTGTGACAATAACAAGAAAACACAGCAAAAAAAAAAAAAAAAATTGCCCAGACGAGAGCAAAAAAAAATCAATCTTTCAATGAATGAAACATGAATTTGATTACAGATTTTTTTTTTTTTAGTTGTCGAGCATGCAAAATAGTATATATGTATATCATATAAGATTTAGAGTAATAGTATAAATGTGAATATGAAACCGTAGCAAAAGAGCACGAAATTGAATTTCCGAATTTCGTTGATTTGGCGTCAAAACATTTTATGTATATTTTTGCCATTTAATTGAAATTCAATGATTTTGCATTTTACTTTCGGTGTGCTTGGTTTCTAAATATACTTTATTGTATTATATATCTTTTCATCTTTTGTTATCATTAAACAATCTTGACACTTCTCTTAAAGCAATCGTTATATCACATTTGTCAGCGCATTTGACAGTCGATATTGTCCACTTCCGTATGAGTTCTTTCATATGAAATTTTTTTTGTTTGATGATTTGCCCACTTTTGAAATTCGATATTCACAAAATTTTGCGCTTTTCAAGCACATTGCGCGTGCAAAAATCAAGTGTACGCTAAAGACGAGGAAAGAAGGCAAGAAAAAAAGCTGTTAACTAGGCAGAAACCCAAAAAAATAAAATAAGAAAGAAAGCGAAGAAAAATAAGACCACTTCACTGGCTTCATTCCGGCGGCAACGGTGGCGGCGCCAATGCTGACAACGCAATTTCGTACAGGCGAAAGGTGTTGCCTCCAAATTGGTTGATTGTGGCCAATATTCGAACAAGGTTGCTAGAGGCGCCACAGGGGTGGCTCATGGGATTGGGGGGGCAGGGGGTATACAATTCAATTGATTTATTTGTTGGCGCACACAAAATTTTGCATAGACATAAGTGCAAAATAATTGATTAGAAAGTGGAGTGCGTATAAAGCTGTGATTTTCGAGAATTTGTTGTGGCAACACTTTCGTTAGAAAGCAAACCAAAGACTGTGGATGATGATGATGATGTGGCCGAAGCCACACATGAAATGTGCTTGTGCATATTTTCATAAGAATTTTTCCAACAATTTGTTGTTATTGAAGTGGCGGCAAAAGCGTAGAAAAGCAGAAATGAAAATTAAAAAAAAAACTTGAAATGAAATAGTATATTAAAAGCGACAGAGGCCAAACGCAGAATGCGCAGCTAGCTGTCAAGCACTCGAAATCATTTTTCGTGGAAAAATTGTTTCAAATAAACGAAGAAGAATACACTTTTCTCTCACACTCACTTCTCTTTGCAAGCACGCAGCAAAGTTCTCTGTAAGTATTGTCGAAGGCCGCCAACGCCGCCGCTGCCATGGCCGAGTAGGCCAGTTTTCGACACTTCTTTGATGCTGTGGAGCGAAGCGAAGGCTGTCAGACAGTTGAAGAAAACGAGAGAGAGATACCCAGAGACTAGCCCAGCCACACAGTCTGGGCCAACTGGTTCGGGTCGGGCCATCCAGCCGCCACAACAATTTGTTTTTCCCACTTACACTTTAACCTTTTCTTTCTTTTAGGCAGCATAAAATTCGGCAATTGAGTATGTAGCCGGGGGAGCAGCGAAACTTGTCACTTGCTTCTTCTTATGAAATATGTACGTCAACACACACCAACACCAATACACACATATAGCTCATACACTTTCCAAGTGGTTTGTCAGCAACATTTCAAACAAAACGTCGGCAACTGCAGTGACAGCATCGACTAGAAGAGAGACAAATAAAGAGAAATAGTTGAAACAAAAAAAAATAGACGACTTGTTTGCATGCTCTAAAGATGCTGTACATTTCACACATTGACCAAATAAAAAAAGCCAACCCGCTAGCTGAGAGAACACTTAAAAAAGGCAAAAAGTGCAGCACATAAAGTTCTATGAAATGCATGCTAGGGATTATCACTTTAGACACTTTTCAGCTGAACAAAAATCATTTTTACGTGCAACCAAACCAATTTTAAGTAGAAAAAGTACAAGCAGAATATTTTAAGAACAGAACTTTAGCGAATCTCTGACGAATTTATAGAGACAACACAATTAGTTAAGGTTTAAGAACGCTCAATACGCGGTGTAAGTGAGGAAGCTCAAGAAAAGATGATTAAAAAGTTTTTACCTCTGCAAATAAGTATTTTGAGAAGTTAAGCTTACAAAAATAAATATTATTGAAAAATTCATTTATTTAATATTGCCAAACTTTACTTTAATATATTTGATTTTGTTTGAGGTACTAAAAATAAGTTTTGTGCTATAAAATGTAATGAAAAAAACTTTTCCCATTCGTTGTCTGTATAAACAACGGCAATATAAATAATATCTTCAATAATATATATATGACACAATTTTACTTTTACCCAAGACATACTTAAAAGCTTTTGCAGTTTCAACTGCTTCATATTATTATTATTTGCTTGCAACACCTGTTTGCAACAGCAATAGCAGCAGCAGCAGATAAATGGGTAGAAAAGGAAGAAACTTTGCAACTGGCGAGACAAATTTTTCATAAACATAAACAGAGCTGCTATACATTTTGATGATTTTAATGGAGAAAAGTGCACAAAATGATGGCCACAAAACGTGTTGGAAGCTTCAGCAACAACAATGACAACAAAACTGTGTGCAGTTGTGCAGTTAGCGGAATGTGTTGCCAAGCACCTTTTGCATTCTGCATTCTTTCTTCTGCTTCTGCTTCGGCTTCGGCTTCAGTGACAACGGCAATGTTGAGGCGCGCGCCCATTTAAAATGCAGCAAGTGTCACCATTGACTGAAACGAGGCGCAATAAATATATATACACATACATTTATATGGTGCAGTAGAATGGGGAGAGAGAGGGTACTATACAGTGGCTTTAGTCTTCTTCTTCGTCTGCCTCTCCTAGCTGGTCTTTGCCAGGCTTTATACGGGCAAAGCATGCGCTGCATATTGGCAACAATGCAGCGACAAAAAGAAGGAAACAAACAAATAAAACTGTGAATATTGATACACTTGCAAGATACCCTGTTAAGTAGTGGGAGTAACATACGAGTTTCGATTCAATCGAAATTTAAGCTTTTATTGATAAGTTTTAAACACATTTTAATCTAAGATTCTAATCTAATTTTGTTTCTACCTCCCTTTTGGTTCCTCTCTTCCAGGGTATTTATGCAACTTTCATTGCCGACGCTTCACACTTTGCATGACATTTTCTTTCGCGCTGTCGAAGTTAGCTGCCAGAGGCAAGAAAGGCAGCCAGCCAGCCAGTCAGGCCCCCGTCTCGTCATTTAAATAACAATAAAATTTGATGACAAGCATCGTTTGGCTGTGGAAGCTTCCTTCACTTGAACTGCTCACCCTCACCCTCCTCCCCGCTCCACAACAACAACACCCTCAAATAACTAAAAGTCTGTTCAGTTTTCGATTTTGCAGTTTTTGCGTGGAAAGCTGATTGGCTTCTGCCGGCATAATAAAGACATTCGATGCCTTTTTAAGCGTTTCACTTTCGCACGTAACTGTAAAAAGTTTGCAGCATGTCCGGTTGTTAAAATAAATATTATTAAGCTCCACTTGCCATCAATAGTTCTTTTTTTTACTTTGGGGACAAACTTAAGAGAGGGTGAAAGAGTGTTGGGTATCAAATGTCTAGACGATAAAAGTAGGAGTAGAAAAGTGCTTTCCATTTCATAGGGCAATGCCAACGCCAAGTTTTAATTAAGAAATCGTGCTGAGAACTTTTTATTGGCTTAAACCAATATACTACACTGAGAGTGTCTTAAGTATTCAGCCAGCCGGAAGCCACACACACTAACACACACACACAAAAGTTTTTGCAACACCCAACAAACGCACAAGGGAACAACAAATCAAAGAATCGCAATTAATCGAAGTACAAATTAATTGTAAATCAAGTTACAGACAATTTTAAATGCTTTTAAGGAGTGCTAAAAATGTTAAGAATTAGTTTCAATCGTTAAGTGGCCTAAAGTAAGGTTTTCAATAAGAAAATAAAGTATTGTTATTAAATACTATATTTTATATAGAACTAAATAAATAATTATACCATAAATTTAAAAAGTAGAAACTATAAGAAATAAAAATAAATAAATAAATAATATTAAAGTGAGTGGCAAAAAAGCAATTACAACTTCACTTTGCGCATTCCGCAACAACAACAAAAATGGAACTAACCGCAATTTTCAAATGTTCAAACCAAAAATGAAAAATGAACTAATTTTCACAGAGTTATTTACAAATCAACAGCAAAGACTCGAAACTTGGCCGCGCAAGGCACAAAAAGTGAGAAGAATGACAAAGAGAGGGAGAGAAAAGAGAAGCTTGAAGGAGAAAAAAATAAAAAACGCAAAGGCAGCAACGCGGTAATTATTTTTTAATGTAACAAAATAATATCTGGCCAAAACGATCAAGTCACGCAAGTTGTTTTTGGGGGCAGCAGTGGAAAATTAACATGAGAATAAATAAGAAATTTTCTGAGACTTGAAATCCCAGCCAGACACGAAAGCGTTTTTGTTTTTTTTTGTTTTTTGTCGCTTGGCCCAGCACGCACCAAACTGACCAACACAAAGAAGGAACGGAGAGTGTGAATTTGACCTAGAGCAGGAGAGGGAATAGGAGTGGAAGTGCATGACGCAGGCGCGGAGCTTCCGTTAACAGATTTTGGCCAAAATGATAAGGCGCGAAATTTGAGCAAAACCGTTAAATTTCAAGAGAGAGAGAGCACAGCTTTTTCGAAACTAAAATTAATCAACCATCAAATTAAAATTGTGTCTCTACGTAATTAATTAATTTGCACTTTAGCTCTTATAATAATAGTCTTTCATTTAAATTAAATTTGTCTTAGCTTGAAAGTTAAAAAAAAATAAAAACCGCTTGAAGACAAAATCTCTTTTTATAAAAAAGAGGGAGTCGTTTTTTCTTTTCGTTTTTGCTTTCGGCGTTGGTTTCAACACTTGATAACAAGCTGGAGGTGCAGAGACCTAATTTTCTCGCTAGAGGAAAAATCGTTATAAAATTAGTGAAAGTGATTGATTTTTCCACTTTAAAATTCAACAGGTTAGACAGACAGACAGACAGACAGCCACACATACGAAATGTGGTAATGCCGATAATCAGGCCCAAAATTGGCCATTTGATGCAAGCGTCAAAGCCTTTTCTTTTTTTTTTTGTTAAACATTATTGTCTTTGTTGTTGCCATTGCACTTCCGTCAGCTTTCGGCGCAAAGCGTTGGAGTCTGTAAAGAAAAAAAAAGGGGGCGGTGGCAAAGGCAGCGTTCGGGCGAAGGGGCGGCGAAACGAATGTGAAGACAACAAAAGTGGCATTTGTTTGCCAGAGGGAGAAACGTAACAATGCAAAGTGATCTGAATAATCATGCCAACCCACACACATACGTATTATGATCTACATACGTGAGTTAAAAATTGTATTTTTGCATAACAATTTTCTCCCCCCTCCCCAGACGTTTAAATAATAATTTTCGTTAAGGCAAAAGAGCATCAATTTATATTTAATTGCCATAATTTTCAATGTGTTTTTGCTACCTACAATAAAGTGGGGGAAGTTTTTTACTTTTTAAGCATTAAGCTGCAATCAAGCTTTCATATTAAAAGTAAACTAAAAACTTTTAATTATTATTTACTTTGCGAAAAGCAAATAAACGAGTAAATAAATAATATTTCTATAGCAATTATAATATTATTATTAACTAACCAATTTTTGACTTAAATTTCAGCATTTTTAAAGCATTTTCAATGTAATTATGAAATTCCTTATTATTAAATGCAAACGTGCAATATTTGTTTGCAACTCAATTGCTGCTTGTATATTTATTATTTCCATTGCAGATTGTTTATTTATTCGAAAACAACAACAACAGCAATAAAACCATGCAAATTGCAAACCAAATGAATCCAATACAGAAAGTCCAACAAGTTGACAAGTGTTTAAAATATTGAAACATCTGATAATTGCTGTTGTTTCTAGTTAAAATTTTTGGCTCGTTATAAAGTTAAATAAATTTTGATATTTAAAAAAAAAATAATAGAAGCATTTTTGTTGTTAAATAAATTCTGTGGCCCACAGCAAATTTGCATAAATACCATGGCAACAGCACTTACAACAACAACAATCAGAACAGTAGCAACAACAACAACAACAACAAGAATAATTTGGCACAATGAGCTGCTAACAATGCAACATGTTGTCGTTGTTGTAGCTTGTCGTTTGGCATGTTGTGAATTATGTTTGGTATTTTGACCAGCTCTCAAATAAATCCAGGCAACAACAACAACAACAACAACTACCACAAAGGGGCAGCGTGTCAAACTTTTGAAAAGGACGGACGGTTCTTTGAACCAGGTTCACATGTCTGGCATATTATGGAGCACTCTACCATACTAGTTTTAATATTAGAAAACCCAACGAACAATTTCAACATGCAACATTCAATGCTATTTTTTAATTGCCTACCTAAAAGCACCAGCGATTATATTTGTTGAGGGGTATTAAGTTGGGTTTATTGGGCAATATGTTAAGGTATGTGATATTAAATAAATGAAAGAAAATATATCAAAAGAAGTGAACATATTTAAGCGTATTTTTGTATACCTAAATCAACAAATATTTATTAATTTCTCATTTCAACATTAAAATTCATTACGTTAGCAAAGAGCATTGTTTTGATTTTAGCTCTAGTTTTTTGTACGATTTATCGATTTTGTTGACGTGCTCTGGTCACATTAAGAACTCTCTGACCGATGTGGCCCAAAGGCGATGGCGTGTCATCGCTAAAAATGTGTTAAACTTTGGAATTTAGTCAAACAGTTCGCCTTTAATCATAAATATGGCGGCAAATTGCCAAGTGAAAAAGGAAAGGTTCAAGCAAATAATAAGCGACAAACAAGGTTGGGGCAGCAAATTTGAATGATTCGAGCCACTCTCAACCACCAAACGTGCCCAGCTGGCAGCGTTTGCCATTGTCACTGAAGTGGCGCTGGGCTGCAGCCACTGCCACAGCCTGGTTGAAGTGGCACAGAGGCCCACCACAAACTACAACTCGTGCACGCACAACGCAGCAATTGTGTCGATTGCAGCCCAAAAATGGTGAAATGTCAACGCAAAACGGAGTTCGAAGAGCGAGTGCACTTCACTAAGCCTCGCTCTGGCAATGCACTGGACCGATACAAGATGCAGCTTGCAACGGAGGGTGAGGGGAAGAGGTATGCAGAGTGGGTTACTCGAGTGGCCCTTTCGCACCCTTTATAGCTGCAATGTAAATCAATGCAATAATTAAGAATAAAAATTATGCATGTGCATACTCTACAAAAGCGGATTGTAAGCAATATTCAGCTAATATGTTACGTTCTTATTATAGGGTGTATATTGAAGTAGGCTTGACTGACTGCTATCAATGCACAGCGCCAATGGTTAGCCATACTGATTTGTTTTTTTCCTTTTAGATCGTAGATACTTTTTAAGGTATTTGATGGGCATAGATGCAAACAAGAGCATTTAATATTCTTCTACATATGATTGACCTGCATTTTTGCATCCAATTTGTTTTTTTTGTTAAGTATTACATGCGTAAGGCACTTGAAAAATGCAGCCCTGTGCGAGTGCAACAACCCCCTTAAAGCCTGTCCTGATCTTACCCCTTTTTATGGGCAGCATTGCTCGTTAGCATAACTGCAATTAGACAGCCTTCAGCCTGGAATTCTGAGGCCTGATGTGATGTGTGCTCTTGACAAATGTGCGTAAAAGTTCATGAATTGTAATTGGGGAAAAGAGAAAAGGGAGGAGGAAGGAGGAGGAGGTGCAGCATCATCAAAACACACACACACAATGCAGTCGCATGCAGCATTGTTCCAGCTGTTAATTAGTGAATGCAATGGGGAGCACGTGTAAGAAGAAGAAAAAGAACGATAGAAAAGGGGGAGTGTTTTTTTTTTGTTGTTGTAGGCTCGACTTCCGTTAGGGTCAGTTTGACGGCGCTTACTTCAACGTTGCTTACTTCTAAGGCGCCGTCTTTTCGCACTCCAATGAGAAATTTCGTGTAGTGTGTCGATTTTGCTTTTATTGTTGTTATTGTTGTTTTTTCATTACTCATTTCTATTTACAACATTTTTGTAATTGTTGTTGCTGTTGTTGTTGTTGTTTTGAACTGCAGAACGTGCAGCAAGTTGGTCACGTCCATGGTTCTGCGTCTAGTCGAGATCTGGATCTGGGCATTTGCTGTTGTTGTAGTTTATGCTCTATTTAAATGCTTTTTATTTGCCATGTCTGGCATTTGAGTGGTACAACTAGCTCTCTGGCCATAAAAAAAACAAGCAGCTAAACATGTTCTACAAACCATTTCGCAGTCGGCCGATCTAAGGCTAATGCACTTTGACCTGAACACAACAGAACGGAGCAGAAGCCGCCCAACAAACATGTGAAGAAAATTTGTAAATTAAAAAAAAAAAAACGTTTGCATGCTACCTAAGAATTTAGATCTATGGGTTTGTTAAAGAGTTAAAACAAGAAAAAAGGTTTTAAATTATTTGCGATTTTAAAGCAATAATTCAAAATAAATTCACATTTTAAACACAAACACATTTTAAATGTATGCAAACACAAAAATAAATAAATAAATAAAACGGAAAAAATGTGGCACTTAACATATTAAAAGAAATGCTGTTGACACGCTATTAAATTAACTTAATTTTAATTGTACAATTTAATTTCATTGAAGCGTTAATGTTGTTGTTGTTGTTGTTGCTGTTGTGCTAACGTTGCACAAAATTGCAGCAGTTGGCAATAAACATTGCAACAACAACAACAATAGCAACATACTTATTAGCATGATGATTAATAATTAATTAAAATAATGAATAAATAATACAAAAAAAAAAAAATAAAACACACTCAAAAACAACAACCAACATATGTGATGTGTTTCACATCAAAATAAAAAACAAATAAATAAAATACGAGAAACGAGATGTGAAAAATAACGCATGCTGATTAATTTATGCGCAGTTCAATTGGATAGACCAAAGAGAGAGAGAGAAAGGGAGATAAAGATAACAAAGGGAATTCAATTATGGCACGCAGACACTTAAAATTCCATTCAATTTCTTATGTTGTCAGCTTATCTCAATTAAAACATAAATCCAGAAAGTGATTTAAAAACCTAGTGAAACTTTACCACTTCTCTATTTTCTAATAAATAAATATTTGCGCTTAAAAAAGGGGAAAAAAAATAGGTAAAGTGTTGCGAGTCGCAACAAAATGCAATTAACTGAGTATATTATTAACTATTACATCAAGCTTAAGCATCTTAAGCCAAAGCTCTGCGCGTTATAAATTGTAAAGTAATTTATTTTCACGCAGTTTATAATTCCAAAAGAATAGCAAAGTTTGAGTGGCAAAGAGAGTGAAGGCGTTGAAGGGAAGTGTGTATTGTGGGTACTTGAAAGTACTTCTGTCTGTGTTGTTGTTGTTGCTTTTGCTCTTTTTTCCGCTGGCAGGCTGTGAAATTTATTAAGCGCAAAACTATAATTAAGGCAAAGTAAAAATTATTAAAGCAACAGCAGAGTGAAAAGACTGCAAAGTAGAAGACAAAACTAAAAACTAGTTCTAGTTTTCTACACTGGCTCACAGCTAGTTTTAACCAATGTTTTTTTATTGTTAAATTGATTTAAAATAATGGAAAAATATTTTCAGAAATAAGTAATATCATCATTTATAAGTTTACCCATTAGACTAACAATTTGCTTTTAAGTTATTTTAGTATTCCTTTTAGTTAAGATTTTATAGCTTGAAATAAGCTGTGACGCACTGTAAATATCAACCTGTTGCACTTGTGTCGAGCAGGATAGAGATAGAAGAGTCTTCGCGCCGGCAAAACGTTTTAATTTTATGCAGAAATCATAAAAACGCGTCAGGTAACAAGATAGTTGTGGCTCTACACGGTTAATTGTAGTAGTATGTTGGACCTGGGGAGTTGTGGAACTGAAAAATGATGCAAAGTCGAATATATTATTGCAAAGTCTCGGCTGCCAGGCGCATGCGCAATTACGCTTCAGAAGGGCAAAGGGACAGACAAGGTCTATATCTATATAGTTCTCCAACTGGTTTGTTTGTGTGTGTGTGGAAGTCGTAAATATACCACGCGTTTTGAGTTTTGTTTATAGTTAACACCTAAAAGATGGCTTAAAGTTTAAACAAGACTTCCTGTGCGCAGCAGGTTCAATGCTCTCGCAAAAAGAATTGTTAGGCCTGATTTGAGTTGGGAGTTTGGAAAGGTCGCGAAAGGTGATTAATAGGCGTTCGATACTGGAACAATTAATAAGCATTAAACATATTATTGAAACTTTGGCACACATTTTGTAGCTCCAGGCGCTACTTGAAGAGCAACAAAAGAAAACCCGCAGCAATGCCAATAACAAACCGATTCCAATAAACGTTTCAAAAGTGATAGAACAGCAGCGTGTAAACAACAACGCTTACAATGTTTAAAAATCAATCACAAATCCCATGAAGAGCATAAGAAACTGGCAAAATATCCCGTAAAGAGACTTTATTCCTAAAATTTATAATACTTTATATGACACTAAAATTAAAATAAAGACAATCTAAAGGATTTCCAAAACTTTAGAAACGATTTCTATAAGCATATTTTGTTCCGAAATTATTTCTTCCTAGAAATAATAATATTATAAATGACCATGAATAAAATATGAAATAGAGCTAAGCGAATTTCTATGATCAAAATATTTCAGTCTTTCTTTTGATATTACATTTAATGTAACTTTATATTTCTCTTGGTTAAGTTAAGCAAGAGCATTCACAATTTTATATAGTACTTATATATGGCATAATGAATTGCTTTTAAATATGTTTATGTATATACAAATACTTATCGTATAGTAAGGTATGATATAGTATAGTTGCTTTTGATTTGCTTTTTTTTTTTTGATTTTATTAGGGTTTATTATTATTTTTGTTTTTTTTTTCTAAGATCGCCCGCTGCGCCACTGAGGCTGATGAAGTAGTTTTTCTGTGACTCTGTGGTCCCAAAGATTCGCGTGTCCAATTCCCAAATGCCCAAACAGTCTGTAGAGCGTTCAAGGCGGCATGAGTAAGTGTTTTGCTTAATTGCCTATGGCTTATTAGGCACCACAAGCAAGCTCAGCTCAACTGAACTGAACTGAACTGAGCGAAAGAATAGTCAAATTAATTTCGATAGACTGGAAGCAATCGTAACAGAGATTCGGAGATTTAAGTCTGTGCGTGGTCTCCCTGGTCTTCTCACAGCACTAATGATGATGGCGTTACGAATTTTATAGTTGCCTGCATTGACCATCGACAGCACAAACAACAATCAAACAACAACTACAAACAATTACAACTGAATAAGGAAAAATATAAGTTTTATTATTTTTTTTTTGTTCAGCTATTGTGTTGGCCACAATAGAATTTTGAGCGGTGGTGGCCATTCGACAATCGAATAACAATGAAGAATCATTAATTAAATTTCTTGCCAATGCTGAACTATTTGACCAAAAACCAACTAGCACCAAAGGCGAGAGAGGAGTAAGAAAAACTGAAACCGCAAAGTGAAAGAACAATAAGCAAAAAAAAAAAAAAACAAAATAAATGGCATTGCTTAGAAAAATAATGTACAATCTAACTGAATCTTTCAATTATTTGCCATTTAATAAAAAACAATTGAACTATGAACAGGGTTTAATGGAAAATCATTTTGAGCAAAACTCATTGAATGTTTATTATTCTTAATATTTAAAAATTGTTATTTGAGCTTAGAATTTGTTAAACTTTTTCATTACTTCAAACAAAAAGTGTTTACTCATTATAATTTACTCTTCTCTTTTGCAGGTGATTCTAATGGGAACAAAAAAAAAAAAATCATGTAGAAATGTGAATTTTAATATGTGAAACAAATTGGCAGATTTGAAAGTCAGCTATTTGCCTTTCTATTGCCGGGGCTCTAAACATAACTACTGTCAAATTAGAAATCAAATAACATGATCATTTATAAATCGTATTTCCCAGCAGAAAATTTTTATATCCATGTGTTTTGTGGTCTTTTTCCGCTTCGGCTTGAAATTTGTGTGTATTTTTTTGCTTTTTGCTGTGTAATTCACACAAAAGCCGCATAAAAGTGCATGAAATTGGGCGGAAATTAAAGTTATTTGAACAGAACGAGAGAGAGAGAGGAACTAAGAGTTTCTCAAGCAAGAGAGGGAAATTATGAATGGAACGACGCGACGGGTGTAAGAGCGCTTTTAAAAACCAATTAATAAAATTTTGTTTAATGTATGCGCTGCAGGTTACATCTGACGCCGCCGGAGCTCTCTGCGAGGAGGTGTGAGGAAAAATGGTGTGTTGTTGCCTCTTGTGTTTTTTTTATGCAGCGCACCGCATGTGGGCGCATCCATAAAGGGGGAGAAGTGGAAAAGTAAAGAGTATTCGCTCTCTCTTTCTCTCTGTCTGGTTGTTCTCAGCACGAGTTGTCAGTGCTTCATTTTTCTTTCTCTCTTCGGGCTTTGCATTGTTTCTTGTGAAAAATTAAGTGTGAACAATTTATTGAGAAATTTGTACAGGTGGCACCTACAACAACAACAACAACACAAGACAGCAACAGTAAAAGTTTGTGGCAGCCATGCAGAGTCTTTCTGTTTGCATGCATCCGATTGTTTAATGACTTCATTATACTATAGCACCAAGCACTAAGCCAAAGAACCAGATCGTTTGTGCTTAATGAGCAAAGCACAGCCCCCCAACTGTTGCAGCAGGAATCTGAAGCAGCAGTTCCTTGAGTGATTGAGAGATTGATTTGAATGTAACTGTTTCAAATATATATATTACGTTGAAAAGAGTTCTTGAGATAAAGCTTAATTAACTTTTGAACTTGGAATACTTAGGGAATATTTTGGGTAGAAATTTATCATGCAATTGTTAAATAAAGAAAGTATTACATTTTGGGCAAAAATTTTTGAAGTTCAGCTGTAATAACATTTGTTTGCATCAGATATTGTCATATTGACGCAATATATTATAGAGCTTGACATATAGCAAATCATAAAACACTTTCATAAGCTAGTTGATATCGTTTCATAGTTATATTTGAGTATTTTTTTTTTTTTGTAGTGCACAACAAGTTAATGGACG
This sequence comes from Scaptomyza montana, assembly GCA_018904305.1. Taxonomy (NCBI): domain Eukaryota; kingdom Metazoa; phylum Arthropoda; class Insecta; order Diptera; family Drosophilidae; genus Scaptomyza; species Scaptomyza montana. Next base: position 2,061,489 of record JAEIGR010000005.1, on the reverse strand, counting down.
CAACAGATGCCAAGAAGCGACTCAGATCGATGAGGGCCTATAATAAGCCGCAAACAAGTCTATAACAACATCGACAACAACAACAATGTTGCTATGGCTAAAGAGCTGGTTTTGAAGGCTTTGGTTCTGGCGTATGTGGAGCACAGCACTGGCTGATCATGTCACAAAAGTTGATAACGGCGATTACTTCATATATGCTTGGCATATTGTCGAAGTAGCGATGGGGCATGCTGCTGAGCTGCTGTTGCATATAGTGTGGCATGTGGATTGTGGGGCGCAGGTACAGTTTTTATGTACAGGACGCTTCTGCTGCAAGCGGCTGCATTCGCCCCGTCGCTCCATCACATGACACATGAGTAATGGCCACGCAGGCAAATTTATGACAAGTCACATTTCTGATGTGCTCGTTTATCAAAGGCCATAGACAGCCGCAGCAGCAGCAGCAGCAGCAGTTGAGAGAGATGCCTGCTCTCTTTGCCTTCGTTTTGAGGCACGCGTGACAAGCCGTGGTTGGCCGTTTCCCATGGACTTGTGGGGCGGCTCCTTGACTCGAGTTAATTATAAGCGACGAGCTTGAGCTTTAGCCAAAGTTCTAAAAGGAAGCGCGCTAGTCAAAAGCCATTGACTAATCCAAACTGACGGATCACAAAGGCAACACCGACATACATTAACTAGACCTCAAACTTGATCACAATTTCTCACTGTGTTTTGGAGGAAGATGAGACATCAACTTCAACTTCCTATTAAACTGTATGCAAGGTCAAACTGACCGCCTGATGATGCACACGACTTTAACCTGGAGGCCACATAAATTCACACAACCAGCGCCAGCAAATCACGTACAAATTTTGTTAGCCCCTCTTTGTACTGCTCTCCTTTGGTCTAGCGCCAATCAGCAAAGCAATTCATTTTATACAACTCGAAAAAAAACAAGCAAAAAGTATTGAAGGCTTTGTTGCTACGATCTTCACACATTATCGAAGCAGGCTGAAAGACATTCAACTTCGACTTGGAGTTTCTTAGTGGCTGTGTGGTGCTGTTGTTCTTGTTGTTGTTGTTGTTGTTGTTGTCTGAATGACAATTCGCTGTAATAAGAAATGCAAATGGCAGTCAGCGTGAAATATCTCGTTAATGCTTGAAAACCAATAATAATAAAAATACATGAGCGTGGGGGCATGCAACGTTGAGCTGACTGACTGCAAAGCTAACCAACAATTCAACATTTAACTTCCAACTCAAAAGGCAAAGGCAAAGCAAAAAAAAAAAAGCAAAGTGAGAGACAAACGATTAGATCACAATAAATAACAAAAGTTCGACAACGTTGCACGACTATCAGATACTCTGTTTACAATTGTTTTATGGGAATCATTCTTTGAATCTAATCTAGAAATTTTCCTTCTTATTTTCGAGTTTTCTTAATCGATTTTACCTAATCTGAACTTATTATTATTATTACTTTTTTCAAGCTAATATTCAATACAACCTTTTATAAATAAAAAAAGGGGCAAAATTCTCTTCTGGTTAGCTGCATTTTAGCAGCGGCTTGTAAGGTTTTTTTGCATAAACTGTTTGCCATACTCAAAGTGAATAAAAGGCAGACTTTGGGACTGTGCAAAAGAGATATTATATGCTTTGGAACTGAGAGTTAAGGCTGGTGACTGGAGTGGACCGGACCCAAAGGCTGGCGATTCCGTTGCGTTCTGCGAGATGCCATCGTTCTGGGTAAAGAAAGCAGCTTCGTTGTCTGTCAGAGTGTCCATCTGTCTTGTCTGTTATATATATTTTGTGTATGACTTGGTTTTGCGGACACTTACGTGTGACAAAAGAGTGTGTTGCCACACTTTTGTTTGGGCCTTGTCTGGATTTTTGTTTGTTTGTTTTTTTGGCTCATGTGGGTTACATTGTGGGCCATTAGCACGCACGGGCCAACTGGACTTGAGCATTTGGACCATTGTAGCAAACGATTGCCAAATGGAATTCCTACTCTTTCTTCGTTTACTCTTGTGGGCTATGGCTACAATCATGATCAAAGTCTTGACAAATTCTGTTGTCTTGCTTTAGTTTCGTTGCCTCTGACTCCAACGTTGGACTGCAAACCTGGATGTGGACTCTTTCGCTTGTGTGTGGGGCAAAACAGATCTTTCAAATGAGATCAAAAGGAAACTGTGAGTTGAAAAAGTCACAGATTGATCTGGGCAAGCAAAGTTTTTTCTTTTGTTATGTTTATTAAGAGCATAAGCTGAAGCAAAGTGAGGTGAAGGGGTAAAACGTGGGAGTTTAAAAAACAAACAAAACTTATTCAAAACATTTAGCGTGGGTTTAGTACATTTAGGGAAATTTTCTATTCAAAAAATGTATTACTTTTATGAATATTCCTACATATTCTCAATATATCTCTAACATATTCCCACCATAGCTGCTGCTGCTGCTATCAAGTCCTGCGTCAAGCTTAAAAGAAATCCTGTGAACTTGCACAATTCACAAATTACACGCCACTCACTTAACCTTCTCTCTCACTTTCTGTCTCTCTCGCTCTCTCTTTTCCCACACGGTCATTCTTTCAGTCAGCCACACCACATTACAAGAGGCATATGTGTGTTGGAGGGGGTGCGGTAACACCTGATGCGATGGCTCTCCTCATTAAATATGCGCCACAAATGATATGAGAAGAGAAAATATAAAATAAATAAAATAAAACGCCGTGCAACTGACAACAGCTGCGAAGAATTTCACGCTTCAATGGCAAATTGAATTGAGTGAGATTCATTCAAAAGTCAACGCAATGCCCCACGCCCTCCGCAGCCCACCACGTACCCCTTACCCTTACAACTTTCTTGCAACAGCTCGTGATTTTCATAATTCAAATTGAGCGTGTCCGGGGCGCAAAGCGGGTGGCGCCAGGGGTGGCAAAAAAGGGATTCTCAAGACGCCGACGCATAATGAAATTCGCTTTGTTTACTTTGGGGCATCATTGCCATTTTTTATTTTATATTCTTGTTCTTCTCTCCATTTTTATTTTTTTTTTTCTTCTTCTTGCAGAGAGTGCAAATGCCATTCAAGCAGAATAATGCAATATAAACTGTTGCAGCTTGAGCGGAGCTACTCAGCCGAGCATGGAGCAGCAGCAGCAGCAAGGAACAGGCGTTGACAATCCAAGGACTAAAGCTAAAGCTATAAGATGCGATGGGTATAAAGGAGAGGAGGACGACTTGACTTACCCACTTGTGTGTCATTGTCTGTGTGTGTAGTAAAAAAATATGAAACCACAAAAGAGTTTGGGGGGGGGGCTCAAGGAATCGTTCATGTCAATTATTCCAGTTAAGTGAGCAACAAACCAAAGGCGCAACTACTTACCCCTTTAACAGTCCTCCACCCCCTTCGAGGCTACTGCTTTGACCAGACATCTATAGCTTGAGCAATATTTGCATACCCCCTGATAAAAAGATGTGCATAAAAAAGGCATAAGAAGCAAGTGGTAATAGTTTAAGGAAAAGCATTTGATGAGCTTAGAATCAACTTAAAAGATTTATATGCTTTAAAATTATTTATAATAAAAATCTTATAAGAAACCATGAAAAACTGACACGAAACTTATTTATAACAGAGTATCAACTAGTCAATAAACTTCGAGTTTAAGCTACTTCTTTGTTGTTTTTTTTTTTAGTGCACTTTATGCAGCTAAAAAAGAAATTAACTGCTTAGGCTGGCAAAAAATAATGTAATTCAATATAGGTGGAACCTAAAACAGAAAAAAAAAGTTTAAAAAACGCTGCAAAAATTTCAGTTGTTCTTTTTTTTTTTGCCTGCATAAATTGCAACAGCAGAAAAATCACGCAGATTACTTAGAAATCAAAAGAACAACAAGTATTAAACTGGAATAATAAAAAGCGACAGACAGTGACACAATGAAGACGCTCAGGCGACATAATAAAGCAATAAACTGTACCCTTAAGGATAACAGAACAGCTACTAACAAAATATATAAACTGGCAGAGGAGAAGAAGCCCTGACAGGAGGGAGGAGGGGCGGGGAGATCATCTCGAAGATGCTGCCAGCTGAGAGCTGAGAGCAACAACAGTGCTGTCTTGCAGTCTGCGTACTCGAATTTCACATGCAATCGATGACAAATTTATGACTTTCAATGCGTTTAACAAAAACAGAAAGAAAAAAAACCAAGCTGCCCTCGTTGACTGAGCTGAGCCTCTTCTTATTGCTGTTGTTGTTGTTGTTGTTGTAGGCTCATATTTCTGTCAATTTGTTTGCAACAAATTGAGTTATATTTTTATGAAGAGCAGCACCCACCGCTCAATGCAATTCCTGCATATCCTGCAGCTGTCCTATACCCAACTGCATTTAAGAATATCTATTTCACGCATTTACGCAAAGATCAAATGCTGACAAAGCAAGTGTTTAAATTTCACTTAAAGTGAAGTCTTCTACAAATTGTTTTCCGCTAGAGCTCTCATGAAGATCTATTTCCGCCTGATTCTGTAGAGAGCACTTAAAGAGTATTTGATCTTAAGTTTGCTCCTTTGAGAGTTATTTAACTTCAAGGAAGCTGTTCAATTGTGCAAGAAGATTTATGCAACGCATGAGCTGATCGGCAAAGGAAACAGCAAAAGACTTAAGGCATGCATATGTTTAACATTATGTTTTCTGTTGCAGCTGTAAGGCTAAGGTAAACCTGGAAGGCAACTTCAAACTGTTGTTCACCATTTAACTCTTTTAATAAATCTAAACTTTTACACAATCATATATGCATATTAGTCTAGTTTCAGAGTATTTTATTTACCTGCTAAAAAATTCTCAACACTCTTGTTAACAACACAACCCTCAATGCTATGCTAAACCTATTCGAACCCTTTTAAAAATTCTTTGCTTTTCTGTGGTATTTTTATGTTCAAACAATTCCTTTCAAGTGTAACTCTGCCCAGTTGTTTTTTTTTTCTTTTCCGTATTCGTTTTCGTATTTGTAACTAAAATGGCATTTTAAGTCGACACAATGCCACGCCCATGTCAATTGCAAGAAGTGAGGGGGGGGCAGAGTGTGTGATGAGGGGGTTTCTACAATCAGTTAGGATCTAAGTGGAAATGCATTTTCACAATATCCGTACTACAACAACTACACAGCAATGCTAAACTTAAAATATGCAACTGGCTAAGGAATGAAACAAAAAATAATAATGCAACAAGGCAGGGCAAGGCAAGGCAAGGCAAGGGCTGCCGTGCAACAGCGAGAAAATGAAAACAAGTAGCAAATAGCTCAAGACGCCACAAAACGAAGCTAACGATATTATTTGCGTTTTTTTTTCATTTCGTTTCGTTACTTTGCCTGAAGAGCTGCTGCTGCTGCTGGTGGTGCTGCTGCTGATAAAGCAGTCCTGATAAGCGACACGCGACCCAAAGCAAAGACTCGAAAGAGTCTTGAGTGGCCGTGCCACATAATAACGGCCAAGGCGGCACACACACACACACACACAGGTTTTCTATTCGTTTGTTTTATGCCCCGCAAATTGGTTTCTGTAAGCTTCAGCAGGTGCTGCATGTCCAGTTCCAAAGTTCCAGAGCCTTTAGAGACGACTCCCCTTTTTACATTACACTCCCGTAACTTTGGTTTTGGCTGTCATTTAGACGCCGCCACACACACACACACACACATACATGTGCTTCTTCTTCTGTAGCTTGCATATGCCACCAAAGACACGACCGAAGACATAGTTGAATGTTCCCCCTCCCTCTCACAATCTCCACAGACAATGTCTGCAGTTCCGTTTTGTGTACCTATGTCAACCCCTCTCCTTCACCCAATTGCACTTCTTCACCCACAACAACAACAACAATGACGACGACGACGACGACGAGTCTTATATTAATTGTCACGCATATGTTGCATATAACCCCCGGGAACGACCCCAGGAGTCAAGCATTCTCTAGACCCCAGATCTAAATTCAACGTTGCGCATATATATTTTTGGGTCTATTGAGAAGGACAAAAAGAAAAACAACAAACAAAAACAAAAAAAAAATAAACCACAAGAATGTTACCAAAAGTGTTTTGCAGCAAAGCCCAGACCAAACAGAAACATATCCAAAAAACAAACAGATACGAAATACTACATATATACGTACAGACTCGTACAAGTGACAATAACTACTGTTGCTTGTTCTACACTATTTAATAAAGGTTATATTGGTAACACTATAAGGGTTATTAAAGTAAGAAAACTGTTTGCAATTAAATCTTAAATGTTAACGATTATTTTCTAATATTAAACTTGACTTTGAAGCCAATATTTTTAGAAACTACTTAACTAATTTAATTATCTTTTGAACAATAAAGGAATGAAAGTTTACTTTCATTAATTAACACTTCTTTGAAACATATTATATTTAAAATATTTATATACTTTTGCGACCTTTACACACCTTTTTAGTGCATCTAAGAATTCATCAAGTTCTTTTAAGAGTTTGTCTTGTCTTGTTTGTGTTACAATTTTTGTGTGTCATTTGTGGGTGGGGACTGGTTGCAATGGGTTAATATGTGTGAGTGCGCAGTAGCCGGCTACCATATGTACTCTACCAACCAGACTCTTACCACAGACATTGAATGTGACTCTTGGTTTGTTGTTTTTGGCTGCTTAGGTTGGTTGGTTGGTTGATTGTTTGGTTTTGTTGGTTCTTGTAGGCCGCGTTGCATGCAGTTCGTGCCACGACGTCTGCGTTTTTCGCCTCTGTGCTGCTCTACTTGACAATTACCTTTGGTACATGTGTCGTCCTATTGTTGTTCTTTCTTTACTTTCTAAATATATTTTGTTTTTTTGTGGCAGCAGCAGCAGCAAAGCCCAAAATTAAAACACTTTTCTGTGTGGCAGACAGAAAGACCTTTTTGTTAGCCGTGTTTTCATTTCTAATTGAATGACGCGACAAAGTCAAAATGTTGTGGCGAGGGGAAAGGGGTAAGAGGGAAACTGGAAGTTAACTAAACAAATATACAGGAACGAACACAAGACAAACAGTAGGAAAAAAGAGCAAAAGAAAAATAAAACACATTTTACTTATTAATGCAATTAACATTTGCATTTCGGTTGCATATACCACTCGAAAACACACAATTAAAAAGAGTTGCCACACACACACACACACACACAAATATAAATGGGATGTGGTAGCTTCAAGTGGTACACAAAAAGATTAGATAAAACCCAATTAAATGACACTAAAATACAGTTACTACCAAAACTAGTTGCACAACCTGACAAATATTGACAAACTTTTACAGATTAGTTTTTTTTTTTCGTTTTCTTGTTACATCCCAAATTAATTACTTATCGTGCCCCGTGCCACTTTACACTAATGTCAAAACGAAAAATCTAAAACTCTGATTAAGCTTGTACAATTTTTTTTGTTCTTTTGTGTAACACAAATTTTGGGGAAAGTGTTTTTCCACGTAAATTGAGTTCAAGTATTTCAACAGAGTTTGAAGAGCTGTTGCATGTTTCGAGCGCCTGCCTGCTTCTACAAATCTTGTTGAATAGGTAAATTAGCTTTAGCCAATTATCGTTCTGGCCAAGTATAGTATCATGACTCCAGATACCATATGTGTGTACATTGGCATACAGCCCATATGGCATAAATGGAGCAGCAATGGGTAACTGCGATTGCAATATTAACTTCTTACACGCAAATAGTAGTTGGGGATCTTTTGTTTATGCCATGAACTAAGTTTAAATTTCCTAAGAACATTTTTAATATAATATTTCAAACATATTTACTTTATATACCATTAAACTGATCAAAACTTATTGTTTTATTGTCACACCTTAATTAAACTAAGGCGTGTAAACTGCTTTTGAAATTTCATATGTATATTTGCCAACTTTGACAAAGTGCCAATAACTTTTGGCTTAAACTTTAATGGGTAACCACACACTTCCCTTCCATCCCTCCCACCGCACGTCCATCACCTGTTGGCTAACCATAACGGCAAAAAAAATATGTATAGAAACCAAATTTGCATGCTTTAGCCATAAGTTATGCCATGTTAGCAGTTGATTTTGAAAGCGGCCCACAAATTGCACGAAAGCCAGCAACTCGAAGAAGAAAAGTCAGCCAGGTTCAAGTTGCGTGTCAAATGCGTTCACCAAAGCCCTCCGGTTAGAAAAAAAAAATATATATTGGACATAGGCTAACACAAGAAAAATAAATAAAAATCTTAGGCATGGGCAAAGCTTGTTGAAAGATTAAAATATGGCGACGGCTTCTTAACTTTGGCTTAATAAATAAATAAATAACTAGGCATAAAGCCAAGTAAACTTACTAACGGCATTATTGATATAAATTCAAAGCACTTCCTTTACTTTCATAATTTCATAAAGCCTTCCTCCTTTCATTCACATGCCAGCCAAAATTACATTTTGCAATGCCATCATAGAACCTTTTAGGCGCCATAAATATTAATGAGAGTAGGTCGTAAACAGAACTACTACTTTATATGGCGGCTTTCTCTTTTGTCCAAAAGGCAGCTGTGATTTGCATTTGTTAAATTGGATTATCAACATTTAATCAGAGTGAGAAAATATGAAAGAAAATAGAGAAAGAGCCCACCGGGACTGAGATCAAAGGAAGCAACGTCTAGAGTTACCCAAAGGGCCGAAACAAGCCGAGTCCAAACTGTTATCAGCTTCCGATAGGCTTCTGGACATTTCATGCATAGTTGAAGCTGGCTGAACGACATCGCATAACAAACAAAAATCAAATGCCTCAGCTGTGTGGCACTGCTGCAATTTTCTGCATCATTTACTAAAGTAAACTGCTGCTGGAGTGGAATAGTCTGCGAGGAGATACCCTGTAACTCAAGTTTTTGAATCATGAAAAGAACTTATAATAAAAAAAATAATAACTTTGGTCAAAGATATGTTATAGAAAAGATCTTAATGCAAGAAACTAAAATTATTTTTCTAACGTTTTCAATGTAGGCTAAAATTGAGCTCAGATTTGCGAAACAATTTTAAAACTTCCTTACGCCGCAGTAGCTCACAACCTACGCACCCTGGCACTACCTTACAGGGTATTTGAATATTTCAAGTGCCTAACAGGATGCGCGTGTATTTGCCTCAATGGCGCCTGGGCGACAAGGCCGGATACGTGCGTTTGTTTGTGTGTGTTTATTTGTGCTCCATTGGAAATTCAAACAAGTGCAGCTGCAGAAGAAGTAGAAGTTGAAGTTGAGTGGCGTCTCTCAAGTGGTGTCGGTGGTTGGTTGGACTGATAGATGCGGCAAATTAAGATATCAGGCAGACGACGCTTTAGACGCTCATACAGACAAACCCATTCAGTAAAACACATACAGATACTTAGTCATACAGTGGCAAACTTCTTATTTTTTCCTTTTTTTTTTTTAGTGTCGGCTAAACGAAAGATAGAAAAAAATAAATACATTTATAAAGAAGCTACAAAAAAACCAAAAAACAGAACAGAACATTTTCCCAGCAGCCATAAAAGGCATCATCTAATCGCTACTTTCTGTCACATTGATGATAAAATTTGGGTCAACTTTTAGTGTGGTAGCACCTTTTGCTCTGTTCTATTCCACGCTCTTTGCTCTATGGTCTCTGTGTTATCCTTGGCATGCCAAAGATAGGCGACTGCACTACCGTCTAATGGCCTAGGCTAACAATTTGCTGCAGTTGTTGTTGGTTTCTTGCCATGGTTTTTATGTGCCGTCCCTTAAGTTGAGAGTCGCCGCCGACTTAGCTTGCTGGCTGATAATAAAAACGGGGCGTGGAATAGAAACTACAACAAAGTTTTTTTTTTTTTAAGGCAGCCGCCCAGTAGTCAAACCAAGTCAAGGCATATCCTTTATACTTTTTTTCTTTTCTTTGTTCGTATTTTTTATTTTTATGTTGTGGTTATTGTAATGGCCACGTAGAAGTAGAATTTGTAATACACTGCAACACAAACTTGGCCACAGACGCACTTCTCTATGAGCTAGCTTATGCAAGATATGCAAATTAAGCGGGCAAATGCGCGGCTCTAGGGATTGTTTTCTTTTTTTTTTCGATTCCTTTTACACTTTTTATGTGTGGAATGTGGTAGGTAACTAATGAGTTGAGGTCTTCAGATACTCTAGTTGTAATTACAGTGTGCTTTCCATTATAAAGAAAATACAGCATTAATTAACTAAGAATAATATACGTATAACAGTTAGAATAGAGTTTTAATTAACAAAATAGCTTGCCTAATTGAAGGCAAATATTTATTTTGTATTTCTAACTGCGTTACTTTGTTGTTAATCTAAGCTGAGTTAGTCCAGCACTTTTTCATTTCAAGTTTTATTTTTAATTTATTAATTAATTATTGAAGCTAGTACATTCAAGTACCTTGAGCACTATAAACATGTCATTAAATAATATTCAAACACGCTATCAATAGAATTTCATACAAAAACAACCCTTAACTCTTCAAATTGAAACCTATAATTTTCTTCCAGTGTCGCCTGCATATCCTCACAGTCGATGCGCTCGGCGGTTCTTGTAACAGATAACTGCTACACTTTCTGCTCGGCGATGCATAAAAAAGGTCCAACAACAAAGCAACAACAACATTAAGCACAAACCACACTCAAAACTCTTTCACAAAGTGTTTTTTATGACAATGGCCAATTGCATTTGGCCTTTCAGCTGCGACTGCAATGGCTTAAAAACTCACACGCGACTTGCAACGTGCAAGTTGCAACAGCAGCTGTAAAGCTGTAAAATTTCATATCAATTGACATTTGTTGGCGTTTGCATCGTAAAAGGCAAAAATTAAGCATACTGCTCATTTTTTATGGCTTTTTTCCAATGGACATCAAATAGATAAAACGTCAAACACTTTCGGCACTTTTGAACTAGAACATTTTTTTTGTCAGTTATCTTGCGTCTCCACAAATTAGGCAGTAAAACCAAAAATAAAACCAACGAATATGTAAATTTTCTCAAACGAATTTGTTATCACCATTTTTTTAAAACAAAGGTCGTCTATATAACAGAAAAAAAATTGGGTACTATATCATTTTAGCGCCATGATGCGGCAACAAAATGCTTTTGCCTTCGCCTATCAAGTACACTTGAAGAAAAAACAAAAGTCAAAAACAATGGCAAACAGTTCGTGATTGGCATAATTTTAAGTGGTTTGGCGCAGTTTTTGAGGTGTGAAATTAATTGAATATACAAAAACCTGACGAATGGAGTCGAGACGAGACGATCTCTGGCTAAAAATTCAAGGCTAACTTTAATAAAACACCTACAGGCTACAAAATATATAGATAAAAAAAAAAGAGTGCTACAAAAAAGCCAGCGATGAAAAATTATTATTATAGACTTTGTCCGGCAACTGTTGAAATTAATTGCAATTTATGATGACGTTTCAACAAAAACAACAAACCCAAAACAGCAGCAGCAACAATAATCATACAACAATAAAAAAAACAAAAGCTTAAAAAGTTGTAAAAACAAAAACAAATACGGGGAAAAAAAAAAAGAAAAACAACGCAGGTAAGCACAATAAACGTGCGACTCTTAATTAAGTCATGGCCTGGCCCGACTGAATTTTTGTAGTGGGCTTCGAGTGGCAACAGTGGCTCCATTGGCCAGTTAACTAAAAAAAAAAAAGCACACACACATACGTTTGGGGAACAATATTTATTAAACAATATATGTGAAGTGCTCAGGATGGTAGCTGCTGATGCTGATGATGATGACGATGATGGCAACCGATGCCGTTAAATGCTGCTTCTGCTCTCAAGTGTAACGAAAATATTGAAATGAATTTTTGTCAAGTGAGTAGAAAAACTTGAGCGAAATCCCATCTTTTGTGTGTGTGTGTGTGTGTGTGTAGGTTGACCTATCAAACACAACCTGGCAATAACAACAGCTGCTGGCAATTCATTTACTAAAATATTTTTCATATTAATATTTTCTCATAAAGAAATTTATATTTTTGCAAATTGCTTGTGGAATTCAAAATCAGCAGCCTTCTTCAAATTTCCCATAACTGAATATCGATATTTAATACAATTTTCATAGCAATTTTATATATTTTACCCAAATTCAATCACAATTTAAAATTTTTATAGTCAAACCTGTACAAAGTTTGCATTTCCTGGTGGGCATTTAACGAATTTGTCTCACTCGCAGAAGGTAAAAAAGCAAAAAAACCAATCAGGCAATTTTCATTACATGAGCTAATTTGCTTTTGTCTTTGGCAGCCCACATATGAAGTTGCCCGAGTTGTTGCCCCTTTTCCCTTGCTTACTCCTTTGCTGCACATTAAGAAAAATCAATCATGGCACAAAAATGATTTTTTTCTTTATTTTTCGTTGTTGTTGTTGTGTCGTTTACGATTTTGCAGACTTCCTTCAGCACCAACAACCCGCCCCGCCAACGTCTCATGCAAGTGTGAAATTTGCTGTAAACCACAAGAGGCATTAAATAAAAAAAAAATGCAAAGACTTGAAGGAAGAAAAGAGCTACAGCCATGCAGAAACGAAAATACCGCAAAGAGGTGCCGGCTATAACGGACATGAACGAACGAGCGAGCGAGCGAGCGAACGAACGTAGCTTGGAACACAACTTGATTACTGGCTCATTTAGTTTCATTTAAGCCAGGCGAACAACAACGACAAACATTGTAAAATGGCAACAACAACACGAAAAATGTTGGCCAAATGAGAGCATTTTGTGTGTGTGGTAAAACAAGTTAAGCAGAACCAAAAGACAGACAGACACAGCGACAAAAGGCAACAAAAAATTTGCTATGACGCCGCCTCAAAGCTGGCGACATATATTGTCTGTATATTGAAGGATTTGGAACCAAAGCGATCGAATTTCACACAGGCCTTCGATCGTTTTATACATTTTTATTTTTTTTAACGATATTGTCTCAATCAGTTATGGGATTTTTATGCCCAGCAGAAATTCACACCATACAGAAAGGCAGCGAAGCGACAAATATTTAAAAATTTGTTTTTTTTTTTTTTTTGCGTTCCCTTTTATTTTTGGTTGGTTAGACTGTATTTTGATATTCAGTGAATGCGCAGGCGCGACTGTGAAAACAAAAACTCAAAAATTGCAAGTGATAGAGCAAAATGTGAGGTATTTGAAGCAGCAGCAGCAGATACAGCTAGAGATACAACGGGCTAGAGATACACACACAGCAAGCGAGTTACAGATGCAAGATACATAATTGCCTGACTCGCAAACCTGCCGCTCAGCGTGTCAATGACAGCGCCAAAGATTGAGAGAGAAACAAGAGATAGAGAGAGAGAGCGCTTGCGAGTGAGAGAGCGGAGAGCGTGGTGTCAGTGTGTGCGTGAGAGCGACACCAATACAAACATAAACAGCGAATGCAGCACAAAATGTGCGAGCGAAAGGCAAAATGCAAAAGCAGGCAGTGGAAAAGAGAAACCAAACGTTCGAGAGAGCAGAGAGCGAGAGCGAACGCAAGATCAAGTGTCAGTGTGTGAGTGAGAAAAGAGAGTAAGATATGTTACTGTATTGGTGCGACATTTCCCCTCCAAAGAGAGAGAGAGAGATCATAACTTGCTCTAGCTACCTGCAAAATGTATCTGTATCTTTTTTTCTGTCGATCTTTCAGAAAATTGTGGGCTCAGACAGACACAGGCTTAAGAGTTCTTAAACTGTTTACTGAAATAACAAGACACGAGCATACGCTGGCGGAAGAAAATATTATTTTTCCATAGTAATTTTTACTCATTTTTGGCAATTAACCTGAAAAACGAGGGCCTGCAAAAATATTGAGAATACGAAGAAGCTGCATAAATAGGAATTTAAGCCAGAAGTACAAAAAAAAAAAACAACAATAATCAATAAATAAATAAATATAAAATTTAAGACAGCACAAGTTGTAAGCTGCAAAAATATATATATAAATTATAGACCAATTTATAAACATGAGTCGCTCTTTTCGTGAGTGTGTCTGTCTGTGGTGTGTGTGTGTGTGTGTGTGTTTAATGAAAGGTTCTTTCTGACAACATACAGAAAAAGTATCTTCTGTTCGGCGGCTCGTTCGCCTCTTTAAAGCGGGTATTAGCAAAATGCTGAAAAATTGCCAACACCAAAAAAAAAGAAACCGAAAATGAAATGAAATCGTCGACTGACAATTAGAATTGTCTGCTTGGCTTTTTGTGCTTAGCCATTGATTATGGGTTATGCGCGCTGTTAACTTTTTCTTCTTCTTTTCATTTTCGGCCAGTTTCGTGCACTTGGCAAACAAAATATATTTCTTGCGTCGATTATGAAAATATTTAAATTGTAGGAAGTGTATGATTATAATAATACTTCAAAACGGGCCATTTAGTTACCCATTGGGGCATGCAAATTCTAATTTATGAAAAGGGAGGAAGTCGAAGATTTTTAAGAAAATTTTAAAATAAAACACTTTTTTTACTACTTATGAAAGTTGATCATTAACTAGCGTTTGCTAGAAAGAAAGTAATCTCTATAAGCTGCCCGCTCACAAATATGTTTGTTGGTTCGTCACACACTCACAATTCAAAAAAAAAATAAACTAATCCGAGTGATTGCCACACATGTTCCGCTCTTTAGTCACAGCAGGTAGCCCCCAAAAGGCTTTCAATCTTCCAAAGGCCACATAAATCAAAAGACAGCCAATAAATATAAATTTTGCGGGTTTAGTGAAGCATGGACGCGTAATTAACCTCGTTTTTTTGTGCCAGACAGAATCTGAATATATATATGTATATGTAGGACAAGAGAGTTAATGCACATTAAAGATCATATATCACAACCCTTATAATTTTATTCCATAGCCAAAAAGGGAGGGCATCTACACACTAACAATAGGCAAGAAGCACACTTTTGATCCACTCTAAAACACTCCAACAGTCGATTCCATTCCATTGCCGGCACTCAAATAGCAGCGCGACACTGCCACAATGCCACAATGCTGCTGCTGCTGCTGCCACTGCCATTGCTGCTGCCAAAGTATCTTAAAGATGCACTTGAACGGTCGTTGATGCCGCAAAGCTCGTTACTCACTCAATATGCATGTTTCATCATACAGACCCATAGTATTTTTCATATACTCGTATATAAAATATCGCATGGCATAATATATATATTTATTATATATATTTATTACTTTTTCTTTTATGTATGTCTACACATCAAAATACCTCGCATTGTTTTAGTGGCTGCATCGTGTGGGCGCATTTGCTGAGCCCGCATATCAAATGAGCCTGATATTCAAAGCAACAAAAACAACATCAATAACAACGCCAGCTACAACAGCAACAAAAACAACAACAATGCAGCTCTCCATATCACAAAAACACACTATAATACACCAACAAAAATAAAATGCATTATAAGGACATTCATGATTAAAAAATATTTTCCTTGTGGTTACAAATTTATTGGAATATTTTAGATTTAATCAAATTTACGGATATGCACTTTGTGACTGGAGATTAAAAAAAATACTAACAAAATATCTAGGATATAAAATTTAAAGTTAAGCAGACTTTTTCTTTTGATTAAATGGCATAAAATTTAAAAAATAAAATAAATTCCATTGTTTGGTGATTAATTTTAATAACAACAGTTCAATAAAACAAGAATACTAAACGATTTCAAAATATATCGTTGAAAAAATACTATATATTTGTAAATATAAAAATACTATATACATATACATATGTATCATAATATGATGGTTCCAAAGATGATCTTATCAAAAAAACCAAGCATAGAACTAAAACGCTTTAAAAAGCTTCTTTGAAATGTTGTTATGTTTGCCATAGGAATTCTATGTTGGACAGTGTAATCGTAATGTAATGCAAGTGCGCTTGACAGCTGCCAGGGACTTTGCCAAGGAGCTTGCTCCTGTCACACACACACACACACATAGAGCCCTTCCTTAACAATTTTTGCATGCCAATAGCAAGAATTCTAAAAAGCAACAGCAACAACAACAATAACGTACTTTTTTCTACACATTTGGTTAGCTTCACGTTCATATTCCATAAGTACATAAAACCAAATCGATGTCGATGTCGCTGCTGTTGTTGGTTGGGATTTTCACTGGATGTATCATTCATTAAAATCTATGCAATGATATTCATAATTTGTGCACGCTGCAAACAATACTCTCTTTCGCTCTCTGCTTCGCAATCTCAATCTTGGTTGTAGTTTTGCCAAAAGATTATGAAAATTTTGGCCTGAAAATAAGCATTTTGGAAGGAAGCTTAGAAAAATCAGTTTCAACTTGAACTCAAAGACAAAAACGACGACGACGACGATGAAAACTAGAAACAATCCAAAACAAATAAATTATGCATTACAAACGTGCTGCTGACCCATTGCCATTTTCTAATTCAATTAAAAACTCAAAGAAAAATGTTTTTTTTTTGTTTTGCTTCTGCATTTGAATACAATTTCCCAAGGAGATGTTGTTGTTGCAACGGGAAAGTTTTTAAGTTTTTTTTTGCCTAAATGCACTACTGGGAAAGCCGCGGCAGTGCATCCAATGGGGGCACATCCACTTCAAGACCGCTGCATCCGTTGTTGCAACAAAAGTCTCAGAGACACTAATTTGACATAGTTATGCGCAACGAAATGAAAGCTGTGCAACTCCCAACAACTGCAATTGTTGTTGTTGCCGTGGCGAACGCGGCGTATGAATAATATTTAAGCTTTGGCTTCTCTTTTTTTCTGTTGTTGTTGTTGTTTGCCTCCTCCAATGGGGCGACAAATGCCAACTTGGATTCCGCCTTGGCTTCAACTTGAATTATGTGTGTGTGTGTGTGTGAAGCAACTACTTGAGAGCATTTTTGTTGCCCCACTTGCTGCCCCCTCTGGCTGCGAGAGAGAAGCATAGAAAAGTTTTCTTCTGGCTGGCAATATTTTCGATCAGGGTTATTATAGATTATTTACTGCTTGATAGCATGGAAAATTCGCAAAATCTTAACAAAGCTACGATATTACTCATACATATATTACCCGAAAGAAAAAGGCTTTAGACAAAATATTAAGGTATGAAATAAGACATAAATTTAGGTAAGCTTAAGCTTGATATATATTTGACGCTTAGTAAATGCTCTGATTTAAATAAACATTATGAACTTTTGAACTTTTGCACAACAACCCAATTTTAGACTTTATTGCTGCAGTCTAAAAGTTGATTTACTTTTCTCAAAGTAAACTCACATTTTTGGTGGTGTTTGAGTGTGTTTGGTGTGCCTAATAGCTGTGACATAGTCTGTGACTGCAGGGGGTCGACGACATATGACAATGTACACAAAAACAACAACAACAACAACAGCGTCAACAACAACGGCGACAATGTTGTCGGCACATGCCACGTTAATGAAATTTAAAAATTTATAAAATACTCGCACCACTAAACAAACAACAGCAATTGCAGTGCAACTGTAACTCAATTAATTAATAACAATATAGCAGCAACAGCAACTGCAAAAGCAGCAACTTTAGCAAAAACAACAAACAAAATAATTACGTAAGAAAAAGTTTCATATTTGCAACGCCGCAAAACAAAACGACTGCAAAAAAGCAGGAGCAGAAAGTTATGACGAATAATAAATACACTTTATGAAAGATATTTTTGCGAAAAGAAATCAAAATGGAATGAATGAAAGTAAATGATTAGATAAACTGATAAGTGTAGCACTTTTTTTCTTACAAAGATTTGTCTGTTGAGCGACGATTTCATAATACCCCACGAGTATCGGCAACAGCAGCAACTAATGAAGAAGCAACAGCTAGGAGCAGCAGCAGCAGCAGCAACGAAACGCAGAAAGGCAGAAAACGCAAACTATCCAAAAAGCTGTACAAAGTTTGCACTACTAAAAAGGTAGCACGAAAGTGAGGGGAAGAGAGAGAGAGAGAGGTAGCATATGTGTGTGTTTTGGAATTTAAGATGAGTGGGCGGTGGGCGTTGTAGTTTAGCGTTGTTGTTGTTGTGCCCTATGCCTTGGCAGACGACAGAAGTTTTCTTTTTTTTAATGTAATTTTAAGTGGCATAAGTCGACAGCCAAAAACATAAGTACAAACAGAGAAATGGTTGTTGCGCTATGCATATATGACAGGTGGGCGTGTTGGGCGTGACATTTACATGCAACAAGACCCAAAACATAACAACAACAAGAACAACAACATCATACAGTACTTACTGTATGCAGGCATGCATTATGCCAAATTAAGTTAGCGTTTGGTATTTTCAGTTATTTTTAGTTAGTTTGTTTTGTTCTTTTCTTATTTCGGAGGGCAAACAACAACAAAGTCATCAGAATTACAGCGAAAAGAAAAGAAATGAGATGGTAACTAAAAATGACATTAAACAAACGTAAAGTTAACAACAACAAAATTACAGAATATTTTAAGGTACAACGAACAGGAAAATTAACAACTTCGAAATGAGCTGTTAACAAAGATATTTTAGTTAAAGTAAAGAATGGAACCGGAGGTAGATTTTACGATTGCCCCAATTTAAGATAAATTCCAACTTATTTCTGACATTATTCACAACTTAATTTTCGCATTTTAGCTGCAGTACAAAAGTTACAGAAAAATAATTGATTATAATATTATTAATCTGGATTAAAAAATAGTTAATCTTTTCAAAATAAAACACAAATAAGCATTAACTAAAAAACAAGCTTGTAAAAGTCTTTAGCCATAGAAAAATATTTATTTAACTTCAACAGTTAGCCAACTCGTATAGCAAATATCAAATTTATAGTAAATAAAAAGTTTCAAATGGATAAACTTACTGAACAAAAGCAGAATCAAAATCCCTTCTAGTGATTACCTTTACAACTGCACAAAGCATTTAAAAAAACATTTGCTAAGCAAAGCAGAGCAAAAAAAAACCATATCGTGGCACTCAAAAAAAAAACCGGCGACGCTGGCAGCGCTGTTAGCGTTATAGAGAGAACGGCAGCAGCAGCTTGTTGCGCGCGTGAATGTAAAAGGCATTAAAAAAATGGCATAATAATAGCATTCAAACTGTAATGTTGCCAACCGAGCAACCAACCAACAAACGACGACAACGACGACGATGTTGCTGCTGTTTCAGTTGACGCCAGCAACAGCAGCGACGACGACGACGATGAGGAAAATGTTGCTCGTTAATGTATGTTGCTGGCGCGTCGCATGCAACATTCATATGCAATATTTTAAGCTTTGCACGAGTGGATAGAAGTGGCGGACGGGGGGTGGATGGGTGGGTGAATGTATCTGAAAGATTGTTGAGCCATGCTAGTTGTTTGTATGACATAAATGGGCACGGTAGCAACTCGTAAATTTGCTGACTACGACAACAACAACCATTCAAACACACACACAAACACTTCTTTTTTCTTATAATTCTCGCGTTTGTTGCATTCAGTTGCAACTTCCAGTTTTAAGCTGCAAAATGATGGTGCATCGCCTAATGCCCAAATATCTACTAAATGTGCAACATGAATATTACGACTCAAATCTTCTTTGCAACATACAAACATACATATGTATATGTAGTGAACATATGAACATAACATAAACCCACACGCGAATATGAGAAAGTCATCAGACATGCAAAAGCATTGTAAAGTTATGGATTTTAAGTTCGAGAAATGGCAAAGAATGCGAAAACGATTTGAAAAACGGCGCCAAAACACATTTAGGTGGGAGAAGCGGAATTAACATATATAAAATAAATTAAGAATTTTTATAGTTAAGATATATCAGACAATCTTCTAGATATATTTTAGACAACTTATTATATTCCCTATTAAAATCTTATATCTGTTTTGTAACGCAATGAATATTGTGAATACTTTTTATACCCGAAATTCGCTTTACCATTACATTTCACTGACCCTGTTTTCTTCTTTCTATTCAGACCATAACATACCCTTTCAATTATCAAGTGCCAAAATGTTTCTCAATTTGCTAAATTGAAAAAAAAAAAAAAAAAAACACTCAAATGAAACTTACCACAAACATTATTAGAAAATGTTTCTCAGAACAAAATGCAAGACAAGTTGACATACGACAATAGAAACTGAATTTTATGGCTTGAAGAGTTGCAGACTCCTCAACTAGAGGACTTAGTTGCTTCACTTAAAGGCAGTGTGGCATGCAACATGGGCAATAGCAACATACTCAAAGTGGTAGGGAGTTGGGAGGGCAGCCAGACACTCGTGTGTTGCAACACGACGCCAGCAACGAAGAGTCCGTGTTGCTGGCCCAAAAAGGACGAAAGGGATGAGAAGAGTGGGAACAAAACATACATGCATGAACACGAAATGTTGCAAGACAGCCTGTTGAGTGTCACTGCCACCGGTTGGCGACAAATGTTTAACCCTAGAGAGAAACTAATAGTGTTAAAGGGGCAGCGAAACGAATTCAAAATAGGTCATAAAAAATCGTCAACAATTTATATACGAATTTAATCAGATTTGAATAAATCATTTTTCCTAAAAAGTCATAAAAATAACTAATTAATTTGACATTTCTGACGCCCGACTTGAACAAATCTTTCATTGATTAGAGCATGTATATAAAAACATGTATATATTTAAGAAATCTTAACAACAATTGCTCCCCTGACACTGTCTGATAAGCATTCGATTTTTCATAATCTCAGCTTTATAAAAACATATATAGCTTTTTATAGCTTAACTAATTAGTGTCGAAAGAACAAAACTATATAATAAGTTGAATTTGTTTTCATGTCGATCGTTTTGCAGCCGCAACAACAACAACGAGTTTTTTTTTCATCTCTCTCAAAACACACATATGAAATCCAAACTAGTGTGAACAAGCAACATTTCCCCTACTTTTAGAGAGAGAGAGAGAGCAAAACAATTGCTCCGCTCTCACTCATGTGTGTGTGAGAGAGCGCAAGCAGCACATGCATGTGCATGTTGCTTATAACTGCATATATGCAAGCCAGCAACAACAAACAAACACGTATAGGAAATGCACTCGCGCAAAAGAGCGCAACGTATGTGAGAGCGAGTTTGTCGTCTTGTGTACATGTGTATGCATCTGCATGTGCATGTGTATTAAGTGTGAGTGCAGGCAGCATGCTGAGGCAGCGCAGCAAGCAGAGCACGAACTAGCAGGCACACACACACACATATTTTTGTCTGTCTGCCTGCCTGCCTTTTGCTGTTTGCGCTGTGTGTGTGTGTGTGTGTGTTCGTTGCCGTCGTCGCTCGTAAAAACATTTTCAACGAGCCAACGGAGTGGATGGCGTGCAACTTTAGCAATCAGTTTGAGTTGAAACGCGAGGCGGTTAACATGCTTTAAGAAAACGAGCTCCGAGGCAAATGTAAAGCGAGAAATCTTTAAAAGAAGAAATAGTTTTCAAAAAATAAACGCAAACACACACGATACACGATTTATTCCAAGTGCCAACGTTGAACATCAAATCAAAATTCAAATGCAATTTCTATACAAAATACAAAATAATGATGAAGATGATGTTTAAAGTGTTGATTAGCTGAGCTAAAAAAAAAAGTGCACGCAACGCTATAAAAAATAATAGAAAACTAAACACGCAATAACAACAACAACGAACACACACACACCATATTATACACAAGGATTACGGTTACGCGTTGATAAAAAAAAGGAAACAAAAACAACAAAAAATGAAAACCAGAAAGTGAAATAAAATTTTTCTACAAAAGAAAAAATAAAACCAAAAATCAAATATCCCCCAAAACCCACCATTTTTAAAAGAAAATTCTAGCTGGGAAAAGCTGGAATTATTTTTTGAAACAAACAAAAAACATACACAAAAATCAAAAACATGTCGTCAACAACAACAACAACAACAATAACAACGAGATATACTCGCCTGTTGCTGCTTGTGCTGCTTACAACGCTGCTGGCAGCGACGCATGCGCAACAATGCGCCTGGGAATTTGTGCGCACCACAATGGACATCAAGTGTAATGTTCGTGCTCTGGATCAGGGCTTAGCATTGGATCTGCAAGTGGCCGAAACAGCAAATCGTTTCGAATTGCAATGCAGCCCGGATCTGTTGCATGCCAGCGAACTGCAAAATGGTCTCTTTCGCAAGCTACAGAAACTAGCGGAGCTGCGTGTCGATGCCTGCAAGCTGCAACGTGTGCCGCCAAATGCATTCGAAGGCTTGCTCTCGCTCAAACGCTTGCAACTAGAGACGCACAACTCGCTGTGGGGTCCGGGCAAGACGCTGGAGTTGCATGCCCAAACGTTTCAGGGTTTGCGTGAGCTAAGAGAACTGCATTTGGCTGATAATAACTTGCGGCAACTGCCGGAGGGTGTATGGTGCAGCATGCCCGGCTTGCAACAGCTAAATCTAACACAGAATCGCATACGTGCCGCAGAATATTTGGGTTTCTCAGAGAAACTTTGTGTGGGCACACCAACGCTCAATCAGCTGAGTGGCGGCTCCGAGTTGCAGCTACTCGATTTGTCACACAATGAGTTGAGAGCGCTGCCGGATGCTTGGGGCGCCTCCCGTTTGCGTCGCCTACAAACGTTGAGTCTGCAACACAATAACATCAGTTCCCTATCACCCAACTCCCTGGCGGGTTTGAGTTCCCTTCGCGTGCTCAATCTGTCGCACAATCATCTCGAATCGTTGCCATCGGAGGCATTTGCGGGCAACAAGGAGCTGCGCGAATTGCATTTGCATCATAATGATTTGTACGATCTGCCAAAGGGTTTGCTGCATCGTTTGGAGCAATTGCTGGTGTTGGATTTAAGCGCCAATCAGCTGACCAGCCATCATGTGGACAACAATACATTTGCCGGCTTAATACGTTTGATAGTCTTGAATCTATCGAATAATGCTTTGACACGCATTGGCTCCAAGACCTTCAAGGAGTTATATTTCCTACAAATTCTCGATATGCGCAACAATTCCATTGGACATATTGAGGAAGGTGCTTTCCTGCCATTGTATAATCTGCATACGCTGAATCTTGCCGAGAATCGTTTGCATACTTTGGATAATCGCATATTCAATGGATTGTATGTGCTGACAAAGTTAACGTTGAACAACAATTTGATTAGCATTGTGGAAACGCAAGCGTTTCGCAATTGTTCTGATCTCAAAGAACTCGATTTAAGCTCCAATCAGCTGTTGGAAGTGCCTGAGGCGGTGCAAGATTTGAGTATGTTGAAAACCTTGGATCTGGGTGAGAATCAAATCTCAGATTTCAAAAATGGCACCTTCAACAACCTGAATCAATTGACTGGATTGCGTCTCATTGATAATCGCATTGGCAATATAACAATCAACATGTTTCAACAGCTGCCACGTTTGAGTGTCCTGAATTTGGCCAAGAATCGCATACAAAACATTGAACGTGGCTCGTTCGATAAGAATACCGAAATTGAGGCAATACGTTTGGATAAGAATTTCCTTACGGATATCAACGGCATCTTTGCAACACTTGCATCGTTGTTGTGGCTTAATCTATCCGAGAATCATTTGGTTTGGTTCGATTACGCATTCATACCATCGAATTTGAAATGGTTGGACATCCATGGCAATTATATTGAAGCACTGGGTAATTACTACAAACTGCAGGAGGAGTTGAGGGTCAGCACGTTGGATGCCAGTCATAATCGCATTACAGAAATCTCACCCAATTCGGTGCCCAATTCCATTGAGCTGCTGTTCATCAATAACAATATCATCAGTCAAATACAACCAAATAGTTTTGTCGACAAGACCCGATTGGCTCGTGTCGACCTGTATGCGAATGTCTTGTCCAAAATCTCGTTGAACTCGCTGCGTGTGGCACCCGTGGCACAGGATAAGCCACAGCCAGAGTTTTATCTTGGTGGAAATCCCTTCGAATGCGATTGCTCCATGGAATGGCTGCAGCGCATCAATAATCTGACAACGCGGCAACATCCTCGCGTCGTGGATCTTGCCAACATTGAGTGCCTTATGCCACATAGTCGCCAGGCGCCGCTACGTCCACTCTCCAGTTTAACGTCCGCGGATTTCCTTTGCAAATACGATTCACATTGTCCCTCAACTTGCCATTGCTGCGAATACGAAAGCTGTGAATGTGAATTGATTTGTCCGAATAATTGCAGCTGTTTCCATGATGCCAACTGGTCCAGCAATGTTGTTGATTGTGGCAAACAGGATTTGTTGAACTTGCCGCCACGTTTGCCACAGGATATCAATGTGCTGTATTTGGATGGCAACAATTTGCCAATGCTGCAGGAAACGCATCTCGCAGGACAAAGGAATTTGCATACCCTATATTTGAATGCCTCCAATTTGATGACCTTGGGCAATGGCAGTTTGAGTCAGCTGCCCAATCTTCGTGTGCTGCATTTGGAGCACAATAAGCTGAGCGCGTTGGATGCAACAGCATTCCGTTCATTGAACCTGCTGCGCGAGTTGCACTTGCAGGGAAATCAACTCTCCCTCATTGGCAACTCTACATTTGAGCCGTTGGTTTCATTGCAATTGCTGCGTCTGGATAACAATCGATTGACAACGCTGCCCATGCAACAGCTGGCCAATCTTCAGTATAGAAACAATCTGCAGGGCTTGACACTGGGCCGGAATACATGGAGTTGTCGCTGTCAACAGTTGCGAGAGCTCGTTCAGTTTGTAGCGGATAATTCGTTAATTGTTCGCGATACTCAGGACATCTATTGTGTCGAATCGGGCATTAGGCGAGAATTGGAACTATTATCGTTGGGTCCACAGCAAAAGTTGCTCGGCAGCGATTGCTCGGAGCTGCTGGATGCCAGTGCTAGTAATATTAGCTCTGCTCAGGATTTGGCCAATGGTTATCGTTTGCCATTGCTTGCTGCTGTATTGGTGCTCATCTTTCTGGTTGTCATCTTGATCATTGTGTTCGTCTTCAGGGAGAGCGTTCGCATGTGGTTATTTGCCCATTATGGTGTGCGAGTGTGTGAGCCACGTTTCGAGGATGCTGGCAAATTGTATGATGCCATTATATTGCATTCCGAGAAGGATTACGAGTTCGTTTGCCGCAATATTGCCGCCGAGCTGGAACATGGTCGTCCACCCTTTCGATTGTGCATTCAACAGCGGGATTTACCGCCACAGGCAAGTCATTTGCAGCTGGTGGAAGGAGCACGTGCTTCCAGAAAGATCATACTAGTGCTCACACGACATCTGCTTGCCACCGAGTGGCAACGTGTCGAGTTTCGCAATGCATTCCACGAGGCATTGCGAGGTTTGGCCCAGAAACTGGTCATCATCGAGGAGACAAGTGTGTCCAGTGAGGCTGAGGATGTTGCTGAATTGGCGCCCTATCTCAAATCGGTGCCTTCAAATCGTCTGCTGACCTGCGATCGTTACTTCTGGGAGAAGTTGCGCTATGCCATACCAATTGAGTTGTCGCCGCGTGGCAATAACTATACATTGGATCATCATGAGCGCTTCAAGCAGCCCGTTTCACCTGGCTTGATCTTTAGGCAAGCGCCACCACCGCCAGCCTACTATTGCACCGAGGATATGGAGGCGAACTATTCATCGGCGACAACAGCAACACCTTCACCACGCCCCATGCGACCCGTTGTTGAATCGTTGGCCATGCGACCGCCATCGGAGCATATATATCATAGCATTGAATCGGAATATAGCGCCTATGATCAACATGAGGCATTATCCATGATGCAACAGCAGCATCATCAACAATTGCAGGCACATCAGCTGCAACAATTGGCCAGGCAGCAGCAGCAGCAGCGTCTACTCCAGCCACAATATCGTGTGCAGTCGCAGTCAGCAGCAGCAGCAGCAGCACTAGCAGCAGCGCAGTCAGCAGTAGCAGCGGCGTCAGCAACAGCTCCCATTCACTTGCGCAGCGGCAGCGGTTTGAGTCAAGCCAGCACAAGCACACAGTCAACGGCGCAAGCATCAACTTCCGCTGCGGCAGCACAACAACAACAACAACAGCTGGCAGCGGCAGATGCAGCTGGTAGCAACGCCAATAAGAACCAAGCTTTTTTGGTCTAACTCTCTCTTCCTCTCCCTTTCTCTCTCTCACACACTCGCGCACTCTTTGTGTCACTCGCTCAACGGTTCCTGCGCAAGGGCGGCCATCTTGAAGCTGTTCGCACGCTTGCGCGCCAGGCAAAAGTACACACACACACACACCATATGTACATATACATATGTATGTATAACAAATAAAAGACTTTTTTTTCGTAGGCATTTCATTTTTCGCATGCGCCTTCGGTGTTCAAGTGTAGTTGTTGTTGTTGTTGTTGTATGGCACAACATATACACACACACGCATATATATATATACACACACACACACACATTATATTCATAGGCTTATTATTAATAATAATAATAAAAAAAAAAACAAACATTATTACTAGAAATGTTGCAAAAAGAAACACTTTCAAATTCAATGTGATATATTAATTTAAAATAAAATATATAAAAATATATATATTTAATGCAGAATATTAAAAAAAAACTAAACTGTAATTGTAGCCATTAGTTTCTAGACTGGCAAGAATTAAATAATATTTAATAAAAAAAAAAAACTTATGAAACACACACACATTTACATTTAAATACCACACACAAGAAGCAAACGAAACATTCGCATAGAGATTTCATCAAAAAATCTTAAAAACTAAATAAATGTAATACAAATATATATATACTATATATATAGTTATGTGTATATAGCAGCAGCAGCAGCAGCAGAGATTCATGCATAGAA
Organism: Scaptomyza montana; assembly: GCA_018904305.1. Taxonomy (NCBI): domain Eukaryota; kingdom Metazoa; phylum Arthropoda; class Insecta; order Diptera; family Drosophilidae; genus Scaptomyza; species Scaptomyza montana. The sequence continues at coordinate 2,034,725 of JAEIGR010000005.1, read as the reverse complement.
ATTATTTAGCACACTTAAATGTATTTATGTAATAAATAAAAATAAAAGCAAATACAAACTAAACTAAATTAAATTAACTAAAAGAAATGTATTATTAAATTAATTATTACAATTACAAAAAAACAAAACAAAAAAACACAAACAAAAACTATATATGAACAAAAAATAAATACAACAAAAAAAACTATTAAAAAAATATATATACAAAAATTAAACAATTACACTTTTTTCTTGTCAGAGAATTATTTTTATTTACAGCAACTTTCAGATCAACAAAAGGTAAGAGATGTGAGGATATTAATTGAAAATTATGTGTTAAAAAAACAATATTCAATTTATTAACATTTAAAATGTTTTCAACATTTGCCGCATTCATAATCAAAAATTGTTATTTAACAACTCTTGTGAACGCAATTTTAAATTACACTTTGTTATTCAAATTAATTGGCACTTTGCGCATTACCATATAAACCTCAAAAGCCTCAAAACCCTATTGGGACGGGGGAGGCAGTAGCCAACTGAAACCCCAAAAAAAAAATAATAAATAAATATATGCATAAAACTAACTAAATAACGAAATGAAAAGTACGCACAAAGTTAATTGCTTGTAAATAATTATTTATAAATAAATTAATTGAAAATGCACTCGAACAAACACAGTTCACACACACACAAACACCAATAGAAAACATAAAAGTGCATTATCCAAAATTATTATTTGTACAAAAACTAACAAAATGCATTTGCTGCTTTTGAGCGTTTATTTAAAGCTCTGGCATAAATTCTCATTTTATTTGAATGGCCCGACAACAAACCGCAGCAACATTCAAAAACACAACGATACAAAAAAAAAAAAAAAAATCCTTTCTAACTAACCATGCAAAAGGGCTTCATAAAGCAACAACAACTAAGAGCACAGCACAATAGAGAGAAACTACTAAAAACTAAATCCATTATTTAGCCGCATGAGTAATTTTATAAATTAATTACCAGCATTGTCCGCTTGCGCCAATTGTTCAAATGTTGCAAAAACTTTTCAATGTAATTAGTTTCATTTTAAAAGTGCAACCAGCACATGATATAAATATACTTATATAGAGAGAGTTCCTAAATGAGTGCAGCGAGTCGTTTAATAAATGATACCATTTAATATTGGACAATTTTCTATTTATGAAAACTTAGAAAGAACGAGTAAAAACTTGTAAACTTCATTCAAGTACTCACCTAATGCACGAAAAAAGTTGATGAAGTTGTTAATATCCAAAAGATATATAAATAAATAATAACATTTGTTAATCTCATACAGAAAGCTCGAAGTATTTCTCGACAGGCGGCGTCAAAAACTTTAAAGCGAATTCGAATGCCTTCTAAAATATTTACTTTAATCTAAGTTCCAAGTAAAAACCACGCCTCTCTCCCTTTTGACCACTGCCAGCCCAGCACTACACTTTACGGAATTCCGTCTGAATTTCTGGCTTGTTTATGGACCCAGCATATTGGCATGTGTCTATTTCTGGTCTAACCCTGACACTTTTTTGGCACTGACTTGGCCAAGAGCACTTGCCAAAGTCGAGCGCAAGCAGTAATCGCAATTGCAATCGCAATCCCAAAATCGTTGGCCAAAATCGTTGCGATGCGCTTTGCCAAAATAAAAAAAGCAAATTGCATATTTTATGAGTACAAAACTTTTTTGCCATGTTATACACTTCCAATATACAAACACACACTCATTCAGCATGGCATCGATAGCAAATTAAGTATGTCAATTTCTGCAGTGCAAAAAGCACACACAAAAAACAAATGAACCAAAAATTGCAAAATTGTAAAAGCCAGAACCAAAGCCAAACTTACAAACTTGCGGAAAACGAAACAAACTAATTGAAAATCAATAAAATGCCGGCAAAAAAAGAACTACAAAAAAAGAAACGGCGATACTCGCATTTTTGAATAGGTCATTGGCATTTGAGCTTTAACGTTGTATGTATCATCATTTTAGGGGCTTAAACACAACTACATAGTAGCAGGATGACACGACAGCGGCAAGAAATAAAAATCAGAAAAAACAACAACGCATATAAACTTAACTTAATAGTAGTATATGCGGCGGCTTCCAGCTGCTTGTAATTAAAATTTTTTGCAGCCCAAATTATAGAAAGAAAAAACTATTAAATCTTGATATTGACCTTGAAGAATTACATAAGAATATATATTGGATACATGTTTTGAAAGTAGTTTTCTTTGATATTGAATAATAATAATAATGTTGTATGAAAATCTCAAGTCATAGTTTAGTTTCTTAAAGTAACTCAGCTTAGAGTTCTGACAAGTGAAGTAAATATTTATTTAACAAGAAAGATTTTCAAAGTCAAATCGTTTCTCAATCGAACCTTTAAGTTCTAAGTTCTATTAAAAATGCATTTATGCAAATTCCATTGATTAGGTTGAACGCTTACATAAGACACTGTGTACTGGCTAACAAACTGGCTAAATGGCATTAAGTTGTGTGGCTGCCTCGACTCGACGCTGGCAAATTGATTTGTTTAATAATTAAAACACGCAAACTGCATATGTAAGGCAAATTGCATTCGGCCATAAAAGGTAGTATCAAATAATGGATAAAATAGTAGTAGCTCCATATTGTATGTATATAGTCTGTTGTCTGTTTAGATGTCATACAGGTATTTGCAATTAATGACACTTGACAGCATTAGATAAACGGCAAATTGCATATTCCAATGGCTTAACGTTTATTCATACATAATAATTAGAGCCTAGGGGCTACTTATGGAGCAACTAAACCAATATATATATATATATATGTACATGTATATATCTATACTATTCAACATTTGTATGCTTGTTAAACTCACTCGCCCCCCTCCGGGCTAACAATAAAAGCTAATATAACGCAGTTTACATGAATCACCCGAGGTGTAGTTTTTGATTTTGAATATAACTTCAATGCTAAAGCTTTGGGTTTGGGGTGGGGTGGGGGAGTGTAAGTGGTTCAACAACGCTCGAGGGGCAAGCAACAAAAACAACAACAACAACAACATCAGTGAATCTAAAACGCAAACACACAAATATTTATGCGTTTATTAAAAACCCAAAATTAATACACTAAAACAACAACGATTATGCATGCTATAACACAAACATTTAGTTGCACAAGAGGGTGGGGGGGGTGTAAGAGCAACCCCTTTTTTATATACCCTTGCTTATCGCCATGTTGTACGCTTGTAAGCGCTACCCCCGCTCTACTACGCCCACAAACCAAAAAGGGGTTTTTGCTTTTTGTGTTCATTTATAGCAAATATTTTGCATACCGTATTTGTATTATTTTTTTTTTTTGTTTTTTGGGCTATGTTTGTTAATAAAAAATGCAAACAAGGGGTTGTTGAATTCGCGCTGGGTCGATATACCCAGAAACTGGTTCACTGTGGCAGCAACAACAACAAAAACAACAGCAACAGACAGAGCGGGGCAGCAGGAAGTGTGGCAGCTTACTATTTGCATATCATGTCAGAAGAGAGAGTGTGGTGTAGCGAGGGGGGCGCTCAAACGGGGTAGAGAATCAGGCACTAAGCGCATAAATAGACAACTGCATAAAAAAATAAAACAAGTTGCGTTGGTTTGTTGGCTTTTGTTGATGTAGCTGTTGTTGGCTTTTGGTTCTCTTTCGGTCAGCTTGAACGGCAAACTTGCCCAAAAGTTGCTGCCGCCACTTGCATTTTTGGGTTTCGGGCTTCAGCTATTAATTTTTGGCTAGCTTGGCAATGAAAAAAAAAATATTGGTTTGTTGCAAGCGCCATTTTTCTACAAAAGTCGAACAGTTTAAATTGCTTGGTCCGTAGTTAAAGTGAAAATAAAGCTACAACATACTAAGAATTAAATATTTAAAGTCTATTTTGTTTGATTAAAAACGAGAAAATTTGTCAGGCTTAAATAACTGTCATAAAAGTTAGGTCCTAAAAGCTGATGTAAATCTTTTGAGTTGTAAATTGTTGCAAATACATTAATGTATTCAGAAATAATATTTTACTGCATTAAAAAACTAGTTTTAACAAAGTTGTTTGACAATATTTCCTTTTACCTTAACTTCTTTTTGCTACTTTTAATTTTAATTCAACTAATGCAACATTTCCACATCTTCTTCGACTTTAACTTCTCCAAGAACTAGCTGTAAAAATATTTTGATTTTTAACAAAATTATTTGTGTCACATTTTGTAATAAGCTTATGTAAGGAAAACTTTTGTGTGACAAAATATTGCCGCACCTGGATTGGATTGGCAGCTCAATCCTACCCCGATCTCCAGGCACCCACCACCTCCTCTTCGCCGCTTTGATGCTGATTGTCAAAAGAAAAGAAGCATACCTTATTTTTTTTCTACTATACATACTACATACATATGTATGAATGAATGTTTGCATTTCGTACAATGTGTGCGAAAGTGCGCGAATTTTTATCTTAGCTTTGGCAATCTGCGTAAAATGATTTATTCATATTCATAACTTTTGTTGCTGTTGTTGTTGCTTGCCTCTGATTCTTGTGAGTGTGTGTGACTGACTGACTGAGTGACAGACTGAGAGCTGCTTCCCCAACAATAACAAGAAGAAGAGTCAAAGAGGCAGAAGTAATTCGAGTGCCGTTTTTCGCAACACATGCGCCAAAGCATTTCCCACGGCATCAAAATTGTTGCTATTGCAGCCTCACCTTGTTTCATGCAGAGAGGAAAAGAGAGAGAGGTGAGAGTGAATGAGAGGCGGCATGCAGGTTGAAACGTTGCGCACTTCCTTCATTTGCATTACAATGATAAACTCCAAAGTGTTTGTTGCAAAGAAATTCTTAATTCTTTCGGTTTTTTTTTTTATGTAGATAGATTTAAGCTAGAAACGCTAGCTTTATTTATTTATGGCAGACAACAAAGAATAGAAAGAAAGAACACAACTTTTTTGTATGCGTTTCAACATATCAACATGATGGTAGAAAACAACATGATGTGGAACAAATTTAGCCTCATTTTTTGTTTTCAATTTCTTGACATAATGAGTTATCAAACTGAGCGGATACGCTCATTAAACATAAATTTTGCCATCGATCTAGACACTTACACACAAACACAATCAAATAACTAAAAATGGCAGCCAAATGTGTCATCATACCACACAGACACAACATAGTTTCAATTTTAGCTGCCACAGATGGCGCAGACACAGATTTAATGAAGCTTAATGAAGCCATCGAATTTGTACATTTCGTGAATAATTATTTGTGGCTCTTTTCGGTTGAACAACAACAGCAAATTTTCTTCAGCTAATTGTTATGCAATGGCAGACAGTGTTGTGACCATTGCGGAAATACCAACAACGCAACCAGCAACAACAATAGCAAGTCCGTTGAACTTGATGCCACGTCATCATCGACACATATGTATGAATATTTTTTGGAAGGCAGACAGTCAAAGCAGAAGCCCATCATCAACATTAAACATCTATCTATCCATCTAGCCATCATAAGTTGTGTGTAGAACTTGAGAGGCTTGAAAAAAAAAAATTAAAACTCATGATGTGACCGAAAGCATCAAGTGTAGAGAGTACAGTGAAGACTCACAACAAGAAAGACTGTTATGACTTTATGTAAAATCTGTAACTAAATTATAGTGAGATTAAATCACTTTTATTTGAGCCTCCGGCGCTGACTGCTATTTTCCCTTAGTTGGACCGCAAGAACGCTTTAGTGATTCTCTAGGCTGTTAATACTTACTTGAGTAGCATACAAGAATTAAATGAAATCAATCCCACAAATCAATAAAAACCTGAAACGTCAGATAAAACACTGTCTATGACAAATATATTTCCTCTCATTTTGCTATCTTAAGTAACTTAACTCATGCCAAAACACTTGAAGATCTCTTTCAATTCAGTTTCAATTGCTTTACTAATGAATGCTAATAGAACTATTTTTAATAAGTTATAAGATAACAAATGTAAGTTTCAAAACTGAAACAGTTTAATACAGCAGCTGTTGATTTTCAAGTGTTTTCGTTTCGTTCTCCGAATAAAAGGTTTTCTTAAAATCTCTTTTTTTCAACAATGAAACCCTTTTGACTACGTTGGTTTACTTCAAGAGTATTTACTGTACTGTTTGAAGACCTTGCTTCAATATCGGCAACATTGCAACCTCACACACACACACACACACACTCAGACAGCAGCCACTTGTGTTTATCATATCTGTCTCTCTCTCCGATTCTTCTCCTTTTTTGTACAAATCATCAACTTAATTATGCTTATATTAAGGCTGCTTTTTTCAACTGCACGCCGCCAACTTTTCACATGACCACTGCTATAGCTGAGAGGGGAAAAAAGGGTTGAGGAGTATGAACGGGGTATTTAGCTAGAGGCAAGTGCCAGTAGCTCGAGTGCAACAACTTTACTTATTTGTAGCCAACAGCAACTGTTGGCGCTGTTGTATCTGTATCTGTATCTATATCTATATCTATGAATCTGCATTTGTATCTGTAACTGTGGCCATTGGGCAAACAAGTGTGTGTGTGTGTGTGCGTGTGTTTGCGTTTTGTCAAGTGCACTTGTGGCTTATTTGCATATAGTAGGCACTTTGGTAATTGAATTCAGTTAGCCGACAGAGTTCGAACGCAAAAAATAGAAAAGATGGTACAACTCACGCGCATGCTTGATTGGATAGAAAAGTGGTTCCCCCTACCTGCTACCCACCCCTGTTCCCATCATGACTTTCTGTGTGGTGAGATAAAGACTGCCCGTTTTATGATTTAGTTGAGTTGTGGCCACAATTAAGCAGAACCTTTCTAGGCACACTAGGCACTCGAAAACTCTGTAGAAAAATATACAGTTAAGAAACGTGGCAGCCAAGTGCCTGGCCCAACAACAAAGCAATATGCAAATGTTCATTGCATGAATTCCAATTAGGCAAAAAAAAAAAGAAAATAAGAACCAAGAAAAAGAAGAAGAGAATCAATTCTTAAGTGTGTGTGTTTGCATTTACAAATAGCATGAACGAACGAGTCATAAATAATTTTTTTTCTCTCTATTTTAGATCCAATCGAAAAATTACTAACGAACTATTTCCCTATTCTATGCCTCCTCCATACCATGTGTGGCAGCACTTTTGGGGCAATCAATGACTAAAATTTGTAAGCAGTTGCGCAAAAGACAAAATCAAATATGTAAAGAGCAATTAATGTGCGCAAGGTGTTTTTAGAAATTTAACGACTAATTGATGCCCTTCCTTCAAAATTTTAATATTTTCATTAGCAGTGAGGGCAAGTGAGGAAGTTGTTAGACCCACCAAAGTCTGCCGCTGGATATAAGTATCAAAATAATTTTCGATAAATATTTCGCTTTTTACATTGAGAAAAATAAAACTTAAGATAAAAATTTACATCCTAAGGGATTTGAGAAAAAAATAAATGTTAATAATTGTTTTTGTGTAACTTTACTTCAATTTTAGTATAAAAATCTATAATCCAATGTATTTTGAAAAATTAAAAAATAGCTGTCTGAAAAGTAAAAATTTTGTTTTTTATGATATAGGCGAAATAAAAAGGCAGGCCATTTATGAATGGCTTATAAACTTTGATTTATTAATATTTCTTGTCAATCTTATATTTTCTAACCGAGAGATCATTCTCCAGCTCAGGTTTTCTTATGTTTTAATTGTTATTTTCCCTTTGCTCCTTCAATTTAATCTTTAATGAAAACTGCCTTTCACGGAATTCTGCTCGTTTTTTGTCCATTTCTATTGCTTCGACAGTCTTTAAGAAAAACTAGGTGACTCAGGAGCAATATCTTGAGTGTTCAATGTTGTATTGGAGTAAGCTTCTTCCAAAATGGGTTGTGTCCTCATAATCGATGGTATCTAGCACTGTGGCCTCCACTTCTCGTTCCTTGCCAAACACGTCCGACATTTTGTATATTTTATCTATATACATTTAACAGCACTATTTGATAAACTTTGAACACTGTTTGCTTAAAAATAGCTCGATAATTAAGCAGATAACCCGTTAAGCAAAGTGGCGTAGTTATATTTATATTGATAAAATTTCTAAAAATGCAGAAATTATTACTTACAAGTTGTAGTACGCAGGAGCAGAAATCCAGATCAATCCTGATATGATTTTGCAGCCTTTACATCGCAATTTTTCAACTGTGGACGAAATCTTGCCGATTTGTTGAGCATTTTCGAAGATTTCAAGTATCAAAAGGAACGTAATGTGAAGTCCGTGCTTATGGGAAACAACTAAAAATAGATTTTTAAAATTTGTAATACGATCATTATTATAATTAACATTTTCTCTATGATAATTATTGATTAGTAGATTTAAGTTTGTCCTAAAGCCAATTTTTTCATGCAATAAGCAATATTTATTTCTTAATTCCTTAAGCCTTTCTTGCACACAGCTCACAACAAATTAAATATACCCTTACTGCATACAGAACATGTAACTAAAATATGACATAAATTATGCAATGAACAATGTATTCATTGTTGTGTGTTGCAGGTGCCACATTGTACTAGACATGGGTTAGAAAGAGAGATACAGACTTAACTCTCCAGGCACTAATTGTCTAAAAAGGACCACCGGCCAACACGTCTTTATGTCATTAGGAATGCCCCCGCTTGACTCTGTTTGTGGCATGAATGTGTGTGTATACCGAGAGACAAGGATGACAAAAGTGTGCAACGTGACTGCATTCAGTTGTTGCACGTGGGCAACTATCTCATTTTTCTCCATATGTGTGTGTTGCATGTTGTATGTTGCATAACGCACAACTTTGCATTTTGTGTTTGGCTTTACAATTTATTTGATAATATTTAACATGACAATTGTGTCTTGTGCATAATTACACCAATCAATATAAAATGGTTTAACATTTCATAAGATTCAATGTGAAATCTTTATCTTTCTCTTTTTGTTTCTCTTTCTCTCTCCTTCTCTCTCTGTTTCTCTCTATGGGCTGCCTGCCAATCATAGATAAAAGTTGCATAGAAATCTGACTGTCTGGCTTTGACTTCCTTAGTTTTAGATGTAAGACAAGCTAATTGAAATTTCATTAGCGTTTTGTATTCAGTATCTGCTATTTCTCTCCTTTTTTCTTTGCCCCCCTTTACACTCACACAATAATTTGTAATTTATTGTTAATAATTCATGGCACTTGAAGTCAGTTGTAGTTGAAAATTTTCTTTTTTGATAAGATTGTTTTGCTGCTACTCAAAAATGCATGAGAGCAATTTTTGGAAGGGTTTTGGTTTTGTGTTTTTTATTTTTCATTGGTAAAATTATCAATGATCAGCAGCAGCAGCACCAGGCACGACCCAAAAATGTTACCACAAATGATATGAACAAAACATGAAGCACAAATTGAAAACAAAATAAAAATTGATTATGAGAATCGGACATATTTGAAATAGGAAGTTGCAGAGGAAACAAGAGAAAAGTTTTTTTCTTTTGTATAAAATGCTGTAATGAATAAGCAATACAAGAAAAGATTAAGGATCGATATTAAGAAAGTTCTCTTATTTTAATTATTCGACATTAAAAGTATTTTGATTTATGATCTAAGGATCGTTCTTAGGCGTTTTCCAATACATATATACTGGAATATTCATTCCTTTTATGCTTACTCCAACAAGTTGCAAGTTGAATGAACTCTTTTTCCTCTATATTCTGCAATACTTTTTGCACTGCAGTTGGTTTTTTCCTTTTCTAAGTCTATCATTAAAAGTATAATCAAATTAAACTCTTACAAATTAGAAAGACATGTGAGCTAACGTTTAACGTTGATGTCATGAGTTGCAAGTCGCAACATGCAACATGCAACACAAGAAAAACAACTGAAAGGCGTGCAAAAGGGGCAAGGAAGCACAGGCAATCGGACAGATATGTAGGCCCAGACACAGGCACAGACAATGAGACGACCCAAAACCAAAAAACACCAAACCCCAATCAAAATGAAAACCAAAGCAAACACCCGCAATCTTATGCACACACACACACACACTTTGAGAGACCAAGCTATTCAATTATGGGTGCGCCCAGGGCACACAGACATAGAGGCGGGTTTTGAGGGAGTTCGGAGGAGTTGGGAGGGGGGTTAAGTGTATCAGAACGCAGGACTGACGGAAACGACAGATGTCATTTGGCTTTTGTGGCACACATTACAGTTGTTGCATGTACGTATGTGTGTGCGTCGTTGAGAAATACATTCTAAATTATCAATGCAGGTAATTGCAGCTTATCAGTTATGCTTATGGCTTTAGAAAACAAACCAGACGACAGATATACAAATACTACACATACACCCTTTTAACCAATAACAATAACATACAATTGTTATTATAAATGTACTTATATACATTGCATCATGCATCCCTCCCTCTATCTTTAAGTGTCTGGCAATGCATTTGGCATAATTGCATTTCATTGATTTTTTTCTCTAAGCATTTTCTACGCCCTTTTTGCACAGTTTTCAGTAAATAAACACAAAATCGCAAGAGAGTGTCAAATATGTCATAATACTTATCTAAATTGCAAGCACAACACACAGCACACACAACAAACTCAGACAGACAGTCTACTTAAAAGATTTCAAAAAGAGAGTCTTACGCCCACGGCTCTAGAGCCATTTTGTTTGGTCTCTTTAAATATTTATTGCTTAAGATTATTTTAGTTCAAACCCTTCCCGCCTTACCACCCACCCACCCACACACACTTTAATGTGGTGGTGGACCACCCATGGCGCTAGCAATCTATTCAAATGGCAATTTTATAGATATACTACACATACAACATTTATGCCATTGATTATTGCCTCATGCAGCCAGCCAGCTGGTTGCTTGCTTGCCTTAGCCATTTTATTATGATTACAAAAAGAAAAAGAAAAAAACTCAATTGCAATTGTTACAGTTTTGCATAAGACTCTTTTGGCTCTAGTTTAACTGAATTCGTAATTGCTTTGCATTATTGTCGAGTATTAAGTGCGCCAAACATTTGACAGTTGGGGGGCCAAAAAGTCAAATACATGAAACCGTTTATAGTGCGTTTTTAATACCAACAATAGCTGTTCAAATTGTTCATAAATTGGATTTAAAGCATAAAAAAAATATATGTTTAAATGTCGTCAAAAACGCATACTAAAAATGAAAATGCAATTAAAGTTTATGGCAAAATTGATATATTTTTCAATGGTGTGATTGTGTGTCAAGTGTTAAAGTTTGACCCACTTTAAAGATTGATCGTGCATGAACTACAAGTTCAAAAAGGTTGAGTACTCTTCAAACAAATTTGATTACAATTTATTTTAGAGCTATGCACTTACAAGCAGAAGAGGCCTCTTTTGTGTGGTGTAAATAATCAATTATCAGGATCTACGGTACGTGTCAAACATGATAAGTGAGCTTAGTGAGAATGATAACAAAATATATAAAATAAATAGAGCTGATAATCTGGGCTATAAAAAATAAATATGTGTCGGCATATGTTGATAACGCATTAACTGGAATTATCATTATTATATTCAATACAAAATACTTCGAAAATGTTTATAAATATTTAACTTATTCGCACTTGTGTATTAATATCGCATTAAGAACTGTTTTGTAATTAGATTAAGATAAAAATAAAAACAACTGGCTAAGCACTCTAGTAAACTTATTGCCTTTTGAAATACGATAATGTTGGCTTTATAAATTGTAATTTGAGGGCATAATGTTAGGCTCCAATAACATCTAACATGTGAATTTGACAAACGGTGGCACTTTATGTTTATTTTTTATCTAACTAACTATATACAAACATATAGCAGCATAAATAAACGTAAGTGAAATATCTGTCGGATGTTATTGCTATTGATTTTTCATATAAGCAAGCAATCACTAAATTCTAAACATTAAAACTTTCTCAGGCGAATGAAATTGAGTCATTGAGTCAAATGCTTATATTCAACACAAAATATACAAAATTGATCGAAGCAGGAACACTCTTTTTATAAGATTTTGTGTGGCATAAGCAAAATGGTGAATGGATCATACTTATATATAGATAGTCAAGAGTTGATTATAGCAAAGATACAAATGAAATTTTTCACTTATATTTTAATACATCGTCTTTGTCGTCGCAGTGTTGTAAACTACTACAAGTACAATATGTATTTATATTTGTGCAGTGCAATCAAAGTATTGTGTTTGTTTGTATTACTCAATTCTATTTGTTTATCTAATTTCGGTGGAAAATGGAGCTGTTGTTGCTGACAGTAACTTCTCAAACTCTATAGACCGAAAATCAAGCAAATTCCGAATGCCTGACTGTCTGCATAATTGTGTGCTTAACGCGTGCGTTTCGACTATATACATATATGTAGTATATGTATATGCGACAATGCAAACAAATGCAATGTGAAAAAACAACAACAACAACTACAACTACAATAATAACACAACAGTGCAGCGTGTGGAATCGAACAGATTGCAGTGGATGTCCATGTGGACGCCTCATATCGCATTGGACACGAATCATATTATCAGTGGCTGCCAGTGAGACAACAACAACAACAAGAACAACAACACCAAAAGCAATGAAAACAACAAATCCTCAATGAATCTGACAACAAACAAAAGAAATCAGCTGCCATTTTCGTCAAATATTAAATACTCTTACAATATGATGGAAGATACGAATAAATAATGAAATTTTCTACAAAATGTACAGTTTACCGTTAGAAGCTTTAAGTATTTAATGAAATATATATTTAACTTTTTTGACGAGTCTAGAAGCAATTTCATACACCTAGAAATTATCTTGACAAGTTTTATATCATTAAAAGTTTGCCTTTTGGTGTTTTGAACTGATTTTCCATATCATAAAGCTCCCAACAAAAAAGTAATCTTAGTACTCTCCGCTGTTTGTCGTCTTTACATCGTATCATATCGCTTACGCTGTAATGAGTTATGTACGCGATCTTATCCAGGAAATTCAGTTATGGAAGCATTCAGTTTTTCTTGTTATTGTGCGGTATTTAACCATAAATGCCTTGCAACGTCTACAAGGCAGTGGTGGGGCAACTTGCATCAAACTAAAGTCTGAGGCAGAGACACATCGAGTACCCTCTGTGTGTAATCAATGCGTCGTCACATCGAAACTGGGCGATTGGGTGAATGACGAAAAATGGTTTGTTTAAGTTCGGTTCACTGCTTGGCTGTTTATTTATATATCAGATTGGTTGTTGTTGTTGTAGTAGTTGTTGTTGTTGCCGAAACAACATGAACGGAAATGCATTGAAACAAAATGTTAAAACTGCAGCAAAATGAGTGGCTCAAAGGAGAGAGAAAAAGAGAGAGAGAGAGACAGCATACGTATTTAATTAACCTGATTTTGCAAAAAAACAAACAAGCAAACGGAAAAACATCTTCTGATCGATTTCATAAAGAATTTGTAGCTTAATGCGAAGTAATAAGTTAAAGAACACATTTTTTCACATTTTCCTTGAAACTCTGTTTGGTTCTTGATAAAATGTTTAAATGAGATTTTTACTTTTATTACTCAGTTTACAATCGTTTATTAACTTTACTCATGACCCAATTAAGTTTTAAGTAGTTGAGAAAACAAAAAAGTCGATAATTTCGCAAACGGAAATCTCAATTAATTTATAAGGTATAAAAAGATGGACGACGAGTGGGCAATCTTTTAAATATATTATCATATTTGTGTTTTTAATGTTTCACAGTTCTTTTTTCATGCCGTATGCATATTGCATATGCTGCACATGGCCATGTTTACCGTTGCAATTATTGACGCACAAGCAAAATGCAGCCCAAGAGATTTAACAAAAAAAAAAAAAAAGCAGTTGACGTTGATATTGTTGCTAGGAGGGGTAACGGGGCGTTGCACTGTTGGATGGGTCAATATGTCATAGCGGTGCACTTTTTATTTGCACACAAGGGGGCAAGAATCATAAGAACGAAAAAATAAATAAAAAATGCTGTAGACATAAACTCAAATATCGCATTGCATTCCATTCAAACATAAATATTTAAAAATGATTTTTTACTCGACCAACGATTTTTGTAGCATTTTGTTTGCACTGATAACAGATTGGTATGGCTGTGGGTGGGTGTGTCAAACTGGTGTGTGTGTGTGTGTGTGTCCAACTAGGGTGAGAAAAAAGTCGTACAAACAAACAGATGGATGGATGGAGAGTTGGGGGCCCTGTCAATTATATAGACAGACAGTTGGCCTGAGCTCACTTTTCGTTTTTTTTCCCCCATGCTTTTATAGTCATCGTATAATAGAGTCAAAGTTAAAGGTAAAAAAAGCCGCGCCATGCAAGCAACAAACATATGTACATACATGCATATCTCCAAAGTTGACACTTGTTGCACGTGTGGCAAATGGAAAAAAAAGGCATGGCAGCTAACCTATTACAGTTGTGAATTGTGTTCTTTAATGGGTTTTTCGCTGGAAGACGCCACCACAAAAAACTGCGAAAGAGGAAAACCTACGGCCATATGCTAAAATTTTATTGTTTCAATGAACTTCAAAGTGCGCTGGCAATAATTGCAGAGACAACAAAGATCAAAGTCGTCGCACAGAAAGGGTGTTGTAATATGCGAGTGACTCACAAGCAACTCACAAGACATAAAAACAATACCAAACAAACAGACAAACCAAATACAAAGTGACAAAAGTCAACGCTTAAATACAAAATGCAAGCGAAAGAGTCAAAATGTCAAAAAAGTAAATAGCTTAAATCGTGCATAATGAAGCTAATTAGCTGGGAAGATGCCTTTTTCTCTCTCTCTCTCTTCTCTCTCTCTCTTTCTCTTTCTCTCTTGCATTGTTCACATTTAAAAGTCAACAGGTTTTGAGAAAAGAGGAGATGTCAAGAGAAGAGTTTTCCCTAACAAACGGAAATAAACAATAAAAGCAAATTTGTGTGACAGAAATTATTTAATAGCTCAATTCTTATGTGCACGCACAAAAAAAAAAATATATAATAAATAACAGCGCCACATGGATTGACAAAAAATAGATAAAGCACTGTACAAAATCGGGTCATGGTTTGGCTTCTAGAATAAAACTGCATTTAAATAACTACATTTAAATCAAATTCGATTTTTGGTCAAAATTCATGTTAAAATTTTATGCCAAAAAATCGACTTGGGAAATTCTTATATCTTTCGACTTCCATAACTTCATCAAAACTGACCCGATTTTCAAAAGCAATACCTTAAAAGTCATGGTTTGATGCCAAGAATAAAACTGCATTTAAATAACTACATTTAAATCAAATTCGATTTTTGGTCAAAATTCATGTTAAAATTTTATGCCAAAAAATCGACATGGAAATTGGGAAAGTCTTTTGACTTCCATAACTTCATCAAAACTGACCCGATTTTCAAAAGCGATATCTTAAAAGTCATGGTTTGATGCCAAGAATAAAACTGCATTTAAATAACTAAATTTAAATAAAATTCGATTTTTGGTCAAAATTCATGTTAAAATTTTATGCCAAAAAATTGACTAGGGAATTGGTAAAATCTTTCGACTTCCATAACTTCGGCAAAACTGACCCGATTTTCAAAAGCAATACCTTAAAAGTCATGGTTTTATGCCAAGAATATAACTGCATTTAAATATTTACGTTTAAATCAAATTCGATTTTTGGTCAAAATTCATGTTAAAATTTTATGCCAAAAAATTGACTTGGGAATTGGGAAAATCTTTCGACTTCCATAACTTCGGCGAAACTGACCCGATTTTCAAAAGCGATACCTTAAAAGTCATGGTTTGATGCCAAGAATAAAACTGCATTTAAATAACTACATTTAAATCAAATTCGATTTTTGGTCAAAATTCATGTTAAAATTTTATGCCAAAAAATCGACTTGGGAAATTGTTAAAATCTTTCGACTTCCATAACTTCGGCAAAACTGACCCGATTTTCAAAAGCGATATCTTAAAAGTCATGGTTTGATGCCAAGAATAAAACTGCATTTAAATAACTACATTTAAATCAAATTCGATTTTTGGTCAGAATTCATGTTAAAATTTTATGCCAAAAAATCGACTTCTGCATTTGTAAAATCTTTCGACTTCCATACCTTCGGCAAAACTGACCCGATTTTCAAAAGCGATATCTTAAAAGTCATGGTTTGATGCCAAGAATAAAACTGCATTTAAATAATTACATTTAAATCAAATTCGATTTTTGGTCTAAAATTCATGTTAAAATTTTATGCCAAAAAAATCGACTTGGGCATTGGTAATATCCTTCGACTTCCACAACTTCGGCAAAACTGACCCGTCATGGTTTGATGCCAAGAATAAAACTGCATTTAAATATTTACATTTAAATCAAATTCGATTTTAGGTCAAAATTCATGTTAAAATTTTATGCCAAAAAAATCGACTTGGGCATTGGTAATATCTTTCGACTTCCACAACTTCGGCAAAACTGACCCGATTTTCATGGTTTGATGCCAAGAATAAAACTGCATTTAAATATTTACATTTAAATCAAATTCGATTTTTGGTCAAAATTCATGTTAAAATTTTATGCCAAAAATCGACTTGGGAATTGCTAAAATCTTTCGACTTCCATAACTTCGGCAAAACTGACCCGTCATTGTTTGATGCCAAGAATAAAACTGCATTTAAATATTTACATTTAAATCAAATTCGATTTTTGGTCAAAATTCATGTTAAAATTTTATGCCAAAAATTGACTAGGAATTGCTAAAATCTTTCGACTTCCATAACTTCGGCGAAACTGACCCGATTTTCAAAAGCGAAATCTTAAAAGTCATGGTTTGATGCCAAGAATAAAACTGCATTTAAATAACTACATTTAAATCAAATTCGATTTTTGGTCAAAATTACTGTTAAAATTTTATGCCAAAAAATTGACTTGGGAATTGCTAAAATCTTTCGACATCCATAACTTCGGCAAAACTGACCTGATTTTCAAAAGCGATATCTTAGAAGTCATGGTTTGATGCCAAGAATAAAACTGCATTTAAATAACAACATTTAAACCAAATTCGATTTTTGGTCTAAATTCATGTTAAAATTCTATGCCAAAAATTGACTAGGAATTGCTAAAATCTTTCGACTTCCATAACTTCGGCAAAACTGACCTGATTTTCAAAAACGATATCTTAGAAGTCATGGTTTGATGCCAAGAATAAAACTGCATTTAAATAACTATATTTAAATCAAATTCGATTTTTGGTCTAAATTCATGTTAAAATTCTATGCCAAAAATTGACTAGGGAATTGCTAAAATCTTTCGACTTCCATAACTTCGGCAAAACTGACCTGATTTTCAAAAGCGATATCTTAGAAGTCATGGTTTGATGCCAAGAATAAAACTGCATTTAAATAACTATATTTAAATCAAATTCGATTTTTGGTCTAAATTCATGTTAAAATTTTATGCCAAAAAATTGACTAGGGAATTGGTAAAATCTTTCGACTTCCATAACTTCGGCGAAACTGACCCGATTTTCAAAAGCGATATCTTAAAAGTCATGGTTTGATGCCAAGAATAAAACTGCATTTAAATAACAACATTTAAATCAAATTCGATTTTTGGTCAAAATTCATGTTAAAATTTTATGCCAAAAATTGACTAGGGAATTGGTAAAATCTTTCGACTTCCATAACTTCGGCAAAACTGACCTGATTTTCAAAAGCGATATCTTAGAAGTCATGGTTTGATGCCAAGAATAAAACTGCATTTAAATAACTATATTTAAATCAAATTCGATTTTTGGTCTAAATTCATGTTAAAATTTTATGCCAAAAAATTGACTAGGAATTGGTAAAATCTTTCGACTTCCATAACTTCGGCGAAACTGACCCGATTTTCAAAAGCGATATCTTAAAAGTCATGGTTTGATGCCAAGAATAAAACTGCATTTAAATAACTATATTTAAATCAAATTCGATTTTTGGTCTAAATTCATGTTAAAATTTTATGCCAAAAAATTGACTAGGGAATTGGTAAAATCTTTCGACTTCCATAACTTCGGCAAAACTGACCCGATTTTCAAAAGCGATATCTTAGAAGTCATGGTTTGATGCCAAGAATAAAACTGCATTTAAATATTTACATTTAAATCAAATTCGATTTTTGGTCAAAATTCATGTTAAAATTCTATGCCAAAAATTGACTAGGGAATTGCTAAAATCTTTCGACTTCCATAACTTCAGCGAAACTGACCCGATTTTCAAAAGCGATATCTTAAAAGTCATGGTTTGATGCCAAGAATAAAACTGCATTTAAATAACTACATTTAAATCAAATTCGATTTTTGGTCAAAATTACTGTTAAAATTTTATGCCAAAAAATTGACTTGGGAATTGCTAAAATCTTTCGACATCCATAACTTCGGCAAAACTGACCCGATTTTCAAAAACGATATCTTTAAAGTAATGGTTTGGCTTCTAGAATGAAACTGCATTTAAAGTCAAGTTAAGATAGGTTGAGGGTAAAGACCAAGCAGTGTTTTTTGTTAAGTTGAATAGATCAGCTTGTTTCTAAGTTATGTTAAGTTAAGTTAAGTTCACGTTAACTTAAGTTCGGGGAACTGAGCCTTAACTGAATTTTAAACAAGATTTTTATCCACCGAGCCTATAGATGTTTACATATCAAAAGTCTCAAACATTTGGCTGAAGGTAAGTATAATTAAAGGAAAAATCAACACAAATGATCTTAAATGTAATAAAATTTTTCTCTCAGTGTACATAGCGTACTTGTACGTGCTGTGGTCGCAACCGCTGGCAAGTGTGTCTCTTTTGCTGGGCGTGTGTGTGTGCGTGTTTATCTTTTACACCCAAAAAGAGCATTGATTTGAAATCCGTTTGAAAGAAAATGAACAAATTAAAAATGTATAAGCTGTGTAGCTGTAGCTTGTAGTATTGGGTCAGTTTGTGGCAAAGCTGCAGTTTCCGCCCTGAGCCCAAAACAAAAAAGAATAGTAAAGAACCACACACACCAGAGAACAAGCTTCAAGTACAACTCACTTCCGCTTGTCATTTTTGGGTTTTGTGTGGCTTTTGTGGACAATCTTGACATTAATTTCCATAAACATTGCCCTTAAGAAATTCACTTTAAAATTAATTTTGTTAAGATTTACCAAAAATTTCTTGTTTACAATTAACAACAGAAACATCAGCAGCAGCAGCCATGCGGGCGGCCCAAAAGAGATTTCTCGTTTTCATTTTCATTTTCACATTTTACATTTTATATACATTTTTCAGGGCCGCCGGATGCATTCAATGGATTTTAATTGTTTATACGTTAACTTTTACACACAGACAAACGCTTGATTGCCAAAAATGAGCTTTAAATGAGGGAGGAGAGAAAAAGGCCAATCAGGTCAGTAAGAAGAAACAGTCAGAGATTACTTGAAGCTTGTCAAAAAGGGAAAAGAGTGGAATGAAAAGTTCTCTTTCTTTTTATCTTTGTGTTTATCTTTCAAATTAACAATTTGCTTATCAATGCGCATTGTTGGCAGCTAATTAGCCGTGTCTTATCATCAATTGTTTCTGTCTGTTTGCCTTACAAAACATTACTAATCAAGTGCATTTTGTTTATATAGTCAAGTCTCAAGCACCATTTCTTTTGACATCTTCTAATGAGTTTTTTTTGATGATATGAAGTAGCTGCAGCTACTGCGATATACTATATGTTTATGCGTAGCTACTTGGTATCTTGTTGTGGCAGTGCTTAAAGTAGGACATCGCTCTGAAAGTCAACATTACTAACACATTTTTTGGGAAAATTTATGTATTTTATTTTAAACAAGTTTTCTGCTAGCTTTTGTGGCAACTTAACCTTATTTAACAATTAAGGGAAGAACTTATGTTATAAGTTTAAAAACTTATGACTGACTGCTATCAATGCATAGCCCAAAAAGTTAGACTTATCAATCTAATATCTTTGCAAAAATTTTAACTTAAAACTGAAGGTAGAAACTAAGATTGAATAGGATTATTAAACCTTTATAAGATAGCAAAAAAGCACAGGCAGTAGCTGTAAGATTATACTTCCTAGCTAAGAACCCATTGCCCAAATTATAACATATCAGAAAACAACCAAAATATTCATTCATGCTGATTAAATTTAGCATATTTACAATTTGAAAGGCAAAACAATTACAAGATTATATTGATTTTGGCTACTGTTTGCTATAACTCTAAAAACATGCTGCATTCAATAACAGTGTATTGCATATAATCAGTTGGCTTTAGCTCTGCGGCTGCCTAATTGCTAAGCATAGAGTCAATGCGAAGGCGTTTTGACTTGAGGCTTGAACATATTTCATATATATTATTTTTTTCTTGGTCATAATTATTATGACAATGTTTTTGTTTTTTTGCTGCAGTAGTAGTATGCAAACAAAAACACCAGATCGAAATGGAAATTGAAAATCTCGAAGAACAGGCAAACAGCTGGCTGGCCACAAGCAAAACAACAGCAACAGCAACAACGCACAACAAGTAATCAAGTCGGAGGCAAATGTATCTGCCAGATACATTCCAACTCCAAGCAGCAGCAGTTGTTGTTGTTGCGTGTGTGTGTGTGTTTGTGTGCATTGTGGGCGTAGAAGGGGCCAGTGCCCCACCTCAATTACGGCAGCCGCGTTGGGGTCTGTGCGGCAAATGCAATCTGCATCTAAATTGATCGTAATAATTATTGTATGTGTCGGTTTGTCTTGCTGTTGCTGTTATTGTTGCCTGTTTGCCAGCCGCTAAAAGTAGCTCAAGTGGCTTTTCGATTTGGCCGCAACAACAACATTTGAACTGTTTGAAAAAGTGAAATTTTTCATTAGCGCTTCAATCGAATCGCTGCAGCAGACACTGTGGCACGTTCGTATCTATTAAAAGCCATAAGTAAAAATTAACATTTCGTTTTGGTTGTTTTTTTTCGTTTCTGTTGAATTTCAATTGTATTTGTAATTGTTGCCTTTCATGTGTGTGCATTTATCTTTATTTTGTGTGTGTTTTTTCGTTGTTGCTTTTTTTTCCAACTATATTTTTGATAGTAATTGTTTGAATCACATTGTGCAAGGTTTTTCTGTATTTGCTGCCCTTTGTTTAGATATTTTAGCTACTGTTTGTTGTCTGCTTCTGTTTGTGTTTTTGTTTGTGGTTTCTTTTTTATTTCCCATTGATGTGGAAGAAAATTGAAGGCAATTTTAAATTTTTGGCCACACGCCCTTCTACAAATGAAAAATTGAAATGTTTTTCAAGTATGCTTTTCCATTTAAATCGGCCTTGTGACCCAAATTTTGTTATTTTAGTGTGTTTGATTTATGCGAATATATATATTTTTTCTTTGTACTTTTAAAACATAAATTTGAAATTTTAAGTGCTGGTTCAATCGGGTTATCTCTATATTATGATTACTAGCAATTGGTTCATTGATAGATGGCATTATGCAACGGGAAGAACATAATAAATTAAAGATTCTCTAATGCACTTTAGAGAACATGAGATAATCCATTTGATTATCATACTTTTATTTAAATCAAGCATTGAATAAAGTATTTTATCAAACTCTTAGTTACAAATACGCTCTGAGATTAACTTGTCTTTGTTCCTTATCTAATTGCATGTGCAAAGCTTATCGAAGCAGTTTAACTTGGCATCACGAATTCCTAGGCATCTTTTAAAGTCATTTTGTAGAGTGCGCTCTCATAAATGCAACTTGGTAATAGATACACATGCAGCAGATACATTTCAATCTCTAGCACGCTGTCTTCAGGTATCTGTATCTCAATCTACAGCTTGCTGCTGCTGTCTAATCAGCCGTTAATCGACGGCATGTACGCAACTATGGCAATCAAATGACGGTTTGGACATCAGCGCTATGCAACTCAACTCAGGGAGGACGACTCGGGAGTTCTAATAATGCGCAACGTGCCGCATAATTGCACGTGCTGCGTTTTCCTTTGAAGTGCAACAGCAGCATCCGTAAGATACTTTATAGCAAAGAAATTCTTGCACAAACCATCTAAGCTGTATTTCATCTTTTGTGCCTCGAACAGAACTTTTAAAGAAAGCTACAAAATATGACATTTATTGGATAGAATATCAAATCTCTAAATCAGTTGGTTCGAGTGAAATGAAACTTTCAATTATAAGACGTGTCAAAAATTACAATTTATAGCTAAAGATTGATTACGCAGAGAAAAAGAAAGACATCAAATACATATGTACTATTGTTAATGCATTAAGAACGAGATTTTTAATGAGTCCTAGAATAAATTCATAAAGCTTCATCATTCAAAAGAAAGATACCTTTAAACAACTGTCTTTGAAGATTCTTTTATTTCCTTGACTAAAAATAAATTTTTAATCATTGGTTTTATCCTTTCTTTACACGCTTCCATCTCTAGTTCTCTAGCCAAAACAAGTTGTGCTTTGTGCCGCAAAAGAACAGTCGCAGATTTGATTATTATAATTGTATTTCTTTTATTCTATAGTTAATTTAACAGTTCAGGTTGAGTTTGGGTCGTCGTAGTGAAGGGGGGGCCATGCTCTCAACAAGATCAATGTTCGATACGTGTGGAAATTGCTATATAATTGCCGAGGTGCCACAGCAGCAGCAGCAGCACAAAAAGGAAACTCGAATTGTATGTCAGTAGTTGGTAGTTGTTGGTAGTTGGCCACTTTTCGCTTCGATTCGTCGTTGTTGTGTTGAGTGAAAAGACAACAGGACAGGGAGACACAGCCAAACAAGACGAGAGAGATATCACTGCAATTTGCAATTGCACAGGTGGAAATTTATATATATATATATATATATTGATGGCAAGTGCGATAATATGGCCCCAAACCATCCATTTATTTTTTTGCATAGGGGGGTCACCCGCCCGTTGCCCGCCAGGCACAGCCTCGACCCGCCTCGTCCTTAATTTATAGTCCAACTTTTCCTTTATGCATTTCGTCGTCGTCGTCGTCGCTGCAGTGGCATTGGCATTGATGTTGATGGTTGTTGGGGCCCCGGGACGAATGACATTGGCTGGCCGCAAAACTTTAAAGTTTAAAGTTCACTCGATTGGATGCACTACACCAGATGGGCATTATATATCGTTGTGGATGTGAGGAATATCGGACATTGGACATCGGACATTATTGGCAGCAGCTTGGACTTGGATTTGGATTCGGTTTTAAGCTGCATGTTCGCCGCATCTGTCTACACGCTGTCAATGCGCTTGGGTTTGATTAATTACAAAAGCACCGCACACACACACATGCTCAAAAAAAAAAAAAAAAAAAAACTGCAACCAATGTGAGCTGAGAACGAGGGCGGCTACGAAAGTTAAGTGAGGTATCATTTAGTAAATGATTTTTGTGTTAATTAATCTTTTGTCCCAAATCACACAGTAACTGGCTGCATAGCGGATTGACTGACTGCTATCAATGCATGATAAACTTAAATTTAATTTTTCCAAAATGCTTCTGTAACTGGTTACATTTTGAGATCATATGAACGAATTACCACTTTAATACAGATCTTGAAATAAATTTCAAGGCATTTTTTCGAAGCTTAACTACTTTTTTGAATTGATTGATCATAAACTATTTAACGTTCTGCGGCTTCGAGTTAAAATCTGTTAATTACTATCTAGAAACTTTGAGTTTAAGTTTTTATTTCATTTAAACATGTAACAGCACCCAAATGCATATTTCTAGTCATCTAACAACCCTGGCACATTGCATGTTACAAGCTCCTTTTTGCACAGCTGCTGCTGCTGCTGCTGCTGCTCTGCAGGCATGCGAGTCATGTTATTTACGCCATTTTACACCGCTTGACAAATAAACTAAGCCAACTAAGTCAACGTTGAAGTCGCTGCCTGCCTGCCTGCCTGTTGCCTGCCACCGGCCTACAAGCTTGGCAGTTGGCTCCAAGGTAACTTGCATTGACATAATTAAATTAATTTACGTGGCAGGCAGAGCAGGCAACGATGTCTAATTGGCAGCGACAACAAACATATGGCAACAACAGTTGTTGTTGTTCGTTGATGCGGCGAACGTCTTAAACGTCCAAAACTCTGCTCTTAGCAAAGTACAACATATATCATGCGGCTCCCAGCCGCAATTAAAATGTCACTCTACCCGAACGAACAAAACAATGCGAAACTTATTGCTGTAAGTTGCTTGTTTTAATTATTTTAACTTACTTTTTTTGAAGCTTCGACTTATGCAATGCATCATTATTTTGTTGTTGTTTTTTTTTCCTATATTTTTTGTGGTGACATTTTTGCACTGACTTGAAATATAAATCATACGCACTGTTGTCAACGCTCATCTCAAACTGGCAGATTGTTGTTGTTGTTGTTGTTTTTATTGCTTTTATTGCTGGTGTTTTTGCGGGGGTCCCACGCAGCTGCAAAATGTCAAAGTTATCGCACACCTTGCCAAACTGTCAACAGTTGTTGGCCGCTCGCTTGCTTGCTCGTTGTCTTGCCCCACGGGTTGCATGACCTAATTAATGCCCTAACTAAAAACACCCCAGCACTCCACTCATCCACTCCTTCACTCCACTGTTCAAAGCGTCTAAAAAAGTTTGCACACACAGCAACAGAGAAGTAGAGAATGAAAGGTGCTGGGGCTGCGCTCCCGATGCTCGAGTTTGACATGTGGCCAACGTTTGCCGCCGCCACGCCACGCCACGCTGACTGCCTGCCTGTCAGCCAAATTCCGGTTGCAGATGAGTCACTCAAAAAGAGGAGGAGGGAGCAATGGGTGGCAGTCAACAAACAGCGGGCGAAAGCCTCGCAAAATTTCATTTGCTCTGTGTGCGAAAAAGTGTAAAATGGTTTTTTCTAACTTTTTTTTTTTTGTAAACTTTAAAGTGAAGGTTAACATGCCCTTTGGCTAATTTGTAAGTGGATTTTAGCTAACCAAATTTAAACGTTTAAAGCAACTAAAACGAGTCAATTTGTTGAGCGAGAAAGTGGCAAGTGGCACTAATCTATAATAGTTAAAAGGTTAACTGCGAGCTGATTGATGTAGACAAAACTAAATATTTTTCTAGGAATAAAAGCTTTATATGAGTTTATTGATTGATTTGTTATTTATTCCATGAAGTATTTAGTTTTGAGTATTATTTTTCAAACACAAATCAGTGAGTCATAAAAGTGTTTTGCATTGTGCATTGCAAATAGCCAGGCGATAAATGTTCATTGGCTGACAAGTGCGACAAGCAACGAGACTGTCAGTCAATTGTCGGCATTAAAGTTGAAATTTAGCAACAACATTGGCCAAGCCCAAGATAGTGTTTTGTTTTTGCTATTTTGGCCAAAATAACAGAGGCAGCTGTTGCTGCTGCTGCTGTGAGTAATGCGTCGTGCGCTTTCATTGAGAAAGCTGCAGCTTGCTAAGAGAATAGGTCGCCAGCTTTTGGCATTTGGAAATCGTCGTGGTCGTCGTAAAGAAGTCTCGTTGAGTGTGATTAATGCAATTTAGAAGTTCAATTGTACAATTGTAGAATTGTTGGTGCTAGCCAGGCAATGACCCAGTTAACGAAAACTTGACACCTGACGGCCAAGGCATATACAATTCAAATTAGTTGCAACTTTAAACAACATTCTTAATTGAAAAGTGCAACAGTTAAGAGTGCAACCTCCAAACAACTGCAACAAAACAACACGCAACATTCAATCGCCATTCAATCAGCAGCAGCAGTTGCAGCAGACATGCAATGTGCGGCCTTAACGTTGAGTTTTTTCTTCGTATCTGCACATATTTCAAGTGTCTTGCCGACAGCTGCTTATTATAGATTCTGTGCGCCGATTATTGACACAAAACTAACTACATAAATCTATGGGGCAAATTTTCGACACATTCAGCAGCCAGATGATCGAAGCTTATGCGAAGCGGGTGACGGTGGTGGCTTTTGACAAGCATTTTGACACTTGCTGACATGCAAAATGTTGTGTTTTTGTTGCTGCTGCTGCCGCTGCTGCTGATAAGATGCAACAAAGTACTTTGCAACGTACTTTAATTGCAGCAAGTTTTGTGGCAAGCTAACTGCCATTTTAAGTGCCGCATGATCGACAATCGTTTCGGCAAAATGACTGCCGCACGTTTAGCACATCAGCAACACAGCAAAACAGCAACTTGCAACAGCAACACAGCAATTGAAAGTTGAAAGGATCGTGATTTAGCAAGGCAGCCCAGGTCGCATTGGTTGCATGATGAACACGCATGATACAAACACTCCTGCTTGCAACAGCAGCAAATAACAGACACCACCACCGCTCCGAAAGTAATTAAAAACAACAACCGGCAACGTTCAACGTTCTCGTTCAACGACGTGGAAAGCTTTTCCCCCAGATAATGGCCTGCAATAATAGAAATGGTAATAGCCAAGGCCTCCACCATTCAAAGAAAGCAAACTACCAAATGCATCCAGATAAAATACGGAAAAAAAATGTATATGTATAAAGAGAGTTGAAAGGCTACGAAGTTTCTACACTCTTTAGAAGAGTCAAAGAACTTTGAGTACTAGAAAAATTAATAAAAAGTGTTTATGAACATGTTTCGTTGAATAAAAATATAAAAATATATATTAATCATGATTTTATTTGATTTCGCTTGCCCAATTGACTGTTAGAGCTAAGATACCCTAACAAAAATCATCGTTATGAAGAAAAATTACAATATTAGCTGCAGTTGGTTAGCTGCTGCTGTTGGAAAAACTACTTGAAATTGGCAGACAGGCAGCTGGTCAGGCTAAGAGCAGCAATAGCACCCCCCTCCCACCACCACCGCCAAGCCCCAGACAACAAAAAAAAAAAGCATTCCAAGCTGATGGACAACAAAAACAACAACGTTTGAGTAACGCGCACAGTTTGAAATTCATTTATCATTTTATTGTGTGGAAAATAGATGCAGCCCATTCTGAAATACTTATTCGCCGGTTACAAGACACACACACACACACACACACGCGTGGTATGTAAATGGTAGCAAAAGAAAATCACTGCTGGATATTACGAACTAACGATTTTCGAAACAGTTTGCTGCCACAAGTTAAAGTTGCACTTAATTTGGCATATTAATTTTACCAGACTTGCCTACTTTCTGCTGTTCCCTTGTTGCCACAAGTCGTACTGGCAAATGCGTTAATATTAACCTACTATGCGAATTGAGTGTATTTCTTTAATAGCTGAAAAAATAATCGAATAAACGAGAATAACATTTTGCAATTTACTTCATTCCAAGTATAATTGATATAAAAATAGATAAATTTCTCAACCTATTTTAGCTTGCAACAAAGTTTTTTCCATGAAATCCTTTTTATTTCGTTGGCTTATGATCCATATAATATTTGTGTTTGTTCACCTTGACCTCATTTGATGCGGAAATCTGATGAAATCAAGTCTTTTTTGGCAATCATCGACACTAAACACACCCTGTAATACAACATTCAATATAAAACTTTGTTCTACATTTTAGACTTCATACAATTTCAACACCACTTCAACATTTTCATAACTTATAATACTGTTTAGTTGGATTACAGGGCAATAAACGTATAATCACAACTTCCTCAGTTGCTAAGGCTCCTAGATGTGAGCTCCGCATGGGGGCCACCCACATGAATGCAAATGTTTGACCTTTTTTTTTAACTTAATGCTTTGTCCGCGAGCCAAAAGAGTTGCATGATTAAATCAGTTCAAGGTTTCCAGACAGTTTCATTCCGCATTCGCATTCGAATACATATAGAAAAAAAAAACTATATAACTCGCTGGCACAGGCGATGAGTTGAAAAAACTAAAAACTTGCCTCTTTATGGAGGTTTAAGTTGTATTCTTTTCTTAACTTTTTTTTTCGGGTGGCCCCTCTTAAGTAATTTATTGTGTATCGGAAATTTTGAATTTGCATGCCAAAGCCATAATTCTTAATTTACTCATTCCTCAGCATTTATTATGAATATATATTCAACGACGACGACGACGACGACGATGTTGCGTGTGACCACAAGACACAGCCCCTCCCACTCCGTCAATTAAATGCCCAGACCACAGCTCCAGATCAACCGAGAGAGCTTGAGGCCAGCCAGCAGCCCGTGGCTAAAATTTATGCAGCTGTGCATTGCAGTAACAAAAAAAAAAAGTATCCCAAACAGCATTTAGCTACGCACAGAGTGAAAGATAGAGAAGATAAAGAACACTTTCAGTTTTTATACAAACAAAATTTATATATGGGAATAAAAAAAATCAAATTCTCACTAATTGCTATGATCAAGAAGGCACAGTTATAAATTTGTAAGCGGTTATTTTCTTATGCACAGCAGCTGCTTGCATATAATTTAAAGAAGATATTTTTTTAAACATTCTTTGTTTAACTTAAGAGCACATGGCGCATGGCAAAAGAGTTTTTATTGCTCATTGTAAAACAGAAAATATATAACAATAAATTCATAGATCAATTGCTGTCACAACAGAGATACTGATCAAAGTTGAAAAAGTCATTTAATAGAAGCACATTTAATTGAATTCTAATTGCATTGATTTGAACTTTAGTTTTTGCATCTCAAATGGCAAATGCAATATGCAAATATTATGTCGCTTGATATCAACATCGAGCACCCACAATAAATCAATATAATTAAACTACACATATTTAACATTTAAACTGATGATTAAATGCATATAAATAATCCAATTTGCAAAGACACGACATTGCGACAAGGTTTGAAAACAGTATGCGAATTTTGGTTCAAATAAAAGTGTCAAATAAATATTGAAGTTAAATGCAAATTCCTATTATTTTATTTTGTTCGAGATAAACAAAACGATAAGTGACAAGTTTTGTTCGTTTGACATTAGAAACTGTCACTTTTGAATTTACTACAACTGCACTGAAAACAAAAACTGGCTAAGCTTAAAGCGCGGGGGGGCGGCATGTTTTGTCTTATCTCAAAGATTTAAATAAAAATCGATTCAAAATATATATATATTTGTGTTTCGGAGCATATAACATGATAAATGCTTGTACGCAATTTGTTACCTCATCGACGCTTGACCACAAAAATTTTATGCTAATTTGTACAAAACTAGATGTCGATATTGTTTAATTGAGCAGCTAGCCAAAAGCTCATCACTCATTGAAACACACACAATACGATATACCCTACGATATATATATATAATTAGCATATTATGAGAATCACAATAAAATCTCAGGTTGACGAAGATCTTGCGCTAAAGATAAAACGGCAAATTTATGGGACTTTGAATGGTCAAAAAGCGACACACAAAATGGCAAAGACAACACACAATTAAAATAGCCAAATAATACTACATATAGCAATGAACGACACATTAATACCCTATCAACTTTTGACTTTAACAAACAATATTAAGTACAAAATGTATTTTATGTAAATAATTATATTTGCTTCTATTCCATCTCTTCAACTTAAAGCTTTCTTATAACATTTAGAAAAGTCTGAATACCCTGTAAAAAAATCTAAAGATAATTCTAAGTTTGAAAAATGGCATAAATTACGCTAAGCAAGTTAATGAAATGAACAGTAACAAATTTATATTGGCTGTCGCGTAAATCTTTATATGCAATCAAATTGGCTTTTTGTTTTGGCTAAGAAAACAACAAATTGCTTTATCGAAATTATGGCAAAATGCAAATTTAGCAAATAAATATCAAATCATCCAAAAAATTAATAAACAATTTTCGGTGTTGAATGAATTTGAAATACTAGTTTGAGTATTTTGGGGTTTGATTTTGTTCGCACACTGATTAAATTTCACACTCGAATGTTTGAATGTTTGTATAAACACTCACACATAGGAAAAACTTGTCCAAACACACAAATTTTATACTAATTGGCGCCTTTGATTTGCCGCAAACAGCAAACCGCGTGGCACAGTTTCTGCACTTGCTTGCCACATAAACATGAATTTCAATGCTACAGATTTCCAATTCAAATGCTAATTAAGCCATCAAGTGTTGTGATTATTTTTGCTTTTTTTTTATATAGGTATTCTATAGGGAATATATTCATAAACATGCTGGGATAGACAGACAGTTAGATAGATTTACAGACATGGCGGCACCCAAAGGCAAAATGAGCTGGTGGTAAATGTTTTGCCACTGCCACAGACAACAACAACAACAACAGCAACAGCAACTACAAACTACAACTTCGACAACAAACAAATCCATCAAAATAGCACGTTTTCAGTGTCCACACGAACACATTTGAATGGCCAGTTAACAGTAGTTTTCAGTTAATTAATTGGTAAAAAAAAAACACAAAAATAGTCAAAATAAAGAAAGGGGGAAATTAAATTGTTAAAACACTAGAAAACATGTTTTTATGCTTTTAAACAACAACAAAAACTAACTAGCTAAAAACGTTAAACAAGCGACCATAATTAAATTGTCAGCTTTTAAGCACGCATGCAGCATTGGAAATAGGAGAGAGAGAGAGAGAGAGAAGAGAGAGAGAAATCGGAGTTTTGTTTATTGCGACTGATTTGAATTTTGAACAAGATTTTAATTCCGTTTAAGAACTAATTATTTAATAGCGGCCAAAATTGATGTTTCAACTAATAGAAATCTACGTTTAAAAGCAACATTCAAACGATACAAAATAACGATTCTTTACAAAGCTCATTCAACAATCAATAACAATATAATTATGATATATATAAAATGCGTTATTTGGCTAATGGTGAATACGATAATACTCATTTACCAACCATTAAAGTAATTTTTCTTCGTCAACGCTTTCGTGTTCATACATTGTATATTCTGCCAAGCAATTAAAGGCCATCAAAATTAGCTAAAAATAAAATGTCTTGAAATGCCGTCAAGTTGAGAACAAGCCAAAGCGATACGAATCACATTTATATGCCACAAGTAAACATTGCTACAAGTTGTGTTTTTTTTTTTTTTTATTAGCCAACAGAGCTTGGCTTTGGCTTTGGCTTTGACTTTGGATGTTGGGCAATGTGCTTTTGCCATTTGAATTTTTTATGGCTTATCGGGCAATTGCCACAGCGAGGTGGCTTTCTCTCTCATTCTTGCGTTGTTTTTGTTGTTGTGCGAGGCGTAACAATGTTGTTGCTATTCTTAGTGTAGTTGTTGTTGTTGCACAGTGCGCGCGATGCGTCAGTTCGTTAGCTCGAAACAGCAACAACAAATTGAACGACGTCAACGTCATGTCTGCTATGATTATGCCCGGAAGCACTAATTACCTTATTTACACTTTTACAACTCTTGTGGCAGCAACAAAAAGTTGCGCCTGCGCAGATCTACAGATCTCTGATACATATGGTGTTTATATGTACGTGTGTATATATATATCTTCAATCTCTAACAGTTATTTATGGCTTGTGGAAACTGCGGTTTTTTTTTTGTTGTTGATGTTTGACGGATGCTGTTTTCAGCTGTGAGCAAAAGTGAAATCTTTATTGCCCAATCAAAGTAATAATATTACATATTATCTACTAAGTACACTTGAACAAAAATGCAAGAATTTTGTGTGTGAAAAATCTTTACAAGAAAAACTTGATTCTGATTTCATCAAACTCAAAATTTATGAAGAAAATAATCGAAATTCTTTAAAAGCTAAACTTGAGCTTTGTTTCTTCGCGTGTACGATATGCACTGATCAAAAGCGAAAATATTGATGTATCTGTGTGATGTGTGTGTGTGTGAGTGTTTGTAATGCAAGTCCTGCAGTTATAGAGCAAACAATCAATTGCCAAAGCCACCACAAAGTAACCCACCAAGTGGTTCATTTGCCGCCAGGCACAAGCCACTCACTCGACCAAGCTGATAAAGCCGTTTTTTTTTTTTTTTTTTTTTTGGGTGCAGCAGCAGCCCGTCAAACTTGGTCGACGACGCTGCTGCCGCTGCTGCTGCTACCGATTGCCGGTGATTAAGTCATGAATCAGTTGCGGCCTAGCAACTGCTTTAGGAGTAACGGTTAAAGCGACTCTAACTATGAATTTTGGTGGGCGTGTGCCTTCCAGCGTAAGCCCAGGCAACCAACCAACCAAACAACTAACCGCACCAAAACTGCAACCAGAAAGTAGAGTGATTGTCATGCTAAAGTAAAATCAATTTTCCACCAATTTTATTTCGAAGTTTTTGTGAAAGACTTCGAAAAAAAAAAAAAAAAAAAAATAACTTAAAATTTCATTTCATTCTGCAGAATTGCAATGTCAAGTAAATTTTCTTTGAATTGCTAGCAAATCAGCAGCGAAAGCTGACAGTGAAAATGAACATGTTTAGATACGGGGTGGCACAGTGGTCCCAATTACTCCAAAAATTCATTTGACAGTTGAAATATTCTCACAATGTTTAAATGATATCTTAACTATCAAAATCTCACCGGAACTTAAGCAATATAATTATTTGGACAATGACATAAACAAGGCCTTTAAATAAGGAAAGAATCTACACAGCAACTGGCAGGCTTGTACAGTGGCGGTCATATAAAAAGGCACAGTTAAGAGAGACAGAAAAATATACCTCATTTTGGGACTAGTTGGAAAGCAATGTCCTTGTCTGATTGTCAAATGACTATTTTTTATATAATGCCTAGAATTTATTCTAAATGTTGATCATAAATTTATTTATCCATTAGGGTAAAGTACTTAAACGCTCAAGCAGTAATTAATTTACTTAGCTTGTTTTTATCTACGAGGGAAAGCAAAGAGTATTTCAATAGTGCTTGCACCACTGTGCCGCACTCTGCTAAAAAAGAAAACAAAAACGTCGAAGATTGAGACGCCTTTTGGGCATATGCAGGTGCCCAGTTTAAAAATTTTAGCTGTGGTAAATTCCTGTGCGTCGCCAGCAGCAGCAGCAACAGCAACAAAAGCAGCTCCTTCGTTTTTTATTCTGCTACTTTGCGGTCTGATTGAGGATTTTGTATATATATATACATAGTGTATATAGATTTCTTTTTGGGCGCTTTTCAATTATTAGCAACGCCTAACGAACGCCAATTTTACACAAAGTATTCCCTAACCACAGCGCACGGAAGTGTATGCGGTTGGTAGTTAACTGCTTGGGTTAGGGTACATATACATATATACATATATAAATAAATATATATATTATTGTGTTTCCATTTTTTCTGTTATTCTTTTTGTAACGTTGCAAATCCGTTCTACATTTACGTGTTTTGTGTGTATTTACACTGGACACAGGGTCAACAAGTTAATCATATTGTGTGGCATGAATATAATAGAATTCTTATTGAGCTCAGGCACGGATTGGTGGTGGTGGTTTAGACGCAAGAGTTGGGGCACGCGTTTGTGTACCTTAATAAGACAACGTTCGTTCTTATTCTTGGTGTGGTTGTTGTTGTTGCTTTTGTTGCTTTTGTTATTGGCACGGAAATTGACGTTTAAAGCGACGGTAAACGGAACCAAGCAACCAGCAAACTGGCCAGCTGTCTGGCCTTTTTTGGCCAAACAAAATGCAAGAAGCAAGTACGCTTTTAGCCTTTGGCGTTCAAATTGGCAAATTAAGTCATACGCCGCCTGCAAACGCGCCATTGTAATTTATCTTTGTGCCTGCAGTTGGACAACAACATCAACAACAAAAAACAACATACAAAAATTGTGCATTATTTTGCAATAATTATTGATTTATTATCTTGGTTTTTTTTTTTTTTTTTTTTTTGGTGACTTGTTTTTTGTCCCAGGCGTAATAAAGCAAAAATCAAAGCACCCGCCAAAATTCATCATTATCACATATTTTTGCGAATAAATATATTCAAGTTCTCTCAGCGAGCTTAAGAGCCAAACAAGAAAATATCATTAGAGGTAAAAGTAATGGCTAATGATGGGGCCAACCAGAGTGTGTTGAACTTTGACTTTGTAATTGGAAAGGCACGCACATTAGGGCGTAGTCATTTTTATAACCTAGAAAGTAAGGCAGTCAGAATAAATGTTAAGACCATGGGCAAAGATTAGCCAATTAACTTGAAGAAACAGAAAGAGAGAAAGAAAGAGCGAGACTAGCAAGAGACCTTTCCCTTTTTTGATGCTGTTTGGTGGCTACCAGGCGTGTTCAGGGCATTAATATTTCACGCCTATTAATCGAACGTAAACTAGTGCAGAAAATTGCTTAAAGGCATTTCATTTTTATGACCAGATAATGATCAAAAACGGTATGAGAAAAGTTAAATAGTGAAGCCAAAGACTTGAACATATTTAACTAAGAAAGTAGAGTGATAAATTCTATTTATCCGGAACAAACATTCGAATATGTTTTATAACTTATTCCAAACTACAAACAAGTTCTCTTCACAGCATAAACATATGCTTTAAGCAATTTGTTTTGCTCTGTTTGCTTTGACAATCAAGCAACACAAAAAGTTTTTTTTTAAAGCCAAAGCCGTCAATTTCATAATGTTCTCAAATTTGCCAACAGATTTTCTAAACACACACACATGAACACCTGAAATTTTTCATTGCTATCGGACAAGTTTTCTAACTCACAATTTTCACCCCAAGAACTGGCTGACCAGTTAAACAAGTTACCAACACATATGGTAATTTAGCAAAACAAAAAAAAAACATAAAAGAAAATAAATTAAATTGCAAAATATTTTTAACGCCTTATTATGGAAAATGTGTTACACATTTGTTGCTGTTGCTCTTGTTGCTGATGCTGTTAATGCTACATGTTGGATGTTGAATGCTGGCAGCCTATTTGCTGTCCCGTTTGTCTGTTCAATGGAAAACAATTTCCATTTCCTGACAGGCCACAAAGAGCACACAGAGCGTAGTGCGGCTAGTAGAGACGAAGACGCAAACTTGGGACAATTGTTGGTTTCGCTTGTTGTGCGCTTTCTTGTTGCAGTGTTGCTCTTGTCGTTGTTGTTGTTGTTGTTGTTGCTTTTCACGGTTCGAGGCATGAAACCCACTTATCTAATTGCGATTCCGGGAACTGGTTTTCCTTGATACATTTTTCTCAACTCATTAGAACTCAATCATAACTTGCCGTATACTCTATCTCCCTCTATCTCTCACTCTCTTTTCTCTCTTTCTATGTGTGTCCACCATGCAATAGGTAAATGTAATCGCACAGTTCTTGCCGCGAGCAATTTTTAGTCAAGCCAACAAGCCAACAACAACAACAACGCGCCGGACGTGTTCCATAAACAACACTTTGATTACGGCGACGGAGCGGGCGCTGAAGACCCAGAAAGAGAGAGAGAGAGAGAGCGAAAGAACTCGAAACGCAAATCGATGTTTTCATATGGAAATTGAATCAAAGTCAAGTCGAGTCGAGGCAAGCTTGGCCAGCAAAACAAAATATGACTTGGACGCCGCCAGAGTCGCCAGAGAATGTGGAGCACAGCAAAGCAAAGCACAGCAGCAGCAGCAATTGTTGTTGTTGAAGCATGTGTAGAGCTGTTACTGCTGCGCCCAGGCTTACAACCATTGCGTCGATTTGACACTGTAAAGAATTGTTGATGCTAAAGACATTTACAATAAATTAAACTTCATCGACAATCTCGTCTTTATAATATCAAATAAGAAATTAAACTTTAGCAAATCATTTTTATTTTTTTATTTTACTAAACTATTTTCTTCATCATATTCAACCAATTTTTCACAGTGCATACAATTGGCCTTGGCTAAAAAACAAAACTAAAGTTGAAGCGAGCATGGCGTCAGCGCTTTTTAGCCGACGTCCAAGTCCGATGTTCAGTAACTGCTGTCTGTGCCTTCCAGTTTTGAGCCTCCATTCATGAGGCAGCTCTTTTGTGGTTTTCGCTATGATTATTAATCAATTCTTTCATATCATTTGGCTTTTGAATTGAATTCTGATTTTTTTTTCTACGTTTACAAAAATCGAACAAAAAAAAACTCAAAGAAACAATCTGTGGCTGCGGCTGCCCTTTTTTTTACTCTAATTAATTAAACAAAAGTTTGCGGGCCAAGCAGCGCAACAGCAGCAGCATTTTTTCAAACAGTTTTTCCGTTTTGACTGCTGTGAAAGGTAACGCTCATTATTTGCATGTTTATGTTTATTAAATTCCATTTAATTACCACAAGCTTTACACACACACACACACATGCTTTTAAAGCCAATTGTAACGCAGTTCGAATGAGAAATAGATAGTTAATTATATATTAATGGAACTATACGTTTGTATTTATTCGTGTTGTGCCCTTGCAAAAGGGCAAATAATTTGAATGGAGAAACTGGTCTATTTTTCATTTGTATATTAAATATGCGCGTATGCAAATCTAGATATTATTATTATTATTATTACCATTATTGACAATTGCTTTTGTGTAAAAACATTGATTTGAATAATAATTGTCTAGTTTTGAGTTAGATGGAATTTTAGATTTATTTTAGAATGTTTTGTTTGATTAAAACTGCAAATGTTTTTGTTATTATTAGATTGTCCAAGGATTTTAGATTATCTTTTAATCAAAAATTAGATGTCAATGAATCGTAATAATATTGCTTTCAAATATTAGAAATAATCATAATTCAGGTTATTGGAATTGCCAAATGATATTTGTATGCATTAAATTAGTTTTAATGAGTAAAAGCGCTCTAAAGTGGCTTAAAAATAAGGAAAAGTATTTAGAAACATTTTCTGAGTCAAAATAAATTACTATCTTTTTAAGTATGCATATTGAAAACTAATACGCACTTGCATTTTTTAATTAAACCATTTAAATAAATTATGAAATCAATATTAAAAGGTTGCGGCAAACACGTTGTCGCGGAAATTATAAAGCTGCAACACCGCACTGGCTAAGAATAATGATATTCCTGCCCTTAAATAGCCATAATGAAACGGCAGCAAAACACAACAGGAAATGCCTGCAAGAGGTGGGGCCTAGAAGCTCTACTCTGCTGACAACGTTTGCCGTCCTGTCTGTGGCAAGTGTCGAAATTGACAGATGAACATAAAATGCGCTCCAAGATGTTAATGGTAAACTAAATGGCAAGCGGAAGTTTAAAACTGGGCGTGCTTTTTTTTCTTTGAGATGAAAATGAAAAATTATGCAGCAATGGGAGGAGTTGTGGTGGGGTGTTGTGTGGTGGGGTTTGAGTGAAATGCAATTCAGAGGCTGAGGCTCGACTTCAATTTAAATTTTAATCGCATGCCTAATAGACAAACTTAGAGCAAATGTCAGTACAATATATATATATAAAGAGACTAAGAGCCTGGCTTAAATCATGCCAACATTTACAAAGTACTTTGCAACAACAACAACACACACACACATATGAGAGCACTCTCAGGGGAGTTTTTTTTTCGAGTCACGGACACGTCGTCGACAACGGCAACAACGTTGCAACTTGGCTAAGACAAACTTCCGATCATGTTGTAAAGTCTGGGCAACGAAATTGCAAAAGGCAGCCTAAGCAAAGGGTCGAGAAAAGGAGAAAAGAAAAGAACGAGAGAGAATAAAAAAAACGTAATGGAAGCAAATGCATCAAAATGGTTAATTGGATCTGGAACAGCAAATGACGAACACTTTTAGTGTTTATGGCAGTAACCATGGCCAAAAGCCGGCCTAGTCCTAAAGAAGGCTTCAGCTACAAATACGCCAAAGTGTGTGTTCGAGTGTGTGTGTGTTGTTGCAAGCAGAAACTTGCGCTCAAGTGGCTCAAAGCGTGTTGTACACGACACGCATTAGCGTGAATGAAGTAGTTGCCTCTTGGTGTTGTTGTTGCTATTGTTGCCTGTTGCAAGTTGCCTATTGCTCTTTGTTTTTAATCGAATCGAATGCGTGGCATACGCTTTTTAAGCACACCCCACAAAATGAGCATAATTCTAAAATGCACTTGTTGCTTTTATCTTGTTAGACGGCTATTATGGCATGGTTAGGAGTATTTACTTCCGTGTTCCATTGAAACGGTTAAGAACAAAAAAAAAAAATCCCTTTTCCACTCCTTACCCCTTATCGATCTGTCACTTTAATTACATTTATTTAAACAGAATAGAAATTTTCTTACGTTGTCTTATCTGTCATTATTCCCTCAAAAATATTAAAAAACAGTTAAGATATTTTCTTAAAGAGTTTATTACAATTGAATTTCGTAAATTATTCAAAATGACTCCAAAAAACAGCATCCATTCGGGAGAAAAACATCGAAAGCAAAGCCGTCAAATGAACATTTGAGAGAAACAGACCATCAACGACGACATCATGTGTTCTATATTCATAGAGTAGACGTCAAAAAGCACCACAACATTGCGTAGTTTTGGTCAACTTTTAAGGCTGGATTCTTGCTTATTATGAAGCCCCAGCCCGTTTTTTAAGTTTCCGATTTGTTATAACATTTATTTAGAAATGCTGAATAAAAAATCTTAGCAGACTGTAGTTAAGCAGTTTTGCTTTACAAACTTTCAATTCATTTTATTTATATTCAGTTTAGTTTCGCTTTGTTTGAATCATGAAAAATTTTGGGTTTATTTTAAGCGTATATTTTTGTGTAGTTTTCCTTAATTCAATATTTGGTAAGTTGAAAATAATTGGTGACAAATGAATTTGATAACAAACTGATATCAGAATGTTACAGAATTAAATGGACAGTTCAACAATGTTTGCGTCATGTGCTCCCAGTATTCTGAAAACAAATGCGAAGTTAATGAGACGACCGTATTTTTCGATAAAGTCGACGCGGAAAAAGTGAAATTCGTCCGGGAAGGAGCGCCGTCAAACCCACAGTTAAGAGAATGTTTGCCCGCTAGCTATACAATAACTGGTAATTTAAAAAGGGTTTTGCTTATTTATACAACAGGCAAAAACAAAAAAAAACAAAAACAAAAAACGCAAATCATAGTACATATTTGCGTCAAGTCAATGTTCGTCTATCTTTCAGTATGAAAGAGTCGATCTTGTTGGCATCAAGTGTGTTTCAAACTTTTCAGTTGTAACTCACTTTGGTTAATGAATTTTTACTTGTTGTTTTTTTTTTTTATATCAGAGGACGCGAATGGCTTTATGTGTTCTTTGGCGCCAACTTTGGGCTGCAATGTCATAGTGCACCAACAAGGCTCCACAAACCCGACCCATAACAAGGGCATGTGCACGCAGTGTGCTATTAAATACTGTGGATGTCAGGATTGGAGACAAAATGGTCAGTCCCGAAATTTACCTTCGAGTGTTATGCAAGGAATGGTGTTAGCTTCTTGTTTGACCTTAATATCTATGAACCATTGACACAATAATAATATTCAAAATAAATTTGTTTTCGTTTAGCTAACAGATTTAACCTTAGATTGAGATTTTCCCAACATGTTGAAAAGAGTTGAGTATTGAATAGTTTGTGGTTGTGTATTTCGATGTGGTTTTTTTTTTAGCTTAGATACAACTTGTGTGCTCCTCTTTGAGGAAAACTTTAATATAAGGCGAAGATTAACTTTGGAAGCTTAAGAGAAGCCAGATTATTGATCATCTGGTTTTTTAAATCTATCTATAAGAAATCAAGTGAACATTTGAAAGGAGAAACAGACGATCAACCTGGATATTATGTGTTCTATATTCATTGGTCAAAGAGCACCACAGCAGCGCGTATTCGGCTCCACTAGTATTGAATAAACTAAGAAATATACTAAACAACACATATGGAGTATTTAATTTAAAGCACTCTCTGACTCTCTTGTATTTGGTTCAAACACAACTGTCACCAGGCAACACTGAAAACAGTTTTATCATTCTTACTCAAATATTGATTCAACAAACAACAGTTGAGAACGGCGCTCAAAAATTTTGTTTATTGTGAAAAACAGTTTGTGACTAGACAACAATGGATTTGGATTGTAAGTTAAGTTTTCATTTATTTTCAAGAATTCTTCAAAATATACAAATTCTCACATAGTTAATAACGATTTGGAGAAACGCATTTCGGATGCATTTTGTGTATTCGATCATCATGGCGATAAATTGATAGATGTGCGTGAAGTGGGCACAGTTTTAAGATTGTTGGGCTGTGTGCCGACCGAACAGGAGGTAAACGAGGTAATTTCGGCAACCGAAACCGAAGAGACAAGTGGCGTTGTGCATTTGACCAAGTTCTTGCCACATGTCTCACAATTGCTAATGGAACGCAAGTGAGTTTTGTTTTATCAACAACTAAAACCAGTTTATAATCTTTTGTATTTTAGAATGGAACCTGCACCACCTGAGAAAATTTTGGAAGCTTTTAAAATATTGGATTTTGAGAACAAAGGCTATTTGACTAAGGATAGTTTTGGCAAACTCATGATGGAGGAGGGCGAACCATTTACCCAAGAGGAAATGGATGAAATGTGGCCAGTTGCCATCGATCCAATCAGTGGTCATATACCCTATGAATTGTACTTGAATCAATTGATGGTGAGTGAGGAATGTGAAGAACTAAGATTATGGGTAATAATATTTGGTGTTCTTTCAGGTTTATCTTTAAATAAAATTTGCAGTTGACTTTGTAACGAAAAGTTTAATAAAACAAAAAGTCTTTGGAAACGATAAATTTTTACAGTGCACATTTAAGCTAAAGCACTCTTCAGTGCGTTTTAGCCAATTTGGCTTTGAGTTAGACTTAGTCCAAAACAGCTAGGGTTAAGCAAAGCTAACTAACCAAAGAACCAAATGCGTTTCCTAAAAGCAAACTCAATCCACACCAGCCCAGAAAAGCAAAGCAAAGCAAAGCAAGCAGAGGACTACAACAAGTTAAGAAGGTGCTGGCTGAGGTTTTGTGGTTGTTGTATTTTTTTTCCTCTTTTTTCTGTGTATGTATGGAACGCGGCACAAAGTGGGTTGCGCATCATTAGCACAACTAATGGATGTTCACTTTTCTTTTGGCCAAAGCAGCAACAACAGCAGCAGCTAAAAGTCGTGTGCACCAAGAAGGATGTCCATTTTGTCCGTTTCTCTGTCGTTCGAGTGTCGCCTGTAAATTGCAGTTGGTAATATGAGCGGCAAACAAAATTTAAATAAATTAAAATACCTCTTTGTAAAAGTCGTCGTCGTCGTCGTCGTAGTGTCTGCATACTATTTGCAAGGACTGTGTGTGTGTTTGTGTTTGTTGAGTTTGTAGCGTCGTGTTCTCGCTTCCGTATTTATTAAATACTAAATACACGCTGATGGATGCACTTAACTCTGCATCTCTTTTGGATTAAAATATTTCATGTAATTCAGTCGCATATTCGTGCGGTTGCCATTTGCACGTTCCGCTGCTTTTGGCCAATTTGAGTGATTGCATTGCGCTCATTTAAATCGTTCGTTCGCTGGCTCGTTCGCTTGCTTGGTGGGGTAGAGATTTTGTTGATGCTGCTGCCAGGTGAAGTTTTATTCAACATCTCTCTCTCTCTCGTGTGTGTGTGTGTGTATCTAAACAAGTTATACGTGCGTCGGCACGCCTAATGGACTTTTAATCTTTACAACTTGTAACAAAATTTTTTTATTCTTTTCAATTTGAGTTGCGCAGCACACAAAGTTGATTGCAAATAGTCAGCGAAGTAAAACATAAGAAACTATATAAATATATAGAAACAAATGACAGGCAATTGAAACTGCTGATGACTTAGCCGATTAAGAATCAGTCCATTTAGCCTGATACGAAGCCCTCTTTGGAAAGGTTTGAGAATTATTATTAAAACAGTTGAAGCAGTTTTTGAATCTATTTTCAACACATTCCACATTTAGTCATAAAGTGCTAACCATTATCGCTGGCTCATTTGCTTTTCCTTATTAGTTCTTTCCGTGTTTCGTTTCCAGTTTTGCGATTTGATTTACTGTCAACAATTATCAGCCATAAAAAGAAAAAAACGCTAATGGAATGTGGCATATTTTAAACTAGGGGCTGAAAGGACTGCAAAAAAAAAACATTTTAGACACACTTGAATGGATTCAAATATGTATACTATACATATGTACTCAAAAGCTTACAAGTTGTCGTCACTTAGTTTGTGTTTGGATCATAAAACATATATATATGTATATGAATACAAATGCAAAGCATAAGAGAAGCAAATTGTACAAAATCTTGCTGAAATTGTCAAAGTTACTTGCTGGCGAAATTGCCGGGCATGAATCAATTTGGCCAGCAAAAGAGCTGCGCTGCTGATGATGATTTACGCTCAACGAAGCGTAATTAAGATTTATGCGACATATATTTAAGTGACAAATACACACATACGTTTATACATATGCATTTTGTGGTTTAACTGTGAGCTTAATTGTTAGTTATAGTTCATATGCCCGTTTTTGTTTTTTTGGTGAAGGCACGGCATGAACATTAAAACTAATTAAGTATAAAGAATTCCTATAAGATTTATATGCCTCAATAACTGCATTATAATTACGTTTGGGTTTTGTTGCAAATTACAGCAATTAATTGCATTTAATGACAATGCTCGAACAATATAACAAAATTTCAACAAATGTGCGAAGCAATAGCTCAAAAATGAATAATCTTAAAAGGTGTTTGCTCTCCACCTCCCAAGGGATTAACATGCTTAATGACTGCAATTGAGCGAAATTCTTGATTTCTGTTCTTAATTGCAATAATTCGCTTAGTTGTTTAGCTAAGTGTGGGCTTAAACCAATATTTATTAAATTTGCTTAGAAAAATCAATATCAGCTTTGAGTAAATATTTTTAGAAGAATTTTAGATAGCATAATTTTAAGGGCATGGAAAATTTACTTAAATTTGACCACCGAAAAATATCGTTTTTATAAGATTTTTTTTTAGTCTGGGTTCTGTCTTATTAAAAAACCCCAGCCTGCTTCTAAAGATTCCAATTTGTTATAAAAATGTATTTAGAGTTGCTTAATTTAAAATCTTAGTAGACTGTGTAGTCAAATTTGTCATAGTCAAAGGCCTTACAAATTTTCAAATCATTTTATTTATATTCAGTTAGGTTTCGTTTAGTTAGAATCATGAAATATTTTGGTTTTATTTCAAGCGTATATTTTTGTGTTGTTTTCCTAAATTCAATATTTGGTAAGTTGAAAATATTTCGTAACAAATGAACTTAATAACAAACTTAGATCATAATGTTACAGAGTTAAATGGACAGTTCAACAATATGTGCGTCATGTGCTCCCAGCATTCTGATAGCAAATGCAAAGTTGAAAAGACTGCCATATCCATCATCCATCCAGATGACGAAAGAAAAGTTTCTGAACTCAAGGCAGGAGGGGAGACAAACCCACATTTACAAGAATGCTTACCATCTACCCATGAAATAACAGGTAATTTAACGTTGCATTCGAACGCAACCGACTGCGGTATACTCGATACCTGTTAAGAAACCTTCAGTATCGAGAATAAAAAAGAGTTTTGCCACTTTATGCAACAGGCAAAAAAAGGTTTCAGGTCAATGTTCGTCTGTCTTACAGTATGAAAGAGTCGACCGTGTTGGCATCAACTGTGTTAAAAATTTTCAGTTGGAACTCACATTGATTAATGAACTCTGACCTGAAACCATTCTTACAACGTCAATTATATATTTGCTTTACTTTAGCTGACTTGCTTAGCGTTGTTTGTTCTGCGTCGCCATCTTTGGGTTGCAATGCTGTAATGCATAGGGTTAACTTAATAATTCCGAACCATGAAAAGGAAGTGTGCAAAAGGTGTATGAATGACTACTGTGAATGTAATCGTTCGAAAAACGGTGGTCCGTCCCGTACAAGTATCATGAAAGGATTGGTGTTAGCTTCTTGCTTAACTTTAATGTATATAAATTATTAGCACAATAAAAAATTTAAAATAACAAAATTTTGATTGAGAATTGCCTAATATGTAGACCGAATATCGCACAGTTTGTATTATGATGTGGTTTTTTTTTTCAAATTTCTAATTTCAAATTACCTAATTTGTAGCTTAGGGATCATTCAAGTATAACGTAATGCAATTTGGTAGGAGGAGGGGGGGGGTCTCGTATAACGTTACGCTGCGTTACAGTGGCGGGAGGGGTTCTTTCTTACAAGACGTTACGTAACATTTATTTTTTATTTTTTTATAAAAATTTTGGTAAAAATGGTCACTTGAGTGTTACGTAACGCTTAGAGAGGGGAAGGGGAGGTACAGAAAAACTTTACGGTGCGTTACAAGGGAAGGGAAGGATTCTAGAATCTTCAAAAATTGCGTTACGTATTACTTGAATGATCTCTTGGATACAACCATTTTCTTAAGTGCTCTTTAAGTG
This sequence comes from Scaptomyza montana, assembly GCA_018904305.1. Classification (NCBI taxonomy): domain Eukaryota; kingdom Metazoa; phylum Arthropoda; class Insecta; order Diptera; family Drosophilidae; genus Scaptomyza; species Scaptomyza montana. The sequence goes on along the minus strand of JAEIGR010000005.1, from coordinate 1,990,495 downwards.
CTAGCTTAAGAGAAACCAGAGTATTGATAAAACAGATCATATAATGATCAATTTATTTCTTCCTTCCATCGATACATCTTGTTTTTACAATCTATATATATAACAAGTAAGACGGCTCTAGTCGGGGAAGCCCGCATAGAAGATACCCTGAATGTATTAAATTTATAAACCATAATAATGTTAAACAAGAGCTTATATTTGAAACCTTAAGTCACAAAACCATTTCATGGGCTCGGGGTATAAAAGTGAATGCACTCACTTCAATCGATTCAATTCGATATCTCCGGTGTTTCTTTACCGATTTGGACGAAATTTTCAGAAAAGTTCTATCGTTATTTCAACCCCCATTTTTACATTTTCCAAATTCGTTATTATTTTTATTATCGATTGAGACAGAGAGACAGACGAACATGACTATATCGTCTCGGCTGTTGATGCTGATCAAGAATATATGTACTTGATGGGGTCGGAGATGCTTCCTTCTACCTGTTACATTCTTTTGCACAAAACCATTATACCCTTTATACCCATTTTATGAGTTCAGGGTATAAAAAGCAACTCCTACCTTTAACCTTACAAATATTTAGACAGTAAAGATATTTTCTAACGTCATTGCTTCCTCACAAATTTGAATTATGTAAAGTTTTCGATATGACTCCAAAAAAATCATCGATTGGGAACAAAACATCAATTCATAGAGTAGACGTTGATAAGTTCAATGTTAGAGCTGGTTATAATCTGTTAGGTTTTATGTGCTCGAGTTTAGCTTACCGACTGACGGCAGCCTTGACTTCGGATGCTCCTACACATACACATTCTTTAATATGTCTCACTCTCGTTTTGTATCTCACTCATAGTATGCACTATGGTATCATTTCCCAGCTGCATTTTCGCTGGAAACTTTCAATCAACTTTCTGTTTACCTACTCGCCAGGCAGCTACTGCTGCTACTTGTTTGTTGATTGCTTGCCTTGCGCTGTTATTGGAGTTCGAGTTAAATTCGAGTTGGGCTTGAGTTAAGTCTTAAGTTAATGTCCAACAACAGCAGCAACAACAACCTCACTTGAAGACGGCCTTCGCCGACTTCAATTCAGCTGAACTGAGCACCGAAACACAGGCACTTGTAATGTATTTTTGAAAGCATTTCGCCGTTAATTGAATTTAAGCAATGAAATGTAATTTGAAAATTTTGCATGTGCCCCAATGTAAGTATCTCTACGCTCTACGCTCAACGCTCTTCGCTCGCGTAGCACGCCAGCAAATCATCATAAAAAGCAGCGCAGACAGCAGGCAGCAGCAGCAGCAGTTGCAGCAGCAACAAAACATGAAATGAAATTGCAAAAGGTGAACAACATGCAATGGGCCAATGTGGCAATGCGGATGGCGGACATGGCCAGCAACAAAAGCAAGGAGTGGAAAACAAAAAAAAAAAAAAAACCAAACTGAGCGTGGCCAGTGGCATGCGGCCTGTGTGTGCTTGCGTCTTTATTGTTGCCAACAGTTGCCGTCTTGTACAACACCCAAAGGTATCAGCAGACAAAATGCTAAAAATGTATTTACCACAAAAGCGAACAACAACAAGAACAACAATGACGACAACGACGACGACGAGGAGCTGCGCGTCAGCAGCGAGTGCTCTCTGCTTTAAGCTTCTCTGCTCATTGCCTGGTGCCCTTAATGGATCTGCAGCACTTTGAGTGATTTATTTCACACGTTGATGAAATGGACAGCAATGGGCCGCATTTTGACGTTTATTGCCAGCAGTGGCAGCAAAGCCAGCAAGCAGCAGCAACAGCAACAACAACTGCCCACGGCATGTGTTGTGCGCATGCGCGCAGCCCTCTGACAACAACGACGACGATGATGAGAGGAGGCCCAAAAGGACGTTTTTGCAGTTGTTTATGCTTAACAAAATAAGTCTATATTCACTATATTATCAAACAAGGAGCTTTTTCTAAATATAGAATAAGAAAAAAGTTTTCAAAACAAAATATTCTTTCGATTTTTGAAGACATGTTCCTCAAAAAAGCATTTCACGATTTATCAAAGTTTTTAGAACAAGACTAAAGTTCAAATATTAGTTTAAGAATACAAAAATTTTCATGATTTTTTTAAATACACTTTTTAATGCATTGATTATTTTCTGTTTAAAATAATAAAAAATAAAAATTGTTTCAAGCACAAAAGAGCATATTTAACTTCGGCTTAGGGCTTTATATATTTTACCTGCCATGTTTTTAAATTTCAAAAATGTGGTTGTATTTTTTTTTCTTCTTCATTTTTTTGGTTGTTGCAATTGCGTTCGGCACTGCAAGTCTTCTGCACGTCTTTTGGTAATAGCCCCACAAACCGTGCGCGCTTTAATGAGGCGCGCTCCTCATTTGGACGCCACACATTTTGTATTTTTATGCCTGGCTATATCTTAGTTTACAAGAGGGAGATGGAGCGGTGGCAAGAGTGCGCAGAGTTGCGAGGCTATTAAAAACATTTAATTGCAACTTAATTAGTTGATGCCAGTTTAACGTACCGATTGCTCTCTCTCTCTCTCTTTCTTCTCACGAACGAATGCAACAACAACAACAACAAAATGTTACTGCAACAACGACAACAACTCATCAACTCAAATGCCAGCATCGCGACCTAAAGCTAAACTTAACTAAAAGGCAAACAATGATCCCAACCAAACCCAACCCATCCCATACCATTTCCTCTATGCCCCATTCACGAAAATCCAAGCCCAACCATTGTGATGTGGGCCAAGATATTGTCTCTGGTAAAAAAAAAAATAAAACCACCCCGGGAGAAAAGTCAATTTAACACATTCACTATGCCTCTTAAAATGTTGATATTTTAATTAGTGACGCTCTAAAGGATTTTCAACAGTGCCAGCATTCACTCCCACTCCCACAATACCAACCAATGATGAGCTGAGGAAGGTAAGCAGCAACGGTACACCAGCTCCAACACCACCAAAAACCATCATCGACAACAACAGCAATGCAGTTTTGAAGCTGCAAACTGCAGAAGAAGAAGAAAAAAAATAGTGCCAAAGGGCACAAGGCATTGAGTGCGATTTGGGTTTGTTTTTGTTGCTTTTGTTCCAAGCCATAAACATATAAGTTGGCAGTGGAGTAGAGCAAATAGGTTTTAGAAGGGATTCATACAAAATATTCAAGCCTAGACAATACGAACCCAAAATTTTCTCTATGATTCGAAAATATTCATCATGTAAATTCACTTTGTAAATTCAATTAAGCAACGCCTCTGTCCAAGCTAAACAAAAAAAACATAACCCATATGCCAAAATGCAGTTTTTGATGCCAACCTACAGTGTTTTTATTTACCCCTCCGCCGACTGCCTGGTTTTATGACAGCGTGCCCAACTGCGGCAATAAGTTCAAATGCCAGCCTGGCAAATACTGAAAGACTAAAAAGAGACTTAAAGCCTCGCTTAATGTGCCACAAAACAGAGACAGACAGCAAAGAACTGCAACTAAAAGACGACTGTGACTTTAAGTTCGACTTTGACTCTGACTCTGACACATACATACACACAAGCACACATATATCAGCAACAAAAAAAAGGTTCCCTTTGCCAAAAAGTGGGTGTAGCGGCACCAAATGCCATTGCCACAAAAAAAAAAAAAAAGAAAGACAGTGAGGTTTGGGATCGAGGATTGGGGATTGGGGCACAAAACGCCAACGCACTGACACTCACTCAAGAGCTCGTGAGGCTCCACTCCTCCACTTTTCTTAGAGAGAGAGAGAGAGAGAGAGAAGAGTTGTTGAAGAGCTTGGAGCCTAGGCTAGCTGCTGTTGCACTGTCTAGTGCTGATTTCTACTAATTTGATTAAACAGATTGAGTTTAATAAGGTTTATGGCATATATGATAGAAAGCCGAACCTGCCACAAGGCAACAAGGCAAGTCAAGGCGCAACCTGAACAAATGTTGCCTAATTCAAGTGCCGCATTTATTTTTGTAAACATTTCACATGTTGTTGCAGTGTACTTAGGCATACCCTCACGATTTGTTGTGATACAAAATATGCCGGCATGAGCAGTGATACCACTCAAGAATTTGCCCACACAAAAGGCCACAGATGCACATTTGCACGCGGCACAGCCAGCAAGCGAGTAAACGAGCAACAACCCAATCAATGGCCCCCAGTAAAGAGTCCCCCATCCCCATCCCCTGTCCACACACACACACACAATCCCCAATCCCAATTCTCAGCCTGAACTGCAATGTGCGTTTTGTGTGCACTTATGCGATCATTTGTTAAGTGTCATCGCGCCGGCATATGGGCAAGAAAACAACTCAAGAACAACCACAACAAACAACAGTAAAGCATTTGAAGTTCTCACGCCGACGCAGCAAATACTCTAAAAATAATAATCAATGATAAAAGATTGTAATGAATATAAGTTTGAAATAATCTTTAAGGATAAGCTTTGTATATTTGAACAATCATTTAAAAAAATTATCTTTTTGTGTGAAGGATTTTCTTTTTTTCAAACGAATTTTAAATAAGATGCTCATAACATTTCATAGCATTATTTCAACAGAAACCTGGTTAATGTTCCCTTGAAGATCATCTTTTGGCTCTTCTTCCTTCATCAACCTTTAATATAACCTTCAAATTACATCCGTGCCATACTAAACGATACAACTGATTAACACTTGTGAACAGAGTGTATAACAACAAAGTGTAGCTCGTAAACAAAATGTTGTTGTTGCTATTGTTGTTGCTGTTGCTGTTGTTGTTGTTGCTGTTACTGTTGTCGTTTGCTGTTGTCCATGGTCATGGTAAATTTATGCACAATTTTTCGCGCTTTCAAAAAATATTTGCATCATTAATCGTTGCACAGTCTTCGGCCTCATGGCGGCATCGCATTGTTGTTGTTGTTGTTTGTTTTGCTGGTTGTTCTGAATGTTGTTGTTGTTGTTGTTTAGTTCGAGGCGTTGTCTGCGCCTAAAAACTTCAGCAACACACACACAACATCAAGCAACTGCATCATTGGCATGCGGGCGCTGGCGTCGTTACAACGTTGTTGAAATGTTTTGTCAACTTCTCAACGCCGCCGCCGCCGCCACCGCCGCAGCAGCAACAAAAACAACAACAATGTGGCATTTGCCCTCTGGACAGACGATAAGGTGGGGGCAGGAGAGAGTAGAATGAGATGGTGTGATGGTTTGAGATGGTTTACCTATTTACGCTTTAACCACAATGGAAAGTTTAAAACCGCGAAAGGGAGCGAAACGAGGCCCATAATAAACTTTGGTAAAATTCGCTGAAATCATAACACCGTGGAACGCATTTCGCGCAAACCGCAAAAGTCGTAAGTCAAACAAGCAGACATAATACATATAGTTACAGCCGCATTCAACTAGCCCAGCCCAGCCACCCACAAAATGCAGCTGTTGCAACATCAAACGCACACAACTCAAATAGCAGAACAAGTTTAGCCATCAGCCAAAAAACAAAGAGAGAAAGCAAAAACACACACAGAACACTGCAATGAAATTATCAAATGTTTTAATAGACTCAACGAGTCGAAGAAGTTTGCTGAACAAATGAAGATAGATGGTGTCACAACCTTTCCACTCCACTCCCCACTCAAGTAACTCCGAAAAGTCAAGAGCTCCAAAAAGTCCAGTGTAGAAAACTACAAACAGAGTTCAAGCTGCGGCTTAGCTCAGCTCAGCTACCAAATGAACTTGTTAAATTTCAGTTGGGATTTTACTTTTTTTTTGGTTTTTATCTCCCTTTTTTGTGGTTTGGTGTCGAAAAGTTTTTTAGCAAAACTTTAAAATTTACAGCTTGCACCTAGCGAATAAGTCGAAAGTTAAGACGATGCAACAAGTTGAAGTTGCAGTTACTGTATATATTTTGCAGTTCGCAAAGTGTTCTACATATTAATTTCAATTAAAAGTCACTTAAAGTGAAACCGAATAAAATGTGTTATAGAGAGAGCAAAGTTCTACAAAATGAGTTGAAATAAAATTTATATATGTTTAATTAAGACATAAAGAATCTATAAATAATTAGCTAACAAAAATGCAGCTTATTAATATTGATAAGAATGTGTAATTAATTCTAGCTAATAGAACACTTTGCCAATTGCTTTTCGAAAGCCAAACTAAAAAGCCTAATAATTACCCATTAAATCAACTAAAACATTGGCTACAACATTTCCTGTAGACAGAGCATACATAGAACAACACTGAGAAGACGAAGCAGGCTGAGTTGGAGAACGCACAATGAACTCATAAATTGACGCACCCTACCAAAAACCGACAACATAATCGGCTATGCCGCCGGCAATGCCAATAACAACAACGACTTTAGGAGGAGTCTCCAAAAAAAAAAACTCGATATTGCAACGCGACGCTGTGCAACGCGCACTTGTAAATGGCATGTTGCAACATGCCTAAATATGCGCCACACACACTAACGGCACATGGAGCCCAAACACTAAGCGCAGACGACGAAGAAGTTGAGCTCAGCTAAATTTGAGAGCGCTCCGGCGACTCCTACGCACCATCTCCTCTCCCTCTTCGCTCCGTCTAGCAGCGACATTGAAACGATACAAGGCGACGCGACGCCAGATTGCGAGCCAGCCTCTATTTAGCTACGCCAAAGCCTTGACAATGATCGTCATTAATTGAGAGGCAGACGACGACGACGACGATGACGATGACGATGCTTTCCTCACCTCCGTCTCGCTTATTGCGTTGTTGCAACAACGCTCGATGTTGGCGTTGTTCGATGAGTTCAGTTTCCATTGAACGAAACTTTGGTTTTTCACGTTGTGCAGGCTTTGGGGTGTATAAGTTATGTTAAGCAGTTGGTAACACAAAATTGATCTACACTTTATCAGCTCTGACAAGGGATCTAATAAGAATTTGCAGAATGATTTTTGATAATACGTTTGTGCGAAGTACAAAAGTTCAAAAAGTTACAGCTAGGTGTATTTTGAGCCACGATGGCAACCCTGGACAGAACAAAGAACTCTAATTATTCACCCAGGGTCCATTTTCTATGTCTTTGCAAACAAAACTAGATCACTTTGTCTTTTCGTTGTGGCTGTGCGTTGATAGCAGTCAATCAGTCAGTTTTAAATATATTCAACAATATATTTAATTTGTATTATTTCTTTTTTTTATATCCCTTTTTTAGAGTATGTCAAATTCACGCACAATACAGAATATTTGCAATTTTCAAATTGTTTGGCTTTTTGGCCATGCGAATTATGAAAATGTGGGCTTGGTGCTTGCAACAACAACAACTAGCAACGACAACACCGCCACCAATATTGTCATCGTCCAGAGTTGAGACTATAATAGTTGGAGTTTGGTAGACTATAAGCGCTGCTGGCATGCGATGCAACGGCGATGAGATTATTTTTATTATTTTTTTTTATGATAGTTTTTGTTGTTGTCTTTGCTTTCTAAATGCGTAGCGTGAACCTTGGGTGTGTATGTGTGTGTGTGTGCAAAAATGTTGACCTTTAGCACAGAAAGCTAATGCGAAAATCTTAGCACAAATCTACGCAGATTTATCTTCACCTTCAACAAGCGTTGAAATTTAAGCTCGAGGAGGAAAGAAAAAAGTCCGAGTTATCAGTAAATTTCTTTTTTTTTGTGAGGAGGGGGGGGGAGGTTTTGGTATGAGCAATGTGTGCAACAGAAAATTTACCTAGAAATCAGTAAAGGAAAAAAAATGAATCGTTTACAAGCATTGTATATCAAATTCATGCACATTTCATGCCCCTTATTCGCTGATTCAGAGGCAATTCACGCTGCATCGTTTAAAGTTGAGCTGACGCCAAAAGATTGACCTCAAAAGGAGAAGTAGTCGAAGTTATGGCAGCGGTATGAGAGAGTATGAACAAAAACATAATGATGACAGCTACCGATATGTGTTGCAACAAGCATCGCGCGCCCCACGCTCATAAATTACAGAGCCATAAGGCACAAAACAAGATCGAGAACACAGCTCCAGTGTGATGACTTCGGGGGGTTGGTGTGGAGGGTTGACGAGCTTATAAAATTACGCCGCGAAATTCTTAGCATGCCACATACATAATTTGTTGGTAGCTTTTGTTGCCGTTTTTCACCGCGCCACACGAAAAAGAAATCACAATCTCATTATGGCATACACCTTTTGGGCAAAAACTGGAACCATATAAATGTACATATATATATATATATATATGCCGAGCCCATAATTATAAAGAGCCCTTAAGTACTTGTTAACAAGTTCGATATCTGAACGATTTACATGCTCTGTTCTTTAAATGCAGACCGAAAAGAAAGTGCAAAGCATTCAGCCAGCCAACCAGCCAGCCAGTCAGCCAGTCAACCAATGAACCAAAAACCAGGCAACGGCAAATTTTGTCTGATCTGTTGTAAACGATAAACCCCAAGGGAATTGCACACGCACAGTGGTTAAGAAGTGATGCCAAAAATACATTCAAATGAAAATGGGTTAAAAAGCTCTTAAGAACTTTTTATAGAATTAAAATTCTCAAAAACTGGTCTTAGTTTCTTTTCTATTTGATACTTTGGTTTAAATATCAAAATGTTCTGTTCTTGCTTTTGCATTTTTTTCATCATTTTTGCTAACCACTGTGCAACTTGGAGGCATTTTTGGCAGGTAAGCCGCAACAAATTGAATGGTTATGCTTTATGACTTATGGAAACCGGCAGCTGATTTGCTCGCTGCGATTTGCCGTTTAAATCGTTTGCCATAAAAAATCGAATGCAGCACTAATTAAAGGCAGGAATAAGATAAGCTTCGTCAGACCCGTTAAGTCGTCGGTCTCCAGACAGGCCATTAGCCGTATGGCAATGCTCTGGCTAACCATTAGCAATTAATTAAAAAATTAGAATATAGTATTATGGGAAAACTGATAGCGTGGTACAAAAAGGCGATCAGACGATGTCTTATCTGTTGGTCGCATCGCCATTGACCAAAAAAACAAACGGATAAAATATATTGAAAAATCGTCTCGAATCTAAATGAAAATTTGTTAGCTCTACACTCTCTTATGTGGAAAAACAAATTCGAAGCTATTCATATTACACAACTTGAGAGTTAAAAACAGATGAAGCCAAGAGTTCAGCTAAGCTCAGACAAATGTTGCATATTTACGAGATATTTATGCATATTAAAAAAATTCTTCAAGCATTCAAATCAAAAACTCTAGATAACAGTAGCTCTGAACTTCGTTTCCATCCCCCGTCTCTGTGCTTACCTGGCTTTAAGATATTTGTACGTTGGCATGGCATCAATTTTTGTGTGTGTTTTTTTGTTGCCTCTAGGTATTTTTATTTTTTTTTTTTCGTTCATCTACTGCCTGAAGATACTTTTGCTGATAAAGATTTGTATGTTTTGATTTTTATGACGCCACAAAATGTTGCTTCTGGCTTCAATACCAAACATCGAACGCTGTGTACTGTGGTTTGGGGCATTTCCTCTTTCGCTCGCTTCTCTCGTTGCCATAAAACTTGCATTTGTGATCTATAGAAAAGAAAGAAACGGTCATAAAAAAAGTTTAATATCAAATTTGCAAATATGCATAAGCAATTATGCTTGTTTCATATATTCTTTTATTGACTTGTAAGTCAGAGCGTGCTTGAACAAAATAATAAAAAAAAAAAACATAAAGGAAAAGAAAGAAAATTATGACAAGAGTGCATTGAACGGGAATATGCAGAAGAAGAAGTTTTTATAGCTCAACTTTACAGTTAAAAGATTGGAGTTTGGCTTCAGTGCTAAATTAATGTGATTTTTTTTTTTCTTCATTGCAGATTATCATATCGCGGCCATAACATGTCACTAACAAGCTGAGTAGAATTTTTACGAGTCAAAGATATACTTAAGAATAAAAAAAAAATAATAATACTCTTTAAAAGACTTTAAAGAATGGGTTTAAAAACACTTTAAAGCTTATGATTAGAAATAAATAATAAAAATTCCATTAGTATTCGCACCTTACATTATGCATTTGCTTCCGCATTCGCATTCCAATTCGCTTTAATCAAACTATTCAGTTCAGCACTAACTTGCAGCACAGTTGAATACTTCCTTCACTAGTTTATCTTTCGCCCACTGTTGCAAACGTTTCAGCTTTTGTCTTTAATATACATATATATATATGTATATATAGATCCTGATTTATGAATATTACCGTATAACAGACGCCGCCACCAAGCAAGCCATCGAATAATCCATTTGAATGAGTGCGATCCGGGATCATTACTCATAACCAAAATCAATTAGTGCAACCCACCCAACCCAGAACAGAACCGAACCGAACAGAACAGAACAGAACAGAGTCATCGTCGTCAAGTCGGTACGAGTTGATGAATTGGTTTTAAATCAATGATAATGCCAATAAACAAACCTCAAATAGACAGACAGACTGAGAGAGATAGAAAGGAGGAGTTGCAGCAGCTTTGGTCTTTGGCTAAATTCAAAACTTGTGTTTGTGGCCAAGTTATAAATTCAAATCACACAACAACCACGCAAAAAACAAAAAGAAGGCATTCATTGAGAGAACCACCAACAGCCTAGCCGAGTTGCAGTTGCATGTGGGTTGCAAAAAAGCACCACCACCACCATTGAAGCTTGTTTTTATCTGGGAAAAACTGGCAAACATGTTGCCGTTGTTGTACTAGTTGCCTTGCCGTCTCTCCTCTCGCTGCACACACACACACGAAACAAAAATATCAATTATGAGCCAGTAAAGAAGGACGCCAAGAAGGAGCACAAAATAAACACACAAAGAACTAACTAACTGAGCGCTCGTATCATATTTGTTGGACAAGGCAATGTTCAAGTTGCTGCTGCCGCTGCTACACATGTTGCTACCGTGTTATGCTGTTGCTGCTGTTGTTGTTGTTGCTGTTGCGCCGAGTATGACATTTGTTTTAGCCGCTTATCTGCCAGTGTTAAAGCCAAACCCAGTCGCAACAGAATGCGCTGCACAATTTTCATTCAACTCCAACAAAGTTGCTTCCCACTTTTCATCCTACCCCTCCCCCACCCAACCCTCCTCCTCTGACTCTTTAGCTGATTATGCGCTAAATTCCTATAGATGCTCATTTATTATGTGTTTTGTTGGGGAACAACAAGACATCGCTGTTGTGTCGTCTAGGCATATAATTTGCTAGCTTAGCAAATGTAATTGATGCATTGAGGTTATGACATAGTTTCTGATATGATGTGCATTGGCTTTCCATATTCAAAAAAAAAAAAAAAATAAAAATCCAAATGCAATCTGCAACAAACTCATCTCGTCTCGTCTTCCACACAAGCAACGGTCGTCAGTGGCACGCAATTGTTTGTAGTCAAGGCAGGCAGCCAAAACAGTTAAGTTGCTTGCAACACATAATAATAATTTAAGACCTTAGACGACGAAGAAGACAATGCTCATTACAATTTTGTACTACTTTAGCTTATTTGTTGTGTGATTTTGTTGTCTATTCAACTTGGTTGATGGCAAAAACTGTATTTTTTCTCATTAATTGAGAATACAAAATTCTGATTAAAATGCTGTTATAATGTAAAGTTAAATTAAAAATAGTTCTTTTTAGTACTTTGTTTATATGAATTTTATTTTGATTTTTCAATACGTTTTGGTTCATAACAAATTGCTTTCACAACTTTAAAACCAATTAAACAGTTACAAAACATTTTTCGTTTAAAGACCTGCTTCTCGATTTGTGTTTTGTGTGTCTGTGCAACAAAATCTTGTAACTGGCTTTTGGGTGAACCTGCAGACAGCTAGCAATTGTGACAGCTGCCGGGCAGAAGAAGCTTAGGCTTAAGCTTTCGACTGAACTGGACTGGACTGCAGTGTACATGCTGTACGGTGTACAAAACACGCCTTTAAATCCAAACCAATTTGGGTCAAAACTGTAAGCACACAAACACACACACAGACAATGGGTCGGCGGAAGGGCGGTCGGTCGAGAGTCGGGAGTAATCGACTCGTTATCCATTGCATTAGTTGTTTGACCCACAGAGACAGAGAGGAAACAACTTTGACTGCGTCTCAACAATTTCCCTTTCAATTTCAACAGTAATCAAAACTGTCCACTTTGTGTCATGTCACACGCGACAACAACAACAGAAGAAACAACGTCAACTGCAGACATTTCAAACTAAACAAAAGCAAAGCCCAACGCACACACACAAGCTCAATTCTCCCAACAGTCCAGCTGTCAAATCCAGATATATATAAATATACACACACATAAGCTATTCAATCAACTTTACTATTTGGAGCCCAGCGACAGTGCGTTCAATTGTACAAACGGCTTGTGGCGGATTATGATTTTATATGCATGTGTGTGTGTTTGCTCGCGTATCTTAAAGATACTTAGGCTTACACACACTACGATGCGGCGTGTCTAATTGCGCGCACATGTCTTACGGTCCATGGGTCAAAGTGTTTCCCTTCCCTTTTTGCCACCAACGTCTTTTAAAGTTGCCATATCGCCACAATAACAGAAATGTTGCCCATTATTTCGATATATCTACAAATATATAAATACATGTAATCCAGCAGACATTAATGTCCCAATTTTCGAATGATTTAACGCAATTTATTGTTATATCGCTGGAATTTTCTTGATTAAAAGCACTTAAAAGACAGATTTGCAACACATAGTTGGAGTTGGATTGTCTAAGTGTCTTGCGAGTGTCAAGTTAATTCTTCCAATTTCATAATGAAATAAATCTGTCAAAGCTGAATTCATATTCATCTGAAAAAGTCTCATATAAAATCTGGACAGTGTTTTAGATTAAATTTTTGGAAAATCCTTATGTGATTTAATGCCAGAAACCAGTTAAAGTCTTTCGGCCTCGCTTTATACAATAGCCCAACGTTTTATTAGCCACAAAGACACTTTAAAACTGAGCAAAAAATGAAAACCTTTTAATAATATAAAATAATAAAAATTAATGCTTATGCTTTGGCGAACCCACAATAAAGTGTCGAACCGAAGAGAGGAAGAGAACAATTTTTAGCGCATAAGCAATATAAAAATAAAACCTATATCGCTTCACTTTTTTGTTGTTATTTTTTTGGCATTAGCCTTCATCAGGCATGCAAAGTGGCGTCGCCAGGCGGCAGTCGAATTGACGCCCAGCGAACGAACGATAACTGAACTTAAACCTGTGTGTCCCAGGTGCAATAATTACGCATGCAGGCGGCGCACTTCATTGAATAATGCGAGTGCATAAATTAATTAAATTACGTTATAAAGTGAGGGGGAGAGAGAGAGAGAGAGTGAGAGAACTTGCCACGACTTGCGCGACTTGCCTCACGCATTTGTCGCATAATTACGAAAGCGCGAATTGCGCCTGAGAGAATCCGAATCCGAGTCTCGCTTGCTTGCTTGCTTGGTTGTTGCTTTGATTGGAAATCGTTGTTTGGTTTTAATTTTTGTCGCACGGCCACCCAGCAAGTGGCCAAGCAGCAGGCAGCAAGCACCAGGCAACAGGCACAGCCTGGCCAGAACATTGGCTGCGGCCAAAATCATTTGCATAGCCAAACCAGAGTGGCCCACAGGCTGAGTTCCTTTTATGTGCTTTTCTTTGTGTCATAGCCAGTTTTTGGCTCTTTGCTCTGCTCCCTTTTTTGGCCAACATGTCGTCCAATTACTCGTTTATTCAATGGCGTTTGCATTAAGTGGACGCGTTAATTACGTCCAACGTTCGATGCCTGGGTGAAAAATGTTAATTAAGTGATATTTTCGGCACCCAGCAACCAGACCAGGACAGACGCACACACACACAGAGAGAGAAGAGAGGAGCCAAAGCAACCTGTACAGCAAGAAGCAACAACAACAGTTTCAGTTCAATCCTGGCGTCAATGAAGTGCGCCTCCTTTTGGCAGCCACTGTAATTAAGTTGTACTACGAAACGCAGCTAGTACGAGACGTGGTCTTTGGTTTTTTACTTTTCAGTCATTTTTAGCTTTCGTTTTACATTTTTTCGGTGTTCAAAAACTTGCAACAAACAAACAAAAAACTTTTAGCTGCCTCAAGGTCGCGTCGTGTGAGGTAAAAAACAATTAAACAAGGCTGATTAAAAATTGCAACACTTTTAACGTTGATTCCAATAGTTTATAACCTTAAGTAAAATTTAAAAAAAAGCTTTTAACCTATAATTATCGCTGTTAAGTCAAATCACTTGTGAGTAAATTTAAAAATATACAATAGAATTTTACTACTTTTTCTATCTTACCAAAAATCGTACTAACTTTGTTTTTTGGAGCTTGGTGCTTAGTGCTTAAACTAGCCGTCTTTAAAATGCATCATTAATGTGCATTTGTTGCTTTAGATTTTGCGCTCAGATAAGACACGCATGTGAAACCTCTCTCTGTAGCGCAACAACGTTAGAGACCCAGCCAGCCAGTGAAAAAACAAATAAAAATGATTTATAACGCAATGCGTTGAGTTTGCCAGACGCCGCCAAAAGCGCCAAGTTGGCCCTCTTTGGACATTGAGAAGGTCTTCGTTCTGGTGGTTGTGTTTTTTTCGTTTTTTCGTTCCCTCTTATACGGACCGACGACTATCGCAGCTCGCAAGCTAAAAGTCTATGTTAACTTTGATAAATCGCTGCACTACTAAAATGCGATAAGCGTGCGAGAGAGCAATTGGTGCGAGAGGAGTAGAAGAAGAAGCCGAGAGACCAGATCCAGTATACCCAGAAGAAACCCAATCAAGAGGCAACCAGCACCACCAAACTGTTGGCTACTGTGAAAGGGACGATGACGACAACGACGACGACGATCGTTCGTTGTAAACGCATGAAGCTGATTGCAATGCGATAGTCTCGACTCAAGACGACGTACTTATTTATATTTATATATATATATAGTATAGTATACTATATATATACGTACTCTGCTAGTGTCCAGCAAGTACTTGCCACAATGATATCTGCATGTCTATCTTAGATGCTCACACACACACAAACATACAGAGAGAAAAGGCGTTGAGTGGTGTACGCCTGCGTGGCAGTTGCAGTTTGGCAGTGGCAGTGGCAGTGGCTAAGGCAGTGGCGAAGGCAGTGGCTATCTACACTGCCAAACCTCCTTAGCCGGCCCATTGCGTGTTGTGGCAAGTCAAGTGCAACAGCAGCAGCAACAGCAGCGGCAGCAGACGTCGCAGCTCTGCAAGTGTCACACACAGACACACAGACACCCCAAATGGCAAAGTGGTTCTGCATAACCCAACAAGCAAAAAGTGCCATAAAAAATATTGAAGATATTACAGCTTATAAAAACTACAGAAAATTTATAAGGTAATCAAAAGATCTTCAACTGTAGATTATTTTTATTTTTATTCTTTTCTTAACTTTATTATGAATTTAGTTTATTTATAAACAGATACAATAAAGTATATGAATGTTAAAAGCGTTATAAAAATAGATTCAGTGTTCTAACTAAATTGTTTAAAAATAATTTAAAGCCAAATTTAACTTTATCAAAACTGTTTAAGTTGATACAAAAACAAAATACTTTACGATGCAATTTTGTTCAATTATGTAACGAACTTTTTCTTGAACAAAGGTTCTTTATATGAAAGTTCGTCTGTATTAAATTTTGCATGACTTTTCCCTTTCTTCTTTGTTCAATACAAACCAAACCACTTTATATTGACAACAATTCTCAAGAACCAACAATATGTTTGTTGGGTTTAACTCTTTGCAATGTTGTTTTCTCTCTCATTTTTTCGGCTCCCTTTGCCCCTCACCTTTTTTTGCTGCCGCCCAACGCTTTGTAAGCGTAAGCTCTTATCTAGCGCCTTGAACTTGTAATGTTGGTTATTTTGTGCAAATATTGCGTTAATTAAAATATTTTAGTTGCGCCTCGTTGATAATGGACGTCGTTGACGTCGTCGTCGTCGTCCCTTGGGGGAGAGGGAGTCAGGCAGGTTGTTGTTGTTGTTGTTGGGCTTACCACCGACACCTTTAGAATCTTTCTCTCTCTATCTTTAATGTGGCAACAGCCACTGGTCACAGTGATCGGTGTGGCAAGTGCATTGCGTTTTTTCAGCTTCGGCAAGTTGGCAGCACAGCTTCGTTGCCATTGATTAGATTAGAAGAAAAGTGCCCAAGTCCTCGAGGAAGAAGAAAAAGAACTTATTGAACAGAACAAAAAAAAAACTAACCAGCGGCAATGTGCGCGTCAAATATTTGCATTAAGATGCCAGATACGCGAAATGCTGTGTGCTAAACATTTATAATTACTTAACGCATCTTATCTCCTTTGAGCCTAACTTGCAAGCCCAACAAAAACCCAAAATAACTTTAAAAAAAAACTCTCTCACACACAACTTCAAAGCGATACCGTTGCGCGCTGCCATTTCATACTGTCAAGTCAACGAACCCAAATCGAGCGTTACAATATTCAAAGTGCCATTGAAGCCGCACACATACATTCACATTCTTATTCACATGTTATTTACTCTCAACGGTTGCAGGTCCAGTTCGTGCAAAGTTCAATGCGAGGGCGGCATTTAAAATTAAAGTAAGGCAAATCATTAAAAGGCAGTTTTAAAAGTGACATTCAACAATCAACAACAATTATTGATTTTGTAGATCCACTGATAAAACTTAAGTGTAATAAAAGAGAATTCTTTAATGTTGTTTTATGTTTGATCGATTGACCAAGGTAATCTAAGGGGCTATAACAATTAAGCAAGTTAACTGAGTGTTTGATGAGTTTTGAGTTGAGTGTAAAACCGGCACAAAAATAGTCAAATTCAAAGATGAACCTATTTGGTTCGTTAAAGATTGATGATAATTTAATAAACCTATACTTATAGGTTCCAACAATAAAACTTTGTTCAATGAAATACCCATTCTATATAATACTTATTCAAAGGTTTTCATAGATTTTATCATTTGTGTTAGGATTTTCTTATAGGCAACCCTCGTTGCAATTGATATTTGTTGTTTGCAACAACAACTCGCGTTGCATATGTAAGAAGCGCATTTCGAATTGCACCCACGCATTAGTTGTAACAAATTTGTAGCGCGTTCTTTGTGGCACGTGACTTTGGTGTTGCCCCCCAACCACACCCTTGCCCTATAAGCAAAAACGCCAATGGCGGAAGTGTGAGCACATTTGCTTTGGCCCGCTCCTGACTTCCTTTTTCTTCTTCTTCTTCTTTTTCGTCTTGGCCAGTTGTAGTACGTAGCGAAAGTAATTGATTTCTTTTATAGTTGAGACAGTTTCAAACTGAAATGGTTCTGCGGCAACAACTACAACATTGGCATTGCAACTCACACGTTTCCTGTCTGCTGACCTCCTGCTTGCTGCCATCCCACTCTCTCAACCTCTCTCTCTCTCTCCCTCTCTCTCTTTCTCTTGCTCGCGCCATTGATCGGTGTCGGTTCTATTTCGTTTTCGAGTTTAGCTTTGCCGCACGTGTAAATGCTTCAAACATGTTGCGGTTTTGGCCAAGCGAACAGCAACAACAACTTCAACTACAGTTTTCGGTGTTTTATTGTTGTGTGCCGTGAAATGTTTTAAATAAAGATTTTTTATTGTCAATGGGAAAATAGTGTTGCGGCTTTTGGCTTTATATCTCACACGAAACAAATAGAAAGCAAGAAAATAAAAGCACCTTTTTCACAACGCGGCGTTGTTGACTTTAATGTGCTGCGGTCGTTTTGTAAATGTCATCGCACAAGGGACTTTAACTACTATGCTGCAGTTGTGTGTGTGTGTGTGTGTGTTTTACGATTTGGAAGGAAACGTTTAGACTACAAGACGCCACATTAACGGACAGTTCAACGACCGTGCAACAACTGAATGGAAAACGTTTACACATCGAATGGATATTTGTTTTCTATATGAAGATAAATAGTTTTAGTAATTAGGTTTGATATATATGAATAAGTGAGATCTTAATACTAGGACCAAGAAAGAGTTTTCTCAAGGGAAACTTGACTTCAACTTCAGTATTCCGCTTTACATTTCAACATATTTTTTTTTTTTTTTTTTTTTTTTTTTTTTTTTTTTTTTTATTTTTTTTTTTTTTTTTTTTTATAAAAAAAAATTTTTTTTTTTTTTTTTTTTTTTTTTTTTTTTTTTTTTTTTTTTTTTTTTTTTTTTTTTTTTTTTTTTTTTTTTTTTTTTTTTTTTTTTTTTTTTTTTAAATTTTTTTTAATTTAAAAATAAAAAAAAATTTTTTTTTTATAGATTGGTTATAGCTATAGTTACATAATGTATTAGCTTCAGTCGAACTGCACTTTACTTTCTCGTTTCAAACTTTGCATGTTATAAACAATAAAACCCATCAAAAAACGAAGCTTTGGTTTCTCTGAAGGCGCCTGATATTTAAGCCTCGGGGCGTTTTAAACGCCTCAATCAATCTAACCAAAAACTTTTAGAGGTATGAGCTATAATAATATTTATAATGTATGTAAATCTTTGACGCATGCCAAATGTTTTGCTGGTGTGACTTTTGAGATGATGCTTAACATAAATCGAACTGCTTATAAATTTGATAGACAACGTTTAAAACAAATAAACAAAAATTGATTAATGAGCGCTCTTAGCGGAGTGTTTTTTTATTTGTTGAAAAATAACAACATCAAAAATAAACTCGAATAGTTTAGGTGAAAACAGGGCGAAGCCATTGATGAGACCAGCGATTTTTATGATAGGAAAGAAACCCGAAAATATGAATGTTGGAAAATAAGAAGCTTTTGTGCAAGAACTGCAAACAAAACCGCCAACATAAATATGATTTATTAGATGTTGCACTTGACAGGAAAACGTGAGGAGAGAGAAGACTCTAGACTGCTGCTTGCTGCTGCAGCTGATGATGAGCATCATTATTATGAACTGATGCTGTTGCAGGAAGGCAGGAAGGCAGGCAGGACGACAGGAGGGCAGGCAGTGATTTGATTTGCTTATACTTGCATACAGCACATGTGTGGCAGTCAGACCGACAACATTTATATGCAACATGCGGCCTGCCTGCCAACGTGTATATGTATATTTTCCCAACTGCTGATGAATGCCAATGCAATGCCTTTTATTCTCTTGTTGTTGCAGTTGTTGTTGTGCCAAATGTCTCTTCTAGGTCTGTCTCCGACTCAGAAAGAGAGACTCCAGTCCCGTCGTCATCGTCGTGCCTGTTCGTGGGCGTGGCAAGCACTCAGCGCGCCAAGCAACGCGACTTGACTCCCACTTGAATTTGCATTACAAAGGCAACACAAATTGCGCGCTGCTCTTTGTGCTGCTCAACGCGCACAGCAGTCAACGCATCCCAAGCAGCTGCAGCTTCATTCCAAAAGGCAGCAAAAAAAGTTCTAGGCATTGCAGCATTCTACAAGCGAGGTGTGTATGAGAGGTTACGCTTGTATATGCTTACATTTGCTTTAGCCTTAAATTACCCCAAACTTTCAACTTATTGAACTCATCTCGCACATCGCTCTAGCAGATTTGTTTGTCGTACCGTAATTGAATATTGAAATGCATTTTTCATTAGCGCTTTGCAGGGCCAAAAGGGTCCCAGCAATAACAACAAAAACAACAACAGCGACAACAGCAACAACAAAAAAGCTGGCGAAGGCTAGAAAAATTGCGTATAATGAAAATTCAATTAAACTTTATTACCTTTTGGTTGCACTTGCTTAACCTCAGAGCTTTCACAACTTGAACCGCCATGGGATTTGTGGCCCATTTGTTGCATTAATTCTAAAGCATTCGCTTTAGCTGGCTGCAGGCAGTGGCGCGGGCGACGAACTTCCACCAGCTTGTTAACAACAGCAACAACAACAACAACAATAGCAAACTACGCAGCACCCCACGGTTGCAAGCATTCTATGGTATACGCCAACAGTTTGCAAATTGCAAGCTTTTGTTCACAATTTTCCGCAGAAAGTTTTTCTTTTATAACAATTTTGCTGTTGTTGTTGTTGTCAAGACGACAGACAGCCAAACACCTTCATATCTTTTAATGAGAATAAATTGATGTTTTGGGCATTTTGTATAGCTGCCGCTTGTTGCACACCTATTTGTTGCATAGAATATATAAACTTTTTCATCCAGCCAGCCAGCCAGCCATCGCAAGCTTGTAACTTGCCACGTTCTTCTTCCACTTTGTTGACTTGCTGTTGTTGTTGTTGTTGTTGTTGTTGCATATTGACAGCTACTAAGAACAAGAAGGGCTGGTAAATTTGGTGTTAATCAGTGTCAAGACGCCTTTTGGGGGCGTACAAGTTACCCAAAGAAGAAGTCATCAGAGGAAACATTATCAAAAACTTCAGTTTATAAGCAAATTGATGGAATAACTTTGTTCAAAGTGAGCATCGAACCTGAGTTGAATAAGAACTTATGGAAAAGTCAAAATTGATAGTTTTGAAGTGATGAAAAAAATAGTATTAAAACGATTAGCATATACAAAACCATTATGGCTATAAGCCCACACCTTGTAGATATATTTATATAAAAATAATCAAAATTTAATTAATTTTTAATATCGGAAGCCACTTAAAGGTCATAAAATATTGATATGAATCTAAAATTTGAAGGCAAAAAACCTTTAGCCAACTTTCACTTTCTCATTCTCTCACCCGTAATGCAACTTAAATGAAAGCACGTCAAGGACTAGCCTTAAAATAACTGTCACATTATCAGAGATTAAATGCTTCTCAAGAAGTTGAAAGCCGCTAGCTCTTCCCATATTTTAATCGCTGCCTTTTTCTTAGTTACTTAGTTAGTGAGTGCCATCCCCTCGCCGCCTACAAAATTACCAAGTGAAACGACCCATTTAGCTATTGCAAGTGCCATTAAAATAGCGGGCAGAGGAGAGGCAAAAAAGGGTAAACTATTTAAAATGCAATGCAATGAATATATATATTTTATAGTATATTTTTCAAGCACTTCAAGCATTAAATAAATGACAGTCTGACTGACTTGCTCCACTTTCAGACAACGAGTCAAGCAGAGAGCGAAAGACAGAGATAAGGCCAGGCGATATTGACCTAAAGAGCTCAACTCAACAAAAACTGAAAGCTGAAATTTGAAATCTGTGAAGAGTGGCCAACGCTGGCGAATGAAATGAGCTCAGTTTGTAGCAGCAGCAGTTGCAATGCAGAAAAAAGTTGAAACTTATTATAATTTTAATGCAAAACATTATGCGAAAGTATAAAATTATATATCTTTGGCCCAGGCCAGTTGCCAGTTACGAGAGTTGCTGCACAGTTTGCTGCCAGTTGCAACTGCAACTACAACTCGCGCTGGCCATAATTTTAAATGGGCAGCAACAGCAGCAGCACACCAGCAGCCGCAGCCGCAAAGAATCAACTGTCATAATGACAGTTCTCTGTTTACGCCATCATTGCGACGGCGGCGGCGTCTACTTGGACTTGGACTTGTTGCCTTACCAATATTCCTGTTCACCTTTTTTCTTTTCGTTTTTGCCACTCCCCTTTATTGTCGTTGTTGTTGAGCTAGCTGTAGTTGTTATTGTTGTTGATCCGTTTGCTGACTTCTAATGGAAATTATAATGTGCATTGCAGTTGTTCGCTTCACTTCAGTTGTTGCAGTTGCTGTCTGTCTGTTAGACAGCAAGCCAAAAATTTGCTGTTTTTTTATCAGTTGTACCATTTTTGTTTTGGACCAGAACAAAAAGCGGGTTTATTTGTTTCTGGTATTAGCAAGTAACAGGTGTATAAGCCATGGATTTGATGTTCTAGTTTATTATTTTGGATATGTCATTTGAATGCACAAAGATTTTCCCACAAAAAACCAATCTTAGTATTTACCTTCAGTAAATATTCTGTGATTTGTGTGCTGATAGCAGTCAGTCAATTAGTATTATGAGCTTAACATTTATAGATTTGTTTTCATTGTTTTACCAAGCTATTTAAGGTGAAATACTTATAGCCCATTTCTATACATAGTAATATGCGTGTTGTATTTTGATGAATTTTATTATACTAAATAGAGCATTTAATAATTCGTTCAGTTCTACTTTTATCTAACTTGAATTTTTCATTGTTGTCCAACTACGTACTACACATACATACATAGATTGTTGCATACTGTGTCAACCAGTCAGTCAGTTAGTCAGTTGAGTTGATTAGGGGACTGTCCGACCGATTGCCTGCCTGCCTGCCTGCTATGTTGAGTGCCTGTTTCGTCGACTGGTCTTTTTTTTTTTTTGACTACTCAGCAGAGCTCAGAGCCTCTCACTGACTGGCGCTCTTCAAGTTGACTCCTTTTGTTGGTTGACGCGATAACGCGCTGAAATGTCAATAAAAAAAAAAATAAAAACTATGGCCACACGGCATTTGCCTTGACTCTCGAGTGCCGAGCGGTGGCCTCAAATTTCAAAATACATACTCTCAAAAAATCAAACCATGAAAAAACCATAACCAGACCCCAAGCCAAAACCTGAAGCTAAACTCAAAGCCTGTGCCGGAGCGAGCATTTGAGTGACGTTGCGCTACTTGCCGGACTAACGGACTGACTGACGGACTGACTGACTGACTGACTGACTGACAACAACAACAACCTTGTTTAGCCTTGCCTCGAAGTCTCAGTGCCTGGCTGAATGGCTGGTTTTTGCCATTGTTGGTTAGTTTTTAATATTTATTTTGATGTGCGATAGATTCGTTTAGACAGGTGAAAGGCTAAATTGTCAATTTGCAAGCGCAGGCCAACAAAAAGTACACCCCAAGCCCAAAACATTTAAATAAAATAAATATGCTTGACTGGGAGATATCCATTAGAAAGATAAGAGTTTGCCATAACCTAAACTTGCCACAACTTAAACAAAGAAGAAATCAGACAATCTATATAGATAAACCAATCAACATCTGTCACATAGCAACAGACAAGCATCATACCCTTATTAACCCACTTACATATTTCACAGGGTACACAAAGCATTAACTTAAAAAAAACCTGACCAAAAGTTAGTCGATTCGTTCGTTTTGCGCTACGTTTGACTTATTTTTGATTGGGACAACAACATTTTCATTTCACTTCGTGTTGTTTTAGGCTTCAAATCGAAACTCTCTATATGTATGTCTAAAGAGCCTTTTGTTTTGAAAATGAAATAGACACATCTATCAGTTTGTTTACTGTTGACCCAGGTAAACTCGATGAGTGACTTGACTGACAAGTAACTGGCGAGAGAGAGAGAGAGTGCAAGGATAACAACAGCAACAGTTTTCGATTGTTTGTTGTTATATCTGTTAATGACTGACCGACTTTTGACCAATTGATAATTTATGAAAATTCTACCTAGACATGCTAATCGGTTTGTTTAGTTTTTGATTAGTATATGAAATATTCATAGCTAAATAAACAGATAAAGATTACTTTATAATTCACAATAACACATATTAAAATCATAAACTTTAGATACTCAAATCAACATAAATTCGCCACAACTCCAAATCATTTCGATTGTTTACCCACTGTGTCCGCGCTTAAAACGATTCAACTTATAATCGAATTAAATATCATATAAATCTCCTCACAAGCTGCAACGTTTTTCTCGCTAACATTTAACCCACAACAAAATAGAACAAATCTGCACAAAGTGCAGTTGACTTTTGAATTTATATTGTGTGCACATTTTGTTTGCTGCTTATAGTAGATATAGATGTACATATACACATATACACATACGATTAACGACCTTATAAACAAGTGCCAGAGAGGAGTTCCATCCGTTCGACAACCCACAAAATGCCGGAGTTGAGTGCATTTTGTTGCCCTTTTTAGTTTGGCTCGCTTCTAGCCACGTTTGTTAGTTTTGCGATGCATCGTTTAATTTTAACGCTCAATTTAAAATGTTTTATGCAGCAGCGCGAGCGGCACACACACACTTACATCCTGGAACACCCACACAGTTGGTTGCAACACACTATATACTACATACGAATGCAGCTCAGCGAAGCGCAGCATGGGTAAAAAGTACAAGGACGAGAGGTCGAGGAGCCGCAGTAACCAGAACGAGAACCAGAACCAAACACTAGCAGCAGGACCCAGCCGCCTGGACTCGTTTTGTCGTCCTTGTTCTGCATGCAATTATCTTAGCATTGGCTTTTTCTGCAGCAAAAGCAGCAGCCGCTTGTCCTGCATCTTTTTGCCTTGCAATAAATTAAGCTATCAAGTGTCCTTAATGTACGGCACAAGCAGCGACCGTGGGAGCTGCACTTAATTTATAAGCAACCCACTATTGCAATAACACCCTTTATGGCGCTCCAACATAATAATGCAAAGTATCACACAGTCAGTCGGCAATTATAAAGTTTTTATTTATATAAGCACTACTGCAGGCGGCCATAAAGACATCTCAACCAGACAGACAGACAGACAGAAAGAGAGACAGGCATAACTGCAGCAGGTGTTGCATATGAAAATTATACGCTTCATAAATTTGCGCTAGCCACAAATTGAAACTGGCCCCAGACTCTGCGACTGAGTCTGCAACTCACACAGACAGCTTGGTAATTCAAGAAGTTTGTCAACCTTTTTTTAGTGTTTTGCTCAAACGATGTCATGTGATACTTTTTATTCAACATCTTTATAATAATGGCTGAACCCAAAACAGAGAGATCCCTTTCGAGGACTACCTGCGCGCAAATTAGTTTGACAATCTCTATCGACAACATAGAGAGAGAGAGAGAGAGAGAGAGAAAGAGATAGGTAGAGATATCAGAAGGCATATCAACAATCTCAGTTGCGTTGAGATTTTGTGGGAATAAACTGAATTGATGTCAAATTATTTTGAAGTGTTTGGACAGATTTTTACCTTTTATATTCTCCTCATCATCGCTTTTAGTTTTTTTTTTTTTTTTTTTTTTTTGCAAATAATTTGATATGAGCCCTTTATTTTTTTGAATTTTTCTTTTGAGAGGGCGTGCAAAGATTTTTATTGCAGGGCGTCTACTTCCGCGGCAACAGCTGCCACAAAAACAAAAAACTTAACAGAGGGGGGAGCAAGGTTAATCAATTGACTATAAGAGTATAGCAATGTTGCCAACAGATTATAAGAAACAAAACTATAGAAAAAGTAACGAAAAACACATCATATTATATGCAGCTGCAATCTTAACATTAAAAAACGTTTCAAAACTTTTGAGTTTTTACTAAGTTGTTTTTAAGAATAAAGTCATAAAGCTACCCTCGTTTAGCACTTTGTTGTCTCTTATGCGCAGCTACTCAAATTTCAAAGAGTTAACAGCTCAAAGCAAAGCCAAATTGATACGCAAATCAATGACCAAATATACAAAAATATATATTCACTAAAATCAGAATTGATTTTTTGGTTAGTGTGGCGTGAAATGAAGACATTCATATTCTTCTTCTTCTTGTGGGGATTTACTGAATGTCTTTGTATCAGTTTACAGGTTTTCGTGATCCAAATTGGTGCTAAATGCGCTGGCGTTTCAATTTTCAACAATTGAGATATATCGGAAGTTTGCCAGCATGCCAGCTTTGTTAATGCCGTACCATTATGATGCAGATGAGATGATGGTGACGCTCTTTTTTTTTTGTCTGTATCAACTTGGATACGAATAAGAAAACTAAAACTGCTTGCTGCGTGCACCTTGCGGCGTTGGCGGCGGCGCCTCGCATTATCACTCAAGTCATAAATTTTGGTGCGACCGAACGAACTCTATAGAGTCTTAAGTGCCGTAATTTCAGTTCAGTTCGATCGCGTCGCTGACAAACTTTAAGTGCTTTTATTTCTACGCTTTAGAAGACAGCGCAGACAGCAAAAAAAAAATTCGTAGTTCTTTCGACATCATTTTCTTGTGGTTCATTTTTTTAAATAAAGCAAAAAATGCGCAGCTTTAATATTTTGTTGTCTATAGTACATTTATTGGCATTTGGGCTGTTGCCTTTTAAATTTTTTTTATTGCTCAACAAGCAACCTTTTTATACCCTGAAACCCTGAACAAGTGCGTTAAAAAGGGTATTATGGTTTTGAGCATATGTTTGTTACAGGCAGTAGCATTGCATGCAAAAGTTTTAGGGCATCTCTTAGTCGAGCTTTCTTGAACATAGCATTCTTACTTGTTTTTTGTTGTATTTGTTCCTTTGACTGCCTCCTGCCTCGATGTGTGGCATTCTTAATATTAAGAAATATCACAGATACATAGGAACAAAAGAATTTGCCGCTAAAAACCCAGACGCGAGCATTTTTATGATATTTATTCTTTTAGTGTGCAAAAATTCTTCGACTTGTTTAAAATGTCACAAACGGAATCGAGTAAAAAAAAAGGTAAAGGAAATTATAAATATGTCATGGATTGTGGTCGAAATTGAAGTTTAAATAAAGATTCCTAATAGAATAGTTTTTTTTTCATTTCAAAACTAATAAATAAATAAATATTCTGCGCCTGCTCGTAATCTCATTTAATTTAAAACACGATAAAGTTTCATCATCAGCTAGTCCAATCATTCTTGTGTGCTTTATAGTATACTATATTACAATAGTTTGCCGTTCGTTGTTTTTGCTTTTGCTTTACACCTCCCAATGGGATTGGCCTGAGCTTTTTTTTTCTGTTTTTGTTTAAACTTCCAACATACTGTAATGGAAAAAAACGATAGTTGAGGTCCATTTCACATAAAGTTAAATATTCAGGCGCACCCGCAAGTCAAGCTCCGACAGCTATATGCCGATTTAAATTTCATTTAAATCTCGGTGCGGACAATAAAAAAAAGTGCAAAAATAATATGTATGAATGTATGTATGTATTGGTATAGCCCACAAGTGCATAGCCCAAGCGTATAATGCTACAGTGTGTGTCCCATGGCATGGTCGCCGCTCAAACTGGGTTAATGACAAGCTTAACGGCGCTGGCGGAAAATTAAAAAAACTGCCAACAGAAAAGTGAAAAAAAAAACAAACAAACATAACAAGAACCGTAAGGCTAAGCCCAGGTGAAGGTTTCAATGGCAACCGCCTGGCACATAGAATTTTATAAAATATTGAACACAGAGCGAGAGAGAGGAAGAGCGAGAGCGAGAGAGCCAAACAAAGCCAGTAAAAAGCAAAAATATTGTTTACCATTGCGTTACCATTCTTTCTATTGTACTCCTATTGCCATGCAAAAATGCCAAAAAAAAATCTAATTTAACAAGCACAATTTTGTAAGCCTAGCGCGACACACACACAAAAAGTATTGGAAGCCAAAGCAAAGCCATGTATATATATATTTTTTAATCAAAATTTTGGACATAAACCCCTAAAACTGTAAACTCACTCGAATGGCATACGCTGCATTCAGAAAAACACATCAAACACTCGCTTTTCTACACTATATTGGCCTGAACATAAAATATTTATTGAAAAATAAATAAATAAAAAAATCCCACAAAGGCAATTAAAAAATATAATAATAAAAATACTTAAATGCTTTTGAACTATAGAGATATTTTCAAAGATAGCTAGATTTGAGTCATATTTCATTCCATTTAGTGTTATGAATGCTTAAAACGATGCTAAAACATTCCCTTGTAACATTATACAGACAATTAGTGTAGTATTAATTTTTCCCACTTAAAAAAAAGGCAAATCAAAAAAAGAGTTTAAAAAAAACGAAACATGGGCATATGAATTTTACTTCTTGTTTAATGACAAGGTTATTAAGACATAAATATTTCGTATTTTTCAAAGGGAACGGGTGTGTGTGTGGGGGGGGAGAGGGTGGAGAGGCATAATAAGTGTATGTAAGAGCGCATAATATGACAGCAGCAGCGGCACCGACACCAGCAACGACAACATTCAGCCGGCACCTCAATGATGCGTCGGTCCCTTGAACATCTTCTCTCCGTCTCTGTCTGTCTGTCTTCTCAATATGTCACGCGCCTGCGCCTGCGCCGGTGTGCATCAAAGTGATTAATTAAAACATTTTTGCATATTACAAGCATTTCGACTTTGAACTTGATGGCGACGATGGCTGTGCAAAAATAAAATACGAAAACCTTCAGACCAGACCTGTTGTGAAGCGAGAGAGACAAGTTTCATGTGCAGTCGTCGTTGCAGTCGCATTACCACCAAACAACTACAGCAGCAGCACAACAACAACAAATACATAAACAACAACTGCAACACCTCACGCAACATGTTGTTGGCAATGCACAGTGGTTAAAGATTTATTCAACGACTGCCGACAATTACAACTACCTAAATTCAATAATACTTAAGCTAAACAGTAAAAAGTTGAAGATTTCAAAATATAAAATATGATTAATAAGGAAAGAGTTTAAATTCTTCATCTTGACAGATCTTTCGGCTTACATCCTTAAAGTATTTTCCCGCATTCTTATAAATTTGTTTCTATATTTTTGGAAATATTGACAATCTTACAAAGTCTCCCAGTTTACCCAGCTACAAACCACTGTAAAATTCATGGGCTTTAAAACCGACTGTCACTCAAGGCGATTCTTTAATGCGGTCTGCACATGTTGAATTGACGCCGCCGCCGCCGCCGCTGCTGCTTAAAAGTAAAATTGTGTCGATTTCAATAATGCAAGGGGCCCATTACAACACACACATACACTTACAGAAAAACTACAGTCAATACAGATGTGCGTGCTAGCGTTGGCATTTTGAGCGAGCATTCCATCAAAGCGCTTCGACCACAAACGCCAGGGATCGAGAGGAGATGGAAGGAGTTGGAGTTGTAATGCGAACAGAAAGGCTGGAAAAAAAAAAACAGATAAAAGGGGGAACAAGGGACAGAGAACAGGGTGGAGGACAGTCGGTCTAAAGCTGCCGACATTGTCAAACATTTCATTAATTAAACATGCGAATGTAGCACGTTTTAATTTCGCACAAAAGCCTTTTAGACTTCTGCATATGGTGTACTACGTATCGAATATGTATGTTTGTATGTAAGTATGCATGGGGGCACCTCCATAAAGTGTGCCTCTCGACTACCCTTGGCAAAAAGTTATTATTTTTTTTTTTTTTTTTGCCCTAGGGGCAGCAGGAGTTGCGGCCTGCGTGTCAAAAGACATACATAATTTGCAAGACGACGACGACGACCAACCCGGTCGTCTTGGCCAGAGATAGTCCAGTTTATAAGCAGACGAAGCAGCACAATTTGATCAAAGTACTCATAAAACTTTTGCTGTTTCGACAGGCAGACCAACAAAATCTACATATTGCGGCAAAGTGATACATGAACTTAAATGTTGAACACCTCGCACCAACGACTAAACGACAGACTCTGACAGAATTTCAGAATATTAAAGCATGTTTAGTACTTAAAATAGGGCTACAAAAATACTATGATATTAAAAAAGACTAGGTGCATCATTTCTGCGATGAATTTTTGAAAATACATATGAAAAGCGAATAATACACATATTAATTTGAGAGCACTTTGGTTCCAAAATTAATTACTTCATTGACGAGCTGTATCAGAAAGCCCTTTTCATTATAATATTCAAGCATGGCCAAATGAACTCACACAAAGGATATATTAAAGTAGACAGGATAAAAGCTATTTGTTAAAAACTGTTGTGGAATTCTTTATACATATAGATTGCAGTGCAGCCCTGCTTGTCTGTGAGTAAATGTGTTTGTGTGACAGTGTTGTGCTTCCTTTAAATAAATTAAATAAAAATTATACGAGTGGTGCAACATAATGAGCGCTGCAAGCGCTTTTTCAGTTACTTTTACCTCAATAGCCAAGCGTCCGCAACTTTGGTCGGAAGCAGCAGCAGCAACAGCAACGGCAACAGCAAAGACGAAGCGAAGATGGGTTGATGAGGGGTGTGAGGCAAATCGAAGCTATGTGGCCACTGGGGCAACGGTGCATGTGGCACGGTTGACTGAGTGCGTCTGACACTTCGTACATGTGTGTGAGTGTGTGTATATGTCACGGTGAAATTAATGTGTTGTAAAAATTAATTAATTTTGCAAATTATATATTTTATGCATTATTAACTTCCATTTTTTTTTGTTTGCAACTCCTGGCATGAATGTCCATATGAGGACCTGCCAGCGGCTGGACAAAGTATGATTTAAATTAACAAACGGACATAACGGACTTAAAATAACAGCAGCTGCTGTACCTTGTTCCTTTGTAGAAGTATTCGTGATTTGCAAAATGTCTTTATCATGGCTTGTGGAAGATTGAAGCTTTACACTTCTTTAAGGCACTTTAATGAGGGCGAAAATATATTTAGTTATCATAGAAGAAATGAAGTTTCGAAGTCATTAAAAGCTTTCCGATAATTAAGTACGATCTAGTAAAAAATCCTATATATAAATCACTAAATTATATTCAGTAATTTACTGGGTATGCCCTAATTAACTACCCTCAACTTTAGCTATACTATTTTAACTCTTAAAAGCCAGACAAAAAAAACTCGCACAACAAATAAATAATTAAAATATTGGATTTTATTCATTTATTATGTTTTTACAATTTCACAAATAATCCCAAACAAATTAAACACAATATAAAAGTATAAATATAAATACATAGACATAATACATATAAGATTAAAATTTGTAAAAATCCATCCTAGCCGCTCTCAATATCAAACATAAACTCTTTAAGCTTAACGTAAGCTTGTTATAAAAATTTGTTATTGTTGCCTGAAATTTGGTTTTGGTTGTTTTTGTGCATATGACACAATAAATACATACATATATATAAAGCTTAAATTGTTTATACGCAATGCAATTTATAATAAACAGCCTGCTGGTTGATCCTATTGGATATGCTTAGCGGATAAATTTTTAGTTGAAATAAATCGTTGTTAATATTTTTAACTGAGGCCAAAACAACTTTTAGGGTCAAAATTCAGATAGTTTTTCGTTCTCTTTTTTGTCGTTAGTTTTTGTTTTGTATAATTGCCTGAACGATTGGCCAACTGGCCGACAGTTTGGCTGCCCAGGAATGCCATAAGACGAGGTCGAAATCTGGCAAAAACTTACTCACGCTTTTAAATCCGAAAATTCATACGAAATGAATTTGTATCTTTTCGAGTGGCAGGCTGTCGGACAAGCGTAGCACAAACGTACAATCTGGCAATCTTGAGCAGGCAGGCAAGCAGGCAAGCTGGCCGGCTGGCAGACTGGCAGGCAGGCAGGCCAATCACATTTCACAAAATGCAAAAGCAGAAGCTCTTTGAACAACACATTTCTTGTTCTAAAATAAATTATAATTTCACTGGTTTGACTTCGTCAATGTTGTTTTGTTGTTGGATTCGCCGAATATATTTATAACTCTCGGCACAAATCAACTGCTTAAAGTCATTTTCAGCTTTACTTTTTCTTACGCCTTTTGTTATTGTTGCGAAATGAGTTCAGTTCAATTTCGGCACATCAAAGTTCCCAAAAAAAATGCCTTTTGCTGCGGATTTTTGCGGTGGCGGAGTGATTAAAGGTGTGGCCATATATCAAATGCAGCAAAGCTCAGTCACAAAATCTTTGGACAGCAGCTCGCTGCCGATAATTTTGAAAGAATACGAAAACAAAACAAACTGTTTCGCCTTTTTCCTTTTGGGAATTTCATTGATAGCTTTTTAAGCTTAAGCAGAAATCAAAAGGCAACAGCTGTGAAATTTAAGTTAGTAATTTAAGCATGAGAATTGATACCAAATGAGTAAGCAGAAACACGTTTTCAAACACCTTCTGGACATGAATTTGCTGCAGTTTGAAACTAATGAACAAGCTGAACAAGGAACACGTAACACTCAAAGATGATATACAAAACTTAATCAACAATATTTCTCTTCTCTTTTCTCATCACTCTATTTTTATTAAAGACTTTGCTTGACATTGAATAGAACTTTCCTTTTCAGTCGCAAGTTTCAACAATGTATTAACCGACATTTTTATTTATTTTGGTGTCAATGTCGCGTCAATGTCACAAAAACTCTCTTGCAACGCTTGGTTGCGCTTATATGTTACTATAGATACGACCCAAAGGCAAGTTTATATACATGTATGTTGTTTATGTGTCTCTAGCTAACTTTTTGTTGCCGTTGCAGTTGCAGGCAGCATAGCTAGCTGCCATAATTATAATGAAGTGTTACAGCGCGTTGAGTTCGAGTTTGGCTACTGTTGCAACAGCAATGCTTTGGCTTTGCTTTTTAGTTTTTGCCATGATGTTCTTATGTTGCACCCCTAAGCACTACGCACACTCACACGCACACACACATGCCACGCTCGAATTGTCATAAAATGTTGAACGCTAATTGGCGTCTATATGCGCATAGGGAGTCCAAGTCGAACGACAAACGTTGTGTACCTTACTTTCCACTTCCATTTGCCTTCTTCGTCCGCCGATCGGTGGCAGCATTTTGTGCGTGAGGAGTTTTTAGTATGAGGCACAGGCGCCGGCTCAGTATGTGGCGCCTTGGCCCCGGCTCTACCCTGCCACATCTTTGGTTGCTGCTGTGCAAAATGTTTTAGCTGCCGTTTTTGCAGCTAACAAGTTGATACACTTAGCAAAAAAAGGGGTGTAAAGAACGCAAGTTCTTGACCAGAGAATGAATCAGAGTTTCGCACACAACACAACTATAAACTCTACATTTTCTCTAAGTGCACTCAACGTTCTACATTTTCTTCTTTTATGGTCCACCTTTAGAAAATGCATTTCTGTTTATACACACATAACGCTCGATGAATATGAGTGTGAATTTCTATATTCATTTGAATATGAATATGAAATAAAATGCCACACAATTCCCTTACAATTACTCCCATTTCTAAATGTGTGCATTGCATTTAGCAAAACATTTCACAACATTGCCATTTGTTTTTGTATGACCTTTTTTTTAGTTGATGATGGCTACAATAAATAACAATTTTGTGAAAATATAAATACAAACTAATTGACTGCTTTCGCTTGTGCTGAGAATTGCAAAAACAAATTTTTGCAAGTCAATTTGATGTCCTAATGTTGAATTGGTTTGTCAAAATATTTAAAATATGAAAAGCTAATCCATAACAATATATACAAAGGAATTGTGCAAAGAGATTATAAAGTGTTGTTAAGCAGAAAAAATATTGAATGCAAAAGCTTTAGAAATTTGCAGTAAATTAAACTAAATAAAGTTATATAATTAAAGCAAAATTTAAACTCTTAAGATGAAAAACTGCTTTCTTCATGCTTTAAGCTTATTTATCCAATCTTTGCTAATAGCTTTTCCCATTAAACGTTGTTTGATTTAGATTAACATAAATTTCCATTATGCGTTTTATATCGAGACAGAGAAAGAGAAAATGAGTGGACCTTATTAAATATGTAATAATATTATCTGAGCTACATTTGAACAAACAATTTCCAGTTAAACGTTGCAATGGCTCTTAACTATCAGCATGACTAAAATGCCAAACAATAACTAGAACATTGAACAAACAATGAGACACTTAACAATATTAAAATATGCACTTAATACATATACAAATATGCATTAAATTCTTGCATATATAAATATATATAGCTAACACAGCTATATATTTTATGAAAATCCAATTTGCAAAGAAAATAACAATTAGTTTAGGTTTTGTGTGCTAATATGAAAACCATATGTGGTAAATGCATTAACTGGGCCATACAATTAACGCCAACAAAGAGAGAGAGAGAGAGAGAGGGGCAGAAAGCGAGTGAAAGAGAAGGATTAAGTTACTGTATTGGCTTTTGGCTTTGGTCAAATGCAACTGCATCTATCGTAGCCATAAATTTTGGGCAATTTGGTGAGTCATTAAGCCAAAACATTTTGCTTCTTGTTTAATTATGCATACATGTGTATTCGATACACACAGATACAAAGATACATATATGTACAAATGCAGTTGTTGTTGTTGGTGTTGTCTCTATCTCTGTCTAACTCTTCACCTTTAGAGGTGTATCTATGTCTGGGAGGGGGCATGCAAAGTAATTGCATCCGCTGCATGGGCGCATTACACGCTCGACAAACATGCGATTAACAACAACAACAACAACTACAACTACAACAATTCAAAGACATTACCACAAAATTTATAACATGACATCCATGTTGTTACATACATAAAAGACACACAGATACATATGTACTTATGAAAAGCCAGCTGCTGTTTTTCCAGCCTCTCCGTTTGCCGTTTGCAGTTGATATAAAATTAAGTGTTAATTAGTTAGAAAGCTGCAGGGGGCGCCTACTCTGCATTTAATTTACATAGCAATAATATTGAAGGCTCTTTTCTGTATATTAAGAATTTCCAATTTCGTTTATTGTCTTATCGATAATTTACCTGTGCTGAGCAAACAACTCGTTAAAAACTAGCTAGAAGCTGAGAAAGTAGCCAAGTAAAAGGTTAACAAAACAAAGCTAAAAGTAAAGTTTAGCTAAAAGTATGAAATGCAAATATTCTTTGGAAAAAACATTTTATCAAACAATATTTGACAAATTTAACGGCAATACTTAAATACTTTTCTCTCATAACTAGCAATAACTATAGTTAAATTGTTCAACACTGTTTGGTTTTTTACTCTTTTATACTCGCTTTGGCTTTCATCTTGTAGTAGGTCACACAAGGCGCATCCTTAAACATCAATCAATCTAATGATCTTGATCTATGATGATCTTCGCAAGCGTTTTCGAGGCGTTTTGATTGTGTACTTTTGTTTATGCCGCGCACCATAATCAATATCGAATTTGTTTTGTAATTGTTAGAGAGAAAATGCATGGTTTTTCCTATTATTATTTTTGTTGTTTGTGAGTTAGCCCTTTTGATCCTGCGCTGTCATGTTGAAAGGATCGCAGCTGCCTAATGATTGCGCATCTTTAACGCGTTAGAAATCACACTTCTCGTAGGTGTTTTTTCTCAATATCATCAATCAATGTGCAGCTTGGCGGCGGCTCAACAAATTGTTCATAAGTGGAGTGGAGAGTGTGCTGGGAAGGGGAGGGGAACAACATTGTGTTGCTGTCGAGAACACTATAGCTATAACTATTAAAAAGTTGGAAAAACATGTCTAGGCTTGAGAACTCCCTGCTCCTTTTGCCATCCATGCCACATAAAAATCAATCAAATTTACTATAAATTTTAGTTTGGCTTTTGCATTTTTGCATTTTCTCATTTCTTTTTTTTTTTACCAGTTTCTTTTGCGATATAAAGGGTATGCGAAATAATTTATGTTTAAGATGCCATAAACATTCATTAGGAGAGGAGCCGCTCTGAAATTGCGTACATAGTTTAATGATCCGCCCATCTGGCCGCTGTGTTAATGAGTTGAGCGCAAACAACAACAGCGACTACACTAGGCAAAAAAAAGTTTAAGTTCTATAAAAATATATCCTGAAAGGTTTGTTTAAAGAAGAGTTAAGACAAGAGTTTCATCTCTAAATCAAGACATAGTTTGTTTAATTCTTTTCGCAGTGTACAATAACTATCTTCATCTTCTGAGTTTGACGGCTTTTGCAGTCTCTGTGCTGTGTGATACAAACAGTAGCGTAGCAACATGTCTGTAAAATCGCCAATAATGACAAACATAAAACACGTTAATGCGTCCAAAAACTTCCGATTCTTATGCAAATATGCTTTGGGTATTGGAACGTTTTGTAACTGGTTTGTTTCCAATTTATTTTTACTTTTTTGTCTTTGTTGTATTCACATATAAGGCTTATAATTAAGAGTTAAAAGAGTATAGAGGCTGCGCAACAAAAAGGGCGAAGCCTTCATCTTATTTTTGTGAGTTATCTGATTTTGGGCATATATCATTATTAACAGTATTAACAGCAGCCGCGACACATTTACATGACAATGCCATCACCAAAAATCACTATTCACAATGATCCATTGGCGAACGCGCTGAGAACAAAACAACTAAATAACTAAATAACATCATTGACTAACATGTTTCTCTCATTTTTTGGTGCCTTTTTGATTTTTTGAAAAATTTTATTGATGTGCTTAACGCCTTGGAGAGAAAACATTGTTATTTAATTGGTTGTCACTTCAGCTTTGAGTCAAAGCAGCATCTTAAACAGGTATCTCTATTTAAACGATGTGCAGAGTTCAACTCAAAATCAATACTTAATGGAACATAACAAAACATTAATAATAATAATAATAGAGCTACCAATAATCATTTATATAATTTCTTAAGTTGACAAATCTATCAAATAAGTTTTTGAGCTGTTTGGGTTAACAGAAACTATTATAAGCAGATCTTATAGAAAAATAGAAAGTTTTTATGATTTTTCATATGATTTATTATTTGTTTGCATCATTTCTTTTATTTCGGTTTAATGTGTATTATTGCTATATTTTTAACCAATTATTTTTTTTTTTGCTTTTGTGCAAACAATATTTACATAAATTGCCATATAACAAGAATTCCCAAAGGCACATTTGTTTATTTTGTTTGCCGTTTTTTTTCGGCAATATTTTCGATTTTGGGTTTCGGTTTTCTGTTTTTATTTTCAGCTGCAGGCGACAAACAAGAAACCAACGGAAAAACTATATATATATATTTATATATATGCATATCAGTATGTTTGTAGATGCCAAACGTTGTATAAAGATGGTAAAGTCATAAAACTGTTGAATTGCACGTAAATCTCCAGGGCTTTTGGGGGATACTTTGCTATATACAGTGCCTATGCTATAGGCATGCGGCACTCAATCCCCAGGCACAAGCAATGCTACATGTGGCACGTCGTCGGCGTCGTCGTCATCGCCATCGTCGTTCAGCATTTCTATTCTGTGTGTGTTTGTGTGGAGATTTATTTTTATGCAACGCGTCTGCAGCACATTGCGCAAGTGGCAGGCAGAAATGTAGAAACAAAAAAAAATGGCAAAATAAAAAACTACTTCGTGTAAAGAGCAGAAAAATCATATAATCGTCAAAAGTCACAGGAAACATATGCAAATGCTGGAAGCTCAGTGAGTGGACGCGCCACCACCACAACTGGATATCTGACGGGTTCCAAATCCAAGTCGAGGTCCAGCCAGTCTGGCCTTTTGTTGTGTATTGCTTTCGTTCTCAACGAACATATAACAATAGCCAGCACAAACGTTTATCCCAAAAGGTAACAGAGGTAGCGATTTATACTTTTATATAGATACACTTTCAAAGAGGTGGTATAACTTGTTGCGTGTGAAACTTGCTTAAGTAAGGCTCCATACTCCAACTCTTGATCAATTATTAAATCAATCAGCAACTCAAGCTCGAAAGTATCTTTTCAATCAAGACACACAAAAATCGCATAATTATGTGACCTAAAAACCTTATCTGATTGAAATAATGGCAACAATGTTGCAACAAATGCATAAATTGTAATGCCACAATGCATATTTAATGCGTGTTGCATAACATAACTGACATCTACTTAACTTTGATAGAGTATAAAAATCAGTGGCAAGCTGCTTGGCCCCGCTTTTTGCTCCTGTTTGTTATTGTTGCTCTTGTTGCTGCATTCATTCATATTCGTACAAATTTTGCGCGCTTGACAAAGCTGAACAATGATGTACTTCATGTAAATTTCACTCGCCGGCTGACTGCATTTTTACCCTCCCCCCCTGCCCTTACTCATTCCCTGAAGCATTCGCTAAAAAAATAAACCTAAAACGTTGCATATGTAAAATGGATTGGCAACATGTGTGTGAGTGTGTGCGTGTTTGAGTGTGTGTGTGTGTATTTTTACATAACTTTATTGATGGCAACAATAAATGCTGCTGCTGCTAGCGGCGCTTGCCTCAAGGGGGTGGTAGTTGGCAGCGGGTGGAGGCAATTGCTGCAACAACAGCAGCAGCAGATGAACTTTGTTTAGTGGAACATGGATTGCATATTTGTATAAATTTAAGTTTTAGATACGCGACTAGCGGCAGTGCTTGCAGCAGCAGCAGATGTTGCATAATACAATTGAATTTGTTTAAAACAAAAGAGAGCCAGCCAACAAAAACAGCACAAATGCTGTGGGAAATTTGCGCACGCGAGCGGCAACAGCATTAATATAGCAAAAAAAAAAAATGTACAAAATTGCATTTCAAAATGTTTTTTCATTTTCCAAGTTTCATTTACCCAGGCAGGCAACACCCAAAGTCGTTATGCCAAGCAAACAAATTGTTGGCGACTAAAAGTTTTATTTTATTTTTTTCAAATCGAAAGAAACGTTTAAATAGCATTTTGAAGAGAGCACTGAATATTAAATAAATTAAAAATGAGTTTGAAAGGAGAACATCTTCTTCTTAATCAAAAGAGAGAAAGAGAGAGGGAGAGAAATTTATTATTATTTTGCAGTCATCGAACAAAGCTTTAGTTCTCAAAGCAACAGAGAGATTAATGAAGACAAGTTGAAGATTTGTCACAAACAAAGCTCTTAAAACTTATGCCAAAGTGTACAATTTTTTTATTAAATTATTTGGATATATTAAGAAGTCAATATTTAGTCAAAATGCATGTTAAATTTAATACCAAAAAATCGACTTGGGCGTTGGTAAAATCTTTCGACTTCCATAACTTCGGCAAAACTGACCCGATTTTCAAAAGCGATATCTTAAAAGTCATGGTTTGATGCCAAGAATAAAACTGCATTTAAATAACTACATTCAAATCAAATTCGATTTTTGGTCAAAATTCATGTTAAAATTTTATGCCAAAAAAATCGACTTGGGAATTGGTAAAATCTTTCGACTTCCATAACTTCGGCAAAACTGACCCGATTTTCAAAAGCGATATCTTAAAAGTCATGGTTTGATGCCAAGAATAAAACTGCATTTAAATAACTACATTCAAATCAAATTAGATTTTTGGTCAAAATTCATGTTAAAATTGTATGCGAAAAAATCTTCTTCTGCATTTGTAAAATCTTTTGACTTTCATTACTTCGGCAAAACTGCCCTGATAGTGTCGATAGTATAATTAATGTAAATGTTTTGTTTTCGATATAAGGTTGGTTCTCATTAAATGCTTCGACCGAACGCACGCGAAATTAACTTGCACCGCCGATTCTTTAATTCTTGGTATTAACCTTAACGTAATGAGAATTGATCTTATATCCAGTACAATGCATTTTCATAATATATACTATCGATGTATGATACGATATTATATATATGAATGTAGACAGATTACATACAAGCTTACAACACTAACAGTTATACAATGGCAAATACACCGATTTGATCTTACTTCTTACGAAAGATTCTTTGTATGTATATGAAACAAGATTTTTTCCCCCGAGCCTATAGATGTGTACAAATCAAAATGCTAACATATATTTTATTTTAAGCAATTTTTATTACAAAAAATAAATCGTTGACCCCAGCTTTTTTCTTGCCCCCTCCGCAATCACAACAAACAAACAGACACCCTATTGCCATATTTGTCGATGAACCCGCGCTGCCAGCTTGGTCAGTGGTCAATTTCAATATATGCATATGTTAATAGCCAGAGAATCAGGGATTGCAGTTGCAGCAGCTCCCTTCAAGCAATGTGCAACAGTATACACATCTCCTACTCTCTTTCTCTCTATCTATCTGCCACATGAGCAACCCAAAACGAGTGACCAACGAACCAGGCAAACAATAACAACAGCAACAAACACCAGGCGGCCTTTTGTTCTTGTTGTTTTTGATATTTGTGCGCCGTTTTAGAATGTCACTTGATTTTTGATTGATTGTTGTGGGAAAAATTGCAGAAAATATTTTTGCATAAATTCACAGTGGAGCCAGGCGCAGTGCGGTAGATAGTTGCTCTTGCTGCTGCTGTTGCTGTTGCAGTTGCATGTGGCATGTTGTGTGTTAACATTGTTTATGTTTTTATTAATACATGAGCGCACCGTCGAGGCGGAAACATTTCATATGCCATTTGTGGCATACCAAAAAAGAAAACAATAACAAAAAAAAAAAATTTGTTTCCCTCGCCGCCGAATATTAAAATGTGCATTATTTAGTGGCCAGAGAGCAATGGGCAAAAAGGCAGGCAACATTGTACAAAAAAACAAGAAAAAAAAAACATTGTAAAAATAAAAAGAAAGAAAAAGAACGCAACAGAAAATGAACAAGAAACAGCAGCAGTAGAATAAAAACGAGACATCGTAAAACTTGGCCATGGCTAAAAGAAAGCATAACTCTCTGGATGGCAAAAGACTAGCCAAGTATAGAAGAGCCAAATAAGAGGCAACAGCGTCGAATAACGAGCCAAGAAACTTGCACTCGCTGAGCATTAAAAAATCAAATTATAATAAAATTGCAGATTAACTGTTGAACGTTGAGCAGCAGTAGTGGCAGGAGTAGGAAAGACGAGTAGTGGTGGGGGTAAGCACTCGTTATGCAGCTAGAGAGACATCTCTGAGACCCTAACAACTGCAACTGGAGATGCACAGCAGCAGTAGCAGCAGCAGCAAGTAGCTAAAGCAGCAGCTGCTTTGCCGCCTGCCAAGATTAAGTCATCATCAACATTTTGCAGTTGTCAACTGTGCAACGCTGCTGCAAGAGACTCGTCTACTTAAACTGCACTTTGTGTGCGGCCTGTTCAACAAGGACTTAGGGTTGCACAATTACAATACTGATCACCGTTATTGTACGTCTTGTGCTCTGTTTTCTTTTTTAATAAAAAACCAAGTAAGTGTAATTTAAGTGCAGATTCTTAGGATTTTCGTTTATATAAATATGGAAAGTAATTTGATAAAAATAAGTACTATAAGAAAATGTTTCATATATGTTTAGTTTATTTATTTTGATTATGTTTGAATATGTAAATAAATATTTTACTACTGCTTCAAATAGTTGCAATCAAAGCTTTCAACGCAAAGATTTCCATAAAAACACCTTACATCCATCCCTCGCCTATTCTTTTTTTTTTTTGCCACATAAAGACATTCCGGCCTGGTCGTTTTGGCCATTAACGAAGCCCACTTAAAATTTATATGGTTGCAACATAGTAATGCGCTTATAAGTAGCATACAAATTTAAATGACAATTTTTAGAACCAGCAGCTAGCTGCTAACTAAAAATGGAAAGCTGACCAGTTAACTGACTGACTGGCTGGACCAGCTACTAGAGGCTTATCTAAGTGTCCAAGGCACGACACAAAAGAAGATGCTGCACCAACGACTGCTGATGATGACACATGCAACGTATCTTACACTCTCTATCTCCATCTCTCCCTCTCTGTCTCTGTCTGTCTGTGTGTCGGTTGGGTGTTCCAAAGTGTTTATTGCATTGACACTCGCGAGAATGGCAATGGGCATCCATCGCTTTCGGCAACGGCACACTTTCAAATCATAAATTTTGAGTTTGTCACTTGTGTGTGCTGATAGTGCACACTGGCTGTTAAACAAAGCGATCGAGACGGGACAGCCCTCTCTTAACCCTTTTGTAAACACAATGCAAATGAATGATGCGCCACGGCTGTTAAAAATTATAATTGGAGCAGCAGCAGCACCATCCATCGACCTTTTATACATATATATTTTTTAATTTTTAATGGTGTCAACGCTTATCGTCAAAACCAAAAAAGAAATACCAAAAAATGTGAAGACAAAAAAATAAAGCAACTCCAGCAATGCAAATGCCGCTAAGTGCCGAACAAAACGTTATTATTTTTTTTCTTTTCGGACGAGATGAAGTCATTAAGAGGTTCGAAAACGGAACGGAAATCGTTATCAGCACTTTGTTGCCTCGATTTCCAGTTTTGTTCGAACATATTTGTTTGAATTTATATATTTTTGTGCACAAGTATTTTGTTGCTGCAACACTTGCCACTGCGTTGCAGTAATTACAGCATCAGCGCCTCTAAAAACATTGACATTTTGAACTCAAGACGACTTGCACAACTAAAAAACAACCCAGCCCCAAAACCCACCCAAACCAAACCAAACCCAAACGCACAGCCAGCCAGCTACTCAATAAAAATGTTTCTTATCTCTTGTAAAAAGCATAAGAAAAAACATCATCATTTGCGTTGTTGTTGTTGTTGTAGTTGTCGAGCAGAAAACACATTGCCCATAAAATGTTTTTCTTTTTTTTTTTTTTGACTTCATCAACTCTTTAGGGACTTGTGCTACATTTTTATTACTCAAGTTTTCCGGTGGGTGGAGAAAATTGAATTTTAAGTCTGAGGCTATTTGGTGTTTTCCAATTTTTTTTATGTGTTAATGTCATAAGCATTTGCAATAATTATTGTTTGGCTTTTATTTTCTTGCTTACTGATTTATTGATTTAAATCGTTTCGCTTTTTATTGTGGTTAAATTTTTTAACATCGCACCTAATGATTTCTGTGGTTTTACCAGCTTGATGCTTAATAAAGGAAATTCATCTTTTTTTTACGTGAATTGGCATAGATAATAAAAACCAAAGACTTTGCTTTTTGTTATTAATGTTGGTTATTGTGGTTGAAGCAAATGATGAATTGGCACTTTTAATGTATTTGTCATTAAATGTTGAATGAAAAGAATTATCATAAAGCTTAGCGGTTGAAAAAAAGAGAGAGAATCAATTTAAATGAATATCTAAAAGGTGTGATTAATTTTTGAGTTGAGCAAGCTTAACAACAAGTTTCTCATTTCACATCCTCAGCCTAACATCAAAAACAGTTAACAACAAGATGGAATAAAAAACGTTTGTCGACATTTTACGAGCAGTAGGCAGCTCAGACACACAACCGTTGTTCAGTCAAGACACCCACCACTCAAAAGGAGACAAGACAGTTGGTTAGCAAGGCGAACAGAAAGACAGACAGATAGACGGATGCAGCAGACTGGCAAAAGTCAGTCATTGTTATTTTGTTATTGTCTGGGTGCCACAAGAAAGGCATTTAGTTGTTGTAAATGTTGGTGTTGCCTGTTTGTTTGTTGAGCTGCGTGTTGCAAGTGAAAATTAGAAAGTACGCACTTGAAAACTGTCTGTGTTTATGTCTAGCAACAAATGCTGCTACAGCCTCCTGACTGCCTTTTCCTTTGTGCTTGTGGCACAAATGCAGCGCTACCAGGCTTCGCTCCTGGCCAAACAAAAAAACAACGAGAGAAACGAACGTAACGCCCCCAAAACCAACCTCTCTCAAGTAGCAGACGCATGAATAGTTTAATTAAAATTTGCCTTTAAGCTTCTCTCACAAAAATATCATAAAAGAAAAGAGTTGCTGACAGCAACAACAACAACAACATCTACAACTTCCTGGCAAACATGAAGAAACGAAAAAGAGAAGTACAAAAAACAAAACTTGTTAAAGTTTTCTCATTTTGCCAGCTTACGACAAGTGTTTAGCTTTAGTTTTGGGGCTCTCTCTTCTCTTTCTCCTCTCTCACTAAAAACTCAGACCCTTAAATCTTGTAACCTTTCATTTCTAACTAGACATTAGAAAGTTTCATTTTAGATTTTTCTTTTCTTGCAGATTGTCGGCTAATATCAAAGATTCAGATTTTTTTTTGCTGTTTGGTAGCAGCGAAATTAAATAATTTTTGATTGTTATTAATATATATGGGTGTGCCTTAGCTTAATGTGGTCGGGCCACTAATTCTCTGATTTGTTGCTTTGTTTTCTATTGCAAAAAAAAAAAGTGGAGATAATAATGACTTGAGCAACATTTGAGTACAGTTTTTAGTTTTACAACCTATTCCAGTTGAACGAAAGTTGTCAAAGGCAAACGCATTTCCAACAATTACATTTTAAGACTTGTTAATAGTTCCCTGAAAAATCGAAAACCATTTGGCGCAACTTTCCGCCCATTAACACATGACATTTCGCTGAGTTCTTTAACTCAAACATTCCATGCCGAAATGCAACAGGTTCAACAAAATAAAAAACAACTAAAGACAGAGGCATGAAAAACTTTAGCCAAACCGAAAATACGAAATGAATAATCTGATGACAAGTATGTTCAAAAATTATGCGAGTGCAGACAAAAGTTTAAAAGATAGACAGACAACAACAAAAATAAAATAAAAAGCCATGCAAAATTGGAGCATTGTCTTTGGGGGATACGCAAAAAGAAAAAAACAAAAGGCAGTTGTTGTTGTTGCGTTTATGGCTAACTTTGGCTGACTTTAGTTCAACGTTGCCGGCAATTAAAAGTCACAAAGCAGTCATAAACATGACTGCCCCTCCTTGCCACCCTACCCACTGCTAGTCTAAAGGAACGCGCAACATACTTAGTTACGAGCTGTTGATAATAAAGTTGAGGCAGGGAAGCCAGAAACCGGCGAAAGGAAGCGGGGTGTAGCAAAGTTATTTGTTTGTTTGTTTGGCGGTGGCAGTGGCGGCGGCGTCGGCCTCTGTTTTATGACTTAATTAGTAACAACAACAGCACTTATTGTTGTTGTTTGTTGTCCAAGCAAATCAGCGTGAACCATAACGGTACAAGGGAGCAGCACTGGCTATGCCTTGAAAAGAAAAAGAAAAAAACACCTTGATCGTGGTCTCAGGTAATTATGCACGCGACACATGTTGCAAGCACACTTGCCCCCAAGATGCCAAGCAAGCGGATGTCTCACTCTCTCTTTGTGGCATAAGTTTATGCGACTTGTCTCATTATCATTGCCCATAATCACTTGTGTGGCAACGACGCCACTAAAATCGTTGTTGTTGTTGCTGTTGGTGGCGGCGTCTCTTGATTGCGATCAAAAGTGCCACGCATAACCAGCTCTGTGCAACATCGTCATCATTATCAGCATAGGATAATCATCATTGTCAGAATGCATCATGTGCAAAAAATAAAAAATAAATGTGTC
This sequence comes from Scaptomyza montana, assembly GCA_018904305.1. Classification (NCBI taxonomy): domain Eukaryota; kingdom Metazoa; phylum Arthropoda; class Insecta; order Diptera; family Drosophilidae; genus Scaptomyza; species Scaptomyza montana. The sequence continues at coordinate 1,945,794 of JAEIGR010000005.1, read as the reverse complement.
TGTGTTGCATGCCACGCCCTCTGACGCATCAGGCACATCATAGCCAAGCCTCATTTTGTGGCGGTGTTTGTTTTTATTGATCGTGTAGTTCAGATTGTTCTGATTGAGTGTGTGTGTGTGTGTGTGTGTTGCGGCATGCGCCCGCCCAATAAGGAATATGCTAATTTTAACAGCTTCAAAACACTATTTTAAGTTATTTTGAAACCGATTATTTATTCAAAAAAGTTTTTCTTAAACTCTTAAGCTATTTTTAAGAGATATTTGGTTAGCATTAGAAGTTTTTCTTCTTACCTGTATATTAAATCAGTTGTTGACATCGGATTTCCATTACGAGAAGAAGATTGAGCTATGTGATTGGCTTGAAGGATTCCGTTAGGTTAGGTTTGACCGGCTGACTCTCCAGGGAGTGTCATACATAGACCGCTAAAGGGTTCCTTAGTGGAGCCGGTGCTTGGAGATGGTTAGGACTATATCGGTGTTTGGTCCGGCGGAGTTTGTTACCTTTAAGAAATACGAAGTACACCAATACCGTTACCGTGAATAAAACCGTTACCGTGAATAAAAACCGTTACCGTGAAAAAAAACCGTTACCGTTACACTATTTCAAAACTATATTCACACTTTTTACGATACGCCCGATACTTATACACTAGCGACGAAACACTCGAACAAAAACTGCAAGGAAAAATCAAAATTATTTATTTATTTTGTTATTGTCAACTTTGAAAAGGCGACACGAAATCAAAATAATTCAAATTAAAATAAAAAATGCAATTTAAAATTTATAGTAAATTTAAAGTTTAGTCAAACAAGTTCAATAGATAACATTGTTAAAGTATTAAAAACAAAACTAGTTTGGAGTCAAATTGGCAAGCAGACAAAACTATTGGTGGTTTATTTGTGGGGCTATAATACACTTGACGAAAGCATATTGAATAAGTGCTAAACATGTTGAATTGACTATGCAGCACTATAAGCAATGTGTTTAGAATCTAAGCTCAGTGAGTGCATATCATAAAATATATAAAACGAATAATGACCAGACATAGACAACACTCTCTCATACACACAAGACTTCCATGTGAAAGCTTAACGACAAGTCATTAGGCAAAACTATCCAATACACATGTCTGCATGTCCATGTTTGTGGCCATATTCATATATAGATATAGACTCTACACATATACATTGAATGTTGTTGAAAACCAAGAATCTATCTCCAATGCCAATGACTTCTTTTTCCAACGTGTGGGAGCTGAAAAACGGAGGGTGGTGGAGTGCAGTTGCAGGAAACGGGAGACAGAAAGGGAGGCAAGGCAGGCAACAGAAAAAAAAGCACGTTGAATGCAATAAAACTTTCATAACTCTGCAGCTAATGGAGTTCGAAATGCTGCCTCGTAAAATATTTGTTGTTGTTCCTTGTTGTTGGCTTATGCCTCTGGTATAATTGCTAGGAATGGGTTACGTTTTGGAGCTGGATACCAGTTGGCAGCAATAACAACGGAAGCGCCAACATGCAGCCAAGTCTCGGACATGGCCTACGCTGTTAAAATAAAGAAATTGTCATAAAAACAAAAAAACTGCACATAACTGCATAGTTTTTGTTCATCATCTTCTTCTTAGTGTTTTCGAACGCTTTTCTATATAGTATATATATATACCCTTTTATCATAAAACTGTATAGAGCAAGACGAATGGATAGGGTATACGTGAAACCATTATGAAGTTAAGGTTATTTTTAGTTAGTGCTTTTCTACAGTTACAACTCAAATCAGGTAAGTGTAGTGTATCTGTAGTGTATACTATAATGTGCTGCTGCTGCTGCTGTTCCTTGGCAATTTGTTTGGTTTTTATGCGCATTTTCAGGGCATTTTAATTGAAATCACAGGCGGTGGCGGTAGCGCGCGAATGCGAGAGAGTTATAAATAACGTAAGCGAAACATTTTCAGGCTGCAATTATTATTTCTTTTCTGTCCTTATTGTTTTTTTGTTGCAACGCTTGGCCAAGTTATTGAACAGGCTGCCAATACGTTGGCCAACTTAATCACCGCCCGGAACTTCAACAAATGCCAAAAAACGAAAAGAAATGTAGTAACATCTACTTAGACAGTGACTTAAGCGACTTTTCGCAAAGGTTTTTGCTTCTATCTTTCTGTTAAATACTCTATGAAGATGCTTAAGATTTATTATCAAGTGTTACGGTATTCAATTGAGACACAATATTCTCGAATCATGATTTATCCAAGTCAAAGGAAAATCTTAATCTTTATCACATTTCTTTTGCAAGAGTATTCGAGCTTCGGCGTGACAGAAATGTGCTACTCTTGTTTTGTTGTCGCTGTTGTTGTTTTTGTAGGCGTCAACCTGCTCTTTAAGCCGCATTATTTATGCGGCTGTGCAGCGATAACGCGCTTGCAAGAAAAAACGCCAAGACTTGCACAAGTTCCAATGGTGGCAGTGTTGCAGCGTCCCCAGGTTGCAGCAACCTGTAGACGCTTGGACAGTTGGGACACAGCCATTTTCATGCACCATAAGATGAAGAATAAGACTTCTTGCAACCTGCACTACTTTTAAGGGCTCACTTGGCTGCAACTTAAGGCTGCAAGTAAGCAAGTAAGCAGCAGCAGCCGCCAAGGCGAAACAAAAATATGAGATATTTCTTATCAGCTGGTATGCATCTGTGCACCTCAAGCGATTCACTCTCTCATGTCCCCTTTCCAACTGCTCCTGCTCCTGCTGCTGCCTTTGCCTTTGCCTTTGCCTTGCCTTGCCTTGCATTCGCTTTCAAAACATTTTCATTTGCCGCTGAAAAGAAGCTGCTGCAGATTTATTGTCTTTGTTTTTTAGTCGCTGCACATTCTTCGTCCTTCTATGCCAAGCACCTACCTCCACCCCCACCCCTTCCCTCAGCCAACTAACCCTTTCGTCTAAATGGGCTATAATAATAATCATAATATCAGTCGTAAGTACATTTGTTGCTGCCTGCCACAGTTGCTGCCTGCTGCACTAAATACCAAGGAATTGCCTTATTGTGCTGTGCCCAGTTGCCTCGACCTGCTTCGCGCTAACCTCCTCTCTCCAACCCTTCCCTGACCACATCATATATGGCCCTAAGCGTCTTTTAGTTGTTTTTGAATGCTGCTGCACTGATTTTTCCTTTATATATATTTTATTGTTGACCGGTTTCGATTTCTTTACTTAGAAGTGGGCAATGGTCGTCTATCCGTCTATCTGGTTTTTCGTCTATCTCTTTATATGCTGGCTGTTTCCATGGAATATGACAGCGCACAGTGTGGCAAACTCACATTTATTAGACAGTTTATTAAAGGTCCTTAGGAGTTTTATCGGATAATCATAGCAATACAAAGTTTTTAATAAACATTTTTCCTTAAAGCATTTTATAAACTTTAATTATGTGCAAAAGAAAAAGACGGACATATTCTTAAAGAACAACAACAGCCATCAACCCACTGTACAACGAGTGTTCGTTGTAAGGTACAACTGAATTTTATATGCTGCCAAGGTTACATCCCAGTTACACAAATCCATAACAAAACTAGTGCAATATTTGTATAATTCGCACACATATTTGTACATGCTACAAGATTACGACTATAGAAAAAGAAACAACTAGAGAGAGCGAGAGAGAGAGAGGAAGAGTTACGAGGAATCGTAGTAGAAGTCCAAGCACTCAAATCGACTTGACTCGACTTGACTCAAGTCCAAACTTGCAACACAGAGCCTCATTTAAATGCTTATCACTGAAATCTGGATGAACAAAAGCGGCTGCTGCTGTTGCTGCTGTTTCTGTTTTTGTTTGCTGCTAACCAAACTACTCACTCAACTCTGTATGTGTGTGTGTGTGTGTGTGTGTGAGGATGCCTCCGATTCTGATGCTGAGCCATTCCGCAAATATGCTGCAAATGGAGTGGAGTGGAGTGATGGAGGGTATGCATATAGTTTTGGATAGAAGAAAAATGAGAAACCACTGAGATAAAGTGGCAGAGATTTGCAACATTCAAAAGCTGATGTTGCTGCTGCTGCTGTTGCCTTTCGGTCTTGTGTTTGCAAATTTTGGATTATTCATAGTTGCGATGAAGAACAAGAACAAGAACAACGACGATTGCAACGTATTTGCTTAGCATAAGTAGAGTGCGCGATTTTTTTTTTTTTTGCTATTGCTGCCACATTTCTTACGCAGCAGCAGCAACAGTTGTTGTTGCTGCTGTTGCTGCTGTTAGCCCTTATGCAGCAAAGCAGTTTCCTTGAAATTGGCAACAACAAAAAAGCCAACTAACTATATATGAAAATTGTCTCTTTCTCTCTCTTTCTCCATTCTTCTACTGTTGGCCTTAAGTTCCGCTTATCTAACATCTGTAGCTTACATTGGGGGCCCACGGTGCGCATATTTAACTTGCGCTGCGTGTGTCTTTACCCCTGTGATGCATCATTTTGGCCTAATCAGGCCGCAAATCGTTGGCATTAAAGCCTGGCCCGTAAGCTATGTTAGCTTTTTGTGAAATGCTGGCTGACTGCCTGGCTGCCCACTTGTGGCCAAATTCTATGATGATGATATGTATTTACTAGCCATGTTTGCATTTTGGTTTTCATTTGACCGTGGCCACAAGAGAGCAAACACACACACACACACACACACACACTATTTTAAAACACCCCCAGGACATTAAACAGATTAGATAGATATATTTATGCACATGCTTACATATGTAAACACTTGAATTGCACTTCTGTCTAATTAGTTTGTTTATTCATCAAAATAAATAGTTTTCTATCTAAACAAACAAAAACGAATTAATTACTTATTTCCACTTTTACTTTCCAGTCAAGTTACTTAAAATTATGTTTATTTAGAAGCAGTTAAATAGAAACGGCTTCAAATATCATTAACTATAACTTGGCATATGTAAAATCGAGTCAATAAGTAAAACTAACACAATTTCACTTGCTTCTTAAACATAGTTTAAATACCAAGCGTAGGCCTCAAGAATTTTTCACTTGTCAAAAGCAAATAAAAATTGACAACAACAAATATGTTGAAGCTGAACCAATCAAACAAAAAGGCAACAAATGTCAAACGAAAAATAATAAATAAATACAACACTCGAGTCGTCTTTACTTAGCGTCAAATATTAATACGCTTTCATTAAAAAATTGAATGCTCGATTAGTCAGACACTGAGAGAAAGAGGCCCGAGTTAAATGCGCACCTTTGACACGTGCGACCCACACACAAAGCGACGAGAAAATAGACAGAAAAGAAAAGAAAATAAAACTCAAACAGACGTGTGCCGTCAAGTGTGGAAAATTCGCCTTTTGACAAATGTTAACTTCAGATATAACATATATATATATATATACATATACATATGTTTGTCGTAACATAACAAGCCTTCTCACATAGAAATGAACATTTGTTAAGAGTTTTGTTCTCTTCGTCTGTGTTTGCTTTGGTGGACATTTCAATTGACGATGCGGATGCGTTAAAGCCAATGGCAAAGAAAAGCATTGAAATAAATAGATATGCCTCTGCCTATAAAGAAAGTCTCGCATGGCGGCTGTAAGCAATATTTATATTTGTTTGTTGTTGCTGTTGGTTAACATGTTAGAAATTTATAACCGCAAGCGTTGCTCTTTAATTACAAATGACACTGAATTCATTTCGAGTGTCTCAATTTTGACATTATTAATGTTCGCCATGCCACCCAATATGCATATGCAAGGCATCGAGATTCTTGGTTCTTTGCAGCCAGCCTCTAGCCGGTTTATATTTCTTTCTTTCTATCGTTCTTTTCGTTTTTATTGCAAGCACAGCTCACACACGCTTTGGCCATACAAATCAAAGTTTTGGCCATATGCGCAAAATGCCAGCCGCGCCTGATGTACGATTTTGGCTTAATCTTTGTGGAGCATGTGCGTCGGACTGCTCTGTGTGTGTGTGTGTGTGGCACGTTCAAGATTTGCAGCTATAGATATCGAGTGCGCCACGCACCGCACAAGTGCAACAAGGGAGTCGCTACAAAAATCAAATCAAGTTTAGCCTAGTCAAAAAGATTCCGCCCAGTGCGTTACTAAAAACCATAAACCGTTGCTATATTGAACAAGCAGCGGGGAGGCAGCAGTTGCAGTTTGCAGCAGCAAGCCATAAGATACATTGAATCGCTTCGCATCGAATCTGAATCCGTATCTGAGTCCGCATCGCTTTAGCACACAGTGCCCAAAAGCTGCATGGCCAACTAACTGGAACACAGCAGGATGACAATTCCATTGAGCAAGCCAGCCAGAAACATACGACTCACTACGCAGGGAGTTGGAGTCATTGGGTGGAAGGAGGAGGAGGAGGAGGAGGCGGAGGAGTAAAGAGTGTGGGTAGAGTAAGCTAGCGACATTGAGTTAAAGTCGTCAACAGCGCAGCAAAAGACATTAAAAAAAATAATATGGAAATACTTATTGAGAAGAGGCTGAATATGATAACGACGATTTGCAGGATACCCAGTGTTGTAAAAGGAAGTGCAGATACCGGTTTTGATTTTAGAATAAAGAAACTATACTATACTAAACTATTTTCTTATACAAATAGTTTTAAATCTTTAAAGCTCATTATTTTTAATATAATGAATTGAAATCACTTCAAAATGAACAACTGCACCTTGAGCAAGTTCTATAGAATCTCCCCTTTGGCTCAATAGAGTATATACTATACAAAATGGCTGGGGCCCTGCTTGGGTTAAAAATCGTTTTAGCCAGTGCCTTTACTTGCTGCATATTTATGGGGCTGCAGTCGCAACACAATTTATGTCTTAGAAGTGCAAAATATATAACACAAAACACGCGGCTTAAAGGCCTTGCACAGCAGAACGGAGCAAAACAAAAAAAAGAAAAATACAAATAAAAAAAGTAGTGCCCCCCATATCTGCAACAAAGATTCGTTGCCATGAATGGAGCATTTAGTCGTAACGACAAATGGCCAAGTTTGCATAGAAGGAAATTAAGACTCAACTTGAAATTCGTCGTCTTTAAGCACATATCCAACATGCGTGTGCATGTGTGTGTGTGTGTGTGTGTTTGTTTGTGGGCCACAAAAGCGTTTGATTTTAGCCGGCCGACCCCAAACGCCACACTCACGGATATAGTGTTATTTTTTGTGCTGTTGTTTGTTGTTTGTTTGAAGCAGCAGTTGGACAAGTAATTTTTCTCAAGTAATTGATACTCTGCCGCGTCGTCGCATCCCAACGTGTCTGTCTTTGTGTACTCTAGCCAGTTCAGTCAGTCCATCAGTTCATCATTCAGTCAGTGAGTCTGTTACAGCCAGCTGTCTGCTGTGTCTTTCCGCTCAGTCCAGAGTGTCCGTTACCGCCTGACAGTCTGCTGTTGCATATTAATGACTTTCTTTAATGCCTTTTCCTCATTTATTTTACACACGGACACTTTTACAACATCCGACGCTGAGCATAACTACTAAACCATTCAGTTTGAGCCTGCAAAAATCCTTTGCTTAAGGTAAAAACATTATAATACAAAAGAATCTTAAGGGAATTTTGCAATGTATTTGCAAAAATTGCGATTTGTTGAAACGGACAAAACAAAAGCAGCAATTTTAAAATGTAATCCAATTTTAAGCCTACAAAGTGTAGAACTTATTCGTTGTGTTTAAGTTCTTGTTGGTATGGTACTAAATAATTTTCATGTTTTACTTATTTTAAAGCAATGCCGCGTCGGCAAATTGCCGTTTGGCTTTTGAAATGGGCGTATTGCGGGCCACCCAGACCCAAAAGAACTGAGAACTAAGAACTCAGATCCCCTCGTTGTCGTCGTCAACATACAAAGAATCTCTTGCAGTTTGGCAGTGTGGCATACACACTTAAATTTTACGCAACCGCTGCACGGTTACAGCAAATTGAGTTAGTATAATTAAATATATGACATTGGCAAGCGTATATCCGGCAGTGTGTGGGTTGCCAGGTTGCCGGGTTGCCGGATTGCTGGGTTGCCGGATTGCTGGGCTGCCAGTTTGACTCTGCTTGGCCTGACAATTGAAATGAAGTGTTGACGCCCTTGTGTATGGAGGCGACAAATGCTCCATATCATATGCATATCATGTCACAGAGTGCACACACGTAATGAGCGACTGCCTTTCATACTTCATACGTACGTACGTACATACAAACATCCAGCCTATGACAAATCCCCGATTTGAGATCCGTCAGACATACAGTTCATATATGCGGCGTGCTCATAAACGCTTGACTACCGACACAGGCAGTTTTCAATTAATGCATCCAGCCACTCAGTCAGTCACTTATTCACTTCAGTCAGTCAGCCTTTCAGTCATCCTACTCTGAATGCTACAGCTGCATAGTTGCACTATACATTTGTTCATATGCATGTAAATCCAAAATGTATCTCATATATATTCGCATACATAGGCATGCTGCATTGTAGGATTCCAAATTCATGCGTAACTAAATCAAAATTCAACGACAACAACAAGACGAGCACATTACAACTGGCAAATGCGTGAGGCAATGCTCATGAAATTGGCGTACAATTTGCGTGTGGCATATACGAGTACACAAATATCTACAGAGAAGATAAGCATTAAGGGTGTTCAGCTAAAAATAAAAAAAAAAACAACGAAAAATAGAACAAGAATTCATGATGAAATTCTTATAGAAAACTTGATAAGAATGTCACAATCTATCTATCCATTCTGGCACTTTTTATATAATGTTGTTCTTCAAGCAAGCAACATATTCTCGACCTATTCAATATCAAGAGAATCTTAAAGGAGACTGCAAACGAAGGAAGCCACCTTCAATAATTTCACTGAATACCCCTATGCAACGTAGCAAGGCGGCCAATTGCAACAACAGCAGCTACAATCACGGCAGCAAGCGCTAAAGGCAACAAGACAACATCAACGACAACATCATGGAGTTAAAAAGCAATACCCTGACAATTTGCACGCATTTTTCAGCGAGAATTTTGCCGCAGTTGCCACTAATGCTGCATGCGTTGCATATGCTTCATTGCAACACAGCGCCAAAAGGGAGTGTCAACGCCACAGCAACAGCAACATCAGCTGCAGCTGCAGCCAACCAATCTAGAATAGTATAGAATTGTTTACCGGCCGAATGGTGGAATTGGCGAAGCTGCGAGGATGTTGAGTGCTGGACGTCCGTAGATATTGGGCCACAACGATGACGATGATGATGACGACGACGACAACGACGACGCCGCCGGCGGCTGTGAAAAGTTTTGTGCGCCAGGGCGACAGCTGTGAAATATGCCGTCAGGCATTTGAATTTCGCATAATGCACGCCTGCCTGCCAAGTGGCTGGTGCACAGTGAGGCGAATACATTACAAAAATGCTCAACAAAAATGATTAGCTGTTAATTAAGATCACTGTGAAGCGCCTTATGTTCAGTAATTAAGGTAAGGTAAAACTAAAGCTACTTCATTGTAATGAAATATAGAAAATATTTATAAAATGCTTGAAGCTATAAACTTTATTTAAATCAACAAACTCTTTAGTGTTATTCCTTCATTAGGAATCCTTTCTAAACTATCTAGTATATTTAAATGTTATTAATCATTTCATTAATCTTTGACCACAGTGCAGGGCCGATGTTGTTGCTAGATGCCGCCAACGACGACGACGTTGCTGCCTGATTTGTATGCAATCATATTTTTCGGGTGCCAAGAGTCTATGGTCTATGGCCTCTGACGCACTCGCTCTCAGTGCAGCATTTAGCATCAGCTTCATGCAACTTTCTGAATGTCGCTCTCGACGCTCGACTTGATGATACTGTTGGATTACATTTAGGATTGTTTATGTTGTCATCTCCTCCACAATTGTTGTTGACTGCCTGGCTGGCTGGGGCACGAACAAACATGCGCGCTACAATTGCGCATGATATACGATGGCGACAACGGCGACAATGATTATGATAATGACGATGATGATGATTTTGATGATAATGTTATTGCTGTTGTTGTACAACAACGCCATTTAGGCTGCTGCACTGTTACTACCCACATGAAGAACAACAAAAAATATATAAAAAAAACCGGGGACACACACAAAACAGAGGAAGCCACCGCGTTTGGAAAATGGACCAATTTGCTAGCTACCGTCTGCCACGGCAGCAGCAACAGGAGTCGTTGCAATAGCGCCTACGTAAATGTGTTGCAGTTGCAGTTGCACAGTGAAAAATCCAACTGAGTTGCAATTGTAGTTTCCGACATTGTGTTTGTTGCCAATTGTTATTCATAAATGCAATTCAATTTAAAAATTGCTTTAATTTGAGGTAGAGCTTTCGTCACATCAAATATATCTCCATAACCCAATTAACATTTGCAAAAACTGCGTTGTTGAATTGTTACTTTTTCATTTTTCTGCAATATGGCGCTGCTTCCGCAACGCACACAAATGCACACGCATAGCGCACCGCTGCTAGCCGGATGGAAAAGATACTTTTATAAAATATATAAATTTTGTGTGGCAAATCGAATACAAAACTGAACAGCTGTCGTTTCAGCGATCAAAACATAGATTGCAACCATTTTTTGTATTGTTATGAATATATGATGCCCTTTTATGCGAGAGATATTTTCCAAGCAACCTTATAATAACTATTTCTTATACACAAAACGTCATCAAAAGATCCTTAATAAACATTCCTTTTTACAGAAAACAACTTATTTTTAACAAATTTTATCAAACCAACAACTAAATTTCAAAATACAAGTTGTTTATGGGCTCAAAGGGTGGGCTGAACACTTTTGAAGGACTATTTTTAGTATCTTCTTGCCAAATTTTGAAGCTCTAGCTTAAAGAAAGTGGCAATGTGGTTATATTGTTATGGGATATGAAAAAATTTAATTGAATTCATATATGTACATGTTATTCATTTTAGCTTAGGTACAACCATGTTCTTAAACTCACTTGCATATCGCCGGTATGTTTATTTATTAAGAAATGCTTAATTGAAAATCTTAGTAGACTGTTGTGAAATTTGTCACAGTCGAAGGCCTTACAAACTTTTAAATTATTTTATATGTATTCCGTTTAGTTTTGTTTTGTTTGAATCATGAAAAATTTTGGTTTTGTTTCAATCGCATATTTTTGCGTAGTTTGCCTTAATTCAGTATTTGGTAAGTTAAAAAATCATATAACAAATGAGCTTAGTAATAAAATAATTTCAACATGTTATAGGGTCGAATGTTTGCGTCAACTGCAAATTTTATTTTAAAGATAAATGCACAGTCACCAAGACTGACGTAATAGTCCATGAAAAAGACCAGTCTAGTCTTGCCCGCATGGAAGGGCATAGTAATCCAAACGTGGGTCTAGCGAACTGTTTACCTCCCACCTATTGGATAAAGGGTAATTTAAAAGTGTTTTTTTTCAATTTCTGCAACAATCAATATCAATGTTTTTTATTTCAGATGAACTGTCAAAGGTTGGTTGTGGCATGTCGCCAAAATTGGGTTGCAATGCTATAACGAATCTTCTTAAGTCCTATTCGACTCCACACTCTAAATTGTGCGAAGAGTGTGCTTCGGCGTGTGATTGTGAGGCTAAAGTTGATGGGAAAAGTGACCAGTCCCGAAATTTACCTTCAAGTGTAATTAAAGGATGGGTGTTAGCTTCGTGCTTAACCTTAATATATATGAATCATTAAGATAAGAATAAAAATTTAAAAAATAAACCTTTTTTTTCGTTTAGCTAACAGCTTAAACCTAAGATTGTGTTTTGCCCAATATGTAGATAGAATATTGAAGTGGATTTTTTATTTGGCGAGAAGACAAGCTCAAATGTAAATGACCTACATTTTAACTTAGATACAACAACTCTGGTATAAGGCAAAGATTTAATTGGTAGCCTAAGAGAAGCTAGATTATTGATCGTATAACAGATCATATAATGATACACCCATCTTTTATTTCTACCATCGGTACATGTTATTTTCTTACAATATGTTTTCGAAATTGAAATAAAATTTATTTACAGAAGCTAAAATGAAAATCGTAGTAGACTGTAGTTAAGTATGTCGTCGTTGTCGAAGGCAACATAAACTTTCAAATCATTTTATTTATATTCAGTTAAGTTTCGTTTTGTTTGAATCATGAACAATTTTGGTTTTCTTTCAATCGTTTGTTTTTGCGTAGTTTGTCTTAATTCAGTATTTGGTAAGTTAAATAAGCATATAACAAATGAACTTAGTAACAAAATAATTTCAACATGTTATAGGATCGATTACTTGCATCGACTGCTCATATTATTTTAAAGGTAAATGCACAGTCACCAAGACTGAAGTACGACTCCATGAAGACGACCAGGATCATCTTACCCGCAGTGAGCAAAGTAATCCCGCGGCTCTATCGAAATGTTTACCTCCCACCTATTGGATACAGGGCAATTTAAAAGTGTTTTGTCAATTTATGCAACAGTCAAATTAAATGTTTTTTATTTCAGGTGATCTGTCAAAGGTTGGTTGTGGCATGTCGCCAAAATTGGGTTGCAATGCTATAACGACTCTAATTCAGTCCTATAAGAATAAAAACTCTGAAATGTGCGAAGAGTGTGCTTCGGCGTGTGAATGTGAAGTTAAAGATGATGGGAAAAATGATCAGTCCCGAAATTTACCTTCAAGTGTAATAAAAGGATGGGTGTTAGCTTCGTGCTTAACCTTAAAATATATGAATCATTAAGACAAGAACAAAAACCTAATATTGTGATTTGCCCAATGTATTGATAGAATATTTTATATGGCGAGGAGACAAGCTCAAATGTTAATGACCTACATTTTAACTTAGATACAACAACTCTGGTATAAGGCAAAGATTTAATTGGTAGCCTAAGAGATGCTAAAATATTGATCGTATAATAGATCATATAATGATACACCCGTCTTTTATTTCTACCATCGGTACATGTCATTTTCTTACAATATGCCTAGAATCAGGCTTAAAGTTTCGAAATTTAAATAAAATTTATTTACAAAAGCTAAAATGAAAATCGTAGTAGACTGCAGTTAAGTATGTCGGCATTGTCGAAGGCCCCATAAACTTGCAAATCATTTTATTTATATTCAGTTTAGTTTTATTTTGTTTGAATCATGAACAATTTTGGTCTTCTTTCAATCGTTTATTTTTGTGTATTTTTCTTTAATTCAGTATTTGGTAAGTTAAATAAGCATATACCAAATGAACTTAGTAATAAAATAATTTCAACATGTTATAGATTCAAATGGACAGCTCAATAATATTTGCATCGACTGCTCCCAGTATTATGAAAGTGAGTGTGAAAATCCCAAGACTCGCGTAACTTACGATGAATTGGACAAACGAAAAATAGTACGCATCAAAGAAGGAGCGCAGTCAAACCCAAATTTAAGAGCATGTTTACCTCCTGGATATTTAATAACAGGTAATTTAAAAAATAGTTTTGCCAATTTATACAACACCAAAAAGGTTTCAGGACATACTTAGTAGTATTTGAGTGAAGTCAATGTTCGTCTTTCAGTATTGAAGAGTCGATCTCGTGGGCATCAATTGTGCTGAAATTTTTATACCCTTAACCCATAAAATGGGTAAATAAGGGTATAATGGTTTTGGGCAAAAGTATGTAACAGGCAGAAGGAAGTGTCTCCGACCCCATAAAGTATATATATTCTTGATCAGCATCAACAGCCGAGACGATATAGCCATGTCCGTCTGTCCGTCTGTCTGTCTGTCTGTCTGTCTGTCTGTCTGTCTATCTGTCTGTCTGTCTGTCAGTCTGACCGTCTGTCCGTCTGTATGAACGCGTGGATCTCAGAGACTACAAGAGCTAGAGACTTCAGATTTGGGATATAAGTTCTCCTATAACATGAGCAGAACAAGTTTGCTTCAAATGATCGATTCTGGTTTGCGATATACACATGCAATCGATAACAAAAAAATATCGAATTGGGAAAATGTAAAAACGAGGGTTGAAATAATGGGTAACGATAGAACTTTTCTGAAAATTTCGTCCAAATCGATTAAGAAACACCGGAGATATCGAATTTAATCGATTGAAGCTAAGTCAGTATACCAAAGTCTTATATAAATTAAATTTATTTATTGCAACTGGGCTCAGGGTATTTTCTAGTCGGGCTCTCCCGACTAGAGCCTTCTTACTTGTTCAGTTTGAACTTACATAGATTAATAAACTTTTACTTGTTGCCATTCTTAAAACGTAATCATTTCTATTTTTTACTTTAGGTGACTTGATAATGAATGCTTGTGCGATGTCTCCACTTTTGGGTTGCAATGTTATAACGAAAGAACTAAAGGCAACTGAGGCTCTTAAATCTATATCGTGTGCAGATTGTGCTACGGCGTGTGGATGTAAGGTTAAAATACGTTCGAAAAGTGGCCAATCTCTAAATTTACCTTCGAGTGTTATTAAAGGATGGGTTTTAGCTTCTTGCTTAACTTTAATATATATGAATAATTAACACAAAATATTTTAAATAAAAATATTTGGTTTTTTTTCGTTTAGCTAACTGCTTTAACCTCAGATCGAGATTTGCCCAATATGTAGATAGAGTATTGAATAGTTTTTCGATGTGGATTTTATTTTGCGAGACGACAAGATTAATTCTAAATTATCTACATTTTAGCTTAGATACAAACATTTTATTTTATACAACTTTATTTACTCTTGATGCCATTCCAACAAAGTAATAAATTCTTTTTTTACTTCAGATGACTTGTCAGGCTTTGCTTGTGCTATGTCCCAAAACATTCTCAACAAACCCGACCTTGACAGCGAATATATGCACTCCTTGTCTAATTTCTGTGGATTGAAGGGCTCGAGAGAATATTTTCAGTTCCGAAATTTACCTTCGAGTGTTATGATAGGAAGGGTGTTAGCTTCTTGCTTTAATATATATGAATCATTAACACAATAAAAAATTAAAAACAAATTTTTGTGTTTTTCGTTAAGCTAACAGCTTTAAGCTTAAATTGAGATTTTTCCAATATGTTGAATAGTATTGAGTATTGAATAGTTTGAGCTAAAATATAAATGACCTAAGCTTAGGTTCAACTCACTTGTTTGTTCCTTATTAAGGAAATCTATCGTATATTTATTTATTTAGAAATGCTTAGTTGAAAATCTTAGTAAACTGTTGTGAAATTTGTCGAAGGCGAAGGTCTTACAAACTTTCAAGTCATATTATTTATATTCAGTTTAGTTTCGTTTTGTTTGCATCATGAAATATTTTGGTTTTCTTTGGCTTTCAAGCGTATATTTTTGTGTAGTTTTTCTCAATTCAATTATTGGTAAGTTAAAAAAGCATATAACAAAATAGTTTAGTAATAAAATAACTACAACATGCTATAGAGTCAAATGGACAGCTCAACAATATTTGCGTCGACTGCTCCCAGTATCAGGAAGGGAATTGCGAAGTTACCGAGACGACCCTAACTTACGATGACTTTGACAAACGAAGTATAGTACGTGTCGGACCTGCAGTGCCGCCAAACACAAACTTAAAAGCATGTTTACCTCCTGGATATTTAATAACATGTAATTTAAGAAATAGTTTTTCCAGTATTTTTAGTATTTGAGTCAAGTCAATGTTCGTCTGTCGATCTTGTTGGCATCAAGTGTGTTAAAATTTTTCAGTTGGATCTCACATGGATTAATGAATTTTTACTTGTTGCCATTCAAAAAATTTAATCGATTATATATTTTTCTTTAGCTGACTTTCATATGCGTGGTTGTGGCATTTCTCCAACTTTGGGTTGCAACGCTATAATGAACGGACGACATTCATATGAGAGACTTAACTATGTAGCGTGCCATGAATGTAGTGATAGATGTGGATGTAAGTTTAAAATAGATTCGAAAAGTGGTCAATCTCGAAATTTACCTTCGAGTGTTATTAAAGGATGGGTATTAGCTTCTTGCTTGAGTTTAATATACATGTATAAATAATAAACACAATACAAAATTGAAATAAAAATAAAATAAACAAAAACACTTTGACCTTAGATTGAGATTTGTCCAATATGTAAAGAAAGTATAATTTGGCGAGGAGAGAGTGTAAAAATGTTCTTGAATGCTCAATGAGAAATTACAATATTCTCTAATTAAAAGGCATGGAGAGCACCTCTGACCCCATTAATATATATGTTTTATTAGCAACAACAGCCAAGCCTGTAGATCCTTGTCTGCCTGACACCCCACGCAGTTATTCCGGTTGGAAAAAACAACTTCTGGACAGCAGTCAACAGCGGAGAAGATTGAATCTTTTCAATCAAACAAATCTAATTCTAATGCATATTTTGCAATTTGCAACGAAATTTATTTATTGTCAATAATTGAGATTCTTAATAAAAAAAATAAATACATTCGAAAAAAAGTTAATGTTTAAATTTAACAATAAAATTAACAAATTCAGATCTTTGGCGTATGACGCCCTACTAAATTTGATATCACTAGATTTATGAATGATTAACATCAACCAAATCTTAACACTTTGTCTGACAAATTGCAAGTTTCAGTTTGAGCTTGATGGATTTAATATATACCGAAGACATGCCACAATAACAATTTGATTGAATTGGCAGGCGGGCTGAAGTGAAATAGAAATGTGTCCCATTATTTAAATTAAATGCGTTTGTTTGTAAAATTAAAGGCACGGCAAACTGGTCAACGGCCAGTGGCCAGTGGTCAGCTTTTTTCAGTCATATTCTTTTGATTACCGATATTAATTTAAACGCATCCGTAACTGTATCCGAATCGGTATATCTGTGTACACTTACAGCTGAGTGCATTCGGACAATCTGAATAAACGCACAGAAAAAAAAATTGTGGCAAAATAAGGAAAGTAAACTGACAAAAAAAAATTATTTTTCAATTTCACGCTTCAAATAGTTTACTAATTAGATTTGCATATAATTTTTTGGCATGCCCGTATGTAGAGAGAAAAAGTTTTTGAAAACTTTACGCACTCGCTGCTGCTGACTTGGCAAAAGTTAAGCTGATACTGTTGGCCAAGTACAGGCCAAGCAATATGTAGGCAAATTTTGTTAGCTGTACTGTTAGTTGGCTTACTATAATATATGTACAGTTAAGGATTGGAGGTAAAAACAACAAACGGAACACTAATTATTCAACAATTTAGCAAAGCTCATCATAATTTGCATTCGGATTTGACCAAAAGTTAAAGCCAAAGCCATTGCAGCTAACCAGGCATGGAAAATCTTGCACTAGTGGGCATTACAAAAACTTTTTAATGGGAAATTAAAAATGAGTTAAGATAAATTTATTTTAAGTAAGGATATAATTGTTACGTAAGCTAAACTAAGCTTACAAAAAAAATTAAAAAATAAATATTTTCAGCATGTTACAGAAAAAGTAAAAAAATATAATAAAAATATAAGTAAATTAAATAATAAATAAATCTTTAATAAATATTAAATATTATTTTGCCAGCCCTGATCTCTTCAAACTGACTTACCAAACATTTTGAGCCAATTTAATCAAGACCAAAATGACAGACGGCGCAAGAAAGAAAGGCAGTGCAAAACAGATAAAGCCACCAAATAGAAGACAGAAGAGAGGTACAATGATCATTCGAAAGAGAGAGAGAGAGAGAGACAAGTCAGTTGTTGGCAATGCCACCACACTGGTCACATTTGCATATTGAGAATCTTGACAAGCAACGGAACGCTACGTTTGCTCCTCTTTTGGGCAAACTGGCAAGACAATGATGCGACTGTGACTCTGATATGAAGAAACGCTCGCTGTGAAATGAAAGAAATTCATTTGGGTCTGTTTTGTCTAAGCAATCGATCTTTCAATCAATGTGCCCCAGAGCTAAAAGCGTGCAACAAACAAAAAAAAAACAAACGTTAAACAAAACCACAACTGACTGACTGCAGGCGCATTGATTTTGACTTGGTTCGCATGCAAATTGCCGCCAAAATGCATCAAAATGCAATCAAAATTAAGCAAAAAAAAAAATAAAACCAAATGATTCATGGCGATCGAATCTTTTATATATATATATACTTATTGTATTGTGTGTGTGGGGCTGACCGTCATTATTTTAATTAATATGACAAAAGCAAAGGCAACTTTAAATGGAAATTTAAATGTTGGTCTAACTTCAGACTCAATTAGTTTGGGGAGTTGGGGCTGGGCTAGATGAAAGAATTGTCAGGCTAAGGAAAAAGCTGACATTTAAGCAATTTCAAACGTTTTCAGCTTTACAAATTGTACAAAACAGACGAGAAATCACAGCAAAAATATCAGCAATGACCTTTTGACATATGACTCGACTGTCGCGAGCTTGCTCTCTCTCTCTCTCTCTTTCTCTCTTCTCTCTCTGTCTTTCTTTTATTTGGGTGACTTCTTAACTTTGCTGTCGTGTCTCATATAGGACACAGTCAACGAGTCGAGCGAGACATTTAACAAATGTTTTCAATTGAATTGCTCTGATTTTGGCCAAGTCTGCAGTGCACCACCAGCAGCATTTTAGGGGGGCCACTGGCAGCGCCGTTAAAGCCAACGCCACCAGCGGCAGCCGAAAATGTCGTGATGATGGCAAATTGTAAATAGCTTAAATGGTCTAAATGGTTTAAATGATTTCAATAGCTCTACTCTACGTGGAGGCGGCTCGTTTGCAACGGTTGCTTCTCCTCCTTGTTGCTTTCAGTGGCAGACAACGTGGCCAACAACAACAACAACAACAACAAAACACAGCAACAACAATGTCGACAACAACAATTTCAAACAACGAGAAGCAGCTCTAGCTCTGCGCTGGCTCGTTTTCAATGGTAACAGTTATCACACAAACTAATGACATGAAATTAGGTATTGGCTCTGGCTCTCGACTCTCAAGCTGCCTTTTGGCTGACTGTGTTGAAACAAAGCACAAAAGGTAACACAGCTAGCAACAACAACAACAACAACAACAACAATAATAACAGCAACAAAATAGCTATAGTATTTTGTAGCTATGATATTTGCCATGGCTACCTTTGAAGTTAAAGTTGAATTAATGAAATACACTCTAAGAAATAAGAAATGCCACTTGAAATCAAATGAAACTTAAAAATGTCAGACGATTAATCAATGATAGAAAAAGTCTAAAAACATCTTTAATATCTTTAAACTTATTATGCCTTAAAGGAAGGTACTTAGTTAACGCATAATAATTAGTCCACACTTATTTGATTTCTCACACTGCACACCTTTACCAAGCCAAGATCCATAACGCTTATAGCTCCAGCCTCAGCTGACTCCCCTCGTCATAGGCCAAACAATGTTGCCGCTACACAAAAACCTTTGAAAAACCGTTACAATAAGCTGTTTTTGGTTTTTCTGTGTGTTACAAGTATTGCAATAAAATTTTCTCTTTGGTCACATTAAAATATTCGTTTTTGCTTTATTGATTTGTGCTACCAAAATTATCAGCAACAACACAAAACGGCAAATAGCCGAGTGCAGGCCAAGTTCATGATCTTCGACAAATAAAACACAATACAACAAAACAAAAATCTCAGACTCTATTGTTTAAAGACGTTTTTTTTTTCATGTGCTTGGTGAAATTTGTATGGCTCAAACAAAATTTTCACAATTTCTATTGCAGGAAGGCGACGACGACGACGCCGATGACGAAGGCATTCAAATTCGGCCTGGCATTGAATTATAGCAGCTCATTAGGGCCCTTTTACTTCAATCACGGCGCGAACAACTAGCCCATTTAACAATTGGCCATAAAAGGAAGAGAACTTGCAGTTAGAACCAACTGGAAACGAACCGCAGTCGACAAAGAGAACGAAATAATTTAGATCACGAATTCGTTGTCGTATGTAAATTAATCAAATGTCTTCGGGTAATTCAATAATGTCAAAACAGAGCAACGAAATCAATTATTTAATCGCTGGAAAATTGTTTGCGAACACAAACTTGAAATCTATCTGTATTAATTACCAAATAATATCAATAATATTAGATAAAGGTTTTTTTTTTTTTTCGTTTATTTTGTCATGTTTTCGGGGGAAATAAAAATGCACTCAGGGTGGTCGTTAAATTATTTGTGGAAGAAGTATTGGAGACAGCATTTAGCTGTCTGCGCTTTGGGTAATCCAAGACGGCATTTAACCAATTTAATATTATTATCTATGATCTTGTTAAGCAACAGCGTGTCAGCTCCTCTAACCCCCTGCTTAAACAACCCCAGCCCCCGCGGCCTGCCACATTCTCTGTGTTTAGGTCTCAGTCTTGATATTCTCAATGTCGCTGACTGTAATCAGAGAACAGCGAACAGCAAAACAGCTAACAGAAGAGAACACTGGCACAACAGGGCACAACAACAACAACCAGTTGGAACAAAATGAAAATGAGTGAAATATATTTTTTTTTTGTTCTTGTAGTTGTTGTTTGGCTTTTGGAGCAGGCAGTGTTCTAATTGGCGCTTGTAGCTGCTTGTTGCAAGACAAACACACACACACACAAAAATCTATGCTTGAAATCTACAGCGTTCTTATCTTACCAGAAATGAGCATTGGACATTGAGCAAAGACCCAATGCATTCCATGGCTGTCAACATAGACGGCGACGGCGACAGGCGACAGCGACTGCGACGTCGAATACAACTGCGACATTGATGCATGTTTATGTAACAGCAAATTGATTTTTAGTTCGAACGAACGAAAAAAAGAACGAAATACAAGAAATAAAACTGCTATGTGACGAAGTCCTGATGCTCTAATATTTGTTTTTATATTTTTTGTTTTAATTGTTTTTTTTGTGGCAAAGGAAGCTAACTGTTAACTTATAAAATATTAACTTAAAATACATCCTGAGAGAATTGAAACTCTTTGATTGTCTGTAAGTCCTTTATTTTTCTTTCTTTGACACACTTACAAACATTGCAGTGTAATTAACGAACAGAAAATATGTAACTAAGTATATGTTAGAGTGCATAAATCTGCCCCTCTCTAGCAACCTTTCTCTTTTAACATGCACACAGCTACTTCGCATTGATTTGATTTGTTAAATTTTGCCTTAATTAATTACACTGTATTGTGGTTTATCTACAAAATCTGGCCAATACATACATATACACGCATACATTATGGTTAAATTGATTTCCTACCGCCTGCTGGCAATTTTCTACACATGAAATTGGGTCAACTTTAGTGCGGCTATCAAATTTATTGCAAAATTAAATCAGAAGATTTTTTTTTTATTTATTTATTTATCACTTTTCTTCTACAAATGCACACTTACTTGCCAGGCATGCAGTGCGTGCGTATGTGTGTGTGTGTGTGTGTGTGTGTGTGTGTGCGTGCGTTTTGTGGCTTTTGCGTTTTTGTTTTCATCTAAAACTTTAATTGATTTTTAACCCGAACTTGCCCACAGAGTTGCTCTGTGGGATTTTTGGTAACTCAATTCTCTTCCTCCATCCGCCTCCACACTTCTCTTTGTATCTTGTATATGGCAAAAATGCAGCCACATGCAATCAACATTCATGCCGCGGCCACACAACTGAACTATTTATTATAAATTGTTGATGTTTGGTTATTTATAATATTTGATTTAAAATTAACATTTACGTTGTAATTTTTGTGATTTTTCTCAACTAGATATTTGGGAAACTTTAACTAGAAAACATTTAAACTAATAGTTTTACATAAGCATTGCACAAATTGTGATTCAATTTGTTTGACTCATTCGTTAAAATGAAACTAGTTAAATGCAATTCTCTGCTCAAAAATAAACCTAAATTAAAATTCCACTTATCGCTTCATCTTTCGAGAATTGCATCGACACAGAGGGAAAGAGAGAGGTAGACATTTCGTGCAATTGCCAAAAAAAAATTAAAACCCAAGCCAAACCCAAAATTCGTGACACTCAATCAAATCCCCAAAATGGGGGCCCTTAGCTAAACAGACGACGGTTTCCAAACTTTTGAGGTGCACCACACAGCACTTACGTCACTGACCATACACACACACACACACACACACACATACATTATCCATTCCCATTGCCATTTGTGAAGTGCTTGTAAATGAATATGTGTTACAGGGAATTTAAATTGAAGCAAAAATGTGTACAAATATTTAAACATGTGTTTCCTGGCCCAAAATCTGAGAGTTGCGTTCAATTAAAAGGATTCTCGATTTTACAAAGTGCGTTCTGTTAGCGAAAGAGAGAGAGAGAGAGAGAGAGAGAGAGTGAAAGAGAGGAGAGAAGGCAGGAAGCCATACTAAACTAGAGGTAAATAAGAGTAGGCATGTTAAACGTTTTGTGCATGACAACTGCCAAACTGTCGAAAAAGACGACAGAAGTCTATAAGTGCAGGAATTTTAAAATGCCCGAATCAAAAGGAAAATCAAACAAAACCCAAAAACAAAACAAAAAAACCCAAATAAATTGTCGAACAGAAAAACCACAATAAAGCCGACAACAAAAACACAAAATTGAATGAGATAGAGAAAATTTTTGTTGTTGTTGTGCAAAAGTTGAACGGCATAAAATTTACCATTTCAAAAATTGATTAGAAGCTTTAGCAACATTCAACGCATTCAATTGGGAAGAGAAGAAACTAGGGAAATGTTAGATGAGAGGTTGGGATGGCATTGGGGGGTGGCTGTACATTCAGCTATTGGCAGCTGACAGAAGCTGGAAGGCTGGCTTTACAACAATGTCAAGATTGGTTTGGAACGGTAGAAATGTCATTGGTTTAGTCGAACCAAGTCGAGTCGATTTTGATGCTCTCGCTCTCTAAGGATATAGATGCGGGAACGCTGTGCTGTTGGCATGTTCTTGTCCTGTATGTGTGTGCTGTGTGTAAACGTGTTGCGGACAGGCTCTGGCTTAAGTTTGCAAGGATATTTCTGTTTGTATGGCAACTTTCGTACATGTGTGTGTGTGTGTGTTTGTTTTGTTTGTACCGCAGCTTTGTTGCTCAATATCGTCTCAGTGCACAACATACAAACTGGGTCAACAAGACTTTTCTTTTTGTGAGTTTGTATGTGTGTGTGTGTGTGTGTGGCAGGTAGTAGTATCATAGCACGTAGTGCCAACTATCTGAGAATGACGCCAAATTACCAATGCAAAATATCCTGGTAGCATTTACCGTGAACAAATAAAGAAAAGCAAAAAAAAAAACAAACAGAGAGCGAGAACGAAGAAAATGAAAATTTAAACAGCGGCACTAAAAGAAAATTTGCTGCCATTTTGGTTGTTTGTTTTTCCTATTTTGTTTTTTTTTTTTGTTAAGGCAGGCAACAGCTGCTTTTGTTACAGCTCCTTGCTGCTGGTTGAAATTTGGCTCACATTGTCACACACAGAGCCAGCAGTTGGCCAAGTCATTGCCACAGTTGTACAGGTGAGATGGCGGCTTTGAGTATGATGAAGTGGATTGCAAAACGGCTTAGCTGAAAGCATCGAGCATCGAGCACACGGCAAAAAGATCTAGGCCAAAGCTAAGCTCTAGAAAACATCCGACTAGCAGAGAGAGAGAGAGAGCGATGCTTTTAAGTATGTTGCAATATGCTGGCAATATGAGAACAAGAACACAATGAAGTGGATGAAGCACAAAGTAGTGGGGGCTTTTTTCTTTATTTAAAGTAAGTAGATAAAGCCAAGAGAGAACAAGGACATAAGCAAAAGATAAAGACTAAACATCATAGCGTTGTTTATATTGTTTTGCTTAACTTAAAACAAGAAACAGAAAATATATTATTATTACGAAGTTATCAAGTGAACATTTGAGAGGTGAAACAGAAGATCAACGAGAATGTCCTTTGTTCCATATTCATAGAGAAGACGTCATTAAGCACCACAAATAATCAAAACTTAAAGTCTTTCTTTTAAGAAGAAACCCAATTTAGTTTTTCTACCATTACAGAATGTTAATAGATCTTGGCAGTTTGCTTAATTTAAATGTGCTTAATGCTTAGTTTTATTTTGCGCTTGCATATTCCTATCTTAATTAGACCAAATTAAAAGTGTGCAAAGCAACAGCAATGACAATGAGCTCCATTCTTAACTCTGTTCACCCACAAAAACCAAAAAAAAAAGGCGCATCCAAAGAGAAATGAAATGAAACTAAAAAGGCAGACAACCGAATGACTTAATCGCATTTGCGAGACTTTGTTGCACGCGGCAACCAGACATTTGCCATAAAAATGCAAATGAAACATTGAAGCAGCGCCAGCGCTAAAAACACAGAGCGACACAAAGCACATTAAGAACTGCCAACTTTTTAACTTCAAACTGCAACTCCGACTCCGGCTCCGAGAATGGTCTAAGCAAAGTGATGAAGTGCAAGAGTTACGCCATATCATGATGTTGTCTGCATTGGTTGGTTAATGCCATGGCTAATCCGCGCCCGTTACCTTAATCCCCAACAATTTTGTTAACAAACGAACATCAAAGGAAATAAAATGTGCAATAAATTTAATTTGCACGGCGTTTCGAGCTAAACACACCTACCTGAAGAAGAGTATGAATGAGTTTCTTGCTTCGTTGTCAACCCCAAGAACGAACGAAGAAAAAACTAGGGGAGAAAAAAATCAACTGGTTAAAGTTTTTTATCGTTTGATTTTATCGCCAAAAGTTTGCCAAAAAGACAAGAATGAATGAATGACTAAAAAAAAATGCAATGCAAGGAACTTATAGTACTTAAGACAAAGAGATACCCTTTAAACTGCAAACGGCATCAGAGTAAGTCTTTTGCTAATAAGTAGTAAAGAGACTTATATCAATTTTTACATTTGCAGACAAGCTCGTAGGTCAGTTTCAAAGGGTATATAAGCAAAAACTCTAAAGTTCTTTTCATGTATGTGGCTTAACCTAGAGCTAGTGTGGCAACAAGATAGAGAGAACCACTTGAACTTGCTAGTGACTGCAAAGCGAACTCAACACTTGATCAAAATGCCACAAAGCGATTTGCATATTTTAATTAAATTCGCGCTTTTGGCCCGGAACCACCAGCACACAACACACAACACACACACACAAACAAAAGAGAAAAGCGCAACAGACTGTCAGAAGGGTCGGGGGGGTGTATGAAAGCAGGGGGGTTTGCTTACAAAAAATGGTCTGTTGCGCTGACTTTTCGCTATTTTTAAGAATATATATAAAAAGCGAGCGCGAGCAACACATGTGACCACAAGCGTATTAAATTTTGTGCGCACTTCAAAAAATAGTAAAAAAAAAAAATAATAACAAAACGAAAAGTAAAAATAAAAGTTAGAAGTGAAAAACTTGGCGAATGCTGGCTAAGTGGCATGGCTTAAAAGGAGACACTGCAAGAGACACAGAGAGAATGCAAGCCCAAAGGGCACGAAAAGCTGGACAAAACGAGGGTAGAGAGAGGAGCAGCATGGTGAAGCGATGCTAACCCGGGATTTGAGTGCGCCTGGCCAAAAGGTAGGTAGCCAACTAACAGAGTCGCAAAGTGACTGTGACTGAAAAGGTCGCCCAACCAAATGCACTGAACAAAATCTTTGCCAAGGGCCCAAAGAGACCGAAACTGAGACCGAGCAAAAGCGAGAATGAAAAATGAAAATCTGATGAGCGTTGTGGGAATATGCGACGTATACGCAATTCGCTATTGAATTTATTCGGCTAGGAAAGAGAGGAGAGAATAAATAAACAAAGATTGATATGAAGCTAAGTACTATGAAACACTTAGGATTTAGTTCATCTTTAATACAACAAATATTTTTGTAAAATCAACGGAAATTTTTATTCATCTTTAATTAGCGCAGTGTAGCGCTAAAGCTGGCCGAGCATAACGCTCATGTTGCTGGGTAGTTGCCGCTTTTGCCGCTCAGCCTCTGAGCAACACGAGGCAAAGCGCAGTGCAGCATAAAGTGTTAAATTGGATTAATCCACAAGATTTACGCTGCGGGTGATATCAACAAGGCTAACATGGTAACGCTTAGCTACTATACTAAGTTTTAGCGTAAGCTGCAACGTGTTGCTGTTGTTGTTGCTGCTGTTGCTGCTGTTGTGTTAGCAGCAGCAAATTTTATTAAAACCGGACGCGTAGCACAGCAAACACCGGAAATGCAGCAGCAGCCGCAGCCCAACAAAGCACACACATACATACATGTGAAGGTGTGTATGTATATGTGTGTGTGTATGTATGTCAAGTTGTGTTGTTGTTGTTGTAATAGCTCTGCTTGTTGTTGCTGCTGCTGCTGGACGTCAACGACCATGCAAATTTCAATGCGATTTTGGGATTTAACGACGGCCGCAACTCAACAAGCTTGGACTACGACCACAGCCGCAATGTACCAGCTTGTTGTAAAACAACACCAATAAATACACTCAGAGAAACAATTCAATCAAAATGATGCCGGAAAGTTGTCAACATTGGGCTAAGGCATGAGTTTTAGTGCTAAAAATCAATCCAAATACCATCAAATAAAGAATCAATATTCGCTTTTTGCAGATAAAATGAAAGTTCTTTTCAGCTATTACTCAAAGTTACTCATAGTCTCTTTCTCTAAGTGTACAATAACAGCAACATCAGCAGCAAAATAGCAAGGCGGTAATAATGCCTTGACAGGCAGCAACAGCAACAACAAGCAGCAGCAGCAGCAACAAGAACAACTCGGCAAACGCGTTGATTATCCCAATCAGCAACACTTTACCAGCGTAAATCTATTTAATTTGCCATTGGGCTCCATTTCAATATACGCCGGCTTAGCCCCCCTTCCCCCCCTCTCCCCTTTTCGACTACATTCGCGCAGTGCAACTACAAATCAGCTGTTTTGCAGCTCTTGTTAAATGTAATTGAACCTGTTCTTTGAGTTTTGTTTTGTAATTTATTATTGGCGCATGAGTTCTGCAAACCGAAAGCAAAAAAAAAAAATAACAAAATGAAAGAAAGAA
This sequence comes from Scaptomyza montana, assembly GCA_018904305.1. Taxonomy (NCBI): domain Eukaryota; kingdom Metazoa; phylum Arthropoda; class Insecta; order Diptera; family Drosophilidae; genus Scaptomyza; species Scaptomyza montana. The sequence goes on along the minus strand of JAEIGR010000005.1, from coordinate 1,918,862 downwards.
AATAAGCTACAGATCGTAGCTCATGAAGTATATATATACATATATATTTTTTAGTCATGGCATGCGAGGATCGCGTCAAGATCGTGCCTGACGCGTAATTGATTATTACGAGCAACAACTGCAACAGCAACAACAGCAACAGCAACAACAACGGCTTACAAGATGCCAGAGCATAATGATGTATTAGTTAAAGTTGTACGAACCGGTTCGCAGCATTTCGGCCATGAAAAACGGTTTAGAATTAGGCGGCCTGTGATTACATGGCCAAGTGCGTTGAAATTGAAAAGAAGTGAGCAACTTGTGCAACTTTGCTGATGATACGGAACAACAACTGCAGCAACGAGTCAGGTCGGCACTTTGTGGCAGCAACAAACGTGCCATGGAATGTGGCAAACTGTTGGCTACAGAAAATTTGCTGTGCGCCTTTTAACTTAAATCAGAGCAGGCAGCCAATTGAATGGAATGCGACGTAAGTATGCTCAACTAATAAAAAAATAAGAAGTATTTTACAAAATTGTGTTCAATTTTCATGATGCATGCAACAGAAAGGTGAGAATAATGTTGAGACACAAGCATAAGGAATTTATTGCAATTTGACAATAAGCATATTAAATCTATAAAAAGAGAGCGAAACAAATAAATAAACTTATTGGGAATGTTAATACGTTAAGATTTCTTAGAATCCAACAGAAATACAAATAAAATTGTTCAATTTAGCTTTATACAAAGTTTTTACAGTCAATTATTCCATGAAAACTTAATCAAAACTTAGGTTTTATGAATCATTTTTCAATTGTTTGCGCTTAATGTCTTTTCGATACATATTTTGCACACCCTTCGACTGCAATTGCAATGACAACAATTGACTGCAACTGTGGCACTTTAATCGAACACCACAATGAGACCCTACTCTTCCCACCCTGCCCACACCCTGCAACAAACTAACAGAGATGCAGGGCTCATAACTCATAACCACATACCAAGCAAACAGCTAGAGAAACTCCAATTTTAATTGCCCGACATTAAACGATCGACATCGACGTCGGCGGCAAACGAGTAAAGTCACAAAATCGTATAGCGAATACATATGGCTAGAAATCGAATAGCTACAGCGACAGCTATAGATACAGCTTTAGTCGGGGTAATAGCAATAGCAATAGCAATACCATTACCATTACCATTACCAATACCTATACTCAATACACATACAAATGGGATTCGCAGCGCCATAAAATATGCGCACGTTTTGGTTTTGTTCGCCCGTTTGTTTGCATATGCCAAATCCACAAGGAACGAAGAACGTGCACTGCTCAAAATAAGTAAACAAAACGTGGCTAAGATAAGCTGAGCTTTCAGGTAACAAGACTTAAAGCAAACTTCTAACAATAGTAAAGGTATCAAACTATAATTTTCCATACTTCAAGCAATACAAGTGTTAATGCAACATATTTTCTTCAGTGTAACATGCAAGGCACATGGTCTCTACGTGTTTGTTCCTTGCTATAGTGTAGTGCTCTCGTGTGTTTCTGGTCTGGTTTGGGGTTTGGTTTGAGGTTCGGTTTGGTAAGCTGTCCTGGTCTCTGGCCAGACAGCATTTAGCGTACGATTTGGCGGCGCGAAAAAGATAAACTCATAAATTATGGCATTGAATGTCACTTCGACGACGACGACGACGACGACGTCGGCGACGGCAGCAGCGGCAGCAACAGCAGAAGTTGCCACCGACAATGGATAAAGTTGGATGACGTCGGCGACTGCGGCGATAATGAAGCCCATTTTAAAGTCAGTACCATTGAAATGCGATTTGATTTACAATCCCATTTCGATTATAATCGATGATGATGTGTGTGCGCGCTTCGTTCATGCCATGAACTTGCATATAAATACCAATCTGTGTCCCCCCGACGACAACGGCGAATACGACGACGACGACGACGACGTTGAAGTTGTTGCAACCACACCAAATGCTAAGCAGTCAAGTCTCTAGCGGTTTTTCCAAGGAAATCGAAACGCTGCCAAACTCTGCCCACAGGCCATACAATGTTCGTTTTACCTGTTGCTGCAATTGAACTTGAATACGACAAACTCGGGCTTTGAGACTCTGTCTTTGACTTTGGGCTTTGGGCTTCAGCTTCAGCTTCAGTTTCGGCATTTTTGGTTAAGTAAAAGCCGCCAACTTGTCAGAGAAACGAAACGAAACGAAAATCGCAACCGCTCCCACTTCTTCTTTTAGTTTTTTTTTTGCTTTGCTTCGATGGTGGCAATTGTTTTGATGCCCGTTGATAACTGCAGCAGCGGGATATTATATCGATGCACTCAGAGAAAAATCTATAAGAATTTTGTACTGAAAATACTTGTCAATCTACAGCTCTTGCAGTTGTATGGCAGCTTAATGCAATGCCTGTTCGATCTGGCTGATTATGACAAATAATAAAGAAGACCTTGACCAAAGTTTCAGCTTAACGGCTTAAAAACTGAGGACAAAGTTTGCATAGAAACAGACGGACATAGCTTAATGGACTCAGTTCACGATGCTGATCGGTGACTTCATTATATTAGGATTAATAAGAGTATTTATACCCTTCAATTAAAGGGAATGACTTTGTCATGAATCTGTAACGCTTAAAGGATATGGAGCCCAAAACTATATACAAATGATCAGGACGAGCTCAGTGATTCCGTCCGTCCGTCGGTCCGTCTGTCTGTTTCAACAGATTTCGGCCAAACTGCGACCGATCTTGATGAAACTTATTGCTTAGACAGCGGGTTAGTTCAGAGAAATTTCATTTCGATCGGAGCATTCTACGACATAGCCACCATACAAATTTACCATATCGTACATCAATTGTTGTCTCGCTGTTGCACACGAACAAGTAAATGACGCTCAAGAGTAAAAATATTAGCAAAAATACCAACAACGCACAGAAACATAAGAGGGGGGAGCATTGATTTGGCTGTGTGAAGGGTATCATAGTCTTGGCATAGCCAAAATTAATTATGCGCCACTATGTTTTTTAATTGCTTTTCTTCGAGTGCACGAAATCATTTCACCAGGGACGCAAGATTTATCCAAAACCCAAGCGTAAGAAATGAAAAAACAAAATCAATAAATATAACAATGGCCTTTATATAAGAAACATTGTCACGTGTTACGCCGGCGGCTTTAAACAATTTTTATGGCATTTTAATTGAAGCACACAAAAAACTAAACTCAAGTAAGAGCATAAAATCGCACAGAAACACAACTTCATCGAGTCCCAAGTCCAAGTTCAGCCCACGCAGCGGCGGGCTCGAAATTTATTACAACTTAATTGTTATGTGTTGTTGTTCTTGTTGTGGTTTTGCTTAACGCTTCTTTGTATACGATATATGTATGTCTTAATTTCAATGCAACGCCCTACAAATAAAGTTGAAAGCAAAGTCAATGCGCCGGACCGGATGTGCTTTAAGTTCTAGGATCTAGATAATCTTGTCGATACTCACAAAAAAAGAGCTTAGTTATATTTAAACTAAATGCTCTTGCAATTATTAATTGAAGTTTGATTGCAAAGAAGAAGATTTGTAATATGCAAGGGTATTAAAAAAAAATAAAATAGAATTTTCAAACAAAAAATGTAATTTAATTGAGAATTGAATGAAGTGAGCACTCGAAATGAATAATCAATTCACTGGCAGACAAGAGCATAAAAACTTCGTGGTATTTTTTTTATTTTTTTTTTAAGCATTTTCTATATTATCGCATTGCGTTTTGTGCTTTGCAAACGCCCACTCAACAAAAGGCATTGGCAAACAGGAAGCGTAACCAAACCAAGACAGACAGACAGTGAAACAGTCAAACTGAGAACTGAGTCGAGGCCATTGAAATGTAGACCACCAAAATGGTTTGGCACGCATTGTCTATTTAGTATGTTTAGGCAAGGGATACATACTTACGTACATACATACATATGTGCATGTGCAATTAGTTTGTATGTGTGTGCAACAGCGTCGCCCACTGAAGTTAAAAGCATCGTCATAAATGGCCTAAAATATGGCACATTGCACTCACTTCGCATCCATAATTTTCATGAACGATTTTTTTTTAGGGGGGGTGAAGGGACAAGCAAACAACTGCCAAACGAGAAGCTGTAGCTACGCAGCATAGAGATCTCCCCACTATCCCTCGCATCTCCTGCAGCGACTGCATGCAGCACAAAGTGCAGTGATAAATCAAATTGTCACTTTTGTATATTTTGCACCAGCTGACGACAGCTCCTCTGCCGCCAGTGCATCATGCAAAGAGCAGAGGACAGGCTTTTAATATTTTTGGTTGGAATGCAAGTTTGTCGGCTTGTAAGTTTGCAAGCTAAAACAAACTGTAAAGGTGAGTGAGTGTGTGTGTAGTGCCTGCTGTAAAACGAACCCATAATTATGTTTACGGCATAATTAAGAAACAGTTGTGCAGAAGTAGCCAAAAAGAAAACATAGTGATGCTCCAAAAATATGACATGCATAACTTAGCTTAAATGCCATAATTTAATTAAAAGGCCAAAATTGGTTTGAACAGCAGCCAAGTTTAGAGCTAAAAGTGTATTAAGCTATTTAAATGCCAAAAGTAACAGCACTGGTCAAACTCAAGAGAAAGAGAGAAAACTACGCAAAACAACGGTACTTTTGAATGCTGCACCTGGTGTGCTGCTCTCCTTTTTTCTTCACCAACTTAACTAAAATATCGCTTGTTTTGCTATGCAGATTTTACTTTTTGTTATTCAATTTTAGTTGCACTGATTAAAAATATGTTTCAGACTTGTACATGCATTTACGCATAAATAATTTTTATATATTAATGCACTTATGTTATGTTCTTAAATTTGTATGTACATACATTTGTATGTCTGTATGTACATATGTATGTGTGTGTGTTTTTTTTCCTTTGTCAGCGCTGCATATGCGCATCAGCAACAAAAACAATGCATTAAATGCGATGTGCACTATTAAACATACATCATTAATAGGGTAAAGCAGATTATTTAAAACGTAATAAATTATGTATGCCTTTGCTAAAAGCAATTGGAAAACTTTCAAACGCACATACACATTAATACATACATATATACGTAGGACTTACACAACTTTCTTGCAATATGGCGGACACACGAAAAGAAAAGGGATTTAAATAGCGAGTGCCATTAAGCGCACATTAAATCTAATTAAACACACACACTACATAGCTTTTGATAAGCTTAATGCACACTTAATATTGTTTGGTAATAAGCATTTATGCATATAATTAAATTTTCACTTTCAACACAAACAACGCACTGCTCTTTTCACAATTTTCGAATAACGGGATCGAGGATCAGCATAACAGCGGCATAGAACCTGGCTGTTATCCATAACAGAGCTGATCAATTAACGCTGTTAACGCAGTTGACTTTCGATTGCATGTCTACGTATCGATAGCTTACAAAATATCGTGGGATTTTCAAACTGGTTTATTGACAATTGGAATTTAAACGTGCAAATTGAACTCTAGTATATGAAATAACGACTACACATGCATGTGAAAAACTATTAATAAATATTTTATGCTCATTCCGCTTATGCAGGCTGCCGCGCTGCAACTTCCTCTGCCCGCAATTGCCTTAATGAGCCAATTCGTGCAACACAAACCGAAGGTGGTGATTTGTTGCGACATTTCAAACGCTCCAACACTGTCTGATATTTCTTAGGCACATAGCGCTCAAAGACAATATAATGGGGATCCTTGACAGGTGGCTTATCAAACATGTGCTTGCGACTCCAAAGAATACAATCCTTAATACGTTTCGCATACTTCACACGATTCTGACTCAACAGACGCATTGCCTTCATGTTGTTCAACTCCATCTGTGGATTCGCTTTGCCATTGCAAACACTACCCTCGGGATCGGCAAACACAGCCTGAATATACTTGAGTATATGCCAGATATGATGCCGATCCTTGTCCCATTCCTTAAACATTCCCCTCAAATCGAGACTATGCGAACTCGGACTGATGTGCGGATGAAAGATATCCTGCTGAAAGATCACAGTTGGCACACGGCGATCATTGGGAAACTGATCCGGCAGAAGAATGGAAAAACGGAAGACACTATCCGCATATAGGCCGCTGTGTATGAAGATCACACCGAACCAAAGCAAACAGCTGGATGAGCTTGGTATTGCATGGATGCCCTTCAATTGCCCTTCCTGCTCAATCAGATGGTATTCGGCTAGAACTTTATAGCCTTGATTGATCAATGCCAGCGTTTTGCTGTTGGACGATGTGGTCTCCAAACACATGACTAAAAACTGAAAACAAGTTTGATTCATAAACAGTTTGGAAATAATAACACGTTTTTTTTAACTTACCAGAGTTTTACACAAATTTGGACAAAAAAAAATTGTGAGTGTTTTGGTGTTTGTGTGTTGTGTATTGTGTGTAATATTCTGAATGAGTTTACAAATATATTTCGACAATGATAGCAGAGTAGTTAAAATATTTGAATACAAACTGTTATTTCACCTTTTGCTCGCTGTTAACAAGCCATTGTAATCGATACTTTGAAAAGTCATCGATGCAATTGCAACCTGTTGCTCTGATTTTTTGTTTGGCACAAAATTTTAATTGAAAAATTACAAACACTGTGTACACTCATGTAAGTTGCAACAACATTGTAGCCACTTACATTTATGCGGCATGTCAACTTATCACATACATTCATAAAAGCAGCGAAACGGGAATTGCCCACAGGGACACAAGCAAGAAACAACAAACTATGTTCAACAGCAGCAGAGCGTGGCCAGACGAGACGCGACATCGCGAAAAATATGAAGGGCAGGGGAACCTGTAATGTCCAGCACTGGTCGCAACCAGCTACATATGTATGTATGTTTATGTATGTGTGTACATGTACTTGTACTCAGCGGTATATTCAATCATGTCAAGTGTAATAATTTTGCGAATACTTGCAGCGATACAAACAAGCTGCACACACGCAGCTCAGCTCATCTAAACTCTAAGAAGAGAGAGAGAGAGAGAGCGAGTGGTGGACAGAGCTGAACATAACAGAACAGCTTGGCGCATAGACAAGGTTTGCATGTGTTTGTTGTTGTTGTTGTTGTGGTGGATTTTGATTTATGATTGCAATGCTCTGATGTACGGTTCTTTCACGCACTAGCAACATAATGTGGCATTATAATGTCGCATGTTGTGCAAACACACACACACAAAAACACACAGAGCGAGCGAGAGGCATTGGAGGAGATAGCACAGTGTATACCCTGTAAATGTAACAGTAATGTCTAAGAGGGGTATGATAAAACTGTAAGGTAAGGATGAAAACTTAACCTCTATAATATCGTTTGGTTTATAGAGCTTTTAGTATCAAAATTTCAAAGGCAAAATAATTTCTCACAAACTATCATAAATATTTTCTTATTATTATGTATTATTTATTATTACAGAGTCCAGTACAGAGCATCTGCTAGTCCTCTACACTCTCTTAACTAGATCACGCTGCGACAAAGAGTTATAAATTTATTATGTGACGGAAGTTGAAAGATACCCCACTTTGAAGTGTGCTGCCCAACTTGCATCATAAATTTTTGCATGCCAAAGGCCAGGCTGCAACAAGACGATGAAGCAACAACACTAGCAAAAGACAGCTGCTAATTGGCAAACGATAAAAAGTAAGCGAACAGCATTTTAATATATTTTGGCACTTTTAGAACTTTCCGAAGGGTCAGAAACATATCATAAACACTTTTGACAGACAGTGAGGCAACTTTGATAAGTTGCCAAGCCATGCAACCAAAAAAATAACTAAAGATAAGAAAGTCTTGCACACTTCAACGTAATAATGAACGGAAATACAATGTTGCATCTGCGCGAGCGAGAGAGGGAGAAAGAGAGAGAGAAGTGCAACTCATTAAAAATGCTCTTCCTCAGATATGATATGATACGTTATGATTTTTGGGACTGTTGTGGCTTTTGGGACTTTCTTTCGAGGTTGGTTAACGCCAGTTGTCAGTGCATTGACATGGGTGCAACACCCAGGCGCAGAAAGGGTCAAAGAAGCCTACAAATCCCCGTTTGGGATTTTATCTCTTTCTCTCATACTTTCTTAACGGCCTCGCCTTAATTTTCACCTCAAACAACCAGAGCCCACATTGAAAACACTTCGAATACTATACGAACCCATATCAAAATTCTTTGGCTTGTTTTTATAGCGCTAAGGGCAATTGCTAATATGATTTTTGTTTTTGGCTTACAACACACACACACACACAAACTGGGCGCACCTGTGGGGAATTGCTTGTCACCTGGACCCGCCACGCAACAGCAGCAACAACAACAACAACAATCGCAACATTCAATTTCGGTTTTATTTTATATATATTATTACTTTCTGGCATCTTTCGTTCATGCGAACGAACGTCTTTTATGCGGGCAGCAATTTTTCGTGCCGCCTTTTTAGCCAGGTTTTTTTTCTTTTTCCTGTTTGTTTGTGTCTTATCAGCTTTCTTCATTTATGCTACGTTGCATTTTGGGTCGTTTTGACTTCGCGACTTTTGGAGTTTTGTGTGTTCTGTGTGTGTGTGTGTGTGTGTGTGTTTGGTTCTGTTTCTCAGTTGTAATACGGTGGCATATAACACTTAAGTACTTGTTGTTGTTTTATAAGATAAACTTTTTGGGCAAAGGCCCACATGTCTGTCACAAAAAAGAAAAAAAGGCAACCAGCAACAAAGCGGCAAAATAATAATAACGTGTTGCCAATTTCATTTACTGCCATTTTCATTAACAGAAAAAATAAACTTTAGGTTGATTTTTTCCTTCTGCCCTCAGAAAGTTACAAGTTGAACTAAGGGCCTGATATTTGAAGTGGATGTGTGTGTGCGTGTGCGTGTTAGCCGATGTGTGCAATTGGCAACAGACAGCTGTATTTCCACAAAGAAAAATACAAAATTAATTGAATAACTGTAAAGCGTTGTAGAGTGAACTTAATGCATTTAAGCTTTTGATCAAAATTTAATTTGAATATTTTTTCGATAAGGAAAAGTATGAAAAAGGTAACTGAACAGAGCATTTGAATAATATTCAGATATTTTGTGAATAGCATAAAAATTTTTATTAAATTGTATTATTTGCATGCAAAACTGTTAACTTCTTGTCTCAAAAATATTCAAATGTTTGTGTAAATATAAAATATTTGCAATACATTTCTTTAAAATTGTTTTATATACAATAAATACTTACTTCAAACCATTTTTTTGCAGTTGAAACTTTTAGTTTTTATTCTTAATTTGTATCAATAGACTCAAAGTTTTAAGTTTCGTCTAAGAAAGTTGCACAAAACAACAAAAAATAAACAATAATTCTATAGAAAAGTCTGTGTAAAGTAACAATAATTACTGTTTACCATTCATCCTCCATCACAAAAATATTCATAATCTAAAATTCCCACACACCTTTTCTTCTTCTTTGAGCTGTCCGCCTAGAATTTTGTGCCACATACTTTCAGGCAGTCGCCAAAAATGTGTGGCGCCAGTAACAATTACTTATGAAAGAATATTAAAACAAAAAAATAATATAATTGCTGTAATTAATGCCTTGTAGTTGTTGGTTTTTTTTGCTTTTGCTGTGCTATTGATTTATGTGAAAATTGTGCAAAAAATAAAATAAAATAAAATCAGAATTCATTTGCTGGCTTTGTGTGTGGCATACTATTCAAATTGGGATGGATATAGTAATAGTAGTTTATGCAAACGTGCCAAAACGAACAGAAACCGAACGAAACGAAATGAAACTCTTTCACTTGCTTGTTCTTTACAGCCACGAGTATTATTATAGCCAAGTTATTTGGTTAGCAATGGAGTACGACAACAACAGCAACTGCAACAATAACAAATACTAATATTTGCATAATCGCTGGTAGAGCAAACGGCAGAGCAATTATTTCTTTAAAAATAAATTGCATGCACAATTGGTAGCAATAGCAAAAAAAAAACCCATGGAGTGGACCACCAATACTGTGGGTCTAACTCAGGCTTGTAACAGTTCTGCTGCCGTCTTTTAGATCCAGCGACGAATTTGGTCAAAACGGCTTTTTGGAGTGCCTGCTGCTGCCGCTGCTGTAGAGGGTTTGGGGAGGGGCGTGGCATCTCTATCTCCTTCGCTCTGCCTCGTTTTGTGTACGCCTCATTTCGTTTTTATTTGCATATCGATTTGGAGTTTTTAGACGGGAACAGAACACGCTTCTGGTTTGGTTTTGGTTTGGTTCGGTTTGGTTTGGTTTGGTTTTTCTGCCATCGTCTTCCTGCTTTGGTCCAAAATGTATATTTGCATCAGAACGGATACACTTGGCTTCATTTTATGTGCAGCACACAACAATTGCATAATTGCTATACGGCTATAGAATTTGAATTTATTGGCCAATAGCATTAAGCCTCAAACCATAGAGGCTTAAACGTTTACACAAAAATGCATACCAATATATATGCATAAAAATCTCATAGATTTTACACCAACATCTGCTTGATAAAAATCAATTATTATAAAACTTTTTTCTTCTTGTTTTTTGTGGGTTTTTCTCTTTCGGTTTGTAGCACACTTATCGTCGCCTCATCGGAGACCAAAAGAAAACTCACTCAATGGTGACAAAATGCTTAAGCTAAAGCTAAAGCTAAAGCTGATATGCTCGATAAGCACGTGCCCATTAGCTCATGATGTTCTAAGGAGCGTGGAGTGTGGCATCGGCTGCACTTTGAACAATTTTAATTTGCCGCTCGAGCTAAACTTGTCGCAAAAGTTTTTCATACTTTTTTTTTTTGAGGATTTTCTTTTTTTATTTTGAATATTTTGTTAGCCTCAGTCACGTAGCCATAACTCGCCAGGCCGCACACAGTTAGTTGACCCGTTTTGCTGTTGCAAGAAAATTGAAAACTTTTTATGTGCTCAAGTGCCTAGAACACTTTTCGGACCGAAAAAAGGGTTAAGGACTCGTGCTAAGTGAAAGTTCGTTACGTTTACGCAATTTATCAAAATTTCATAGAAGAATTTGTTTGAGAACTCATTTTTTAATTGTCACATTGTAACACACGTTTGTTAAATGCTTTTTTTGATATAAAATAGAAAATTAATTCATACAATAAAATGCCATTCCGACAATTTTTCCGTTTTAAAAACATATAAAAGTACTTTGGCATAAATAAGTTCACATTTTTTGTGTTTAAATATAGTTTATTTTATTTTATTGTTTATTTTCAAGAGTTAAAGACTTTATTTTCTTAATTCGACTTAATAAAAAGTTGTTTTTCTTACAATAATAAAATGTTATATTTTATTTTTCTTAAATTTTATTATTTTTACATTTCTTCAAACTAATTCATATTAACTTTACTTCAACACCCTAGAGCTTAGACAGATTTTACTAAAAGGGTTTATTATATACTCAGAAACGACTATATATACTCTTTTACTTTATAAAAAAGTGCATCAAGCATTCTTATTCCCTAAAAAAACATATTTGCCAAGTGCCTCTTGGAAACAATTAAAATTTTTGGCTACTGTTTTAATTTAAGACATTGGATTTTTTCATGTCAGTTTTGTTTGTACTTTTTACTCTACTAAAAAATGTAGAATGCCCAGACAGAGTCCTACTATAAGTCAACTCATTATGTCTGCTTTGGGTCTTTTGTCTTATCATGTTCGTGGTTGACATTCGGCGCGGACGTAAATGAAGCAATTTTCTTGACATGCAAAACGTGCAACAGTTGCAACCGAATTGGAACAACTGTTGCTGCTGCTGCAGTTAATTTTCGTATATATTTAATTCAACTTAAATTATTGTAAAGCAACTGTGACGAGGCAGCGACTTGGCCGCGCTTTGATGTGCACTCCATTAGCCAGGCCCCGAATCGAGTCGAGTTGAGTTTGAGCTAAGTCGAGTTGAGTTTGAGCTACGAGCGACGTCAAAGGTAAAGTCAGAGTTGGCATCCATGGAGCTTGCTATTTCGAAGCATTTGCAAGGCAAATCAAATGCTTAATGAATTCATTTCAATTAAATATAAGATAGAGCAAAAACAACACAAAACGAAGCTAAGCCAAAGCCAAAGCCACATCAAATCAAAGCCGTGATAGACGAATGCCAAAGACTTAGACGCCAGACAGCCAGAGCAAGAGTTTAGCCTTTAGCATTAATAAATAGTTTACTGCAGTTTAGATTTTGCTTTGTTACTCTTCTTGTTGTTGTTGTTGTAATTGTTGTTGACGTTTCTCTTTTAACTGACTCGCTGGGGGAGCATATGAGCCAAAGACATTGGCATTTGAATTGAAACCAAACGATGCTGCTGCTGCTGGCTAATTGATAGTGATCTAGAACAGATGCAGTTGACAACTGAGAAAAATACTATTCGAATGAAAGAATGCGACTGTAAATCACAGAGTGAGAATCACAAACAGCATTTGGATTAGAAAATCCAGAGATTTTTTTCCTTTTTCTTTTTGTTATGCCAATGCTTCAATTGTTATTGTTAAAGCTTTATGCTAAAAAATCTACAATAATATTAGATTTTTGGTCAGAATTCATGTAAAAGTTTTATGCCGAAAAATCAATTTGGGCATTGGGAAAATCTTTCGACTTCCAAACTTCCGAAAGTTACCCATTTTCAAAACAATCTCAAATTTTGCTGTTGCACAAAGTTAAAGTAAATTATTTTGACCTAGCCCCAAAAAACCATATATGACCCATTTAAAAAAACTTAAATATTTACAAATATCTTAAATACCCATTTAAAAAATATTTGGAAATTCATTTAAATTGGAAAAAAAGTCCAACATTTACAAGAACGGAAAAAATAATCAATAAGCTTTTGCTTTGACAAAAATAATGTCTATGGACAATTTGGAGCCCACCCATGGAATTTCTTTCAAGTTATTTAAACAAATTATAAACATTTATGATTACTGAGAATTTTAAGGGACTTATTTTCGGCTTGCCCTTTGGCTTAAGACTTGATATTAAGGTCAATCAACCCACTTTAATGACAATCTTAACTTATTGCTTCCCCTTTTCAACAAGCATGTAAGTTTGGTTTGGTTTTTTTGGGCAGACAGTCGGACAGTCGGCTGATAAGCCTTAAGCTGCTTAATCGATGACCAGAGAGTTGTCAAAAAAATAATTCACAAGACCGCCTCAAAAAAGGTAAATACGCAGACAGCTTTGGCGTATACGTAATGTTATCAGCTGTGCAAATCTACCTGGTGGGATCATCGTCGTTCGTCGTTGTTGTTGTTGTTTCTTCTCCCCACAACGGAACCTGCGCCAAATCAGCGTCGGAGCCCTTTTACATGAGAAATATTTTAGCGTTCGATGCAAAAATGGTAGCAATGGTAGCGTTTCCCTCTTATCAGCAACGACCTGACGTATGCAGTCCAAAAAAAAAAAACAACATAACGTTAAATAAAGAAGAAACAGCGCAAACTTGAGATAACGCCACAATGAAGACAGCAGAACGCGCCGCAGTTGAAAAATCGCAGAGGGTTCCGCAAAACAACAGCAACAAAAACAAAAACAAGAAGACGACGACGCATCAAGATAAATGAACGTGCGCCCTGCTTAAATGCACTGAGAGAAAATCAATATGAAGAATGTGAAAATCGTACAAAGCTTCAAAATCTATAGATCAAAATGAGTTAATTTTGTTAGACGCATTGAAATAGTTTTGAATCTAAACTCACTTTTAGTCATAGCAATGTTTTTTTCTCTCAGTGCACTGATTGTATTGCTCAACGACTTTTTGATGCTGCTGCTGTGTTCATCAACCAAAAATCAAAGTTATAATAATGCATAAGTAATTTGCAGCAGCAACAACGTCAAATCAAACAAAGCCATCAAAGGTAGGCAGCTCGTGCCAACTTTAAAATAAGGCTAAGTAGGGCCCCCTCTCCGCTGACAACAGTTAATCAAAGCCCCAAGAAGTAGCAAGTTAAGTAAGCCCAACCCATGTAGCAAAAGCTTCTGCTTCTTCTTCTTAAGGCAGTTATTTATTAACTGAAAATCATATTATCGGCATATCGCTTACGGCTTTGGACTTTAACTTGACTCGCTGCAATAATGCTGCTTTATATTCTCAACTGCTTAAAAGTTGATAGCCCTAAATGAATACTCTACATTATAACTTCGAATGGGTTGAGCTGCAAATAGAATATAAAACAAATATATTAGAAAATTTCTTATATTTTTGTCAAAGACATTCAATTTTTTAGCTCACTTCATTGCCCAACGCTTTAGCTTAGCTAATAAGCCGCAACAAGCCACGCTTGTGTCAATTTGCGCATACTTCCTGGCCTTTAAAGTTGAGCTGCAACCAACAATAACAAAGCAACACAGGCAGCACAGCGGCTTAAACTGGCCAAGAGTGCGATCAAGAACAAGAAGCAGAAGAACCTTAAACATACAAACATACATACATAGGGCGAAGCGAGGGCTAAACACAATGCCGCGGCATGTTAAGACAAATGCCTTGGAACGTAACAGGCAGGCCAAGTGCTTAGCCATTGTGAACTAGATTTTGCCACGAAGAGAGCGAAATAAAAAAAAAATAAATAAAGAATGAAATCAGGAAGTGTATTATATAATTTTATAGATACTAAACTCAACTTTGACACAAATCGACAGAGTGCGGTCTGTAAACATGACATTTGCTGTACAGAGAGAGAGAGAGAGAGCTGCTTTGGAACTCAAGTAAGCGCAGCTAGTAGAAGTTGTATGGCTGAGAGTCATCGCGTCGTCGAGTCGCATCGTTTAGGCCAACAGTGAACAGCCGGCAGCATCTTTTAGACGCTGTGCCAGTGTGCGATGCTTATCGCAAAACGTTCAATTATTTTATTTGGTGCAGATGTGGCCGTCGATAAAATTGCCTGATAGCAACGGCCAACAATGCAACGGGCCACAATACAAATACGGCCAAAAGAGTGCCAGAGCCAGTATGTTTTTCTTTTTTTGCCCTACTCTCTTGCAACTCTTCTACTTTGTATATGAGATTCAATTAAAATCAACAGCAACAACAACGACAACGGCAGCAGCAACTGCAGCAGCAACAACAAAAAAAAACAGCTAAAACCAAATAATTGACACAAGAAAGCAATGCCGCAAATTTGCCCCCAACCAACAACAAGACCCAGCATAAAACCATACAACAAACAATACCAAGCAACAAAAAAAACTTAAAATAATGTCATGCTATAAATGTTTAGTGTTGTGATGACCGGACCCAGGCTCATAAAGTACAAAGCGTGGTTAAAGCGCAGCGGGACGCGAAACTAACAACAACAAAAAATAAATATGTTTACATTTACTGTTAAGTTTTTAACTAGCCTGGGATTATAAGTTGTTAATCCTTAACTTATTTGTAATTGTCATTGTTGAGATTATAATTTTTGTAACGATTTTTGATAGCTTTAATTATTGAACATTGAATTAAGAAGAATTCGAATAATTCAATTTCTACGACAAGTCAAAAATCAAAGATATTCATTTAGGTAAAGTATGAAACTAACTCGAAATATGCTTTGTCAAATCTCATGATGAAAAGATTCATAATAAAATGAGTTTCTAACACAAAAATATCAAAAATTCCATTTAAAATCGAAAATCATCTTGAATTACAAATAAATAGTTAAAATTGCAACTCTTGCCACAAATCCTACAAGCTGCAGCAAGTTGATAGTTGTTGGTAGTAAGGGCACACGGTACAGTGAGCAGCAAAAGTTAGTGCACAGCCTGCAGCAATTAAAACAAGCCAATGGCCAATGGGGAAAGCCCCAAAATTCGAAATCAGGCAACGGAAATTGTGGGCAACGATTGCCGACGTTGCTTTCTCTCGTTCTAGCAATTTGTTTGCCTATTGTTTGTTGTTTTTATTGCAATTAAAATTATAGTATTTTTTTTAGTTTTGTTTGGGGTCTTGTGTCGGGTTGGCCTATTGATCGAGTGAGAGCATTCGAGCAACTAAAAAGTTGAGAGTTGAAAGCCAAACGGAAACGGAAAGTGTGCCATTATGTTGAGCAAGCGAGCGGATGTGGATGTGGATGTGAAGTCAATGCAGCTGCTGCAACACAGTGGCATCAACAGCAACAGCAACTGCTGCTTGATTTAGTTATCTGCCATTGGCACTGGCTGCTGGATAACCGCACTTTGTGGCAAGAACTTTGCGCTGTCGAGCTGTTTGCAAGTTGAAGTCGCTTACTGCCCCACAATATAAAAATAGTCTAACGCCAAAGACCACAGAAAGTTATCTGCCAACCCACCAAGTTGCGCAATGGTTTTTTGGCATTCTTTTTTATTCGCCTTTATTATTTTTATTATTATTTTGCAAATCAAATCAAAATCGCAATCAAATGCAAATTGATATTAGATTAGTTTGTTTGTCATCAAAAAAAACAAAAAATATCCTGCGGATCTCTCTCTGTTCCTGTCTCCCTCTGTCTGTCAGGTGGCATCAACTTAAAATTAGACACAGAGACAGTCAGACAGATGGTGAATTATATTTTGGTTTCAGGCAATATACGCATCTGTTGTGAAAGTGACAGATTCTTACCACAGAAGTACACAAAAAAAACTCACTGAAACTGAATTATATTTGCGTTTGTCCTTGAAGCGCTTAAAAACCAAGATAGATTAGTTGGCTCGAAAAGTTTAATGCTCTACAATTTGAAAGCTAAAAAGTTTGAACTAAAAAAGATTTATTGATAGATTAAACTACAATCTTTTTTAATTCCTGTAAATTACTTGATTAGCGTAGAGTTTGAATATTTTTGAACCATTTTTGATGCAAAATATTTACATGCCAATAGTTAGAGTATTTGAATTAAAGGCATTATGCGTTTAATAAAGAAAAGTGAAGGAATATGCGACAGCAGCTGTCGCGATTTCAAACAGCTACCAAAAGCTGCCACAAGGTAACACAGAGAGAGAGTCTTCCCCTAGTTTCAAGTCTGTCAAACAGTCAGCAGTCAGTTTTGTCAGTTGGTTGCTGGATTCATTCGTTCATTCACTGTCGTGGCACACATAAATTGAATGTGATGAAATTAGTTTATGTGCGGTGAAGTTTCGAAGCACTGAGCGAAGTTTTATGTTGTCTTAAATTGTTTAGCATGGTTCTCTAGCACAAGTGCTCAAGTGTGGCATGCAACGTGCTCAATATTTCCACTTTTTTTTAAGGGCGAAAACAGCACTACGTAAGTTGAGTGCGGATGTGACGAGTATATAAAAAATGTAGTAAGCTTTTTGCATATAAAAATTGACTTAAGTGTTTTGTAAGGAAACAATTTGAAGAATCTGACTGACTGCTATCAACGCATAGCCCAAACAGTAAGACGTAGCGCTATGAGTTTTTACGTGAAATTATAGTTAAAAACTAACTAAGAATCCTTTTTTCCAACTTCACAATTAGATGTGTTTATTTATTAAGTGCCAAAGCAAGTCAAGCCATTAAATTTTTGATTGAAAAACTCGACCCACAACAAAATTTAAGTAGCTCTTTGAAGAGAACAAAGACTTGAAATAAATTTTGTATTGTTTTTGATGTGTGTTTGAAGTATTTCTTTTGTGGCCACAGGGTTTAGTTCAAAGTTGTTAGCCATTGTTGTTGTTGTTGTTGTTGCTGTTGTTTGCTTGCGCATTTAAGCCACATTTGTGCAGTGTGCAGAAAGCAGACTGCCAGTTGCCTGTTTACCAGTTTGCCAGATGCCAAAATTTGCCTCTGCATCTGCATGTATGAATATATAGTATATATGCTTAACTTTTTATCCTAGTTGGTTGCACAATGAAAATGGTTCTCTCTCTCTCTCTCTCTCTCTCTCTCTCTGCTCTGGCAATACTGTCATTGACAAAATCAAAACAATAAGTTTGTTATTTTTCAAGGGGTAAAGATGCCAACGAACCGTTTGTGCAGTGCTTCCCTTCCTTCCCTTCCCCCACTTTCTCCTTAACAATATGTTTAAATGCTCTGCGCTCAATTCAGAAAAACTTTGTCTCTGACAATTCAAGGATTTCTAGTTGTTGCTATTTTTTGCATGGTTTCCATTGTTATTTTGCTCTGACGTAAACTTAATTGATTTCAGTGCGAGATTGTGGCACTAATAATTGTTGCACATTCTGTGTGCCTGTGTCACATGTCATAAACAGCAACAAACACAAACTTTATGCTTCAAAACCTTGGACTAACATTTTTATGCACAATTTGCATATTTGACAGTCGCCCATCATATTTTTTTTTTACTATTTGCATTTTCTATTTTTGCTTTGGTTTTTAGTGACATTTAACTTACAAGTATTTTTGGGTTTTTGGGCATTTTTGACATTTCCACAAACTTAAATAATTGTTTAAGCTGCGCACGAACAAGGTTTGATTGGTTTATTAACGATGATTGCAAAATAATCAATATTTTATTTATTGTGAAATATAATTTATACTTGCAATGAATGTCTAATTTGTGGCACCAAAAAATATTGCGAGCTTTACTTTTTCGTCCATTTGTTGGCTTATTTATGAAATGCTGTTGACCTAGCTGGAGTTGCTTCAACAATGCCAACTTGAACCTTGTGCTTTGCAAATTGCTTTCATTTTCTGTTCATTGCTTTGCTTTGTTTTTTGTGTATTTGACAAGTACGATGCTTTTATTACACACACATGCGCTACAATTTATGCAGCTCTCGATGTGCGATGGCAAATTATGTACACTTCATTTCATGCTGCAGGACGACAGCGAGGACGAAGTAAAGAAAAGATGGTGAAAAAAGCACATATATTTCACACCCTTGAAGCTGCTGCTGCTGCTGCTGCTGCCTGTAGTTGTTATAGTGGTACATATACATTTTGGACTTGGGGTCAGTTTATTGTATTTACCTAAAGCTGTAGACGTGCAAATGGATTGTGCGAGGCAGCGTGATGGGTTGGGCGGGCGGGCGGAGTGTGTGTGTCGTTTGGTGACTAGTAAACTCGACAAATTCGACACAAATGCGAAAATGCGACAAGATTTATGCTTAAGTAATAAATATAAATGTGGTTTTGAGTAGAAAATAGAATTATAGCAATACATGTCCAAATATCCAAACACACAAAAGGTGCGTATACGTAATGTGATGCTAGTTGCTGCTAGTTGATGCTGGGTGTAGGTGTTGGTGGTGGTGGTGCTGGCTGCTGTTGCAGTAAATCAATTGTGGTTGGCCAAGCAATATATATTGTAACGCTGCCCCCAACACCAGCTACCTGCGCTCTCTCCCTATTTTGGCCATATGTTACACGAGCGTAAATATTAAAATAACTTAAAGAACTGGCACATACTTTGGCTCGGACCTTTTGCAACTGGCCAGCCATTGAGCCAGCGTTGTGTTGGTCTTTGAGGCGCCGCAATAAATCAAACACTCACAACGCATACACACAGAACGGCCAACGGAGCGTATACGTAATCTATTTAAAAATCGGCATTTCATTTTTACTTTTTTTTCTATTTGGTTGGTTTGATTTTTTCTTATATGTTTGTCCAAATATAACTGCAGCACAACAAAGCTTGCTAACAGCATGCAAAAATATGCGTGCACTGAGCGAAAAAACGTTGTGTTGCAGTAAGGAACAGTTGATATAGAATTTAAAAATGATTTTTCCAAATTAACAGCAGAAAAAAAAACTTTATTTAAATTAAAAACTAAAATCTATGAAAACTGTATGGAAATAATACTTCTTTAACATTCATAGATGTCAAAAAATATTAAAAAAAATCAATTAAACCCATTAAGCTAAAGATTAACGGGTTGCACTTCTTTTGAGACTTTAGAATTTCAAGATCTTCTGAGTAATATTCAACCTTTCTCGGTTTTGAACAAAATGTCCAAGAATAGTTTTTAAAGTGCTTCTCGAATTCGACCATTTTTTATGCATTTTTCAATTTGAGTAAGAGAGAGAAATAGATAAAGAGTATGTATTTTGTGCCCGCCCACTTCATTTGAACAATCGAAGCGAGAGAGGGTAGCAAATCGACTGACTGGCCCCGAAAAATATGCAAAATTTGCAGCTTTTACCCAAAATTTATGGTTATTTGTGTTGCACTCTTAATGCTATTGAACTTGCACTTAACAAATGGCATCGATAGCCAGCTCAGCACACCCTCACCTCTCTCTCTCTCTCTCTCTCTCTCTATTTCTATTTCTATGCGCACTCCATTTAGACGATGAAATAAACGTTTGGCGTTTCCTCCTTTTGCTAGCCTTTGTATAAAAGTGTTTTTTTTTTTTTGGTTGGCAATCTTTCAAAACATTTGCAGAGTTACATTTGGTGTATTGCATTTCAATATGCGTTTTTGGTATGCGTCCGAAAACTGAAAAATACCAACAAAAAAAACCCAAATAATACCACTCATACCGTCCGTGTCCGGGAAATGCGAAGTGGAAAAGTGAGAAGGGGCAAGATGGGTTGGTGGATACTTCAGTTGCAGTTGCAGTTACAGTTACAAACATCAAAGGCAAAAGTAAATGCTTAAAAATAGCTTTTAATATTGATACTTTGTTGATGATGAACCTATGAAAGAAAAATACTGCAACAAAATTGATTTGATTTGTATAGAAAATTTCGTGATATGCAGATAATTGGATTCAAAGTTGAATGGACTGTAAATCTATTGAAAAAACATAATTTAATTATCTCTTAGCAAATTATGATTGAGAAGTTCAATTAATACTAAGCAAATATTCTAATCAATTCTTACTTTTTGTTCATTTTATTTCTCCTCTGTTTA
The DNA here is from genome assembly GCA_018904305.1 of Scaptomyza montana. Lineage (NCBI taxonomy): Eukaryota > Metazoa > Arthropoda > Insecta > Diptera > Drosophilidae > Scaptomyza > Scaptomyza montana. The sequence goes on along the minus strand of JAEIGR010000005.1, from coordinate 1,898,065 downwards.
CACAGCAAACAATTAATATTTCCACACTTCAAATATAACATTAAACAAAGAAAAAAACATTATTATTTTAACTCATACTTAAACCTCCATTTGGTTTCCAGCTGGTTGATCTGAACGCTAATTAAAACCCATATGCGCCAGCTAACTGACAATAATTAGCACACACAAAACGCGTGCAAACAAAACACACACACACACACACACATACAATTAAAACTGCATAAATATTGCAAGAGTGCAAATGTCAGCGCGTTTCGCTTTTTCCCTCTCTTCAAACTCAAAGGTTGCCCATTATTAAGTGAACTCGTTTTCTCTTCCTTTTCTATCTCATTTCTCTTTTATTATGCATGTTCCTTTTTATATGTATTTTATCTGTCATAGATTAGCGCGATATTAACTATAATATACCCTAAGTGAAGCACTTAGAATTTCTAAAGGCAAATTATAACAAATTTAATATTAGTGGGGGGTAAAAGGTCTAGAACTTTTCTTTGGTATATAAAGTTGAGGATGTCATCTAGTGTCAAAAATATAAATAATTTAAGAAGATTTTTACTTTTCTAACACTTATCTCATATCAGGATATACTGGAAAAAATTATAAGCTACTCCATTAAATTGTATTCCTCCTAAAAATCATTCAGTTTTTTTTACATGCAAAACTTTAGAACATTTGATAAAATTTGTAAGCCTTTCAAAATGAAATTCAAACCAAAAACGATATAAAGATATAGATATATATAACCACAAACCATAATTAAAACAAAAATAAATCAACCATTGAAATCTGTACAAATGCAAAACACACTTTTGTCAAGTACTTTTATGCCATTTATGAGGTTAGGGTATATTTTCACACAAAAACTAAAAGGCATTTTAATGTCAGCGGGCGGCTGAATGCCACGCACACAAAACGCTCACAAAGACTAAACGCTAAACACACACAAACACACACACACATAGACAGAGATACTACCTACGCACTGCAAATAAAGTGAAACCATAATTGTTGTACTTGCCAACTCGACTTTAGCTCATTTTTGTTTCCACTAACTGTGTGGAGGGTTCATTTCGTACAGTTGTTGTTGTTGTTGTTGTTGTTGCACTCTCTGCCTTTGGGGTTAGGCTATAAAATATGAATAATGTCATGTTTGAGAGGGCGTTTTTAGCAAGTGGGGGTTGGGATAAAGTGTGTTCTCGTAATTTGATGTGCGTATTTGCTAAAACCCGTTTAATGTTTCCAACTTCCCCTTGCTCTTGCTCTTGCTCTTGCTCTAACTCGCACTAATTTGGTTTAATTCACTGTCAGTGGGTGGCATTTTGTGGCTGCTGCTGCTGCTGCTGCAGTAATATTAGTTTTTGTTGGTTTTGTAGTTTAGTATTTTTAATGAAATGATGAGCCCTGACTCTTAACTGCAAATTGACAACAGACTGGAGAAAGAAACATAACTCTTCTCTCTCTCTTTTTCTCTCTCTATCTCCACTTATTTGCATTTGAGGCAGTTAAATGTTGTTATATCAAATTATGCCACGTGGGCTTAATTAAACACTAAATGTTGGATTTAAGTCAAAGTTGTTGCTTGCCTCTGTTTGTGGCTGATAAAAAGATTTGTGCCAAACACTTTGGGTCATCAAAATGTCAATAAAACTTTATAGCTTTGCTTCGTACAGAAGTTTCGTGGCTTAGTTGAGCTTATTAATGCTGCCTACAAATTATAAATTTATTATATGTAAATTTTAATTACTATCAAAAACAAAAACGTGCAAACAGTGTTTGACATATTTACAAATTAAAGCCACACACAAAATAGCTATAATATAAAAAAAATCTTCTTCTTTTCATTATAGTATCAGCTATTAACTTTTGTTAAATGGAATTCAATGAACAGCAACTCTCAAAAAGAAACTGCAAACAAAAAAATATATATGAATATGAATTTAAATAAAAATCAATGGAATCGATTCACAACTACAATTACAAATACACACACACACACGTACGCATGTTAACGGCAAACGGCAAATTGTTGAACCTTAATTACTTAATGGCTTAAAAACGAGCTTATTGATGGTTCTGTCAGTTTAACTTGTACATAATTTCCGCTCTGCTTCAATGACCACAAACCCCCCCCCCCTTCCTTCTTTTCGCCCCGCCCCTGCTTCATAATTGTCTCTTGTAAGTTAAGGCTCAGCAGCAGCAGCAGCAGCAGCAGCTGCCAAAAGTGCATGTTGTGAACAGAATTTAATTTTTAATTTACATACTTTTCGACACTTGCAATGCATGGAAATGAAGTTAGGCGTAACTTAAGCCAATGCGACGAGCAGATACTCTTTAAAAATACCTTTTAATTAATGTAAAATAAATAAATATGCCAAAAATTAAGCAAAATATAATATTTATGTTATTAAACATACTTTAATCATATTTTTTCCTTCGAAATTTATGGATTCCTAGTTAGGAATTTTACTATTATTCTGAAAATCATTTGAATAATCAACGAAACTTTCTTTTAAGTTATCTAATTTGAACCTTGCTTATTATATACACCTTCTTGTCATCATAATTATTATCGTAGCTTGATCATAATTTAACTCTCTATTCATTCTCACACAGTCTTTTCATTCAAACAAATATGAACGATTACAACAAAAGGATTTAAATATGCAAGCCTGAATAGTCCGTTGTTGTCTGTATTTAATACGTATAGTATATATTTATATGTACTTATATATATGCAGGCATGCATGGTATGTAATGAAATCCCCTTAAATGTTTATGCAAAATTCATGGCGCGTGCAAATGGCGCGAAAACAACTTGTGTCTACATGTATGTGTGAGACTCGTACGGCCAACATTGGGCAGCTTATACAACTGGCTGCCATGGGACGGTGAAAATGACGGCGCCAAGCTTGCCAGACACGCAGCATTGCATGCAAAATATGTTATGAAAAGAATGCAGAAATGTATGCATGCCGTTGTTGTTGTTGCCGTTGTTGTTGTTGTTGTTGTGTGTACACGTGCTGGCTGCAATAAATGACCAAGAAGCAGCAGCAGGAGGGAGGGGAAGCTTGAATCAACCTCACCTCGCACGTGATCACAAAAATGAATCCATTTGTTTGTTTGTTAACTCATTTGACTTCAATTATGCAGCAAACAAAAAAGAGGAAAAAACGTTTATGCCAGCCCTGGCGTTAAAAACGTGCGCGTCAAGGCATAAGGAGCAGGGTGGTTATACAGCACACTCAACGTTTCGCAACGCTTCAATACTAATGAGGCTGTCAAGTGGTTTTCTTTATTTTTATTTGTTTTGCTTTTGCATATAAAAAAAAAATAGCATCAAAACTGCAAACGCGCGAGTTTTTTGTGTTAATGGACAAGGCGCACGCAACACACACTAACACACTGGACACGCACGCACACACACACACACACATACTGTGAAGTAAATGAAACTAGGCATCGCGTCGCGTTTGTAGTGCAAGTCAATTTTTCGATAATTTGAAAAGTTTATTTAATACAAAACGTGATTCAATTACAAAACTGACCGAAAAACATACAAGCGGGTGTTGGGGGTGTGGGGTGTGTGCGGGTTGTATTGCTGCCCTTTGGACTCTGTAACATAATGTGCGTTGTCCTGTTGTTGTTGCTGTCGAGTGTCGGAAAAGCCAAAACTAGTTTTTGCTTGTAAAACGCAACGTGTGCGCCATGTTTTTTTTTGTGCTGCTTCTTTTTGTTGTTAGTTGTGCGTTGTTGCTTTTTGTTTGTTGTGTTTGTTCGGAACGCTCAATGGCGCTTTGTTAATGTAACGGAAATGCAGGGAGAGAGCGTGTGAGATAGAGAGAGAGAGAGAGAGGGGAAGTAGAGCAATCAACGGATGTGGCACACGCTGTGATTGTGGTCATCGGCTTTCTTTTATTGTGAATTGACTTTTTATTTTTATATATGCACATTTTGGTTTTGTGTTTCGTGTATTCAGCCTCACTAGCCACAACACCTGATGCACACACATACACACACACACACACACACACAACTTGTTCAAACGCTTTGTATAAGGATTTCCTTTATGTGTGCTTACATAATTGAATATTGATATTTAAATTAAATTATTTTGGGCATATAACAACTTTGGAGTCTATTAAATGAATAAGCTATTAAAGTCAGCCACAGGTAAAAGTTGAAAATTGGGTAATATTTTAATTAAAAAGCAAAGGTTGTTTATTAATAAAAAGCCAACTTTGCAGATAAGCTTTATGTAAATATGGTACAAAAAAAAATTTATAAAATTTCAATTAAAAGCTCAACACAGCAAGGCTAAATGTGGGTAATATTTAAATAAAGGTTCAGTTTATAAAAGAATTTTTTGTTAGATATTATTAAAAAGCGATTTTTTATGTGCAATTTTTCTAATAAGCCTTATACTAACAAGCAAATAAGATATATATATATTATAAGCTCGACTTTATAGCTAGTTAGTCAGTTTATTATCATTTTCATACAGTATTTTCAGCATTAGCAAAACGCATTCATTAAACTTTGCAATTTATTACTTTTTGCTCTAATAAGTATGCTACATTTTTTAAGTTAGCGGACTAACAACTCAAGATCTATTTTAATAAGTTCCCAGTTAAACTATCAGCACTCTCTTCATGCTAACAACAACTCAACAAAAACCCAACGAACTTGACAATCGAATAACAGCAATAAATCTTTTTTCGATTTGCTGGCACTTATAAAATAATTTACTTGCATATCAATTCGACTTCAGTTTGTAGATTACAATATGTGTGTGTGTGTGCGAGTGTACTTGTGTGTGTGTGTGTGTTGTTCTTGTAGCAGGTAATTCAAGTGTTGACTAACTTTAGTGGGAGATGGAAGACGGAGCATTGCCTGTGTCTTGGTTTTGTGCTGAGTTTTTCCTCAACTTGCCGCATAACCAATGAATTTTTATGCAAATTGCAATCGCCTTGCAGCTGACAACGTGCCACTTTCAACTTTTTTGCGTCAGCTTTCAACCAAAAAATGGATGGCAGAAGGAGCAGAGGCGGCAGGAAGAACCGAAGAAGACAAGCCTGAAGCAGCAAGCCCATAAATCTTTGAGCAGCATTCGCAGGTTGTTCTAGTACTTTTCGCAAGGCGCGGTAAGAGAAATGTAGACTTGTTTACCTTGTTAGCTTTTTAAGTTATTCGAAGGGTAGGTAGGGCGGGGGGGAGAGAGTGTGCGGGGGACTGTTGAAAAATACTTGACAATCAGTCGGCATTTGCATAATTTGACAATTGTTTTCAAATTGCAATAACAATTTTAGCTTAATTGTTTTGCACACACACACACACACTAACAAAAATACGATATTCGCAGTACTTTAATTTCCATTTTATTTTATTAGTGTGCGGACCAAAAAGTTTCGCCTTTTTTTTGTCGGGATCGGGATGGGAATGTTGCTGGTGAAAAGCAACTGCCACACACAGAAAGTTTTTCAATTCAATTGTAATATAAATATTTTACAAATAATTGCTGTCATTTCCACCACCAACAAAAAAAAAATACTGTTAAAAACTTTCTATTTTATATGGCAATAATTTTTTTATTTTCCTTTTTTAATGGCCACAATTTGCTGCGTTTAGTCGGCGTTTAAAGGAGGTGCTGGGGTGTGTGTGTGTGTGTGTTTTGGTAGGGGGTGGGGCAAGAGGTCTAGATGAACCGCAGCTGCTGCCCAATTAAAATGCATGACTATTGTCAAGGCAAATTACTAAGGGTGGCAAACGAAACCAATTGCTGGTCAAAGTGGGGGGGTAAACTAAAGTGACAACGCCAGAGAACAATTGTAAAACTGCTGTAGCGTGGGTGGATTAAGGGGTGTTTTGGCTTTTTTCAGCTGCTGTGATTGCGATTGAGATTGAGTCCTACTACTATATGGCAAGTTTATACAACAAAACTTTGAATGTGGAAGAAGACAAAAAGCAGACTTGAAAGAAGTTTTGCATAAGAGCAACAGCTGCATATTCAAATTCATTGCCAAAGCGGCACAGTTGCAACTGTCATAGTGGAAGTTTTCCGAAGGCTAAGATTTAAAAATACTTCATGTAAAGTAGACAAAACATTGGCTAAATAATATTTATGTGAACTTCATATTTGAGAAATTCTATTAAAAAGTTCGAAAAGAAAACTTCCAGTTACATAACTCCTAAGTACTTTATGAGTAATCCACTGCACTTAAAAGCACTTTACTGTGCTAGTTTACCTAGTTTCGAAGCCCATAAAAGACGCCCAAAGTTATGCCACACGAACAACAACAACAGCTTACTGCAATGACTTGCAAAATGATTTGCAATTAAAATGTTAACACAAATGCAGTTTGCATTTTGCAGTTTCTAACAAAAATCAAAGTCATGCGACTTGTTTTCAGCCATGGCCATAAGCCATCAATTTGCATAACCACATGCCATGAATTTAACCGATGCCACGTCGATGGTAGTGAGGGGTAAGGAGAAAGAGGAGCAGAGAGCTTGCAGCCAGCCAGTCGAGTGCAAGTAATTAAAATGCTGCAAAATTATACATTAAATGGCCCAAACTTGGCAACATCCGACGGCTAGAAACAATGGGCCAAAAACAGCTGCCAACGCGATGCACCTGGGCAAGGCCAACGGCAATTTTCAACCAGCAACAACAACAACAAGAAGAAGAAGAACAGCAACTACTTGCAACTACAAAAGGCAGCCAGGAAGACAGCGTCGAGTGCTTGGCCGGGCTTGGCTAACCAAGCCAACGAGCAACTTCCTGTTTTACAGTTTTAAGCTCCCGGTACACACACACACACACACACACATAGACACACGATAACAAACGCACACTCATGTGCTTGAATATGCATGTTCATGCATAAGCATGTCAGAGATGCAACTTTATCGAATATCGAAACAGTTTTCCAAAAAAGAAAGTAGCAAAAATCATTATATTCCTTAAAAAAAACTTCCGTTAGGTCAGAATAACAAAGAATTGAGGAATTTGTGGGGGAGAAATTGAGATAGGGAAGAAAGTAAAGATCAAAAATGCTTAGGAGTGAAAGTGTTGGACAAAAGTCATGTATTCATATCAAAGACAAAGATTACAAGTACAGAAAAGAAAAGAAAAATAGAGAAAGAGCGAGAGAGATTGGTTATTTAAGTTGTAGCAAAAGAGACGGATAGAGAAAGACAGATGGAAAAAGACGGATAGAGGAACAACGTAAGAGACAGATACAGGAACAGGATTAACAGGGAGAGACAGAAATGAGGTGGATAAAGAGGTTGTAGAAGTGAATTACCGATCGAGAGACAGAAAAAAAAAGGTTCGAAAAGAAAAAGGTCGAGTTTTAAAGAGATGACCGAAACGCAAAAAGTGAGTGGAGTTAATCGATAAAGACCGAGAAATAGAAGAGACTACAAAATAACAGTCAAATCAGACGTGACTTGCAAACAGTTAGCCAAAGCTAAGCTAACCTTCCCCAAAACCAATACTAAAACCATACATTTATTATTTAGAACACAAACGTTTAAACACCGAATAGATTTTTTTATCTCTTTTTGAATCTTTAGAGCTACCATTTTTTTGACAGCTTGTTTATTAAGTCACGCACGCATCTCTAATAAGTATGCACACACACACACACTTACACACTCGCACATTCACGTAGGTTGCATAAATTTTGCGCAATGCGCTTCGTGCTGCCAAAGTCGGAAAGTGTAAAGCATTTGGGTAAACGTAACGTTCTAAAACGGTTTTGGTTGCCAGGAAAACTGGGCAAAAAGGGCAAACAGGGCAAACGAGATGCCACACACAATAAGGTTTTTGGGTTAAACGGCAAGTTTTTTGTTGACATTCGCAAAATTTGCATAGTCAAAACGGCTCTCTGCCTGCTCTGCTGTCATATTTGATGTGCTCAAAACGAATGCGGAAATGCATTTGCCAGCTCCAACACAGACATATACATATATATGTTAGTGTAAGTGTGTGTGAGTGTTAGCTAACTGCTTTTAAATTTGTTTTAATTAAGGCAATGTGCAATTGCATTTTGTTTTGTCTGGCTTCGTTGCATTGCTTATCAAATATTCAGCATATTTTTAAGTGCTCGAGCGCAAAATTATGCGCTGATCCTAAAAGTATGCAATGGTTATATTTGCAGGTTAACATGCCGCATAAAAGAAAGGAATAATAATAAAAGTCTGAGCGAGTCACTTTTGCTCACTTTGCAGCAAAACATCTAAAGGAAAAATGCAGAAAATGCCTTTGCACCATCCAAATGCCACAATAAACAGCTGTTTCCGCTAAGTGTACCAGCCGGAAATGACAATGGCCTGTGTGTGTGTGTGTTGTCGTTGCTTCCTTTTCGCCAGCTCCTTGATGGCGACACACACTCAGCAACTGGACACGGGACAACTTTGTAAGCAGTTTGGTGGCATTGGCATTTCAGCACAAATGGCGTCCACTGCTGCTGCTGCTGCTGCGGCAGACTGCAGAGTGGTGTCAAATGTCAAAAGCAGACATCGGAATTTTCCAAGTAGCTGTTTTTGCCACCTTAAAAATCAACTTGGGCGCTTTTATACAACAGTTCAAGTTGCAATGATAATAAAACATATAAATTTGTATGTTTGGCTTCAATAAAGCAAGCCATTTTTAAGGGCTATAAAAATAAACAAAAACTTCTCCCCATCACTGCATTCATTTATATGCCAGACTACACCTGTTTATCTAATGTAAACATCTTAATAAAGAACTGATATTGGACACAAGATGTATTTGAAACTTTTCAAAGTACTGAACTTGCTTTGATTATGCGAGGTTGGCTTATTCATTAATTACATTTCGATGAAAACGATTTGTTTATTTATAATTTACAACTCAAACGCAAAGCAGCAGCAAGCGGCAACATCAACAAGTTGCCCCAGTTTTGGTTCTTTGTGCGCCCTAAGACCTTGCCACATTAAAAGCCGGCCGTCTAAATATAAAACAACAACATTTTCCCCCCTAAAGCTGAAAAATAAATAGCAACAAATCTCTAAGAACGCGCGCGCTTTACACAAAGTTTCGAAACTTAACGAAGAATACAAAAACAAATCTTTTGCATTGCGTTTCGTTCTAAATTTCGAAAATAGCATTTAGAATATTGAAGGCATTAGTTTAAAGATTCTGTGTGTGTCAGTCAGTCTTTAACTTAAAAGCGACGCGATGCGACGCTGCCCCGGCGACTAGCGAACGATCCAAGCCATATAAAAATAAATCGCATCTAAAAAAAATAGAAATAAATAAATAAATAAAACAGCAAGCGGTGCCAAAAATTTCAAAATTAGAGTCCGGTACAACGTAAAGCGAGTGTGTGTGTGTGTGTGGTTGTGTTTGTGTAAATGAAATGAGACAAATTCGCATGCAAAAAATAATATTGTAATAATATAATTGAGATAGTTATAAAGATGTCTGCAATAAGCGCTAGGCGCAATGGCAGCACCCAATTGGAGGATATGCAAAAAGCTGGCTGGAAGATCAATGAGAATGAGAAGGGTTAGAAGAATGAGAAATGTCAACAAATGAAACAATTATCTAGCTTGCTTTTACTCTCCGCCAGCCTGCTATATAGATATAGATGATGAGGATGACGAGGAATCCAATGATAAACTAGACGAATCGCAGCGCGTTTATTCACGTTGGTCAGAGCTACCCGATCTTGTTCTAGAGCAAATCTTTACATATCTAACACCCAAGGAACGTTACTATGCAAGTTTGGTAAGTCTATTACTATATAAATAATAGATTTAATATCTTAGCATCAAGTCCTTTCTGCAGGTTTGCCGGCAATGGTATAGTGCATTCTATTTGCCAACTGTTTGGTATAACTTTGTGGTCGACGATCGTACATTGACGCGACAGAAATATAACTATTACTCGGGTTGGCAATATTGTTTGGATCATATGCGTACACAGAACTGTCTGGGACGCATCGGTAAACATTTGAGAGGCATCGAGTTTCGTCCCTGGCATAGCTTCAATAACATCTATCAGTTTATGTCGATATTGACATGGAGCATTGATAAGGTAAGCAAAATGGCAACATGTGAAAATCGTTGGAAATTCAATGTCTTTTTCTATTCGCTTAGGGCTTGGAACAGAATCCACAGCGTGAACTAATTGGCATGGGTCAACGCATACGTTCATTGGTCTATCATTTCCCATGCAACATGTCGCATCGCAATGATCCTGAAGGCATTAAACTCTTTGGCACCGGGGGACAATTGCTTAAAGTACTTAAGGAACTGCTGCTACGTTTAACAGATTTGCATACACTGAAACTGATTGATTTTGTGCTCGAACGCTTTGAGGCGAATCATTTGTTGGATGAAGTCGTTTGCAGCTGTTGCACCAAGATGCGTGTCCTTAACCTAGTGAATGTGACCACAACGCATTGTCCCATTATGCATGTCGGCTTGTTTCTCAATCTGCAGGTGAGCGAGAGAGAGTTGACTGGATATTTACCTGAAACTTAACTAACCACAAACCCCAATCAACAACAGGTGCTAACTATATCGCCACAGAATATTGATGATGATGTCATATCATTGTTGGCGGATACAAAATTGAAACATTTGCATTTACTGCAAAACTGTTATACACCAAACCATATGACTATCAGTGCTTGTGGCGTCAAAGCTTGGCGAAACCTCAAGGCAACAAATCCACGATTGCGAGTTCATTTGCGTCTGGAGAATCTGGTGGATGGTGAGGTGGTGTTGCAGCCTGAGGCACCAGTCCATAGCATTACCTATTGGGCGCCACAGGCACGCATTCATACTGATCTTCTACTGCGCATGTTGGATCATTACAAGAACACCTTGGCCATCTATGGTCATGAGTTGTTGCCACGTTTTAGTAGCCCCAAATCATTTGACAATCGCATTGATAGTCTGCTCCTAATGATGTGTAGACAGTGCTTTAATCTAGATACATTGGTAATTATATGGTACAGTCGAAGACATATCCAAAATCAAAAGCCCATTCTATGTAACGAATTTTCTGTATAACAAAGGGTTTTCTTGTGCCCCTGAGGTTGGTTATATAGAAGTTTGACTGTATTTGAATCCCCAAAACCTTTTCTATCTGCAGATCATACGTGAAAAGGTATCCACATCGACGCTGTTGTTGGTGGCACGCACTGCAAAGAATTTGCAAAAGTTGCATGTGCGACGCTTTGCTGTCATCTTAAGATGCGACTGGCCAAGGCATCCGGAATGGTCGGATGACTTTCATTTGTGGCTAAAACGCAATTCACGCTCCTACGAAGCTGTTGAGCGTGAAATCTCACTGATACTCGGCTATAAATGGAATTTACTCAGCGATCGCGAATACAAACAGTTAACAATTAATCTAAAGGCGGGTTCGTGAAAGACCACGCCCACTTTGCAACTGGGACTGCGACTTGTGATAAACGGTGTAGAGCTTTATTAGTTGTTGACAATTTGCTTTGACCAAAAAAAAAAGAATGTAAAATAAAGCAAATATTTGTTCAAGATATTTTGGATTGGGGGAAAAAGATTCTTTAAATTAGCTGCTAATTTTTTTTTGACTTCACAACACATATAAAAGTGCTCTTAACTTTGAACGCAGCCCAGTTTGTTTATTAATCTCGAGCAGTAATGATGAAGATTTTGGTTGCTGTTTTCGCACTTTTGGCGCTGTTAATGGGTCAACTTGAAGCTGCTCCACATTTCAGTGTGGCATTACCTCTACCTACCTACGTGTCGACGCCTTATTATAGATCGCCAACGACTTATTATCATCATCATGATCATTACTATTCGTCGCCGTATAGCAGCTATCATCATTATTCGCCATACAGTAGCTATTCGCCATATAGCAGCTATCATCACCATTCACCCTACAGCAGCTTTTATGATCATGATTATCCTGAGATCTATTACTAAATCATTGAGCATGGGAGAAAAGTGTCAAACTAGTCACGAAATAAAATAAAAAAACGTTTTGCTTAGGCATAATTTATTAATTGTGTTTTAACTTTCACATCGTGAGTGGAGTGTTTATTTGCTAAGAGAATGGATGCAGATTTGTTAAGCTGTAAAGAATCTAATACAAAGTTTGTATTACAAACCAAGGGCGTGTTATGGAGAGTTGAGAACTTAAGTTTCTGACTTTAAAACCATTTTTAATTGTAACATAATCAATGCTAAGTTGCCTTAGATTTATAATCTCGAAGTTTTGGCAATACTTTTATCCAAGCTACTTTTGAAACTTGGCTAAGCTTTAACTGTCTTTTTTAGTACATCAGCAGTTTAGCTAAGATTCCAAGCTAAGCTTTTAGTACGAAAAAAGAAAAGTTCTCGCTGATTCTTGCGCACGCCCACATTGCAACTGAAACGACCTTGAAGAGGCGGCAACAACAACGGCAACAAAAACAAGCGGCGAATCAATGCAGCCGCTGGCAGAGTGCAGCTACGCATTATTCAATGTCAATGTCAAAAAAGAGCTTTTGTGAGTCCAAAGATTTATATATAAATATATATTTGTTGCATACTTATAGGCCGCATTCGCATTACGTATACGCCTTCGCGTAAATGCAAATAAATATTAAAAATACAACATTTAAAAATAAAATTAAAATTTTTTAAATATATATGTACACATACTAGCAACAATCCGAGCAAATTAAGTGATTATGCTCGCGCAAATGAGAAAATTTATTTCGCTGAAAGAAAGAAAAATCTTTGCGAGCAAACTGTTGCTGTTTGTTTGAGGGGCCAGCAGTTTAGTGGGTGACAGTGAAGGCGCCGCATGCCAAATTTTGATCATGACCGCGTAAGAAAAAAAATACAAAATCAACACAAACTACAGCTGACTATATATACATATAGAGAATATAGTTTGGGACGCAACAAAGAAACTATCAAAATACGTTTGGTGTATTTGTTTTTGATTAAATGCAAGAATTGTGTAACTCGACCGCTTGAAAATGAATAAAACCATATTGCACTGGAGCTATTTGAATTTTAAGGACGTGCCTATGGACCTGTTTCTCTATGAGGATCTCGAGGAAGTGTATCTGAAAGAGAACTACATATCGGTCATACCCCAATGGCTGCTTAACATTACCACACTCAAGTTCATCCATCTGGCTGGCAATAATCTCACCGAACTACCCATCGATATATATTTACTGGAGAATCTTGAATTTCTGGACGTATCCAACAACGAGCTAACTGAGTTACCCAAAACATTGGGTCTCCTACTCAGTCTACAACAGCTGAATGTGAGTGGTAATCGGCTGAGCGAGCTGCCTTTGGGTAAGTGTTAGCCATTTTTTGAATGCCCAATCTGGCATTGATCTGTACTCCTTCCTCTGTTTTAGAGCTGAGCACCTTGCGCAATTTGGAGCATCTAAACATTGCCAAAAATCAATTCCGTCGTCTGCCACTGCAGCTAAGCGAATGCGTTCGCCTCAATGAGCTCAATGTGAGCGATAATGAGGGACTGTTGCATCTACCAGAGCGTATCTCAAATTTACCCATGCTACAATCTCTTGCTGCAGATCGTAAGTGAAACAGAGAGAGAGAGAGAGATGAGAGAGAGTGTAACTCAAATGTATTTTAGGTTGTGCTCTTGTTTATTTACCGGCTGCACTCTCCAAGTTCATGAACCATGTGCGCATCTTTCACAACACCTCTGTCAACTACATACCCATGGTCTATGAGCGTTTCTATCAGAATTTCTACGATAATCGACAAAAATTGACGCCAATGTGAGTAGAGAATTAGAGAAGAAACTTTACTAGTTATAGAGTTTAACTGCTCTCCCTCTCACTACTAATTCTACCAATCACAGTGCCATTTCCAAGAAGGGTTTGTTTTGGGTTCGAGAACTGGAGACCCAAAAACGTCTCCTACTACCCGTTGGTACTCGTAAAGTATTTGAAGTACCCTCGGCAGAGAATCAAGTTTCGCTGTACGATGATTGTTTGCATGCAATACAATCAATGAATAGGCATATGCCTGTCTATGACAATGCTGCACTGCATCGTTTATTACCCGAGCCCTATATGAGTTCGCACATCAACAATGGACCCATTGCTCGTTGCACAACTACCAACTGTTCCAGTTGCCTCTATACAACCTACTACTTTATGGTCGTCAAGCGGTAAGATGCATCTTCATCGCAATAGCATTTACTACTTATTCAACTCTTTCGTTCGACGATCTTTTATAACCCAATAACATATTCCATGTCTCTATTGCCTTTTTGCAGCCGTGGCAGCGCCTCTAAACAACTTTTCACTTGCAACTTTTGTACACATCTTTGTGCTTTGCAATGGCTTTCGAATAATTCAAAAAAATATTATCAGCTCAGCTGGAAAGTTTCCGATGAGGACGATAATGATGATGATGATGCTGAGGGTGTTGGTGTTGCTAACAATGGTTAAAACATAGAGTTAATTTGTTTTTAAATAGGAGCGATAGTTTTATAAATGTTATTCAAACGCTTAAATGTTATATATGACAACGCTTCAAGCTACAAAGTATCCTAATAGCTAATGGCAACCGGGGCCAGTTAATTCATGGATTGCGCACTCGCAACTATTTCAATGGTTACGTTTAATAAGACATAATAAATATGAATGTGTAACAAATTGTTTGAATTTGAATGTGTTAAAAGCTTTCCTTGACTTCCACCCTTAACGGCTACCAGTTGCTGCCATGGAGAAACTTTGGCATTGCCATAGAGCTGTTTGTTCCATTTATCGAACAGCGAAAAAATTTCGAAACATTAGCTGAAATTTTCAAAAGCAATTGCAGTTTCCTTCTTTAGAGTTGCAACAAAAATATATTAAAGTTAAGTTAATAATTTAGTGTAAAAATGTTGCGATTGCCGGGAATGCCCCTACTGCCAGGTACACAGTTCTATGATGTGAGTAACTTTATAGCCATTTTAAGTACCAAGTTTAGTTTTTTTTCTACATTTAGTACAGCAAACATCGACATCCGCGTAAACAAACGCTAATGCATTACCAGGGCATACATATGCTCTCGGATCGCCGCGAACCTGAGTTGGTAGAGCCGAATGGACCGCTAGTAGATCCAAAATGTCCACCTGTGCCAGCTGAGTTTAGTGCACTGTGGGCACCCAAGATGACGATAAAGTTGCCACCTTGGCTGGCCTATGATAAGCAGGTGCTCTGCTTCAATGCGTACTTCAAGGAACCGCTGACGGAGATCTATCATGCACCGTATCAGGTGCGCAAGGTGAAGATCTATTTCTATCTGGAGGATGGCACCATGCAAATAACGGAGCCAAAGGTGGAGAATTCGGGCATACCGCAAGGTTGTTTGGTACATCGTCAACGTATACCAAAAGCACCGCCCAATGAGCGGGAATTTTTATCCGTATTCGATTTGAATGTTGACACCAACGTGCAGATTTTCGATAGGGATTATCACATATGTGGATGTGACATCTTTACCCGCCAATTTCTGAATCGTGCAGGAATTTCAGTACCCGTTTCACTAATGGAACCCAAGTAGCTATCTCAAAAGAGTTTCCGTTTCAACATTAACCTTACTTTCTGCTTCTCAGTGATCCCACAACGGAGATACGCAAACGTTCCGCTATAAAGCAAACAACTCGTCCCGATACTGCTGCCTTGCCCAAGCGACATTCCTTTGCCCAGTTCCTGGAGTTCGATAGACGTGTGCTCAAGTTCCAGGGCTATTGGAATGATAGCTCAGAGTATGGTGATGTACGTCGACTAGAAATATGCTATTATCTAGCCGATGATACCATCGACATTAAGGAGAAATTTCCACGCAATTCGGGTCGCGAGGGACCCAGCACATTTCTCAAGCGCGCCAAGCTGCCCAAGGAGTTTACGGGCTTAGCTCTACCGGGTCAACAAACATCCGTAACATTGCTCAACGTATTGGGCACCAATATGCGTGATGTACGCTATGTGACCGATCCTTTGAATACAGGTCAAAAGGCTGACCAATACTATACCGATCAGGATTTAAAAATCGGTGCGGTGATGAATGTCTTTGGACGGCAAGTGGTCTTGGCCAGCTGCGATCAGTTCACCCAAAACTATTACAGAGAAAAGGTAAGTCTTAAGAACAATGATTGACCCTTAATCTTACCCCTGCAATTTAATTTTAGTACGGCATTCAAAACTTTACACCACAACCCCTGCCAGAACGCAACGATGAACGTCCTTACAATCAGGGTCAGGTACGTCGTCTGCCACCCTACAATGGCTGGGGCAGCTACGAAGATTCCGAAGGCAATTGTATAACTGTGGAGCCCAAAGCGCCGCAGGCCGACTTCAAGAAGATGATGAAATACGATGGGTGCATTCTGCGCTTTGGCGGCAAGCTGATGTCCATCATCAAGGAGAACTGCGAGCGTTGTTTTGTGATCAGTTATTATCTGGCTGATGACACGATTCAGATTTATGAGGTGGCGCGACGCAATTCGGGCTTTATGGGCGGCGAGTTCTTGAAGAGAGCGCGTGTTCCGCTGCCAGGGCAGGAGAAATTTAGCTCAGCAAGACCGGAATACTATCGTGCCAATGATTTTTATATAGGTTCACGTTTGAATCTTAAGGATCACATCTTTCACATCATTTCGGCAGATGAGTTTACACTGCTCTACATGGAACAGCATCCCAATGAGGTAAAAAGCATTGCTTTAAGTTTTGTTTTTCTTCATTCGATTTTTGTGGATTTTTCCTGTAGTTTCCTGTGGCAGATATATTCTCGATTATGCAAAAGATTCGCGACGCAGTTCGTCCACAGTACAAGCAGTTTGTGCTTAGTTGCAAGCCACATGCTGATCTGGGCGAGGGCACTACCATCAGCTATGAAACACTCCGATCTACACTGCTCGCCTATCTCACCAAGGATGCTCTGCAAAATCACGAGATTGTCACAGTTTGCCGGTATTTCTCAGCGGAACAGATGCCACCACCGAGCTGTGATCGGAATCATGTTCGTGCTGCTGCTCAACTGGAACTGAAACGTGCTCTATGGAACAATGTTGATGAGCTCGTGGAGCACTTGAGTCACATTAATCCTACATGCAAGCCGTTCATCAAAGAATCACAAGTTCGCTCCACATTGCGTGGTTGTCGCCTTCCCTTCAGTCTGGAGCTGGTGGAGGATATACTGCAGGTGTTGCGACGTAATCCGCAGGGTGAGATAGAGGTGCGCGATGTGCTCGGTTTCTTCAACATGAGTGCAGATCAGGTGCCCGATATAGCACCACTGAACATTGCCTTTGAGCTGTGTCCCAAATTGCCTTTTCTGCATAAGGGTCGTCTGGTGGATTTCAATTGGTTTCTGCAATATTTGGGACTGGAGGAGGAGCTTGTGCGCGCCAATCATTGAACATTTAGGGTATAAGAAACATTTCTTGATAGTCTTCTGAACTAATTACAGCTTTCTGTACCAACAGAGTTTTAAACATTTGCTTTTAAAATTCTACAATCGTTGGCTTTTTATTAAAATATATAAAAAAGGTTGCATATTGTGTGTATATACAAAGAAAATATCGTGACAAATGCGTTTGGAAAATTCTTGAGGAATGCGCGGAACTGTGTGCTTAAAAACTAATTGTAAACGTTGCTGCTTACATAAAAAAAACTATAGACCGACACACATACAAAAACATACATAGGTATTACAGTTTGGACTCGGTTAGCCAATTAAACGATTGTTGCTTGCGATCTGACGATGGGCTGATGGCCACATTAATGATTGTAGGTCGATCCGTCAACTGATTGGCTGCCTTCACAGCCATTTGCAATTGTTCAATATCGGTGCAAAAATGGCCCTGCATGCCAAACATTTTCATCATCTCCTCGTAGCGCACTTGTACGCCCAATGCCGATGGTGGTGTGCTATATATACAGTCAAAAAGTATAAATATGATAAGATACGCAAAGTCACGTTAAGTTTTGATAAGATTTAATCGCTTACATTTGCGTTAGATCGCCCTCACTGCGTATGGCTTCGAAGGTGTCCTTATCAAAGCCGCCATAGATGCCATTGTTATTTACGATAAGGATTGTGATTGGCAGCTTATAACGCACCATTGTCTCAATCTCCATGCCCGAGAAGCCAAAGGCACTATCACCCTCCACGCACAGCACACGCTTGCCGGGCGCATAATCGCGACAATAGAGAGCAGCGGCCACAGCAAATCCAGGTCCAACACCCATTGTGCCAAAGGTGCCAGCATCGAGACGATGACGCGGTTGCTCGTTGAGCAGCATGGAACGTCCAATATCCATGGTATTGGCGCCTTCACTACAAATGATTGTATCTTTGGGCAACAGTTCGCGCAGATGATGGAAGACCGCATAGTAGTTGAGCGGAGTCGTTATATTTTGGGACATTTGGGCGACAGTATCACGATTATGTTTGCATTTAGCTGCCAGCTGTTTCCACCATGACTGCTCATAGCCAAATCGGAAGTTGACGGCGTTCATTTGCTCGAACAGCTGCTCGGCGAAGGGGCGTATATCGGACTGAATGGCCACCGATGCAACAACGGAATTGTGCAGCTCCTCGGGGCAAATGTCCACTTGTATGAATTTCACATCCTTGTCGTAACGTGGCGGGCGTCCAAAGTGCAGAATCCAATTGAGGCGAGCGCCAAGTAGCAACACAACGTCAGCCTGCTGCAAAGCCAGCGTGCGTGCCGAGGAAACACACTGAGCAGCCGTGTCAGAGACCACACCCTTGCCCATGGGTGTTGGCAGGAAGGGCAGATTAGTGTTCTCAATGAAATGACGTAGGGTATTCTCTGCATGAGCATAGGCAGCACCCTTGCCAATAATCACCAATGGACGCTTGGCCTGGCGCAGCAATTGAGCGGCACGAATAACATCATCATGTGGCGGATATGCCAGGGGAGCAACAGGATGTGGAAGAGCTTTGTAGATGCGCGATTCCTCAGCCTTCGATTGCAAAATGTTGCCGGGGAAATCCAAGTAGGCAACTCCAGGACGACCATAAGTCGTATAACGCACAGCCTTCTCTACGTGCAGAGGTATCAATGCGGCAGTGGGTGGACGTGCTGCATATTTGCAATATGGACGCGAGAGCTCTACCTGTGGGCACTCCTGGAAGCCACCAATACCCTCATGATCCTGATTTGTTGCGCCACCAATGACAATCAATGGCCAACAATTGACCTGAGCATTAGCCATGCCACCTACAATCAGAAGGACAATTAGTTACACATATTTGATGCTAATATCTATTGATTACGCACCCGTTACGTGCAGCAAACCGGGTCCAGAAACAACCAGACAGACTCCAGGCTTCCCCGTTAGATAGCCAATAGCTTGAGCGGCATAGCAGGCAGCCTGCTCATTCCTCATGCCAACATACTTTAAGCCAGCGGCCTGAAAGGCCATCGACAGCTCAATAACGGGAATTCCAATGATGCCGAAAACATATTCCACGCCCTTAAAATAAACCAGCACACAAACGCTATAGTTTCAAATGTTTACAAACAAAATGTACAAAACGTAAATACGTCGACGAATGCAGTATTTTATTAGTTAGCACCAAGGTAAAAGTTTAAAGTTTAATTGGGTCAATTAAAATACAAAAAGTTTACTTCGGACCCTTGCGAATCAGCTTATTGATTTTAATCAGCATTGCTTAACTCAAGTGGTTTACTGCTTAATCCGAGTTGGATCATTGGTATTAAAATAAACCTTTCGTATCTACATCGCCGTGTTTTGCCACCGGCTGGCAACAACAACAACAATGCACGTAGCAATAGCAACACCTTAAACGGGCAATAACATTGCTTGGCCACTTTGTTAGAGCTTTTTGAACTTTGCACAACAATAAGAGTTGAATAGATAAGCAAAGTGGCCCTGGTGCCGTTAAATCTACAGTTAAGCGCACTTTACAGTTCTTCTTTACACATTTTGTATGCAAAAAAAAATTCAACATAATAAGAGACGCAAAGGTAAAAGGCACAAAGAAACGGACAATGACATTCGATTAGCTTACCTGTTGCTTGAGGGATTCGGCAATAATTTGCACAGCTTCGACTTCAGTCATTTTGACGTTGTGTATTGTTCTAAATGTGTAAAGTAATGTACGCTACCGCGTTAATACTACGCTTATAAATAAATAAAGTTAACTCACTAAAGCAGAGTTGCCTTGCGCGTATGCATACACATGCACTAACATATGCTAACAAGCTGTTGTGAACAACTGTTAACTAACAGAAGAAGGTAAGTGAAAGTGCTCAAAATGGACCTGTTATTAAGAAACAGTGTGACCTGTTTTTAAGGCAGCTCTGCCGTTGAAAATCGATAGTTAAGCGCGAAAAATTAAATTTGTTATTTTAAAGAAAAGAGTACAATTTCTATATGTTACACAATTTATTTAGTAGATCATTTTCAACAACTCAAACCAAGATATTTTAATCATAAAAACGAATAACAGATAAATTCGACTTGACAGCGTTTACACATATGTATTTATTAACACTTTGCAAAAGCGATGAAAAAGTACAGATTTCAAAATGAGTTGAGCAAACGAACGCGGTTTCAGATTCAAGTATTTAACAAATATTTGGAAACACTTTTTGCACAACGCTCATATACTATTTATTTTTTTGCTGCTCAAAATCATATTTTTAGAAAGCTTTATGAGACATCGTTGCTTCATCGTAGGCTGACGGCCATGATGTTTTTTTTTTTCACTTGTCAACACAACCGAAAAAACAAGGTTTGCAGTTCTGCATTTTGATTAACATTTTACTAATTGTTGTGTAAATTTGGGGTTTTTTGCTTGAATGCGCAAAAAATTAACGTCTGCAGAGACCGCAACCAGTTCGAGTGCTTCCCCGCCAAAATAAACTAAGGCCGTTAAAAATTTGATTGACTTTTTATGGGTCTATGTAAAAATACCGGTTTTAATGGCCAAGACAAGATTCCAAAGCGATATTATCTGAACTTGAAAGAGTTATCAAAATAACAAAATCATAGTTTATTTTTTCTTAATGTAGAGAGGTAAATTCCTTATTAATTTATTTTAACAAAATGAAAATAATTACAAACAATAAATACACAGCATTAACTTTAATAGGACTCGCTATTAATGCAACATCCTTTTTCTGCGTGAAACAGAGGGGTTGCATTAACATATATATACACGAACGCACATCACAACAAATACAAACTACAACTTTGTATTGACAACATCATCCTTTGGCTCCTTAGTCGGCACCTCATTCCACTTCTGTATCTTGCCCGAACCAAAGATCCAGAAAAATATTGCTGGCAAAATATAAGCGGCAGCACCAATTACAAATACCCAGAACCATTCATCAATTGTGTTCTAATCGAAAGTCAAAACATAATTAGTAGCTGATCGAGTATAAGTTGGGTTTTTAGTAAAGACTCACCTTCTCCTTAGTAAATGCAGCCACAATAAGTGGCGAAAAGATGCCCGGCGTTGTGCCCAGACAGTTGATAATGCCATACATAGTGCCAGCAAAGTTTGGCGCCAGATCCTGTGAATTGGCCAAATTTGTAGAACTTGCAGCTCCATTGAAACCCAACGAAATAGTCATTATGGCCACACACACATAGGGATCGCGTCCATAATAGGCCAAGACTATCAGCATAACGCCAGGCAAGATGTGAGCTTTAGGAAAATAATATAATAAATATCGATTTCACTTTGACTAAACGATATCTACTTACAAGGTATGCAAAAGAATTTGCGTGTAAACGTTATGGACCAACTGCCCTTGCGACGAATCCAATCGGTCAGCGAGCCAAATCCAAAGGCAGCCACTAGACGAGCAATGTGCGGCAAGCTGGAGAGGAAGCCAGCCGAAGAGAGATTGAATCCAAGCACTTCGCTCAAGAACTTTGGTGTGGCCGTTATCAAGAAGAACAAACCCCACATGCTGCCGTAATGCAATAAATTCAAAGCCCAGAATGGCATCGAAACAAGTAAATATCTATATGGAGGCCATTTCTAAAAGCAAAGATAGATATTCAAAACAAAATAAAATCAATGAAATTAGTTAAAGTTAACAAGTCAACTAACCGATTTGTTGCCAACAGTGCTACCCAGACTATTGTGAATATATTCCCGCTCCTTGAGGCTAATGGAGCTATGTTGCGCTGGCGTGTCGGTAACCAGATAGAACCAAAAGCCAACTACAATGACCACAAAAATGGCTACCAAATAGAAGGCCCAATTCCAGCCCATGTTCTCAATGACAATGCCACAAAGTGGCCAAGTAATGACAGTGCCAAATGTTCCGCCCATCAGTGAGGCAACAAATTTGCCCTTCTCATCCGGTGGCGACCATTTCGAGACCAAATTATGACAACAAGGATAAACAACTCCGGAGACGAGGCCAATCAGAAAGCGCACAGCAAACACAGCATATTTATGCCAGGCAGCAGCTGCCGGCGTCAAAGCAGTCAAAATGGCGCCCAGCAGGCAACTATATCCTGCCACATTGCGTCCACCCAACAGCTCGGCAAGTGTGCCGCCAGGCAGCGAAGTTATCATATAACCATAAAAATAGCCACCCAACAGCAAAGCTTGATCCTGTTGTGACCAATCGTAGCGTGTGCCAAACTAGAAAGTGCATAAAGTGTACTATAGCATTAAGCTTTAGATAGAATGCATTTTTGCCTACTCACATCATTCTGTTCAACGAGTGTTCCATTCTCATTGCGTTCCTGTACCATTGCAATAATGTTAATGGACAAATTGACGCGCATCATATAATTGATGAGGCACATCATGAACAACATAATGGCCACATTGACGCGCTTTGGCACATGAACTGCAAAAAAAAACCAATTATATCAGGTAATTATTTATTATAAATTATTATTTAATCAGCGATTTCTATTATTTTTGCAATTAGCGGCACATCTTCCGTTTGTCAAACTTTAACACTTCTCTTGAGTATTTTGCGGCCGTCAACCGTCAATTGGCAGGTGTTTAATGAACGGCGCATGCGCAGCAACAACATTCAATATTTAATCAACTTATTTTTTGGGGATTTCATTTGCTGACGAATTCATGCGAATCACGTGAAATTCAACTGTAAAATAATTTAAAACAAATATTTATACTATACTTACGGCTGGGTACAACAGCCATTCTGGCAGCTTGTTTTTGTTGTTCCGCTTGGCAATGACAACTGAAAGAGTTTTTAACAGGAAACAGTTAAGGATAGTTTATTAGGCATATAACATTTGATAAATAAGAATAAGGTTAAATATTACTTCGATCTTTTTATTCGATGTATTATTGTGTCAGTTAACTTTTAATAATCTGGTTTTGTTTGACACTGGGAAATAATCAGTTATCAATGCTTCAGGGAATTTTTAAATGTATTCACAACTTTGTTACAACAAATGTATTTATCGGAAATTTATTATGCAACTTCTTTTCTACCATTGTGGAAATTACCCCACTTTCCAACTGAATGCAACATTCGAGTACTAATAATTACAGTTATATAGGGTATTCACACAAGGTTTGTTGAGCTTTGCGGTTGATAAATTGGTGTAAGTCAGGTTTTTGTGGTAGGTTAATTTATGTCAGTAATTGAAAATGTTTAAACAATTTAAATACACGATTTTCATATTTTAAGATTTCATAATATTTACTTGTTGCATAATAATAATTTCCCTTGCTTGGGAGATTTAGAAAAACGTTTGTTTAGTTTTTAGTTTGTTTGGCATGTAATGTACTATTTCCGACAATGATAAAATGAATATATGTATTTTAATGTTTTAACCAACTATAGAAGCACGTTCGTAGCAAGCTATTTTGGCAACGCACGTGAGCGGCATTTAAGCTCGATTGTGTTATGAACATGACAAATTTCAATACCAATACCAACTACTAAAAAAAAAAATGTCAACAAAATTTCTTGTCATGCACTTTTGATTTTAAAAGTGTTTAAATATAATACTTGATTATTATCAAAGTAAGTACAGGCCGGCGGCTATCATTGGCTGTCATTGTTGAGGCAGTCAGCAAGCCTTTGATAACTTAATTGCACCGCAACACGCCATACAAATTTTTCAAATTGTTTGGATCAAAAATAACACAAAAACAAAAAACCAAAAAAAAAACAGATTCGTCAAAAACAGTTGATGTTTAGTTTTGGTGGAATGCAATTGTAAAATGCAACACTTGTCGTATGTTATTTCGACGCCCTTGGCACGTCGAATTCACATATTCGATTCGATTTGGACAGCTGTTTGAAAGCCATTCAAGTGGTATTCAATATTGCACATGCATTTGTATTAGCCTTGTCTCAAATTACGTCTGCCAAGTTGACAGACTCTAATAAAACAGTTAATATAATAATAATCTTGCTTCTGATAATCGGTTGAATTTTGCCGAAGTTATGGCATTGGAAGTGAAATGCAGGTTTAATCTAGGTTCCAAACGTTTCATCTATAATCGGTTGAGTTCCAAAGTTACCATAGTTTCGACCCGTTTCTTGTTGAACTTTGAAAAAAACAATGCAGGTTTAATCTAGGTTCCAAATCGTGAGTTTTAAGCTATTTCTCTTGATAATCGGTTGAGTTTTGCCGAAGTTATGCCATTGGAAAGTTTCGAGCCGTTTCTTGTTCAATTTTGAGGGATAGAATTTCGAGTAAAAATCGCGTTTCCAACTTTAAATGCAGGTTTAATCTAGGTGCCAAATCATGAGTTTTAAGCCCTTGCTTTTGATAATCGGTTGAGTTTTGATGAAGTTATGGCATTGGAAAGTTTCGAACCGTTTCTTGTTGAATTTTGAGGGATAGAATTTAAACATGAATTTCGAGTAAAAATCGCGTTTCCAACTTTAAATGCAGTATTAATCTAGATGCCAAATCATGAGTTTTAAGCCCTTGCTCTTGATAATCGGTTGAGTTTTGCCGAAGTTATGGCATTGGAGTGTTTCGACCCGTTTCTGTGTGTATTTGCAGGGATATGGACAATAATATAGAATTTCTGAGAGCTAAAAAAAAAAATGAATAATTCAAAAACTATAAACAACAGAAAATCAAAATAAAGATAAGGAGTTTATTTGGCTCTAATTTAAGCTGTTTTTTTCGCACATTGCGTTATGAGCGAGTGTTGAAATTACAAACATTTGAGCTAATTGACTTTCAAGGCTGTCTTGTGACTAGCTTATGAAGGGAAAGTGCTTAAAGATTTGTTAACAGCTTTTTTTTTGCATGAATTACAACATACTTAGTCATCGGAGAAGTATTAATATTACTTTCAAGTGCAAATCACAGCTAATGAACGTGAAAATTTACAAGTTCCATTTACGAAAAAAGTAGACTAACGTTAATTGTATATAGACTGCAGCTGGTCTTTAAATCATATGAAACGTAATTTCATATTGGTTAGAATTCCAAGAACAAAACACACTTATATTAAGTATGCTCATAAACAATGTCTTTATTTTGATAAGCAATCTAGTTTATTTGGCTTTGCCATAATTGCATTAATGAATGGAAGAAATCCAAAACAAAAGAAATAAATAATTTTGTATACTACACAAACAATAACCAGAATCAAAAGTTATAGCAACCAGACCCATTAAGAATATAGTTTTATTATGCAGTTGACAAACAAGCAAAAAATAAACCGTTAATTGACTAAAAAACTTAAATCAAGATGTAGTTTAACTCGACCAATCTGATGTATCTTATAGCAAGCTCTTCCACAATAGATGCCCATAAAAATTTGACTTTATTCTGACACCAAAATTTGATTTCGCATCTAAGATATCCGAATTTGCCAGCAAAACCTGAATGGTAGATTTGTTTTTATTCGATTAAATACGGCTAACGAAATTAACAAACCTCAAAAACGAGTTTTATTTGAAAGTGCAAAAACATTAATTAGCTTAAAGACGATAACCCAATTAATTTATTTAAGTACTACGATCAGATTATTATCTGGTTTTTATTCTTAAAGTTCATTTTAAGTTGGAAGCAAAATAAGAAATTATTTGCAACAAAAGGCATTTTAATTATTTTTTTTATTTTATCTATTTCATCATCCGTCTTCAGTTTCTCAGATAGATATCAAAGCATGTTAGCAATTATATATTAAAGTTACTAATATTCTAGACACTGTTCCATCTTTATCTTTAATATTTTATGGAAATTTAAATTTGACTTTAAGTTTCACAAATTTTCTGTTCATTATGAATCAAAAGCGTTCTGTTTTCTCACTTTATCAGCAATTCCTTTGGTTTTTTTTGGAGAAACTCGGAGGTAGAACTTATTAATGTCGTGTCTATGCATTAATTACTGATACTAAAAAAACAAATTACCATGTTACAAACCGAGCACAATGAGATCTAAAAGTGAGTATCTTAAGGTTGAGAGAGTGCTGCTAATTAGTTTGTGGCCTTTCTCTAATCGGGAACGTGGCATTTTATTTTTTATCAGCGTTTCGCTGGCTTTATAAAATCAACTCTAAAATTTATGATAGTATTATAGGCGAGGGTAAAGGGAATCGTAATTGTAAAATATATATTGATGCCTAATAAAGGCAGATTAGCCAAATGGCTAAATGGCAACCTAAATAAAGTTGCTGTTAATAGTCAATTAGCTGTAATAATAATACAAAGGTAAACTTCCTATTGGAATATTACCGCTAGGGAAGGGACACATCATAATGATTTGATTTACAATGTGAGAAAATTACCGGGGGTGAATAGTGATAACGCAATAAAAGACTTAGGCCATTTCACAGACATTTGAACAGTTAGTTTTTGGTTGATTTTTAGTGTATAACATTTAAAATTATATATCCATAGCACGCGTGCCTGTAAAATGTTTACATAAGACCTAAAATCACAGAAACTTGACATGCTTTGATAGTTTATGTATATCACATTCTCTTAACGTTTTTGAGCTTTTGTTATTGTTGTTTTTGATATTTTGCATTTGAAAAACATTTAAACAATTCGGCTTTTTGTCAAATTTAACTGTTTTTTTTTCCTTTTGTTTTCGCCGTCGAAATTCTGCAAATGAATTTAATGGCAATGAACCGTAACTCACAAATCAAATTGAAATATGTAATACGCCTGTACCAGTTAGCAGCAGTTATTCTTGTTTTAGTCAAATACCCTCACATATTGCAACCTGTTGATCAAAAATTGTATTTAGATATGCTCAGAGCATGCAAACTCTCGGCTTGCTTAATATATAACTTTTCACTAACTTATTTTGTTTAAGTACTACGTTTTTGCTGCTGGATTCTGAGTAACCGAATCTAACTGGTACTATGGCGTTTTGGTTTTTGTTTTTTGTTTTTTTTTCATTTGGCACTAATTCCCATTGAATTCGCATTTTTGCACGTTATAATTAACTCACGAATATTTATTGTATTGAAATAGAAATGCCTGTAACCCGCAATTATATGGCACTTGAAATAAACAAATTTTATGTTTACTACCTTTATATAAGTAGTGCAAATAGTTAATTTTCACATAATTAGCATGACGATTTATACAAAATCAATGCGAAAAATTGCACCTTTCAAATGAGAGATGTAAAAATAAAACTAATTTGTGACAGAAACTTGAATTTAAATTCCCTAATAAGCCTTAATACCATATTATAGGAAACGAAACAGCTTTGCAAATTCCAAGCAATCAAAGCGAAATTCCAGAATATGTTGTTATATAAAATGGATTATTTTTTTAAGTTTGGCTATTTACATGCATTATGTGAAGCTCATTAAAAACGTTTCCAAATCGTCAGCCAAACCAGTTGTTAGCTTTAAATTAGCCAATTTTTAAAACAGAAATGCATATTTTTAACCCAAATCAAAATACAAATGGATGGACACGACGTGTTATAGTTTTAACGTTTTTGATAACTTGCACTTTTCCAGTTTCACAACTGATTAAGCACTGCACAATGTAATGGATATATGTATATATGTATATATACTATCATGCCATCCACACATAATGATATTCAGTTTATCGTCTCGCTTGGCACACTTTTTGCTAATACAAATAAATAATGTGCAAGAAATTTTTCCACGGCATGAGACTATTTATTATTGTATATTTTGTTGTTGTTGTTTTGTTTTTTGAGTCCTTTGTTAACTTGGTTGAAACACATACACTTTTTGGTACACTCACAATTCTTTCTTTTTGGTGGGGGCGGGAGTACGCACTTGGGTACCCTTTGTAAGGGGGGAGTGTGGGAGTTGGCGGGTGCGTGATTTGGACAACAGTTAGTTAGCTACAACAGCTGAGAACGCCGCGAAACGAATGAAGCTGAAACGCTAGCTGCCAATAGCATATATACTTTTTAACTTACCTTATGCACCTCCCCTCAAACGCCAACAACGACGACGACGACGACGGCGACAAAGCAGCGCAAGCAACAAAAAAAACGGTTAAAAATTGTTTGAATTGTTGTTGACTGTTGGCGATTTCGAGATTGAAGCAACACGTCGCTCTGCTCCCAAGTTATTCTCTCTCACTTGCTCTCGCTCTCACTGACTGTCTCTCTCTCTCTCTCTCACTATATCTCTAGCTCAAGCTTTGATCGCATGCGATTATTTTACGATGAGCAATTTTATTTTTTTGTGGCTGCGAACTAATTTACAAAATCATGCTAAGATTTAATGCCAACAGTTGCTACAAAGACAATAAATATTTTTGAAGGCAAACTCCGCTTCATCTTGGAAGCATTAGTAACAGAAATAGCTACGCTGAAGTCATGCATTCCCATAAGAATTCTTATTTTAGAATTTTTGTCTCTCTTTGCTTCGAATTCGTGCTAAATCTTATGCCAATAAGCCCAACAATAAACCAACAAAAAACTGGCAAAAAGCATAAATTGAAAAAAAAGTAACGCTACCATCAAAGTATTCAATTTTTCAAATATTTACCACTCCTGCCTTAACACAACAAACAAACAAACAACACGCGCGCACGTGTTTGAATTAAATACAATTTATTGAATTTTTCGAATATTTTAAGCAAGCGCATAAAACTTTAATAAACGTAAATTAATCGAGTTGCAGCTGGAAAAACTTATCTGTTGTGGTAAACCAGATGATCCTTAATCTCTCAACAATATTACCCTATTGACACATTATATAGATAAGTACTGAGCATCGTAACAAAATTAACAGCACGTCTGGTGTAAAATAAGTAAGCGTAAATTTTTCACTTATTATTGTTTAATTAGCGCTCTTGACAAATGTTTTGCAAAATGTCAGGCAAGCGTTAAATTGCAATATTAGCGTGATTTAAAAAAAAAAAATCAAAAAAAAATTTTAGTTTTAATTTAAATTCTTTGTTGCAACTGTATTCACAGCTAATTTGAAAAGTTGTGATTAATCGTGGCACGTCATCAACGAATAACCTTTATCTTAAAACTGATCCTCGCCAAAAGAGCATTTAATAGTCGCTCTTACTGTACTCTAGAAACCCTAAACTCAAAGCATTCGCGCATGTCAGCTTCCCTTACCAAGCGCACACAGCCAGCCATCTAACATCTAATCATGATATGAATTTAGTATAATGTGTGTATTGCATAGAGATACATAAAATAAATGCTCGTCACTACTAGTACTGCGGTAGCAGATACAGAGATAGTATGCGCGCGGTTGTGTTGTCAGATAATTAGTTCTATTGACGCCTTTAGCTGCCTGCCTTTTGTAGATAAGTAGCGATGATTAGTGATAACTGTTGTTCGTTTTTGTGTGGCGCTCGCTCGTGCTATCATCATAGTTATCACAAATGTTTTTAAATATTAGTACGTCTCGATAAGCAACAGTTTGAATATAATTTGCTCAACAGTTTCTTGGTTTTATTTCTTAAGATGAAAAGTTTAAATTTAAGAATATATTTGCTAGGCTCAACAATTACAATTTGAATGCCACAATTTTGAACTACTTAGCTAAGGCTTTTTTTTAATTTTGTTTAAATTAAGTGTTTAACATATGATTAAAGTTTCGTTTGTGAATTTCTATAGTTGCTTAAAAATATATTCATAACATGTTCACATAAAGCATGCGATGCGCACACACTTTACCAACGAGTTTGCCATACTCGATAATCTCATCGCGATCGCCATCGCTGCCAGTTATCTGATAGAAGCAAAATAAAAGCAGGTATTAAATATGTTATTTTATAGGCGATTAAGAAATTAAATTTACCTGTCTAAAACGTTTGTAATTGGCGAAAGTTGTGCTATTCAGCAGCAGCATTACATCATTTAAATGCTCATCCAAAAACGCATTTGCATCCCTTGCTGCAGCGTCTGGATTGAGACGTTGATATTTATTCTCATCAAGTCTAGCGCGAATAGCTGGCAGATAAAACAAACATATTGTTATTATAGACATAAAAATACATAAAAAGGTAATAAAGTTACCATCGGTTAAGGGCAGCCAAGTGTAAGTCTCTGGGCATAGAAGATATGATGCAGCTAATTTACCCTTGTAGCGCATTTTGGGGCAAGAGTGTATGTAGAAGCCCATATAGTAATACTTCAAGGCAGGTACACGCTCCGCAATCGTTTGCACCAAATCAATTTCCCTAATATATAAGTGGATTTATTTACAATCATTTCCATTAATCAAGGTATTCAAAACTCACCTCAAAGAACCATATGTGCCCAGCGACAAAAAACTGTAGTCGGGATCATAGAAAAAGTACACAGAGCTAACCGAACGGGGCAATATATCAATGACTCCAACAGCAATCAGCTTGTCATCCAACCAGTATTGCTGATGAAAAGATCCAAAGCCCATTTCGGGACCATTGTCATCTTTTTGGTGCTGCAGGAGATAAAGACTTTGAGATTAGTATTTTAGTTTTGTGATCTATAACATGTTAGTGAAGTTGAACAATATTTTGGTAACTCAATTGGCAACCTGCATGGGCGACTGTTGCAGATGGTCCTGGTAGGCCTTTTGATGCTTAGGCGGATCATTGTGTATGACTATCTGATACTTCCTATACAGATTGTAGCTTTGTGGTAGCGTGCGTCTAAATTCCTCGCTATCGACTGCCACCAAGCGCAGCTTTAGTAAGATTTATACCAAAAAAGAACAAAGAAAAAATAAGAAAATCATTGAAAAATTACCTTAAGGGGTGATTGAACCAATATCCGCTTCATATAAGCTAGTGTTAGGCGTGCGGGATTATCATTATGTATGACTATTTGATATTTGCGATACAATGCGTGTACTTCATCGGTACATGTGCGCTGTGAATCTGAGGCAGCGACCAACACGATCTGCAACAAACAGCACAAATAGTACGATGTGTGTGTACATCATGAAGGGACACAAGGACTCACACGCATTAAGGTAACACAAAACAAGCGTCACAAACACACAACGGTTTGCAGATTTACAAATTTAATGTTGTTTGCTTTTACTCGAGATACGCCGCTTAAGGATTTAGCTGAGCATAAATCAGACAAGTTATGTTAGTTTGGCTGGCCTAGTATCTCGAGCTGCATACATTTTGTGAGACACATTTAAGTGCACTAAAAAAAATACCCTACATACCTTTAAATGATGCTTGTCAGATTCGCACGGGTCTGCAAGAAAGGTTTGCAAACTCTTTTCCTGTTTTAGAACTTTGATTTGTGACTGCTCAGGCTGGATGCCAAGTTTTGCCTGCCTGCGCTCCAGGCGCATTTGTTTGGCCTTCTTGCGCGGCGGATTTGAATTGGAGGCCATGGCTATGAATAGAAATCAATTATTTAGTAGAAGTACAACAAACTAATCCAAAAGCTTATGTTTACATTTGTTAGATGCCAGCGAGGATCCTGATTGTTGACCGTTGACTGTCGTGTTCAGTGCTTGCAAATTGTTTGAATCTTTCATTTGTTCGGCGTGTGCCTGGGCTAGAGTCTCGACTTGTTCCACGTTAATAGCTAAGGGCTGATTATCAGGCATGTGGGGTTGGGGTTCACTTGCGTTGTATCCGACGCCGACGTCGTCACCGTCGCCCTCGCAATCACGATTTTTATTTGATCCACTCGTCTCACGTTTGCCATCGCGCAAAAATTTATTCATGCGCCGCAAAATACGCTTATTGGACTTGCTCAGCTTAAATTGAAGCGCATCGCATTTAATCGTGTAGCAGGGGCAGCAGGTAATATCATTTTGAGGCTTATACGAGTAATTTCCACAACGTCGCCAGCCCCGATCGATAAGCTCCTGATAGTCTTCGCAGGCTAAGCGATAGGCATTCATACCTGTATGACGCATACACGCACACATATAGATATAAAGAAATGTAGAGTACATTGCACTTAAGTTTGATTCTGTTGTTGTGACAAAGTGTTAATTCGTCTTACCATGTGATTTACTGCACTCCGTTCCCGTGCAGTAGCCACATTTGCTCGTCTGCTCGCCAAAGTACTGCACAATGCTTAAGCTCATGTTGATTGCGTACACTAAATTCTACCTACAAGCACACATTCATCAATAAGAATCTACTGAATGTACTGAATGTACATTCTTATTGCTGCAACTTGATACGATATCCTATTGCGAAATAGCTCTGCTAAGAGAGATGAACGAAATAAATAATGTATCGATAGTACGGTGTTTAACATTGCAGTGCTGTAAAATGCAAAATCTGGAACAGATCAGCTGTGCTCCAGCTGCTTTGGTATTATTGCTAGTGTTCAATTGTGTACGTTTATGCTACATTTTAATGATTAACTTAGACTTTCATTAATGGCATAAGTTAACTTTAAAATCTATTAAATTATTACAAATGAACAATTTAATAACGAACTGAATCATTAGATTAGAAAAGATCATGCGAGCTTGTTCGCATATCAAATACACTTAGCCAACACTGTTACAAAATAATTACAGTACACAGTTCGTACACAGACGTTTTGAGTAATTGTTTAATTACGGTAGCATGCACAAAAATGTATTGAGAGACCATGAAATAATTTAACACTTCAACGCACACCAACAGTAAGTTTTATAATATGCTGTACTTGCAACAGTTTTACCAAACAACAAGTAAATTATAAAATATACAATGAATAAAAAAAATTGTATTGCGTAGTTGTCAAAGTGAAAGTTGTTGTGGCCAACAAACATAAATGCCCCAGCGGTGCTTAATATTGAAACAATTAAACGTGTTCTTTATGTCAAGTGTTTTTTACACTTTGAAATTGGTACATTGACCGGTATTTTAACCCCGGCAATTATGCTCTGTAAATATATTTAGTTCTAAAATATGTCATGTTTTACTTTGCCTTAATAGCTAACAAATAAAAATACAAATTGTAACAAGATTGGAGTGAAATTTATATAAATAAACATATACATAAATTAACTATTTATTAATTAATATTGCCAAGATGTGCTTTTATAAAATTCTGCGTGTAATTTACACTATTGTTGTCTCATTTTTCACCATTTCCAGCACTGCAATGATTGCGGATAATCTTAAGCTGGCGCAGGGAACTACGGATGAGGTGGTCAACGGAAAAGTACCAGCCGGACAAACAACCATGCCCACACCAATTGCAACAACAATACCCGCCGATTTGCAGCCCGCCTATCAACAGCTGTACGCTGAATGTCAGGAACATGCCGCCTACTTTGCCAAGGATCACACGGAGCATGGACAACGTTTGCATGCTGCCCACATTGCCTGGCAGGATTTTGTAGTGCTGGCCAACCGGCTCGTCCTGCAAATCGAGGCCTTTGTCCATGAATATGACTTTGATGAATTGACGCCGGGCAATGGCTATCGCAGTTTTATCTATGTGACCAATGCGTGCATTTCGCATGGACGCAGCATTTCCCAGCACTTGCTGGCCACACGCGGCACTGTCTTCTTTCGCAAGAAGTTCTACATGAAAGAGGTGGAGGCATGCTCTCAGTTGCTATGTTCTTTGTGTACTTGCCTGCAGTATCTGCTGATTCTGAGACAGTGGTCAATGAATACCGGCGATTTGCTTGCCAGTGGACGACATACAGCTGAACAACTGTTCGAGCTGGGTGACACCATCAATCAGTATTGTTTTTATGGACGGTGCTTGGGATTCCAGTATGGCGACTCAATACGCGGCGTTCTGCGCTTTTTGGGCATTGGCATGGCCAGCTACTCGGAAACGTTCTACTCGCAGACGGACAAAGGCAGCAGCACTCTGTTGAAGACAACGCGCAGCCTGTGGTCCAGTGGCAAGTATCTCATGAATCCCGAGTTGCGCGCAAGACGTATTGTCAATATTTCGCAGAATGCTAAAATAGATTTTTGCAAATCGTTTTGGTTTCTTGCGGAATCGGAGCTAATGCACAAGCTGCCCAGTATTGTGGGCACTTCCATAAAGGTGAATCGCTTGATTCAGTTGCCCGCGGAGCCAATGCGTCTGCCATCTGTTGTGCAACGGGCAGAGAATGGAGCGGAGGAAGATTTTGTCGACATTCCCGTACCGAGTGCACATTTGGGACCCGGCCTGCCCGTCACTGTGCGTCTTTTGAGTGCCAAGCGACGCGTTGGCATGGTTGGAGAGGGACGCTATCGTGGCTGGCGTCGACCAGCAGCGCCATCGAAATCCATACTATTCCACTGCCATGGTGGCGGCTTTGTGGCACAATCCTCAAAATCTCATGAGCTCTACCTGCGCGACTGGGCCGTAGCATTAGATGTGCCCATTCTATCAGTGGATTACAGCTTAGCGCCAGAGGCACCATTTCCGCGTGCCCTGCAGGAAGTCTTCTACGCTTACTGCTGGCTTCTGAACAATGCCCAGCATCTGGGCACGACAGCAGAGCGAGTCATATGTGCTGGTGATTCAGCAGGCGCGAATCTTTCCATTGGCTTATCACTGAAGTGCATTGAGCAAAATGTTCGGGTGCCGGATGGTTTGTTTCTGGCCTATTGCCCAACGCTGGTTAGCTTTGTGCCCAGTCCGGCACGACTGCTGTGTCTGATGGATCCCTTGCTGCCATTTGGATTCATGATGCGATGTCTGCGCGCCTACGCAGCTCCAACAAGTGAAATGCTGCAGGAGAATGCCAAACATGTGGAAGAGCTGGAGCAGGTGCGCAATGCACAGGCGGCGGAGATGGCAATGCTTAGCATTAACTCGAGTCGACGCACCTCTACGGCCAGAAGCCTACTAACGCCGTTTGAGCCGCCATTAAATCGTTCGGATGAGGATGAAGTAAGCGATACTTTTGCCAGTGCCTCGTATCACAGTCAAACGGTGGAACGCACTGATCTGCCTAGCAGTGGGGGCAGCGACAATAGCTGCTGTGAGTCGTTTGAAGACGACTCGCAGCCCATTGAACATTATCCGATTGAGATCTCAGCCGAGACACCCAAAGATGCAGCTTCTGCTGCCTATATTGACAGTTTTCTCGACAAATATCTCATTGACACCGCCACAATGGAGGCCACGGAAAACATGGAGAACACAGTGACAACAGCGGCGCCATTGCCACTGGCAAATGGACACGCTAAAAGTGGTTCAGAGGAGAATATTTTAGTTGAGACGGGTCGTGAGATTATTGTGGACACGTTGCCGGGTCGTTTGCATGGGGCGGTCAATAACATCATTAATCGGTGCACACAATCTTATGAAATACATGGCACAAATAGCGCCGCACCCAGCTGTCCGCAAGATGTTCGAAACTTGGATGCTCTCATTGCGCGCAGCCCAAGTGAGGAGTTTGCGTTCGATGTGCCCGAGGATCCGTTTTTATCGCCCTATTGGGCAAGTGACGAATGGTTATCACAACTGCCAGAGACAAAAATACTTGTAAGTCAAGCGATGAAAATTTTCCACTGTTTTATTAAAGGTTTTAACTTGCTATAATTTTGCTTAGACTCTTAACATGGATCCTTGTCTAGATGATTGCGTTATGCTTGCCAAGAAGCTGAAGCGACTGGGGCGCGAAGTTACATTGGAGATCCTTGAGGGTTTGCCACATGGTTTTCTAAATTTTACAATGGTATGTTATGGTCTTGACTTTAAAAACTATAACTTAACAATAAACTCCTTTACAGTTGTCCAATGAGGCAATGGAAGGTTCGAAACGTTGCATTAAATCGCTGCAAACATTGCTTCATGCAAATCAAAAAAACAACGACGATAGCACAGCCAACGATGAGACATCCACTCCAAGTGCGTGCTCGGCTGCATCGACAGCGCCTTAAGAACAATATACACTATTCTTATATACAAACATTATATATATACATATATTTATATACTGTTATATGCAACATGGACATGTTGTCTATGTGGCACAGTTTTTGCTTCTTTTTTTTTGCATCTTTATACACTTTTATATTATTGGAACACAGCTAGCTTAGCATTATATGTTTTGTAAAATCAGTTATACATATAGAACACTATATATAGGCTCAAGCTTATACATTAATCCAGCCAATCGTTCAAGTATTAAGAGCGCGTAAACATGCTCTATAATATATATTAATATATTTATATATAAACAAAGCTCAAAAAACGTACTCAACACTTATGCATAGTCTTGAATGTGTGCCTGTTATAAATGAGTACTTAAACGTAGTTTATAGCCTTTTCTAAAATTGGAAATATTTGAGGCTAACAAAGTTCTATCAAATACTATATTTATTGCAAATCTTTTTGATTTAAACCTTCCGAATTTCTTTTTTATTTTTAAGCAAACTCTTTTTATCTTTTACTGTACCCAGTGTTATACTATGTTATTAAATGGTTATTGCCATAAAACAATCAACTTGCAATTTGTATTAATTTATTTGCCAAAGAAATATGATGCACTGCAATAGCTTAACAATAAGGATGTAGTACTATTTGTGTGAGTTATCTGGTATATGTAAAAAAATTATGAATACGATTTGGATAAGCGGAGTATTTTTATGTTTCGTTATCCTCGATCTTTGGCGCTAGGTAGTAGCGTATGTGGCCCAGATCCTTAATGGCATATTCAACCACCAACGGCACATCAGCGCACATGGACAGCTGCACCTGGGTGGAGAGCGGCGTAGCCTTGGTAAAGGCGTTCAGGTAGCGACAGGCGAAGGTGAGAATGACCGGCTCCTGCATGTCAATGATGACAGCCTCCTCCTCTTTGTCCACAGAACCGGTTTGAGCCAACTTAATATTGGCTGTGCCAACATCGCCGCTGGCAGAGAATTTCACACCTTCTTTCGTACAGCAAATGACAACAGATTCACTGAACTGGGCCAAATCACGGCAGATGCGGGCAAATTCCATTGCCGGCATACGAATCACGCACGAATAGTCCGTTTCCGGAATGCCCAAGTGTTCCTGATCAAGATTCATAAGTTTCATCTCGTAGTCCGAGACCTTCTCTTGGTTGGCAGACTCGAACATGATAGTAACTGTGTCAGCATTATCTTGTGCTTTCATGGTCACATTGTCCTCGTTGTTGGCGCACTTCAGTATCTTTGCCATGCTGCCGAGGTTCATGCCCATGGACAAATTACGATCACAGCGGAACTTATCAAAGCCATCCGATCTAAGCGTTAGCGACACCAGCGACACATGGGAGTTGTCCATGGCCTGGAGCTGCAAATCAGAGCATCCACTTAATTAGTAATGTCTGTAACATGATTTCATTAACTGGTTCACGTACCTGTATGCCCGAATCGCTGCAATCAAAGGTGCCTTCATTTAGTAAATCCTTGATGGCATCCAGGATTTTCTTAAGTATAGTTGCTTGTCCCAGACGTGCTTCGAACATGATTGCTGTTTTATTTTAATTGTTCTACTGGAATGCAAAATGTACGAGATTTAATGCGCGTGCTGCTGCTGCGTGTAGCTGGGATGACAATATAATGATACCTATGCGGCGGCAAAACTAGCGTTTTGGCGCGAACAGCTGTCAAACTAGCGCTATGCGCACGGCGTTGCCCAATGGATCTAATGAGTTTTGTGTAAATGCCGCCCTGGTACGCAGTATAAATTCAAGTTTAAATTTATTTAAATAAATTACAATACAAATATAGCAACTATGACAATAACACATATATAATTAATTATGTTGATAAATTTTGTTTATAAAGGCTGGGTTTGTTTCTTCTCTATCTTTCCCTTTACCATCTGGCGTATGTCATTAATGTCCAGACCTAGAAAAGATAATAGCTAGGATATTACCGAAAGTACTTGAACTTAAAAAAAAAAAAAAACATCTTACCATGAACAGTTTGCAAATCTTGTGTACCATTTGGATCAAGACGAATAAAATAATCTTCTAAAACTGTGTGCTGCCGCATTGCTGCTACACAAACAGCTGGAATGAGCGAGGATAGATTGAAATCCTCGTAAGTGCGGCGTCGCAACAATTCGAGCACTAGCTGAAAATTACCAGCGTAGGTAGCTAGCGTTAAAGCGTTTTGCCCGAAGTAGTTGACCACATAGATGTTTGCCCCGAATTCCAATAGCGTACGAGCACACTCAAACTTTCCCAGATAGCAGGCTTTGAGCAGTGCAGTATTGCCATACTCATCCGGCTCCTCTATATTATATTGATGATTCTGAGCCAGAGTGCATATTATTCGCAATGACATGACGTCATCCTCGCCAACACAACTCAGGGCTGCAAATATTAATAAATTAAAAATCTATTTATTCAAAATGTTAATAAACATTTACCATTCATTTGTCCCGTCAAACTCATGGCTGTGCAATAACGGCGCTTTTATCAGGGCTCCCAAAAGTGCAAATACAGCTCTGTGTAATTTTATGGTCAATAGGAACGGCGTTACCCAGCACTGTTTTTCGAAATGTCAATGTCAAAAGTGGCAAGAAGCAGCACATCCGCTTTCTTTTTCGACTGAATAGTTGTCGCTTAAACAGGGCAAAATGGTGCGTCTGATTATAAATCGACAAATAACAAGTCAATCGAACAACAAAATCCGCAAATTGAAGCTTGACACGCAAATGAATGCATATATGTGAGCCCTAAAAGCAATATAGTGCATTTAAATGTTATATATATGACTATATTGTGTTGCAAATTTGAGCGGAAATGCAATTTCGGCTTTTGTTGTTTATGAATTTTTATGCAGCACAAAGAGAACTTTATATTAATAAACCTATTAAACTATTGCAGTCGCTCGTCATCCCAGAGAAGTTCCAGCACATTCTTCGTATCATGAGTACGAACATCGATGGCAAGCTCAAAGTTGGCATCGCTATGACCGCCATTAAGGGTGTTGGTCGTCGCTACTCCAACATTGTGCTGAAGAAGGCCGATGTGGATCTAACCAAGCGTGCTGGTGAATGCACCGAGGAGGAGGTAAATATGCGCTGGCATATTATTTTGAATTGGTGTATTTACAGTGTTTACAACTATTTGATATAACAGGTTGACAAGGTTGTTACCATCATCTCGAACCCTCTGCAGTACAAAGTGCCCAACTGGTTCCTTAACAGACAGAAGGACATCATTGATGGCAAGTACTGGCAGTTGACTTCATCCAATTTGGATTCCAAGCTGCGTGACGATTTGGAGCGCTTGAAGAAGATTCGCTCTCATCGCGGTCTGCGTCACTACTGGGGCCTCCGTGTTCGTGGTCAGCATACAAAGACAACTGGTCGCCGTGGTCGCACCGTTGGTGTGTCCAAGAAGAAGTAAGCTTCTAGCTTCTGCTACTGCAACGTTTCCTGTCATCATGCTGTAGCCGTTTTTGTCTATGATTCTACTATAACATCAAAACAAATACAAAATACCCAAAAAAAAACCCAACAAATGGATAAAAAGTGTTTGTGTGTAGTGCGTAGAAGTCTCTTAAGAAATTTATTGGATCCTCAAACCAATACAAAAAGAGTTGCAATTGTGCTAATTTTTTAAAAACAAAAGTTATTTATGTTTGTTTTTCCCAATACTCTTAGCATTATAGTTCAAAAAGTGTTGAAAAAAAAAAAACAAACAACAAAATTAACATGTCATCAACAACGATTAACAGACGTCTTCCACGAGCAAATAGTTTTTGGAAGCTTTACCTATTGCTGTGCAAAAATACAAGTGTGCTACTGGCTCATCCCCTCAGTACAGCAATCATTCTTATAGCACCCATATTGCTATTTTTGTATACACAAGTTGATCAACTTGTGAACCCCAAGAAACCTATTGAGCTTACGGAAACTAGATATCAACACATAGAAATAAGCCATCCTAACATAACGTATGTATAACTGTAAGCACAGAGTTTCCCGTATTATCCCTAAATTTTTACCAGGTCTATTATGTACTCGCCAACAAACAACGTTCTTAGACCGGTAATCGAGGATGTGGCCCTAAATTTGGGTGCTAAGCTTACAGAGGCATTCTTATATGCGTCCGAAATGGAAAATGCATTGAAGTCCCGGGATGGATTTGTTGGCATCGAGTTTGAAGATAAGCTAAGGACCATTATTGAAATGCCATTAAAGGTCACTGTTTCTATTCGATTTCCATTGCACTTTCGTAACCAAGCCAATTCGGTGTGGACAAATCGTTTGTACAAGGTCCTTACACAAAGAAGTGCCAAAAGCGTTTATGATAAGGAGGGCTTTCTCATTGTTCAATCAAAGCTAAGCGAAGCCATTATAAGATCAAGAAACCAAAGTGCCTACATTCCTCAAGTCCTTATGCAGCCCTTTCCTGAGTCTCAACGAACAGATTATTCTTATTTGGATCCACTGTTCCACAAATTCTTAACGCACTTTACGTTCATTTTTATGGCTCCATCATTGATAATTGGTCAGGTAAGCAACTCAGTGATTCTTTGGTAAACCCATCTTCCTTAAATTCAGTTCGACTAACTTTGTTCCGTATGGATAAAACTCACCAAAGTTAAGTTAAAGCACCTGTCAAATGTGTGCAGCCTTGCCTCATGCGTTGCTGCATAAAAGCTAGCTATGTTTTTTTTTTTTTGTAAATTTGGTCTTTTTGTTAGCGCGGCCCACAAGTATGTTATGAAATTTTTCGGTTGCTTAAAAATTGCACAAATTACTGTACAAATATTATTAATAAGTAAATATCTGCAAGAATACGTCTGACAAATACTAACCTTTAGATTACTTCCTTTAATCCTTACAGCAAATTGTCACAGAAAAACAAAGACACTTGAGAGAGTTAATGCGAGCAATGGGACTGAGCATTGGAATGAATTGGCTGTCATGGTTCATCATTAGCTATTTAGCTATGGCCCTACCGATGCTGATTTTAGTTTGGCTTATGAAAGTTTTCCTGTGCCCCTCCACACCCTTCTTTGTGCTGTTGTTCATTTATATGATTTACATACTCACATTGATTTGCTTCACGTTCATGATCTGCACCTTTGTTAAGAGCACAACAATGGTCTTGACCACCATTACCCTAATACAAATTCTTAGTGTCTTGCCGTTCCTGATTACCACAAACGAGATGACTACAACCAAATCGGTAATCGTAGCTTTATTTATGAACAGTGCCATGGCATCGATATGGGTTCAAGTGTGCGGTTTCGAAATTCGTGGTTTGGGTGCTCAATGGAAGCTACTATTCCACTATAGTCATCCAGATGATAAAATAAGTATCGGTTCCATATTACTAATAATGCTAGCCACAAACCTCGTTCGATTACTTTGCTGCTTCTATGCGGATCAGTTGAATCTTGGTGAATTTGGTGTGGCCAAGAAATGGTATTTTCCATGCAAACGTAAGTTTTGGTGTCCATGGGAACGCCCGCGTCTACAGAGAACCAGACGTACACGTTACGAATCCATGGATGAAGAGCAGGGGCGAATATCGAACAGAAATGTCAATACGTTAGCTTATGAGGTTGTGTTGAACCAAAATCCGGTTATTATCGAGGCGCAAAATTTGAAAAAAACTTATGGCGAAAACGATGCTGTGCGAGATTTTAGCCTTAAGTTCTACAAAGATGAGATAACTGCGATGATCGGGCCTAACGGCTCCGGGAAAACAACGCTCTTTATGATGCTTGCCGGCTTATGCCGACCCAGCTCCGGCCGAGTGATGATTAACGGTTACGACTTGACCTTGGTTCCACAAATGGCTCGACATTCATTCAGCGTCTGTCCGCAGCATGATGTGCTCTTCGAGGAGTTGACCGCCTATTGGCACATTGTATTCTTTAGCCGGCTAAAGGGCTATCGACGCGCTGAAGCCGAATCGGAGGCACAAAGATATCTAGAGATACTGAATCTGATGGAAAAGTCGACAGTTAGTGTCAAACAGCTTTCGGTTGGCATGCGGCGCAAACTCTCGATTTGCTGTGCACTCTGTGCCAATACCAAGGTAAGTAAGTAACAGCAAGGAGTTGAAGTTGAGATTGCATCCACAGCTATCAATTTACAGGTGTTGGTGTGTGATGAGCCCACCACATGCCTGGATCCATTGGCGCGCTATGAGGTATGGAGTCTTTTGCGAAAGGAGAAGGCTGGACGCTGCATTGTTATGACTACGCATATTATGGAGGCAGCTACATTCGTGGGCGATCGTATAGCAATATTATGTGAAGGCCAGCTTTATGGTTATGGCAGTCCTGATTTTATTATTAATAATCTTGGACTTGGTTATCGCTTGGTAAGCTCAAATATTTAACAACAATTAAAGTCAAGCGGTCAGTTAATGCCAAACATGTTTTGTAGGTCTGTTCGGCTCTTGATAATTGTAATGTGAGTGAAGTCACAAAATATCTGATGAATCGCATACCAAACGTTGAGCTTGAAAAAATTGTAGGCTCGGAAATACACTATCGCTTGCCGATTAAGGAAGTAGAAAAATTTACGACTCTTTTCAAGTCACTCGAAAGTAAACTTGATGCATTAAAACTGACCAGCTTTGATGTCAGTGCACCAACATTGAGTGAGACTTTCATAAAGATCGGCATGGATAAAAAAAACCGAGAGCGAGCGTCTGGAAATGAAGAAATATTTAATGGTAAGATTAATTATAATAATATTATCCACCCTTTCGTTTTAGTATTAATTTCTTTTCCATTTCAGCATGGGCTACAGAGCCCATTGACAAGAAGGAGTACAATGCATTTAGGAGACGCAGAAACGATTGGCATGGCATGATGATTAAGAAAATACTATTCACAAGGAACCATCTATTTCAATTCACATTGATTGTTATCTTGCCTCTGCTTGCAATACTGCTAAATCTCTTGATCGATGTAATAGCCAAGAAGACACTGCGTGTGGAGGTAAATCCATTAGACTTGTCGGTGTATCCGCACTCAATGGCTATACATGAGTTTTTAGCCGAACATTTTGACGACGATGGAAATCACATTTTTACCGATTACAGCGAAGATTTATCCGAAGCATATGAGATGGTGGCAATGGAAGCTGGCGCCACAGTGCGCATGGCTCCTGATATGCTCAGCTTAGATGACTTTTTTTTGAAAAACATTGATTTGTTTAAGGAGGGTTTTCAGGAGACCTATGTGGCAGGCGTTACGTTTCGGCCCGGTTCTGTTACAGCCTGGTTCAATCGCCGCTTAGAGCACGGCGCACCACTATCATTGGGCTTGGCCTACAAGGCAATCGCTTTTGTTTTAGTAAAGATGGATATAGAGATCATCAATAAGCCAAGACCCGACTCCGATGCATCGGAATATGAGCACGCCAATATACTCAGTACCATTAAGCAAACAATATTTCTGCTGCTATATTTATGCTTTGCAATTTCTGCTTTCGTAATGCTGCCCGTTCAGGAGAGGGTGATGCACATGAAAGAGCA
The DNA here is from genome assembly GCA_018904305.1 of Scaptomyza montana. NCBI lineage: Eukaryota > Metazoa > Arthropoda > Insecta > Diptera > Drosophilidae > Scaptomyza > Scaptomyza montana. The sequence goes on along the minus strand of JAEIGR010000005.1, from coordinate 1,854,268 downwards.
ACATCTAATCAGTGGCGTTAGGTTGTCAACATATTGGCTATCGCATCTGCTATGCGATTTTATAATATTTTTGCTCATCCTAGTCGTAATGCTTTTGGCTCTATATAAACAGAATTCTCGAGAAATCATCTGGTTTATGGTTGTTGTGCTAGTCTTTGGCTTATCCGCACTGACGTTCACATATCTTCTGTCCTTTTTGTTCAAGGATCCTGGCAGCGCCATGCTCTATATGCTTGCCATAAACTGTGCCGTTGGTAAATATTCAAAACATGAATATACATATATTTTTCTTATACTATCTTCTGTATTCAAATTTATTTAGTGATGATAGGCATCTCCATGAGTACGAAACAGGAGGATAAGGTTTATAAATACTTTCACCATATATTTTTGATCTTACCCTTTTATGCAATGTACAGCGCATTTCTTGATATATTTAAGATGAGCGATAAGAAACATACCTGTGGACATGCGAACAAATCGAACCAAAATAATTCCTGCGGTAAGGGATGCGATGGATGATATAACATTACTAACTTGATATCTTTTCAGATAAATTAGCAATTAATGTCATTGAAGAATTAATCTATCTGATAGTTAGTGGACTCATATTTTTCATACTATTGCTGCTTACCTCAAAATGGCGCCTCTTAAGATATGCAATCAAGTTTGGTTTGGTTGATATTTGCTACAAGCTCGAATCATTATTAAAGATTTTTAAATTTATTACGCAGACGCCAAGTTAAACAGTGTGTGGTTAACAATGAAGATGCTTTTGTTCGATACGCGCGACAACAAGTCGATAAGATTGTCAAAGATGAGAATCGGTTAAAGGAATGCAGTCTAGTGTGTGATCGGGCAACAAGGAAAAAGCAAAACTTTTTGCTGGTCAATTGTGTGTCCTTAAAGATTTTCCCGTGAGTATTACTTTCATCTATACAAAATTTTATAAGGAGGTAATGTTTGTAAGGTTGTCGGGAGCAATCTCAAGATCTACTAACCGATTTTAAAAACAATTGTTCGACCAAAAAGTTATGCTATTTTTATGTGTCATAGGCTAAATATTAACTTCTCCACGCAAACTCTTTGGGCATACCTTTACTAACCGTTTATTTTCCACAAATATTTACTTGAGGCAGTTCCGAATGCTTTGCCATAATTGGATTAAACAATGCTGGCAAGTCAAGCTTAGTGAAAATGGTTGTTGGCAATCACATGATCTCACAGGGCGATATATATGTCAAGGGATTTAGCGTAAAAACACATTTGAATAAATGCCATCAGCACATGAGCTACTGTGCACAAAGTAGCAATCTTTCGAAATACATGACGGGTCGCCAAATGCTAAGAGTTGTTGGTTTGACCAGTGGCATTAGAAAGGAGTTCATTCCAAACATCATATCATATGTGGCCCAGGCTTTTACCCTGACCAAGGATCTTGATAAAAAATACAAACATTATAGTAGCGGTACCCAAAGGAAACTCAATATCGCATTGGCAATGCTGGGTCGTACTCTCATCTGCCTGGATGAGCCGACAACGGGCGTGGATATTGGTGCCAAGGCGGAAATCTGGTTGGCACTAAAACAGCTGCTCGAGTTGGGGCGATCCATTCTCATAACATCGCACAACATGGTGGAGTGCCAAACGCTCAGCACGTCCGTTGGCATTATGGTCAATGGCACTCTATCTTGCTGTGGGTCTGTTGAAGATCTGTTGGACCGATATAGTAAGGGAATTACAATTAAAATTCAAATTGCCACAGAAAGTGAAATCGCGCAAATCAAGTTTGTATACTGCTATTAAAAATACTTAACTGTTCTTAATTACATATATTTATTTTATATAAATAGCAGTAACGTTAGCGAAAGTGAAAGCAAGTATTCCACCAACAGTTCAATAAGTTTTCAAGAAAAAAAACTCTCAGAACATCAGTCTATAGACATCGATTCAGAGACAGAGAGACCATCATCTTCGTATAGATCAAGTGAAGATCAGGATCCAAATACCAAATCGACGCAGGTTAAAAAGAAAGACTTCAAGCAAATTGCACCAAAAATGCCATCACCATTGCTAACACAAATGTCATCAACAAGAACAACTATACAGGAAAGGAGGGTAACAACAAGTACGCCACGAACAATATCGAGAAGAACAACCGCTCTAACCTATTCGATGAACAATGAAAGTCAAAGCTACATCAATTCACCCGAACAATATGAACTTATCAAAAGAGTAGAAAAACAATTGAAACACGACTTTCCTGGCAGCTTTGTCGCGTATGTACGCATACGCACTATGTTTTTAACATCAATCTTATCCATAATCTATTTGATAGGGAGAAGTTAACGCTTAGTGGCTTGGTGACTATTATAATACCGGACAATGATTTAAAGTGGTCAACGGTGTTTAAATATATGGAACAGCAGCGCATTCCACTACAAATCAAACACTATGCAATAGATTATACAACCCTACAGGACATATTCTTGGAATTTGCCAGAGATCAAAATGGCGACTAAATTTCGAATATCTTTCGCTCTCTCTTTGGAAACTTATCTGTACTGAATCGATCAAAATGCTATGCTTTTACATAGAGCGTTAAAGTGCAAAATAATACTTTGACTTTGGCCTTCTTTTTTAGCTTAATAAACGTATGTGTGTCAACAAAGAGTTTCGGTACTTTGACCTTAACGATCAAAAAAGAAACTTTCCACACAGACACACACACGATCGTATGTTAATTCATGGAGAACTTAAAATAGACATACTCAATTGATGCTTGTCAAAGCCAATTTAAAAATATTATTTTGTTTGTATTGTCTATAGAAGCCCTTTGGCTTGTGGCAATTTCAAATGATGAAACTTGTCTGATACATAAATAAATTGAAGTTCTGAAATTCGTTTTTAGTCAAATCAACGAGGAAAGCCGCTCGCAACCTTGCTGATTGCGTAAAATTACCTTATCATATTTCTTATTCATATAGTAGGTATATAAATATATAATATGTATATGTACAGATGTACCATAATCTGTTGTTTTTACGGTTGTTTGATTTTTTATTGGCTTGAAACAGTTTTCAATTTAGTTGTTCACTTTGAAAATGCAACAGTTTTTAATGGTCAGCAATTAATGCCATATACTACATATGCATATGTTATAAGTACAATACAATAGAATTTTCTAATACTTAAACCAAACTATATATAAATTGTTCATTGTTATTGACTTGTTGTTACGTCCAAACATGCTCAAGGCAATTCTCAAGGCAATAATATGCTAGTGATATATACATACATTTGTAAATAATATTCATGATAACAATTTATATATCTATTATTATTATATATAAAACATTCCCCACTTAACCCTCGCACATTAGAGACTTTTGGCTGTAAACCTCTAATGCAATTTTTTTTTTTAGTTATTGTCTAATTTGTGAGTTTATATGTATACTTGTGTAAAAGAACTGTTACCGACTGAATATCAGCTATGAGGTATATAAGCATGTCTTTACTATATCCTAGTTAACAATATTGTATGTAGTTTCTTATCAGCATAAGTGGAAGACGTTGATTGGCGCTTTTTTGCCGTTGATTAGTTTTTTGTTCGCAGGTATACAATTATAGGTCACATTGTTAAGCACGTTTTAGTTTAGCTTTAACATAAACATGTAAATAAATTAGATTTCGCTTAATTATATAGCTGCAGCTGTTGGGATCGTTAACTTTGTTAAAGACTCATCGTTCGACAGTGCCTGCGCTTGTTTCTCCAACTGTTGTCGCCGCCAGCGACGTGATAGCACTGGTGCAAACAATTCAAAGTCGAGCTGATTCTGGTATTTATCCAAATAGATTTGGGAATTGTCTGCACAGTTGAAATGCGACAGCATCAAACTGCTGCAGTAGCCAACGACTGTCGTAATAAGGAAGCCCAGCACACAGAACCATAGATAGGACAGACGATACAGCCAGAAGTAGTTGGGTTCTGTACTTTTTGAGGTAAACTGCAACGCTTCCGCAACCTGAGTAACATTTGCCAATTCACAGCCGATGGTGCTAAAGGATAGCGTCGCTGGTGCCGGCTTTGGGCCACCAAAACCAATCCAAAAGGAGAAAGCCAGTCCCAGTAGAAAGCCGAGCAGCACTCCACGCTGATTGCTGCGCACGGTGCAAACACCCAAGGTAAAGATGCCCAACAGCGGGCCGCCCACAACGCCAAAGATGGTTAAGGAAGCCTGCAGCACTCCGCCTAAGGAGCCAGCGCCAAAGGCCAATCCAATGCAGAGCAGTCCATAAATGCATGCAATGATTTTGGTGGGCAAAGTTGACTTTGAGTCAATTAGGTCGCTCTTAAAGATGCTCTTGTAGAGCGGCTTGAGATAATCCTCGAGTGTGACAGCCGATAGTGAAGTAACCGCCGAAGAGATTGTTGACAGACTCGCCGAGAAGATGCCCGAAACAAAGAGACCACACAAACCAGGATATTGGCCTGTACAAGAAATCAGAAAGTCATTTAATTTGAGATTTTACTTTATGCTAACATTTTTTTTTTACTTACCCATGGTGTCCACAGCAAAAAGCGGCATTAACTGATCTCGCGATTTTAAGCGTCCATTAAGCAACGGATCACAGTCACGATAATAATAAAAGATGGCCAATCCACTGAAGATGGTGCTAAAGCTGAGCAAGCAAAGAATTGGCAGATTCCACCACAGCGCCGATTGTGCGCTCTTTAAATTGTGCACGCTTAGAAGACGCTGCACTTGGGTCTGATTGACTCCGTATAGTGAGAGATAGGTGACCATGCCGCCAATGATTAATGACCACCAGGTGTGACGAATTGTTGGATCTGTCGAGAGCTCCATAAACTGTATACGTCCACGTTCCTGAGCCACATCCCAAATGGCGCCCAGACCTCCTGCCATTGTAGCTGAAACGCCAATCACAGCAAAGATGGCCGCAAACATGAGAAAAGATTGAAAGACATCCGTGATAAGCACTGCCTTGAGACCACCCAAAGTCGAATAGAAGGTGCACACGAGTCCCAGCACAATTATAGCGGTTGCTCTTGGTATCCCGGTGACTGCCTCCAAAGCCAATGCGGGCGCATATAGTGCAATGCCCATATAGAGAATCATTTGTAGCGTAAACGCAATGGATGCCGCCAGACGTGTCGCATAACCAAAGCGACGTTCCAGATACTCATAGACGCTTGTTATGCGCATGCGATAGAAGACCGGCAAAAAGATGTAAGCGGCAATTGGTGTGCTCAGCACATAGGAGATGTTAATAACGCCGAAAAGGGTGCCAAACTGATACGACTCATTCGAGACGCCCATCAGTGAGATGGCGGACATAAAACTGGCCATAAGGCTAAAGGATACAGGAAATGTTGTCATGCTCTGATCGGCCATTAGATACTCCTGTGTTGTTTTTTGTTTGCCGCCCGTATAGCGGTAGTAGATGCCAATTAATGCCGAGATTATCAGAATGGTTGCCAGCACCAAGGCATCCCACACATCGAAAGTTCCAAGCGGCATTTTTGTTGTTATTTAACACGAAGAGAGATAGCAAAAGCAAATTGATTTTTCACAAAAACCAATTTATTGTGAATGTAATTTGTCGCTATAGCGTATTGACCTTTTTTGCTGTCAATGCTTTTCGTAAATTATACGTAAAGTTTACATACACACACGACACACACACACATGTACATTAAAAATAACACGCGATTATAAACAAAATAATAAAAACGACGCTAACCAACCACCATATACACAACCCCAAAGCTTGGCCGTTGAATAACAACTGCTGATCCAACACCAATACCTCATGTGGCGTTGCCACCTGTTGTCTCAGTTTTCAAGCAAAACAGCTGTTTGCCTATGTAACAAAAAATAAAAAGCGCCATTTTGTAATCTGCGCTGAAATATGAACAGAAAAAACTTTTCGTATAGATAAACATTTGTGTCCTCTATTCATTCGTTATAACCTCGACTTTCTCAACAATTTTTTAGCCCATTGGAAAGTTCAAAGTAATGGTTTACAGGCCAAAGTAAAACAATTAAAAATCATGTTTCGTGTCAAACAATTTTGCGATTGTCATTTTTATTTTGATTGTATTTTCAGCACATTCAATATCCATGCAAAAGGATGTTAAAACTTATGTGCATAAGATATCCCAAAAACAGAATACTACATATGGAACTATGTAGGTATTAATGCATTTTTGTCTTGAATTCATTTTCTTGGTTTTACGTTACATGAACGCTGGTGACGCTTCTTATCGCTACGCTTACATTTATCGCTGCAATATGAGGCATTAAAACAGCAATCAAATTTCGCCAGCTGCAGGCAACGCTGGCACCATTTCTGGCGCTTTGCGTTCTCTATTTGCAGTTCCTTAGCTTTAAGTTGCTCTTGAAGCAGCACAAGTTGCTGCACCAGTTCGGCGCGGGATGCAGGCGTTTTAACTGTCTCCAAGCCTTCTGGAACAGCGGAACGAGACACAGAGCAGCGGCGCATTGGCTGCTTGCGAACGGATGAAATTGGTGTAGCTGTAGTTTTGAGGCGCTTCGTTGAGGCTGGCGTGTGTACACGTGGACGCTTAGCAGAAGTTGTAAGCTCAGAGGCTTCCATGCAATGCGGTAGCGATTTATTAATAAGATTCTCTGCTTCCTCCGGATCAGCATAAAAATCAAACAGCTCGATAGGCTGATTTAATAGCATCTCGTGACAACGAAGTTCTCGCATTGCCATACTTAATTGACGTGATGATCTGCACACGCTGTCAAAATTAGGAATTTTTGCGTCGATGGGAAGGATTTTGGTTTCCGAGACAAGTGATCTGGAATGTGTGCCGCCGAAGAATCGTACGTCATAAGTCGAACTTTTTTTGGTTATGACTCGAATGACCTGAAAACAATCAAACATAAAATTTATACTTGATTCGTATTGCAGTTGTCGCTGAATGCTCACCTTAGCTGGCCAGTAAGGTGATCCTTGGGTCTTGGCGTAGACCAACTCATGTCGCTGGAAACATGGTTTTGCGAACCAAAAGGCACTTTGGGTTTCATTGGAATACCTGTAGCAATCAGAACAGCGGCGTATTTCACGCATGTCGTGCGAGATGTCACGAAGAAGGTATTTCGTTTCATCGTATGCCTCGGAATTGCTGCCGTAAAAAACGCCAAAATTGTGCTGCAAGTCGAGCAGATCTACCAGAAAATCCGTTAGCTGCTTATAGCTTAGCATTTCAATTTTTTCCTTTATATCAACGGCGCCCAGAAGATCATTTTTAAAAAGTGCACTCTTAACAAGATCTGCATCGCGCTTACTCCAATGCTGATCCATATGCTTGCGGACATCCATTGTTAGCCAACTTTGATATTTTCGCCACGAATATTGTAAAAGGCAATTTAGCTCTGAAATGCTTACCCGTGGCGGAATAAGAAAATCCGGAAGCTTCGCAAGGCGGCAAGCCGTACAGAGCTCAAGCTCATTGTTGTCGCTGGACAGGCTGGGCTGTTCGTTTTCGTATTTAACAAAAGGAGTGCTGCGCTTGCGACGACGCGCTGGCTGCTCGCTGACAAACAAGACTTCTTTGTCATCACAGTCCGACTCGTATTTAACCGAACTCTGTGCAGAACTATTGTTAATGTTGCTATTGAAGTCAAGCTCATATTCAGTGTCCGCTTCCATAGCACAGGTCGGTGCCGGTGTGATTGTTCCGTTCAAAACGTTAACATTTTCACTATCATGACTCAATTCCTCCAAGTCTGATTCGTTAAGTGGATAATTCTTGTCTGCAGGCACCACGTAATTCGGTCGACTTGGATTTTTGCGCTGGCAAGACCTATGAAAGCTCCGATCACACGAGAGACATTTCTTTAACTTCTCTTCCGCTCCTGGCAAGTGACATTCAAAGCAATACAAATCAACTTGAAGTGAGTTGCACAATTCTTGAATATTTTGTGAGAATGCAAGCAATATTGATTTGCCCTTGGTAGGCACACACTTTCCTTTAGGCACCAATATGCCCATCTTTATGCCATTCTCCACTGTCTGACTGGCCTCATCTAATTTACATAGAAATAAAAAAAAAAACACAAAAAACATGAAGAGGAAGAAACAGAAGAAAATTTGAACGTACCTGTCGACATTAACGAGTGCAATGCATTATCCAACTGCTTTTTGGATACGTAACGTCCATTTTGTAATTTGTCCATCCATGTTGGCACCGCGCACGATCGAAACGATATTCCCATCTTCTTAATACTTGTCTTTGCTCTTCAAATTATAGATGTGCACAATAAATGTTTAGTAGAAATGTCCGACATCAAATGGACAGTGCTGCCAAACAATCACAGTTTCACACATCAACTAAAGACTTTGTGCAGCCCTGCAATCAGCTGCTCATTTTATTTTGTTCAGGTTGTTCATAAAGTAAAACAAAATTTTAAAACCTTAATTTATAGCTGCACTTTGCATGTGGCGAATACTAATACACAATGTCATCGTTTGGTTTTTAAAATTTAAAATGTTTAAGAAAATTAAATTATCTGGCAACGCTGCACATCAAGTGACCAGTGTGCGTCAGTGTGGGTGTTTTGTGCACGAATTAAACAACAGCCGTAGCCGCAAAAGCAATAATTCGCGTGGACGCGTCTAAAAATAATTATAAAACACCTGAGCCGCTAATTTAATAAAGAATACCACTGGTAAGCGTTGCAATTAAAAATAAATTCGAAGGAGACTGTCTATATGCATATGTATATGTATTTATATCATGTATCTTTTGCTTGGATTAGATGAACTCATCAGCTAACCCTGACTGTGACGTATTTAGTTGTCTAACCAGTGCTATTATTCATTGATAATAAGTGAGTGCAGCAGCAGAATGACTGCGACGCTGACAACAACAAATGTGATTGCCGATCTGTGCATTTACCTGTTGACCTGGAATGTGGGCACACATTCGCCGAAGGATGTGCCGTTGACATCCCTGTTGGCGCTAAATGGCACCACCAACTGTCCGGAGAATAAACTGCCCGACATTTATGTGATTGGCATGCAGGAAGTGCACACGAATCAGGTGACTAGCATCTTTCAGGACGATCCCTGGGTACTGAAATTCGCTAGTGCGTTGAGCGCCTACGAATACGTGAAAGTGGAATCAAAACAGCTGCAGGGCATACTCATAACAATGTTTGCTCAGCACAAGCACATACCCCATATGAAGGACATTGAGACGGAAGAGACACGCACTGGACTCGGTGGCTTATGGGGCAACAAGGGCGCCGTAAGCATTCGATTGAGTCTCTATGGCACAGGCGCTGTCTTTGTCTGTTCGCATTTGGCGGCACATGATAATAAGCTAAAGGAGCGCATCGAGGACTATCATCAAATAGTGGACAATCACAAGTACCATGTGAGCGGTTATCGACGCATTTTTGATCATGATTTTGTGTTCTGGTTTGGTGATCTCAACTTCCGTTTGTCCGGTGATATGTCCGCCTGGGATGTACGCAATACGGTGGATCATGCACGCTATGAGGAGCTACTTAAGCTGGATCAGTTGGTCCTGTTACGCGAATCGGGCAATGCTTTCAGCTTAATGGAGGAGCAACTGCCCAATTTTGCGCCCACTTTCAAGTTCATTGAAGGCAGCAACGAATACGATCTGAAACGGCGTCCAGCTTGGTGTGACCGCATCTTGCATCGCGTGCAGTTAAACAGTTATCCCTCAATCACGCTAAGTGCCCAGCAATTGTCTTATCAGTCAAACATGGATTACACTCTCTCCGACCACAAGCCCGTGTCGGCGACCTTTAGCTATAAAATCGAAGCACACAATCAGACCTTCACTGACGAAGAGCTCCACGAGATGACGCACGGGGCAGCAAGCACAGTGCCAAATGTTAGTGTGCTTGCTTTAATCTTTATTCTCTCTTTTCATGTCATTCATTTGCCTCTTTTCACCTCTTTTGTAGCCGTTTAATGCCGAACTAGAACGTTTCCAGTGATAAGCATACATACTTAAATGGAATTCAAGTTCCCGCCTTCTTCTAAAGCAAACAATATCTTATTATTACTAACATATCAGACACAAATACTCCAGTAGTTAATCATACTTGATATATAAACAAGAATACTTGTGAGTGCAAAATAAATATTATACCTATAATATTATACAAATATATAAATGAAACTTCTCATTTGGTAGCAAATAAGTTATTACGCCAATATATAACTCCATAGTGCAATTATAATTAGAAATGCCTTGTATATTAATAGAAATATACTTGTTTTCCTCAAACAAATAATCTTGTCACATATCATGTTTGTCGTATTCGTGCTTAGGTCTAATAAATATAGAACTGTATTTTTTAAGCTAAGCAGAGGAAATTAATTGTTAAAGTTCAAAAGTTGTTAATCATAAATAAAGCGATATCTATTTTTCTAAATAAATTAAGCAAGCCCTGTTTTTCCAACAACAACAGCGAAAAGAGAGCAACATATGATAAAAGGCTGATGAAACCAGTTTGTGATTTGTGATTTTGGTATCTCAATCAATAAACAGCGCGTATCAATTGGTGGGCGTGGCGCCACGTGGCGCTATAAAAGTATTATAAAGTTAATGACCTTGCAGGTGTTATTGGGGGGTTTTTTATTCTTCTAACATTCGCAAATTGTATTAGTTAGATAAAGTATAGAACATAACAACAACCAATTCAAGTGCATCCATGACTTGTTTAGAAAAACAGCTAATTGCGTGCCCTTAACATGTAATAAAATAAGCGCAATAATTTCGAATTTTAAGTTTATTTGTTAAGTTGTTTTTTTGTGTGTCGGTAATGACGAGAAAAAGCCCCTCAGTAGCAGTATATAAATCATTAATAACATTGCACCAGAAATAATAAATTTGTCAACAGCTGAAATTGTAACAGCTGCACTTTTAGCAATGTTTAAGGAGCGTTTACAATGTCACCTTAACTTGGATTGAAGCTTTTACTAATTTGAAATGTACGTTGATAGTTGACAATGTCAGCGTGAACATTTGAACATTTTTTTGTTTTCCCAAGCTGACATTGTAAATGCTTCTTTACCCTTTAAGCCGCTATAAACAATCCATAAAATGCATAAAAAATTTATTTTTACCTACATATATAAAATTTCAAAACAAAGTTTAACTAGAGTAGAGTTTTGCCACGCACCAGAGAAAATCGCGAACTGAAGAGCTTTCAGAGCGTAAGAAATAAGGAGAGAAGTGCATGTGTGTGTGTGCCTTTGTAAAATGTGCAAATTTTGTTGTTTATAAACAAACAAGTTTCTATTAGAGTAGGAAACAATTAACAGCTGTTTGTGAAAATATAATTATGCGTGGCAACAACAAGTGAATGGCAATATAATTTAGCATTGTTGTAATGCAAGTTGAAACGACTCTCTCCCAAGGCCATATGCTATTTGGTATTACTGTTAATAACCAATACTACTAGAAATATTTATATACTATGCTTGATAATTAAAATCGCATCAGCTTTTTTTTTAATTATTTTTTAATCATTTTTATTTACAATCTATCTTAAATATAATACGTTAATTTTATAAGGATATATTTAGAGGGGATTTTTTCATTGATGGGGAATTATTTGAGGTCTTAACGCTACCACGCTTTGGGTATATGCTAAAGATGATGCAGCACTGGAATCCATGCTGCACTGAGGGTCAACTACGAACTACAGTACTGGGTAGCACAGGCGGACGCTGGGCCACACTCTGGTATGGCATCTGCTCGCATGCCAGCGAAGTTTGGTCCTTTTGCATTACGTCGTGTGAGATATCTGCGCTGGGCGCACCGCCATATGGGGATTTATTGATTAAGGAGGTCATTAGGTAGGTGGACAATGGCCAGCATTTGCTACAGTTTGCCAATCTTCGTCCAGCCGTTGGAACTATCATCACAGGAGCGACCAACTTTCGCCTGTCGAATGAAGTTTTTTAGTCGTGATCCTGAATATCAGAATCTGCCTGGAAATGCGTTACGATACAAATATATATGTTCTGTACATATTTATGATATAAAAATCTTAACTAATAAAGCATGTAAGAGCTTAAACATTTTATATACACACTTATTAACTTTATTTATTTTATAACATAGGGCTAATTTTACAATAAAATCGATACATTAAAATCAACGCATCAGTTTTTCGTGATCATCGTCTAAAACTTGTTGAAACTGTGGCTCAAGTACCAGGCAAACAGAAATCAGCAGCAGGGTGCTGCACCAATTTTTGTTTTGCTTTAATTGGAGCGCAGGGCGAATTCGCTCTAATATTATTGAGCGTGACTTTGCTGCGAGCTCAACTTTGAACTCATTTCTCAGCTTAGCCAAATTTCCTCTTCTTCTGTGTTTATGCTTGTATGTATGTATGTATGTATGAATGTATGTTTGTATGATTGTATGTATGTTTGTCTGTATGTATGTATGCTTGTTTATGTGTTTGGGCATGCTAAAATGGGTAAAATGCAGAAGAAATTCCAGCTCAAGTACCAGGTAAACAGAAATCAGCAGCAGGGTGCTGCACCAATTTTTGTTTTGATTTAATTGGAGCGCAGGGCTCTAATATTATTGAGCGTGACTTTAGCTCAACTTTGAACTCATTTCTCAGCTTAGCCAAATTTCCTCTTCTTCTGTGTTTATGCTTGTATGTATGTATGTATGTATGAATGTATGTTTGTATGATTGTATGTATGTTTGTCTGTATGTATGTATGCTTGTTTATGTGTTTGGGCATGCTAAAATGGGTAAAATGCAGAAGAAATTCCAGCTCAAGTACCAGGCAAACAGAAATCAGCAGCAGGGTGCTGCACCAATTTTTGTTTTGATTTAATTGGAGCGCAGGGCTCTAATATTATTGAGCGTGACTTTAGGTCAACTTTGAACTCATTTCTCAGCTTAGCCAAATTTCCTCTTCTTCTGTGTTTATGCTTGTATGTATGTATGTATGTATAAATGTATGTTTGTATGATTGTATGTATGTTTGTCTGTATGTATGTATGCTTGTTTATGTGTTTGGAGGTGCTAAAATGGGTAAAATGCAGTAGAAATTCCAGCTCAAGTACCAGGCAAACAGAAATCAGCAGCAGGGTGCTGCACCAAATTTTGTTTTGATTTAATTGGAGCGCAGGGCGAGTTCGCTCTAATATTATTGAGCGTGACTTTGCTGCGAGCTCAACTTTGAACTCATTTCCGAGCTTTGCCAAATTTCCTCTTCTTCTGTGTTTATGCTTGTATGTATGTATGTATGTATGAATGTATGTTTGTATGATTGTATGTATGTTTGTCTGTATGTATGTATGCTTGTTTATGTGTTTGGAGGTGCTAAAATGGGTAAAATGCAGTAGAAATTCCAGATCAAGTACCAGGCAAACAGAAATCAGCAGCAGGGTGCTGCACCAAATTTTGTTTTGATTTAATTGGAGCGCAGGGCGAGTTCGCTCTAATATTATTGAGCGTGACTTTGCTGCGAGCTCAACTTTGAACTCATTTCCGAGCTTTGCCAAATTTCCTCTTCTTCTGTGTTTATGCTTGTATGTATGTATGTATGAATGTATGTTTGTATGTTTGTATGTATGTTTGTCTGTATGTATGTATGCTTGTTTATGTGTTTGGGCGTGCTAAAATGGGTAAAATGCAGTAGAAATTCCAGCTCAAGTACCAGGCAAACAGAAATCAGCAGCAGGGTGCTGCACCAATTTTTGTTTTGCTTTAATTGGAGCGCAGGGCGAGTTCGCTCTAATATTATTGAGCGTGACTTTGCTGCGAGCTCAACTTTGAACTCATTTCCGAGCTTTGCCAAATTTCCTCTTCTTCTGTGTTTATGCTTTTATGTATGTATGTATGTATGAATGTATGTTTGTATGTATGTTTGTCTGTATGTATGTATGCATGCTTGTGTGTATGGGCATGCTAAAATGGGTAAAATGCAGAAGAAATTCCAGCTCAAGTACCAGGTAAACAGAAATCAGCAGCAGGGTGCTGCACCAATTTTTGTTTTGCTTTAATTGGAGCGCAGGGCGAGTTCGCTCTAATATTATTGAGTGTGACTTTGCTGCGAGCTCAACATTAAACTCATTTCTCAGCTTAGCGAAATTTCCTCTTCTTCTGTGTTTATGCTTGTATGTATGTATGTATGAATGTATGTTTGTATGATTGTATGTATGTTTGTCTGTATGTATGTATGCATGCTTGTGTGTTTGGGCATGCTAAAATGGGTAAAATGCAGAAGAAATTCCAGCTCAAGTACCAGGTAAACAGAAATCAGCAGCAGGGTGCTGCACCAATTTTTGTTTTGATTTAATTGGAGCGCAGGGCGAGTTCGCTCTAATATTATTGAGCGTGACTTTGCTGCGAGCTCAACATTAAACTCATTTCTCAGCTTAGCCAAATTTCCTCTTCTTCTGTGTTTATGCTTGTATGTATGTATGTATGAATGTATGTTTGTATGATTGTATGTATGTTTGTCTGTATGTATGTATGCTTGTTTATGTGTTTGGGCATGCTAAAATGGGTAAAATGCAGAAGAAATTCCAGCTCAAGTACCAGGCAAACAGAAATCAGCAGCAGGGTGGAGCGCAGGGCGAGTTTGCTCTAATATTATTGAGTGTGACTTTGCTGCGAGCTCAACATTAAACTCATTTCTCAGCTTAGCGAAATTTCCTCTTCTTCTGTGTTTATGCTTGTATGTATGTATGTATGTATGAATGTATGTTTGTATGATTGTATGTATGTTTGTCTGTATGTATGTATGCTTGTTTATGTGTTTGGGCATGCTAAAATGGGTAAAATGCAGAAGAAATTCCAGCTCAAGTACCAGGCAAACAGAAATCAGCAGCAGGGTGCTGCACCAATTTTTGTTTTGCTTTAATTGGAGCGCAGGGCGAGTTTGCTCTAATATTATTGAGTGTGACTTTGCTGCGAGCTCAACATTAAACTCATTTCTCAGCTTAGCGAAATTTCCTCTTCTTCTGTGTTTATGCTTGTATGTATGTATGTATGTATGAATGTATGTTTGTATGATTGTATGTATGTTTGTCTGTATGTATGTATGCTTGTTTATGTGTTTGGGCGTGCTAAAATGGGTAAAATGCAGTAGAAATTCCAGCTCAAGTACCAGGCAAACAGAAATCAGCAGCAGGGTGCTGCACCAATTTTTGTTTTGATTTAATTGGAGCGCAGGGCGAGTTCGCTCTAATATTATTGAGCGTGACTTTGCTGCGAGCTCAACTTTGAACTCATTTCTCAGCTTAGCCAAATTTCCTCTTCTTCTGTGTTTATGCTTGTATGTATGTATGTATGTATGAATGTATGTTTGTATGATTGTATGTATGTTTGTCTGTATGTATGTATGCATGCTTGTGTGTTTGGGCGTGCTAAAATGGGTAAAATGCAGAAGAAATTCCAGCTCAAGTACCAGGTAAACAGAAATCAGCAGCAGGGTGCTGCACCAATTTTTGTTTTGATTTAATTGGAGCGCAGGGCGAATTCGCTCTTATATTATTGAGCGTGACTTTGCTGCGAGCTCAACATTAAACTCATTTCTCAGCTTTGCCAAATTTCCTCTTCTTCTGTGTTTATGCTTGTATGTATGTATGTATGTATGAATGTATGTTTGTATGATTGTATGTATGTTTGTCTGTATGTATGTATGCTTGTTTATGTGTTTGGGCATGCTAAAATGGGTAAAATGCAGAAGAAATTCCAGCTCAAGTACCAGGCAAACAGAAATCAGCAGCAGGGTGCTGCACCAATTTTTGTTTTGCTTTAATTGGAGCGCAGGGCGAGTTCGCTCTAATATTATTGAGCGTGACTTTGCTGCGAGCTCAACTTTGAACTCATTTCCGAGCTTTGCCAAATTTCCTCTTCTTCTGTGTGTATGATTGTATGTATGTATGAATGTATGTTTGTATGATTGTATGTATGTTTGTCTGTATGTATGTATGCTTGTTTATGTGTTTGGGCGTGCTAAAATGGGTAAAATGCAGTAGAAATTCCAGCTCAAGTACCAGGCAAACAGAAATCAGCAGCAGGGTGCTGCACCAATTTTTGTTTTGATTTAATTGGAGCGCAGGGCGAGTTCGCTCTAATATTATTGAGCGTGACTTTGCTGCGAGCTCAACATTAAACTCATTTCTCAGCTTAGCCAAATTTCCTCTTCTTCTGTGTTTATGCTTGTATGTATGTATGTATGTATGAATGTATGTTTGTATGATTGTATGTATGTTTGTCTGTATGTATGTATGCTTGTTTATGTGTTTGGAGGTGCTAAAATGGGTAAAACGCAGTAGAAATTCCAGCTCAAGTACCAGGCAAACAGAAATCAGCAGCAGGGTGCTGCACCAAATTTTGTTTTGATTTAATTGGAGCGCAGGGCGAGTTCGCTCTAATATTATTGAGCGTGACTTTGCTGCGAGCTCAACTTTGAACTCATTTCTCAGCTTAGCCAAATTTCCTCTTCTTCTGTGTTTATGCTTGTATGTAATGTATGTAGAATGTATGTTTGTATGATTGTATGTATGTATGTATGTATGTATGTATGCTTGTTTATGTGTTTGGGCATGCTAAAATGGGTAAAATGCAGTAGAAATTCCAGCTCAAGTACCAGGCAAACAGAAATCAGCAGCAGGGTGCTGCACCAATTTTTGTTTTGATTTAATTGGAGCGCAGGGCGAGTTCGCTCTAATATTATTGAGCGTGACTTTGCTGCGAGCTCAACATTAAACTCATTTCTCAGCTTAGCCAAATTTCCTCTTCTTCTGTGTTTATGCTTGTATGTATGTATGTATGTATGAATGTATGTTTGTATGATTGTATGTATGTTTGTCTGTATGTATGTATGCTTGTTTATGTGTTTGGGCGTGCTAAAATGGGTAAAATGCAGTAGAAATTCCAGCTCAAGTACCAGGCAAACAGAAATCAGCAGCAGGGTGCTGCACCAAATTTTGTTTTGATTTAATTGGAGCGCAGGGCGAGTTCGCTCTAATATTATTGAGCGTGACTTTGCTGCGAGCTCAACTTTGAACTCATTTCCGAGCTTAGCCAAATTTCCTCTTCTTCTGTGTTTATGCTTGTATGTATGTATGAATGTATGTTTGTATGATTGTATGTATGTTTGTCTGTATGTATGTATGCTTGTTTGTGTGTTTGGGCGTGCTAAAATGGGTAAAATGCAGTAGAAATTCCAGCTCAAGTACCAGGCAAACAGAAATCAGCAGCAGGGTGCTGCACCAATTTTTGTTTTGATTTAATTGGAGCGCAGGGCGAGTTCGCTCTAATATTATTGAGCGTGACTTTGCTGCGAGTTCAACATTAAACTCATTTCTCAGCTTAGCCAAATTTCCTCTTCTTCTGTGTTTATGCTTGTATGTATGTATGTATGTATGAATGTATGTTTGTATGATTGTATGTATGTTTGTCTGTATGTATGTATGCTTGTTTATGTGTTTGGGCGTGCTAAAATGGGTAAAATGCAGTAGAAATTCCAGCTCAAGTACCAGGCAAACAGAAATCAGCAGCAGGGTGCTGCACCAAATTTTGTTTTGATTTAATTGGAGCGCAGGGCGAGTTCGCTCTAATATTATTGAGCGTGACTTTGCTGCGAGCTCAACTTTGAACTCATTTCCGAGCTTAGCCAAATTTCCTCTTCTTCTGTGTGTATGATTGTATGTATGTATGGATGTATGTATGCATGTTTGTTTGTATGTTTGTATGTATGTATGTATGTATGTATGTTTGTTTTTTTGGGCGTGCTAAAAAGGGTAAAAACTAGTAGAAATTCTAGCTGGAGTACCAGGCGAACAGAAATCAGCAGAAGGTGATTTTGTTTAGTTAGAAAAACCAAACAGATTAGAAGTTGAGCTTATAAGAGTCAATTGGCTTTGAGCGACAATTAAGGAAAAACAAAAATTGCTGCAGCACTCAGTTGCTGATTATGTTCGCCTGGTATTTTAGCGAGAATTTCAACAGGCTTAAAACGATGATCATGAAAGAGAAATAAAACAGATTGCGTACATTTTAATGTAAGGAATTTATTATAAAACGTTGTGATATAAAACATATAAAAAGTTAATAAGTGTGTATATAAAATGGTTATTGCTCTTAAATGCTATTTTAATGCAGCTTTATAAATCAGGTTGTACAGAACAAATATGTTAATATCCTTATGTATATACATACTTATAATAAAAATAAATGGCTATAACAGAGAGAATTAATGCACTTGCCTACTCTGCTAACAAAACTAAAACAGCACCGAAGCCGCCAATAATAGCCAATAACCGCTATTGGCATTAGAGCAGAAATAGAAGCGGCCTTTAATAACGTTGTCAACAGTGACAGCTACAGCTACAAAGCTGGACGTGATGGTCATTTCCGTGCTGTGGCCAGAACTGTGGAAACCTAGAGAAACATAGTTAACCTGCAACGCAATTGTCACCATAGAGCCTGAAAAAAAATTGAACGATCTTGTTCATACCGTAGTAAATATTAATGACTGATACCAAAATCTACAACTCTGATTAGCACCGATAAGAAATTCGATGAAAAAAAGAACCCATTGAAGAAAAACAAAATTTCTTTGATTGAGTATGCACTTCTATGGATACTCATGTTTAATACAGTTATCTCATCTGCTGTCCACCAACAGCTGGACGGCTCTTATCAGCGGTCTCCCCAAACTCAACTAGAGAGCGAGAGAGTAAATATTTAGGATAGTCACCCTATTTGTTGTAGAACGAAAAAGCCCCGTTCGGCCTTCTCTCACTGGTATAAAGCTGACTTCCAGGCGTGAAATCGTTCAAAGCGTAGCCAACAAACGGCCAGAAAACACCACACAGCAGAGCGGCAATTGAAAGCACAAAGCATAGCTGAAAAATAAAGCACCGCAACTGAGGCACGCGTCAATGGGAGTCCCCTATCAGAGATACAATAACCACAATAGAGACATATTTGGATATACACACACAAACATAAATGAAGCAACAAGCAGTTAAGCTAACAACAACAAAAAACAGCTAAGACATACGGAAATTAGTGACTAAAGCGAAACAAAAATCTGTTTTTGGCAATCAGTGATTTTATTTTTCGTTGCTTTGCGATTAACATAGTGGAAAGATTTTGAAAAAACAACCCAACAATGGGTGTGAGAGTGATTGAAGCAGATTCGGCAAGCGATTCATATGATGATGATGAATGTTTAACATGCCACACAAATCATCAAAGTAAATCAACAAATGCCAAACGATCCACGACAGAGCCAATGAGTAATGTACAGTACGGCAGCAAGGATTTGGTTGGCAACTGCAAGGAGTATCGCATAGAGAATAATACTCGAGATCTACGCATCATTGGCAATGGCAATCGGGTGAGAATTGTCAACAATTTGGCCAGTCTGACAATCATTGGCAACTCAACGCGTTTAAAGATACAGCACAATAGTGGACATATCAATTATACGGGCAACGATGGAAGAATCTATTTGGGCATCGATTCACAACAGCAGAAGGTCGACTATATTGGCTGTAATGGACTGTTGAAGGTGGTCAAATCATTGCAGCTGACGGGCAACAATAAGTCCAGCAAAAGAAGGTCTTCGCCAAAAGACAAGACAAATGATAAGGCCAGTAGTCAAGGCTTGGGTGTTGCAATTGATAACAATTTGACAATTGTCAATGGCGTCGGTGGTAATATTGTGATTAAGAATGCGATTAATGTGAGAATTTAAGATTAGCTCTCTATCTATTGCTCTCTATCTTATGTCCAAAGTATAAGCTTAGTATCTTGCCTGTTAGACTTATTTACATCCAGTTCGAGTGGTTCCTATATACATATACAATGTCATTAACATATAGCTAACTTTCTGACTGCTAATTATCATTCAGGCACCGAAAAGTATTAGCCACATTCGACATCATGCATTCATATATAATTAGGTCATAATATTTAGTTAAGTATGTATTTATTATAGTCACAAATCTACAATGAATGAAAAAAATGTACTGAATGTGGTTTCAAAAGCTAATCATTCTATGAATGTTGTCTATTATTAAATATTTAAACATAATACACAGCGTTTTTTTCATCACTCTTTGGCAATATTGGTTTGCTTATGTCTGTAGAGGTCAAAAAATCCCCCTTATGGTAAGCTGCGGGTAAATTACCGCATTTCATTAGTAGTTTTAACAGTGACCTCCGACTTGAAATGCTTTGAGTCTTCAGTTTTCGTAGAATTCAAAACTTACTCACAACTTATTGGGTTTGAACAAGACCCACATTTTTTTGTAAGCTACAAAAAAAGTACCCTGATTACTGATTATTTGTATTTATTTACTTTTTTTAAGCTGATTGCGCCCTTGTACTTTTGGTGAAAGTGTCATTTTAGTTTTTGGGGGTTTTATTTTCAAGTGCAGGCACATAAAACAACAACTGATGATGATATAATGCCTTAAGCGTATGCGTTAAAATGACTTGACTGATAAGAATCTGTGAGTTGAAATCTGACCCGCCATTGCGGACATGTTAAATTTAGCCAAAGATAACATTGCAATTAAGCAACTGGACTCAGAGAGGTATTAAATGTATTGCAATAAAATGTACGCTTCGTAAAATTTATGTTTTGGAGTTGCTTTGAATCGAATTAACCATAATAATATGATATTCTGCTGTTTTTTAATACAATTGTCATCCACTTTGTTTAGATTTTAATCACTGCGAATTGCACTTTTTTGGTTAGTGATGGTAGTCAAAACTATCGGTTGCTACTGTTAACGTTATTGTCGCCACGTTCGCGTTCGTTTGCTCTTTTATGCGTTGCGGTGCTCATGTTGCGTTACAAGCTCTGTTAACCGCGCGTAATGTGATTGACGCTCAGACGTCAAATATACAAACATTTTGCGACACTTTAAAAACAAAATCATGTTTGGGCCTGCACAAACCACAACGAATCGTATGAACGATTTCGAGGTGGCCTCGCCGCCCGACGATTCCGTCTCTGCGCTGGAGTTCAGCCCGAGTACATTGCAAGTGGCGAAAAATTTTCTCATTGCCGGCAGCTGGGATAACAGCGTGCGCTGCTGGGAAGTGGAACAAAATGGAGCGACGGTGCCAAAATCAATGAAATCAATGGGTGGTCCAGTGCTGGACGTATGCTGGTCGGACGATGGCACCAAAGTTTTTATGGCTTCCTGTGACAAGCAGGTGAAACTTTGGGATCTTGCCTCGGATCAGGTAATGCAAGTGGCGGCCCACGATGGAGCCGTTAAAAGTTGTCATATGGTGAAAGGACCCAACTACACGTGCCTAATGACCGGCTCCTGGGACAAAACGCTCAAGGTATGAGCTTTACATTATTGTTCTTTGACAATTATTCAAATTTTAGCAACTGATTTAAGTTCTGGGACACTCGCACTCCAACTCCGATGATGGCCATTAATTTGCCCGAACGCTGCTATTGCGCGGATGTGGACTATCCCATGGCTGTGGTGGGCACTGCTGGACGTGGTTTAATCATATACTCTTTGGAAAACAGCCCCACTGAGTACAAGCGACAGGAGAGTCCGCTGAAGTATCAACATCGCGCCATAGCAATATTCAAGGATAAAAAGAAGACTCCTACGGGCTATGCGCTGGGCAGCATAGAAGGTCGCGTGGCCATACAGTATGTGAACCCAGTGAATCCCAAGGATAACTTTACATTCAAGTGCCATCGGTCGACAGGCAGCTCAGGATTCCAAGATATCTATGCGGTTAACGACATTGCATTCCATCCCATACATGGCACATTAGTCACAGTCGGCTCGGACGGCACATTCAGTTTCTGGGACAAGGATGCACGCACCAAGCTCAAGTCCAGCGAGGCTATGGACCAATCAATAACAAAATGCGGCTTTAATGCCAATGGCCAAATATTCGCCTATGCTGTCGGCTACGATTGGTCCAAGGGCCATGAGTACTTTAATCCAACAAAAAAACCACAGATATTCCTGCGATCCTGCTACGACGAACTGAAGCCGCGCGTCAACTGATCTGAATCGTATTTTGGATTCAGTCTGAACATGTTCTGCGATTAACAATATCACACATAAATCGTATCATTAAATATAAAGAAAGTACATTCACATAATTGCCTTTTTATTAAACTAAATCACTTAATCTGTTTAATGATCCTTCTTGTCACCCTTACCGTGACTGTCACCGTGTCCATGACCATGGTCACCTTGGCCCTTGCCAATGCCGAGCGCATATTCTACACCAATGGTCGCCAGAAATAAACCAAATCCAATGCCCATGCCACGAAACATGAACGTCCGCAAGCGAGAGGCGTGTGTGCCAAATGCTTTTGGTTCGTAGCGCCAGGCTTCGTTCCTGTGGCAATAGCAATAACAACAGTAATATACGCATTTTTTTCTTAACTGCAGCATTAGCTTACCTCAGCCATGGATCGCTAAGACCTTGACGGGCGAGTGCCTCTTTCACCTCAACTAATTGTGGCACATTCTCCACCTTGTAGATTGATGGATGTGGCACTGTGTAGGGTTCTCCGTGATGTCCACCCATTATTTATTGTGCTTCCGCTGAAATAATCAAAGTTTAATGTTTTTATTGTGCGAAATTATTGACCGAACAGATGTTAACATAGCCCTGCGCATTACATAAGTTGGTTTATGTTTTTCTTCAGCTCTTTTAATCGTTGAAACATATCAAACACAATAACAATGACTTATTAAGAAAATATTTAGCTAAATTATTTCAAAATATGTCGTAAATAGTAAGAAAATAACAAATAATTACAATTATCTACGAAACACACACTCGTCTTGCCGCAATAACAGAAATATGAATACTATGTTAGTTGTAATGTTAATTGATATCGATAGTATTGGCATTAAAAGCGCTAAAAATGCCGCAAGCCGGGCAGTTTTGTTTACAATCGACTTTAACAGTGTGGCAGTGCCGCGAAATGAAATTGTTTTGAGTATTATGTCGGCATTTAAAAACTTAGATATTTATTGAAAAAACCAAACGGTATATTTGAAATATTTATTGATACTTTATTTTTGTTTTGCAATCATTAGAACATTTGTAATTTTTAAACGTGCTTAAGTGAAAATATACATTGTTTATTCAATTTCTGTTGATTTTCGAATTTTTGTTTGTTTGTTTTGTATCCATTTATTTTTCTAGTTATACAATAAGTAATAGTAATAAACATATATATGGTGTTAGGAGTTATATATTAATAGCGTTTTCTTGCTTGCTTTCTTCACACTTTTGCAGAGTTACTGCGATTGCTACAATTAGAAAAGGAAACGATTTAAAGCAAAGGAAAATAGTTATAACAAAATACTGATCTTACGCTTTGCATTGTGTTTGTGTGTGTTTGTATTGTTGTACAGCTAGGTATAAAAACGCATGACTTGCACGCCAGTTAATTATTTAAAATACAATACGATACATATACATATACATTATATATAATATATAGTTGATTGTTTCATATTCGTAAACATTTCTCACAAAGTTTTTATTATTATATTTGTTTTTAATTTTTATGTATTATTGTTGATTCATCGCTTGGAAATGCAGAAGCTTGAACAATCTATCAATATCTCAATTAATTTAACTTTTAACTTGTTTCTACGTTTGGAAGAAACAAATTTTACATATTTTTTCAATTTTTTGCTTAAGTTTTTAGATTGTTTTTTTTTTTCGTGGAAATGCCTCTGAAATGTTTGAATCAAATCAAATTGTCAGCTCTGCAAGTTATTAAGTTTGCTTGTTGAAAAAAATGTTGCCATTATATATCCATTACATTATGTTTGTTTTTCTTTTCTTTGTTTTTATGTTTAGCTGGTTAAATATTGTTACTTGTTACACTCCTTTTTTATATATTTTTTTTTATTTTCATCTTGTTTTGTTGAATCACATTTTTCGAATTTCTAAAGATTAGTATCATAATTTAACACATGTTGCTACAACAATTTAGGTATTTTGAAATCAAATTGTACTTTTGAATTTGTTGTTTAACTTATATATTCCGAACCGGACCGTGCACTATTCACTCAATTTTAGGCACTCTATTCTAGACACTCTCCTCAGCCAGTATCTCGTTGAGCAGGCGATTGAGACTGTCAAGGCCAGTGAGAAATCCGCCATCAGGTCCATGATGCACTGGTGCAGCAGCTGGTGTGGGCAGCATACTGCCATTACGCGGCACAAACGCTGTGTGGGCAAAATCAATGAGACGCACGTCCACGAAGCAGGCTGAATCGTCTGTGGGCGGTGCGGACATATCCAGTGACTTGGAGCCACTCATCAGCGCTGAGTTGCGTGCTGTTGGCGTCTTGGCATCGCTAACACTGTTATTGTTATTATTCTCAGGCTCGGCACTGGCACGTCGCTCCAGCGAGTCTAGCAGGATGCCTGCAAGCAGCGAATTCGATATATTCTCACAGCTGCGTTGCACTGCAGAGATTTTATGGCGCTGCGACTTGGCGGGCGAGGAGACAGCTGAGACGGGTGTTGATAATATTGTGGATTTCTTGGCCTCCCGCGGGTCATCATCATGTGCGGCATAGTGTTCATCGTCGTCCTTGCAGCGCAACCGCTTAACGGCACCTTTAACTGACTTTAGGGATGATGCGCTGGATGAGGCTGGCGATACAATGGACTTGATGGTGGCGCTTGAGTTATTGGCTGTGTGTGGTGGTGGCGTTGTGGGCTCTACCATTCCACTGCTGGCATCGAAAGACTTGTAACGCTTGAACATTGCCTCTGTGGGTCCAATAATGCTGCTCTCGTAATCCGAGCTGCCATCATCGGAGCTATTGTTGCCTGTTGTTGTGAGAAGTTGTGAGAGTTAATAAATGTGTAATTGAAAGATGCCGATTCCTGTAGACTTACATGTCTGACGTCCACTGGCCACTGCTTTGATTTGCTCCGATAGACCAGAGTAATCATCGCTGCTGTTGCTGCTGTAATTCATCCAGGAGTCACCGGAATGTGGCGATGAGGTTGTTACACTGGGCAACGCTGGCTCTGGATCAAGAAATACTGTTTCTTCGGATATTGGAATGAATGCAGGTGTGGCAGCATTGCCATTGCCAATGCTCTTGCCGCCAGCAGCAGCTGCTGCGGCTGCTGCTGATGATTTGTTGGCTGTTGTGGGCAGCAATCCGCAGCTACGCGGTGGTGGCATAACAGACTCTCGCGCCATCTCCTCCTCCTCCTCTTCGTCTGTGGTGGTGTTAGAACTGTTCGCTGTCTGTTTGACGCCGCGTGCAGCTGCCTCAGCAAAGCCACGCTTGTGCAGATGACGTCGCGTGGCAAGATTTAAACGCGAATTGGAGTCATTGGAGGCATCAGCATCGTAGTTGCAGCCATCGGCGCCAGTGCTGCTATTGGTGGCCGAAGCATTGCCGCTATCAACAGCTGCCACAATTTGCAAATCTTCGTCTGTATCTTCGTGTGGTTCCAGCTCATCGCCAGCCTCGTGTCCCGCCTCATCGTCCTCGATGTCATCTTCGTCTATGCTGTTCTCTGGATGATAATCGAATGCCGCGGTTGGCTGCAATGTGGCGGATTTTGGCGTCTCTAGCCAATAATCTAAATCCATGGAGGATGGATGAGCCATGGGATTCTCTTCGTAGCCTTCGTATACAATGAGCAAGGAGCTGTCAATGCGGGCAAGTGTTAGAAAATTAAAACAACAAATGATATTCTCTCTTTTGTTACCAGGAATAGAATCTATAGCTGGACTGCTTCTCGATGACGCGATGCAATTGCAGCAAACGTTGCAGAATCTTGCGTATGACGCGAATGCGCAAACGGAATCCATTGTAGAAGAAATCATGCAAGGCGGTCTTGAAACCCTCTTCGGTTAGTTCGCGACCCCAATACTTGTCTCGCTTGGCGTACTGTTCCAGATCCGCCTGATAGGTCTGCATGCCACAGAGACGCACGCCTAGGGAGCCAGAAGTGCTGGCGGCGCATTTGGCCATTTGTTTGGAACGTTTCTCGGCAGAGGCATCATCGCCATGCTGACGGGTGCCCATCTTCAAGTCCAGAATGCATGGATTACGAAACTGCGATGTTATATTCTCGAGCATCAAGAAATCTGTGAAACGACAACGAAAAAATCTTGGATAAGTTATTAAGTTTCAAAAGAATTAAATGTATTTTATTAGTTCATATATTGGGGTGGTTTTCTGTCCAGGTTTTTGGAGCCAGGGTTCAAGGATACTAACATTGCTTATTGGAGTTGTCAAGTTGCGAAATGCTCTTGATAACATCGGCCGCATTTCCGTTCTTATGCACCTTCATTCTGCAAATAATCCAGTCGAGATTTGTTTGGAATTAATATGGAATCAAGCGAAACAAACAATTTCGTACAATGCTTCAAACCCCATTTAGTAGATGGCACAAAAAATGAGTAGAGAGTGGACCTAAAACAAAAATAAGCTGGAAAGTTCTTCGTTTCGTTTCTTTGTTATAAAAACATCGTGTTGTGTTCCATTGCAAAAGTGACAAACACGCCACCTAGCGACGAGTAGCTGGCAATATTAAGGGATTTTTTTTTTTAGTTAAGGGAAATTCAATTAAATTGTTAGGTACATTCTCTCAATGGAACAGATCATGATGTTGTGTTTACAGCAGCCTAAGAGAAATACACATACACAAAGTAATACTAGTATGATTGTAATTTGCATACCCAAAAATACCCGTTATGTCTGAGAGTGAGAGAGAGAAAGGCGAGTGCGTGTTTGGTTTTTTGTATGCATTGCACAGCACAATCTAAAAACAAAAATATAAATTCATTTCCATTTGTTTGGCTGAATGCAATCAGTCATATGTATAAGGTTGGTGTAAGATGAAAGCTAATATGTCAACATGTTTTTGGGTGTGCTTTTTGCTTTTTTTAAACGTACCTCAATACTTCATCTCGCTTGCGTTTGGAGGCGCTCATCTTTCTAACGGACACAGCGGCAGCATCGTCCCGAAAGCTGGGCGAATAGCGTTTGTCCAATTTGACGCCGCCCATTGAGGTTGCTTGCATAACACCTGAAAATAGAACGGGACCGGCGAGCGATAAGTCTTAATGTTGTTTGTTTCTCGTACTTTCGTTGTGCTTTCTTTTTGTTTTGTGTATGTTAACTTTAATTGTATGTAAGTATGTATGTAGTATGTATGTAGTTGTAAGTATCGTAACTCTTGAAGGTTAGGTTCTGACGCAATATGTAAATGGACCCGATGATGGTTTCGTTGAGACACACAGACAAACAACATTTTGCTCTAATGATAATGAATATCTCTCATTATGTATTAATGTTTCTTATAATTATACTGAAGAATTACCCCCAAAGAAACTAAATGCATTTCGGATGGACTTTCAGTATGATAATACAGATAGATCGATAATGACTTAAGACCTAAGCAGAATTGTGTGCAAATATTAAGAGACTTAGTTTATCAAAACTTGTGCATTAATCTTTAGAAAGATTGTTTTTTTTTTTTTTTTTTGGTTAACCTACACTTAACTTAAAACGATAAAAATACTTATTTAAAGAACTGAATAACTTATTGTATATAGTAAAATATAATGTATATCTTTATATATAAATATATAATAGTAGTATGTGTTTTATTTTCATACAAACCCGTTAAATGCCATTTGTCATTATTGGCTTGCGCTTGCATTTCTAATCGGCTTTCGTACTGTGAGAGTCTCAGAGACGTTCAGTTCCAGAGACAGACAGAGCAGAGTAGAGCAGAGAGAGAGAGAGCGCTGAGCTGAGCTGAGAAGAGCAGAGCAGCGGATCGTTCAGAGATCCGATTAGAGATCGGGCAAGGCGATGACAAAGCAATTCGATATATCGATATATAGGTGAGAGGGGGGTCACAACAGTCAGCACCGATGTGCATTCTGAACAAACACATATATAAAACATAAAAAAAAACACACAGGATTTTTCGTATTCATATTGCAACAATAACAACAATAAAAAAAATATTTGGAGAAAATAATTGCATATTTTTTTTTTTAAATAATATTTTTTTCTTTTTAGTATTTTACGCTGTTCATTGATTTCATTTCATTTGATTTCAGTTCGGTTTCGTTTCGTAACGTTTCGTTACTAGGCTGCTCTCCACAGTTGGTTTGGTTTTCTTTTTGTGGTTCAGCGGTTCTGGTTCAGGTTCAGTTCACACACGGGACAGCGGGCACTTCGAACCTTTGGATAATACGAGCATAGAGCGTAGATACATATGTAGTAGGTAATGGGGCACGCCCCCCAGCAGCAGGTGCTCAAAGGGCGTGCGATTCGAGTTTAAATTTTGTACTTTATATAATAGTTAAAGAGATATATATATCTTTTGCTAAAGAGGAGTTGTATATATATATATTTTTTTTATTTTTTTTTTTTTTTATTTTTGTTTTTTGCGACTTACCCATTGTTGTCACTTCGCTACTAACTAAAAAGTTTCTTACGTAATAAAATATATAGATAGTTTGTAGAGCTTTTTGGGCAGACAATAATTGGGCATTGGGCGGCTATAATATATTTATTTTGTTTCATAATTTTTTTCTTTTTTTTCGTATATTACAAATATTTAAAACTATTAGATATTGGTAAAGTCTTTATTGTTCAGTCTTTATTGATATTTATTTTATTTTTATTTTTGCATCACTTTTATTTTGTGTTTTTTTTTTTTTTAAAATTAAATTTTTTTTTTGTGCATTTATATTTATTTTTGTTATCAATATCAAAGACTTACAAGCTACGGATATCACATATATAGAAAGGAATATAATACTTAAAATAATAATGATATAAGGACAAATACAGAGAAGAGCGCATAATTTTGTTGATTTTGCGAGTTAGTACAAAACAAAAGTTGAATACAGCAACAGCGATTTTTCGATGTGATTTATCATATTATATATTAATTTTTTTTTAATATAATTTCATTTATTTTTGTTTTTTTATTTTCATGTATGATAAAACGAGCAATTAAATTCGAAACGAAAGATGAAACGCGCTTCGATTCGGATGGATTAATTGTTATGGAATATAGTCGGTATCTTACCTTTGTATTTGGGCACAAACTTCTGTATGTCCTGCGGAATGTTCTGATAAAAGTCCAATTCGCGCAAGTTCAGCGGCTTAATCACCGTCGATTGGTTGAGCAGCAACAGGCGCGTATGTCCTCCAACCTGCAAATGGAAATCGATAAATATCGATAAACGTCTAGTTTTCGTTTTCTTAGACATCACACTTATATCTTATCGTTCAAAACATCATGCGACACTGTGATAAAAGCAGTTATTAATCTTTATGAGCTTTGTCTTTGTCAAAGCGTTTAAGCTTATCAAATAGGCGACAGGTTTAAGTAAACAATTGATAGGCAAATCAAAATAAATATATTACTTAGACTTATAGCTCAAAATTCTCGATATGAACTCAGATTAGCGTCAGGCATTATGACAACAAATCTTAAGTAAATACTTGGATTTATGCATTTAAAGTTGAAGTTATTGTACTATATCTTTTGACGCCTTTGCTTTCAGAAGTGTCCGGACGCCAGATGCAAGCAATTATTAAAAAATTGAAGAATGGAATAGTTACCATAGGGGAACTTTTCGTTTTAAGACTTTTGGCATTCGTACGGATCATCTTTGGTATTATGCCAGATAAGCCTAAAGAAAGCGGAGCATGGGAAACTCCATCAGTTATCTTTATAACCGATGATGAAAGGCCAATGACCTCAGTAACGTCTAGCCTAGGACACACTCCCAAAAAGAGAGCAACAACAAGGCATCGATCAACATTGGGTGCAACAGCAAAACGCCAAACGAAAATTCAAGTTATAAAGCGAAAAAGTTCCAAAATTGTCCAAGAGCCAAGGCATACAACAGCCAAAGGCATTGTGAATCTGTCATCGGGCACCACACTAACATGTAATGCTGACCACGAGGGTCGCCTGCTGCTAAAGACAAATCTAGAGCTTGCTGTCGACAAGCTATTCGAAATGCTCTTCACCAGCAAATCGAACTTTCTAACTGAGTTCCATAGGATGCGCAATACCAAAGAACTACAAATGGGCGAATGGCATCAGGGCCAGAATGGCGAGAAGAGTCGTGTGGTAAGCATGATTGTTGCCTTGACGGCAAACATTGGACCCAAGTCGGCTAAGGTTATCGAAAGTCATACGATGCGCGCGTGTAGCGCCAAGGGTGAACTCTACTCCATAGATGTGGAGAGTGTTAACGAGGGTGTACCACATGCCGATGTCTTTACAATCTTCATACACTATTGTTTGGCACGTTCAAATAATAATACTACGGATGTCCAGGTCTTTGGCAATGTTAACTTTATTAAGTCTACTTGGGCCGTTGTCAAAGCGTTTATTACGAAGCATTCGTATGAGGGAATGGCTGAATTTTTTCATTCATTAAATGCAGAATTGGTCAAGGAGGCCGACAAGAAGAAGGCACACTAATGAAATATAAAGTATATATAAGAAAAATAAATTGTGTTCATTATTGGTTTACCTGATTGGAAAGTGGATGAAGTGCAACCTCATCTTCATTGTCCAGGAGATCCTTGCTGAGTTGTTGCGATGTTTGTTGCTGCTTTGACTTGTTGCTGCAGCTATCTGCTGTTGATTGTGAATTGTTTGATTCGGAGCATTGTCGCAGCCACGTTGGATGTACCTTGTGGGCGGCGCCACTCGACGCTGTTGCTGCTGCTTGTGGTGGGTGGGGGGGATGAGAGTCAACAACAACAATCTGCTGTGATTTGGTGGGTGTGTTGCTGCTAACAGATAGTTGCTGTAGATTGGCAGTTACCAAAGTGCTGCTGCTGTTGTTGGTGGCATTGATTGCATTGCTACTGCTAGCGGCAACATGTTGCTGTTGTGACTGTTGCTGCTGTTGTAGGAAATTGGAGCCGCTGGCAAATTGCAGCTGTGATTGCAATAGGCTTAAACTAGTTGAGATTTGTGCAACCAGCTGCTGTTGTTGTTGTTGTTGTTGTTGCTCCTGCTGTTGGTGCTGCTGCTGTTGTTGTTGATGTTGTTGTCCATGGATGTCCTGTTGTTGCTGCTGTATATTTGGAACATGCTGCTGATATGACGACAAGTCAGAATCTCCCATGCCCCAATCCCCCAAGAAATATACCATTCCCTGCCGCGTCAAACAGTTTAACAAGTTCTTTGTTGTTTGTTATTGTTGTTGTTGATGCTGCTGCTGCTGCGGCTGTTGTTATATATCTCGTTGCTGTTGTGGTTTGTATCTGGAAAAAAATAAACATAAATTTCATTACAATTGGGTTAAACGTGTGTTAAACGATCGATTAAAGAAAAAAACAGGTTTTGCGGCAAGTAACACGCAACTCGGGTATTCTAATATACAGTAAGCGACATTAAGCTACACTGTAAACATGAACAATTCGAATTGATTCGAATGTTTCAAATGTCAAAAGCGTTTCAGAGTTCAATGTCATTTCCTCATAGGAAAACGCAATACAAATGGAAATCTTATCTTTTCCGGTAACGATTGAAATGATTACATTATTCATTGATTACGTCAACGATGTTGAAGGCACAGAAGATCGGTGTGTGGCAAGGATTCGCTAACTATTTGCTTCGAGAAATTGCTAAAGCAACAATTTTGTGTGTCAAAAAATAAAAGTGTTCAAACAATACGTCAAATATGAGCTTCAAAAGCGAGTTTAGGTGAATCACTTTACTATTATCAACAAGTTACTCATAGCAACAATGCTCTACTACCAAACAATTAGATCAGTCGATGAACTCATTATATATGAGACTAGCGTAATATAATATTCAGTGGTGCATGGTGCATTTTGAAAGCGTAATCGCATCACCTACTATTTAGATGATCCACTTGGCTAAGCCACAATCAATTCAATCTGTCAACCATGAAACGTACGGGCCTTTCTACTATATTAAAATATATTATTTGTAAATATTAGAGGCGTTTAATTGAATTAAATTATGATTGCTTTATTTGTGGTCAATCAGGTCTGTGCCACGTGTTATATGGGAATGAGAAAGCTGATCGATCATATGCTATAAGCTATATATGCTGGTTCACAGTGCAGTTATTATCAATTGGGCGCAAATGTTAATTGAGTTCTCGTTTGGTAAATTGCAATTTGTGTGAGTGTGTGAAACAAATTAAACATACGATCTACAAATTGCGCATTCTGTCTGGGAACACACACACACACCTCCTACCCCTCTTCCACTGCACGCCCACACACCCTACTTTCAAATATCAAATGCAAATAAAATTATTATAAAGATGGCAAACAGAATGTTTAATGCATACTTCCCAGCTTGTAACTACTTATTTGTATATGTATCTTTTGGTGTGTGTTTTGTATCTTTATCTAGCAAATATGTGCATATGGCTAATTACGTTAGAGCCTAGTTACAGACCAGACGGCGCGACGCTTTTTAATGGCTGCTACTGCTGGGAAAATAATAGTTTTATTAGCTATTCAGCTAGCAATTGAGTTATGAATATCTAGAGATAATAAAAAACGCATCAACTTGGGGGAACTACTTGAATGTTTATGACGAATATAATCTTTTACTCGATCAGTTTAAGTATGTAATCAGAGAGGTGTCATTAACATTAGCTTCAAACAGTCAACGTTCGGGCATTGTTCGCATGTCTGTTGACTGATCCAAAAATGTTGTTTTGAACTCAATGCGCACCGCTTATCTGTTTATTTATGAACTTAAATATTTTGTTATTGTTGTTGTTTACGTATTGTTGACTGGTCAAAGATTCCGTGTCTCAGGTGTTTTTGTATTTCTTGCCATTTATTTTAAAACTTAAACCTATTTTAAGAGCGCAAATAGCATAAGTGAATGCGTCAATTGAAACTGTCAGTTGCTGAGCTTAAAAACACGGAAAACATTTAAGGCCTGCCGGCGTTCGGTGTCGATTGTGGCTGGAGAGGGTAGGGTATAAATAATTGGGCACTTGATCAATTGAATCATTGCATTAATTGTCAAGTGATTTTATTTTATATACCAAAACTTTGCACTGCACTTTTCACAGAGAGAAAGCCGCAACTGCGACGCAGACGAAAATGGAGAGAGAGAGAGAGAAAAGAAACAAAGAAAGCAAGAGATGGTTGCCTAGCGCGCTGAGTCAGAGCAATTAGAACATGCGAGAAGGCTGCACATGGAAGAAAAGTGTATTAAATAGAAAACAACAGGTAAAAATGTTAACAAAAGTCAAATAGCTTTGCTCACAAACTTATGCATAGACTATTTTGCTCAGTGCAATAGTAACATCCTTATCAGTTGTTAGACAAGATCAGACTATTGGTTTTACCGCGCCTCACTAAAACTGGGCCACAAACAAACCTCTCTTTTTGATGGCAACCCAACCAAAAATGAAAGTAAACAAACGATGAAATTTCCCATGGCTCACATGCCTGTGTATTTTTGTGTGTGTGTTTGTGCTTTATATATTCAGATATGTATGTATGCCTGTGTATATATGGCCCAAAAGTGGGTCAAAGCGTCGCAAGATATAGGAACAGTGAAACAGAACGGCAAATAAACAGTTGCTTTCTGTTTGTCTGCAAGTTGAGCCTACGAAACAAATGTTATGCATCTATGACAGAAAGTTGAGGCGGAATCAAAATCGAAATCAAAATCAAAACAAAGCATTCGTATTCAACAATAACAATAACAAACGCGTAATAGTATTAACAAAATACGATCGAATACAATAAAAGCATACAAAATCAGCTTGGAGACAAAACGTAATACATATGTATATGCAAATGTATATGTATGTAGACACCTTTGTTAATGCATAAACAAATATACATATTTGCATATAGTCGGAGTAGCTAAGATAATACCTCGACTATATGTTATACCCGGTAATAGAAGCGCAACGTTTCATTTTTATATTTTTTAAAGTATTTGACAATACAACAAAGAAACTTTTTCATTTCTCTTTGTTCTAAAACGTAAAATCGAAAGATATTTAATGTTATTAATTCATTGCTTTGCTTAACGAATGATAACAACTTTCACACAAAATAAATCGAAACATTTCACACAATCAATAAGTTTCCGAAAGAAAACTACATCCATGTGATCTCAATAAAGTTTAAGCAAATTGTTAAGCAAATGTTAATTTAAATCATTTAGCACAATCCCAAGATCAAAGCCTTTGCTCACATTAAGATATCATCATAAACACGAGATCAGAAGTTATAATAAATTTAGGTACATATATTCCATTAAACATAGGTAAAGTTTTATGTACGAGCTGTGATGTGAGTGTTTGTTTGTTTGTGTCCAGCCGCATGTACATACATACATACATATGTGCATATAAATGGAAAAATTTTGAAATTGGAACAAGCGTAAATAAATCAAAACAGCGGAACAAAAAGGCAGCGCCTATTACGGACTACTGTGTATGGTATGTGTAGGCTTGTGTGTGTTTGTGTGCGTGCAAAGCTGCTGATAACGGAAGGTGGGAGAAGTGAGAGCGAAATGCAAAAGGCAGGAACAACAATGAACAGGCAATTCTGTCGAGCGCTTGGAAACAACAAAGACACAAAGTGGGAAACGAACTGAAGACCTTATGGCTAGACAAAGGGAAGAATAACACATGGACGGACTAACAGAGATAAAAACAAATTTATGGATAATTCTAATTACTTAAGAGAACACATAATTCTGAAGAAATTGTCAGCGAGTTCTCTTGTTATTACTAGAAATGTTTTGATGAATTGCCATTATCTTATCATGTTGTGAAATTTTAACAAGCAGAATAATAACAGTTATAAACAGTCATTTTATTGTGTGGCAAATACGTACGTACGTCATCTAATATAAATAATTCATTGCAAAACTCCCCAGACTATTAGAGGCCATAATTAAGATTTAATTATTTACGCCGCAAATGAATAATGGAAATGAAAGCCATATCTTCAACTGTAGCGAATGCGATAAGAAAAAAGAAACTGCAATAAGTTATAGTACTATATATGTAATTAATTCAATATGATTATTAGTCATGCTTAAGGAGAAGAGCCTAAAGCGATATTCGTTTCTGAAAGGATCTTAAATGCATGACCTCACACTTAAATTTCAAATTTTTGAGTTTTTGCTTTTTAAGCGGTGAGTTCGCCGAATTTGTGCACACTTTACAAGATTATTTTGTTGCCAAAAAAAAAACCTGAAACAAGTCTCAATAAATGTGTTAATTATGTATGCAGACTGACACACACACACACACACACATTTATACAAAAGCAGACAGATAAGTAGATGGATAAGCATACACACGCTTGCTTCATTTTAGATTTCTCATATCATAACAAAAAGCAGCTGTGGTAAAAACATGAAAAACATTCGATGTCGATATCGATGACAATGACGACAAAAACAGCAGTTGAAGAGCAGATAAAAAACACGTACTCATAGCAACAACAACCATAACAACAACTTAAATAACCCTATTCAAAACCAGAGATCAAGACAAATAGCGAAGCAGCAGCAACAGAAGAAACAAATAAGAAAAAAGCAAAATTAAACGAAACGACTCTTGAACTGACGATTCGAGTTGCTGCCGCTGGCTCTCCCTCTCTCACTCTCTCGTTTTATGGCTCTCTGTCACTCCATCTCTCCCACACTCACTCACTCTTTCAAGCTGTCACTCTTTTACGGTTGCTCTTGCATTGCGTGGCCCGTTGCTGCCCATTTTTTTTTCGTCGCCGCCTGCTCTTTACTTAGGCTATTTTTACAGCACACACATCAAAAAATTAAATAAAGTTCACTAACACAAGCGCGCATTCAAGCAAGCAACGACACAAACACACACACACACATTTGCAAAGGGCACGCAACAGAGAAGAAAAAAGATTTCTAAACGTTTTCAGTTTATGAAATTTACCTTTTTGTAGACACTTTGCAGTTGTTCAATTAATTTAATTATGTTTTGATTCAGTTTTCATTCATTTGCATGTGCACACAAATTTCTCAATTCAATTTTCAACATTCAATTTGTATGTGAAAAATTTTACACGCACACACGTACATATATATAAGTAAAATTTATATATATATATGCGACTGGGTGGGGGAGACCAGCCAGAGCACAGTTAAACTTTGGCGTCTGCTTTGCACTTATTGATGTACATACATATAAATGTAATACGTATAAAAATTGAGCTTCTCAATTAAATTTGATTTTCTCACACGCGTGTTATAGGCTTATTTTGCGCGACTTGCACTTTATCTAAATTATTTTTCCTGTTTTTTCAAGCGTTGGCACGTCCGGTTTGAATGAGTGGAGAGGCTAAACTGAATGCAAGCAAAATACATTTCAGATGCTACGGCCAGGCAGAATGTTAGCAGTGCCAACGACCGAATCACTATCAGAAAGAGCGAGCTAACCATATATCACCACAACACTTGTTCGTCGACCGTCGACCGCAGCTGTGTGTGCGAGCAGCAACACATGCTGCACTCCATTCGCTCTCTCAGATACATTTTGACAGCTGCTTGCTCGCTACTCAGATACTTTTTGAGCAGCGCTCTTTGGCTCTTTTTTTAAGAGCGCTGACGAGTGCATTTTGGATGCAAAGTGTATTTATAATAAATCCCGGAAGGATAGATATTAAATCCAGGTTGAACTACATTAAGACTGTCAGTGTATTTGTATCTTTCAAGCATACGGTTGGCAAGAGCAAGCGCATCTTAAAATAATGAATGCAACTAAGATATTTATTTACTTGCTGAACTCTCATCAAAATGCAATAAAAAAAAATTTGATGGCACTCCCTATAAATCTAATCTAAGTTGTATCTACAATTAGATAACAATAACAATTCGGATTAACTCCTTCAACAGGCCTACGAGTATAAATAAATCTTTATGGCAATTATTTTTTCCTTACCAATAAAAAGCAACAACAATAACAAAACATTTACCAACGGAAGCTTGCCACCTTCTATGCCCTCTCCAAAAACGCCTGCAAAGCTTCCGCGTCTTCACCTTTTCTTTTTCTTATTTCTGTGAAAGGGGAAAACCAATTAACTTGTCGCCAAAAACAAACAACAGCAGCAGCAGCAACAGACAATGGGAAATACAGAACAGCTGTTTGCTAACAAGCAGCCAAGTCTTATCGTTTATATCTTATCAACCGCCAACACATTGGCCCAGGTGAGTTCATAATCAGTAACGGGCCTTCTCTTGACTTTCTTGACGGATAGCTGTTTGTTTGCAAGTTATAAATGATATACTATCTACGGTACAAAGCTAAAAAGTTTTTAAATACATACATATATAATGCCACACCTTAAATTATTTGTACTATCACTTGACTTTTCATATGCCATGCCAAGAAATAAAACTCCCCCAACAGCACGAAAAAGAGCTTCTTAAACAATGAAGAAAAGATTCAAATGACGTGCTTGCAGATACAATTTCAATTGCATGAAAGGTGTGTCTTTTGCCCCGTCCAAACATGCCAAAAAAAATAATAATAATTATAAGAAAATCGCGTGAGTCGACAAGTTCTAAGTACAATTCGTCTGCGTCACTTTTGATATTTTGGCACATTCCGAAAATATCTTTTGAAAAGGGGGCAAACATAAAATGTATTGTCCTATTGTTAAATGTCAATGGTTATATTGTGACGCAATAATTTCAATTTTTAGCATTACAGCGTTTAAAAATAGAAATGCCGCGAGACAAATGGCAAGGCGTAGGCAGCTGATAAAAAAATGAATGAGAGCGAGTCTGTTGACAAAAATAATATAAATCAGAGCCTTTAACCTTGAGCAGATAACAGCAACATCATCAATGCTTGTCTTTAGATTGTGTGTGAATATTTAATAAGCATAACTTTTCACATTTAACATTAAAAGCACACTCAAGGCTCTAACGATGTTGGAAAAGGAGGAAGAGAAGCTAGTCGCCCCCTGCACTGCAGCATGATTTATTCAGTTTAGTCACTGTTGCTGCAGCTTCTACTGCTGTTTTTGACCCTGGACAAGCACTCGGCAGCCAAGTGGGCGCCACTAGAATTGCTTGCCTCTTTTCGCCATTGTTGCCTGAATTTTGTATCCTTGACACTGACATTGACTTTGAATGGAGGCCATAGTTGCTGCTGCTACTGCTGCCCCTACTACTGAATCTTTCAAAAGCAAATTGAGCGAAATTAGAGATGACAAAAAACAAAAAAATCGTCGCTTTTGTCCTTTCGTGACTGAAAGCAACTGTTACTGTTAACTTTCGATATGTTCGAGAGGTGAATTTGTGTGTGAATAACTGTAGATTGTGATTATCACAACAAAATTGTCCACGTTACTCATTTGTGTTGAAAGGTGAAAGTGTTGTAATATGATTTTGTTGATTAAATAGAATAGAATAGAATTTATTTGTGTTTACATTTTAACAAAAACTGTTTTGTGTGTGTCGAACTCAAAAGTTATAAGCTATATTTTTTATTTTATTTCATTTGTTATATTTCTATTTATTTTTGCGCTTGCTGTTTAGTCATCATTCAGCCAATTTGGTTGACAGCTGGCTGTAAGGCTAAAGAAAACTGTCAATCAAAAGTAAGTAGGCGAGTTAGGCAGGGTAGCGGGGAAATCAAATGCTGTCTGTGGAAAATTGTGTCAATCTGGGAAACAAGTACAAAATAGATTATTCATACTTGAGGGCAAATTGAAACAAATGAATAAACTTATACAGTCGAATTTCCATAAAACGAACTTCCACCAGTCGAATTTTCCCTATAACGAACTTTTTTTAGATTCGTTGTATGGACTGTTTAAATTAAAAAAAATGTTTAATGGAACCTGCGAAAGCTTTTTGTGTGAACATAATGAAGGAAGGTTTGAATGGTTGGTTGAGTGCCTGATAGGCAAGCCCCCAATCCTCCCTCCACCCACCACACACAAACTTTTTATAGTGCATCTCAAGGACACACACACACACTGTCAAACAGGTAAGGCTTGCCCAAGGCTATGTTGCAGGATATGCTCTCTTACTCTTCCTCTTTTTCGCTCTGTGGCATTGGGCTGGCATTAGTAAATTAAAGCCTTGCAAGCCATGGGCGTAGTCAACAGGGCTGTGACATAAGCGTTTTATATGCAAAATGCTTTTTGCACTTAACGAATCCGAGTCAAACTGCGCTCAAGTTTATTCAAAAATATGATAAGTACTGTCATCCGATCCGTACCATTCGGTCATATGCACTAATCAGCTTGAAAAACTGAGAAGTCATTTGAACAGACCGATGGAAATATGTCCATTGCCTTATAGAGAAAACGAAGTTTTCATTATTCCAGAACACTGCAATTTGATTCAATTAATTCAATTCTCCTTCCAATAATTTAAAACTGTTTAGTAATAAACTCTGTATTACGAATTATCTCTATGGAAGTTCAAAGGTATCTAAAAATCATGATTTTTGTAGTTCAGCAATATTTAGCTTAGAACTGGAACTACTTATAATATATACGACATTGACATTGCCCCAATGATGTATTTCCCAAGAATATAAGAAAACAACAGAAAGTCACCTATGCGTGCTGCAAAGCAATTGCTTATTGTTTGCTTTTAATTTGTACTCGCTTTCGTGTGTTGAGTACAGTTAGAAATTTCCATTCCCATTTGACAGTCAATTTCAGTGCCAGTTACAGTTACCCAGTTCCAGTTCGTGCCTGTCTGTCTGGTCGGTTTTAGAAACAGTTGGGCTTTTGAGCGGGCGGGCGGTGCTTCTATAAGGGAAAGGGGTGGAGGGGGGGAGGGGTTTATTGAAAACACGCGCTCAACAGCGTCATTTAATTGAAAACAGTACGCTTGCAAGGCAATTGAAATGTTTTTTTTTCTTTATTATTGCAATAACAATAAATATGTGTTTTTTTTTTCTTACCTATTGTTGTGACTCACAACAAAAGCAATAAATTAAAGTGAATAAAAACAAAACAAACAAACGAATATCAGCTGCTTTTAATTTAAGTTATTGTTGATATTGATATGGTTGTAGTTCCCATTCATTCAATCAATCAATCAAAGGCAAATTTGCATTTTATTGTAAATGGGTGGATAAGGAAATATTTTCTATACTAAAATCTATTATATCAATTGCCAATGTCAATAAAAATTAATTTAATAGTTCTTAATAGCTTTAACAAAATATCAAAGAACTTAGTAAAGGCTGTAAAATTTATTATGACGAAGAGAAAAAATATTTCCATATTTTATTTTCAGAAAATTTCAAAAAAACTTTATAATATATAGCTAAATGACTCTTAAATTTCATATTTTTGCTACATTTGTAATGACAAATGTGACTCATATGTTCCCTACTGAATTTTTCATTAATGAGAAACGTGCTTTAGCCATTTTACATATATAAATGTATATTATATTAACCAAAAACATAAATATAGAACATAAACGACGGCTGAATCAAAAGATCTGACAAATCTGAAAGCACAAACACTTTTCGCCAAATATTTTAAATGATATTCAAATGATTTTGATTGAAAATATTCAAGTAAAAAGCTGATGACACTTCAATATAGTATCTATAAGGTAGCATCAAAAACTTTCGTTTCAAAAGACAACATTGGCCCTGACATTGAAAGGTGGCTAAAATACAAAAATTCGAGACGAAATGAGAAAAGTATTTTCTCTTCGGGTATTGCGCAAAATTCAAGCTATTTACTTTGTGTCATGAAAATTCTCGATTAAAATTAAGCAAAGTTTAACAGACGAGAAAAAATCGTCACACTTCTTGCTCAACGGAACAATGGCCACGCGTTGAACCCGTGAAATACGCCGTATTTGCTTCCGCCTTGAGTCTAGTGGTTTGGTAGAGGAGGGGGAATGGGAAGCAGAGCATTGGCCAAGCGCCGGGATACGAAGCAACAAATGAAATAACCAATTTGCCAAAAAGCCGGCACATTTGCTTGGTAATTTCGTTTACCATCTTAATTTCAAAAAAAGAATACAAGTATATATATATATTTGTATATTTATATTTATATATATAAAATATACTATATATAGAGAAAAAAGAAAGCACTGACCATGCCAAACGATTGAACAAATGAACTTTATTAGCAGCTGTTGCCAACTTATACCAACACAGCAATGAAAAAAGAATGTTGGCCCAATGCCAATACCCTATATTCATGCCACCAAATGCGCCCCCAAACAAGGCCGAATACACTCATCATTTGATCACAAAACTGTGCAAAACTATTTGAACAATTTGGGATTTTCATAAAACTGGACAAAGCAAATCACAATAAAAAGTTATAAGTAACTCAAGCAAGCCCTAATAAGTAGACTATACTAGCTTAAGCTTCGTTTAATATGACAAACTAGAAGCACATAAACAAAAAACGTGTTGCACCCACATGACATCCAAAAAGATAAATGCTACAAATAGATAAATGCTAAACATTCTTATGACCACCCAGTAAGTGAGCGGAATCAATGTCAATAGCACATGCCAAAAGCGAAACAGTGAGAAGGAACGTGTGTCACCTCCCACACACACCAAAGCGCAACAACCGTTAGGCATGTGGTTGCAGTATGTCTGTTTTATATAATCTCTTCATCTCTTTTTAACATATGTAAGAAACACATGCATTTAAGTTTTTTGCCAACCTGTGTGCGAGACACGCTACTAAAAATAATGACACCAAAATCTACAGCCAGACTATAATAATATTTGTGTACTCAAGCACATGTAGATCAAGTTTAATTCAATGCCAACGATAACAAAAATAAATAAGTACAAGAAACAAAGGCAAAGCTGCAAGATAAAGAAAAACAGAACTTACTCGACTACAAAACGCTATATAAAAATTCTGAGCCGATAAAATTTGTATAAATTGTTGCTGAAAACATAAATAAAGAATATATTGTATGTGCTATAACGAAAAACCAAAATCTTTATAACCAATGTAGAATAAGTCAAAGTTTGTTAACAAAATAAAACAATGTAAGAATCATATGGTGTGAATTGCATAAGCAAAAAGGAAAATATTGTTGATGTGTCTGCAAAAAAAGCAACACACAAAGGTAAAAAGAAATAAAACTAATGCGAGCTAAGCACTCGTATTATTGTTATTGCCGTACGACACCAAATGCAATGCAATTTTCTTATAAATACTCAGTTCTTTTTCTTTTTCATTTACGTCAATGGCAACAACGCAGACAGCGTTGCAAAACAAAAAGGGGGCGGCACTCGCTCGATTCGAGCAGAAATACTCATAAATACAGAACCTACATCAAAGCAGCATACAACGCACTGTATGTGTACATACGTAATCGTTTAGCCGCGAATGATCTATTGCAAACCGTTCCCAATTGAACTGAAACGAACTGAATACTGTGTAAACATTGCCAGATCGCTTTCGGTTTCTTCCGACAAGGCAGAGCGTAAAGAATAAGAAGAAGAAAAATGCTTTGCTCAAAGAGATTTGATGACATATAGAAAAAGCTGCTTAGTCAGCATTAAGACATCATCATGAATGAGGTTGAGGGGGAAACTTTGATATTTGCTTTTGTTTTTCACAAAATTTATTGTTAAATGCGAAATATACACAAACATATATACGAATGATGAATGTAATTGGCACATTAGGCATATTTCTGACGATTGAAATGGATTGTGAGGATTTAAGAATGCAAAATTGTATGGAAATAGTTATGGTTAGCAGGAAAAATGATTTTGATATGTTTACTTTGCTAGTTCAAATACTAAAAATTCTCAAAAATACACATCTCAAGAAATAAGCTAACAATTATTTCGAATGATATGAACAAAGTGACATTTAAGCGCCAGCTGTTTATCATTTATAATTTTCATTAAAAAAAAACAAATAAATAATGATTCATAATATTAAAACCATATGACGCTATTAAAATCATTTTTCATGCTTATAGCACGTATTTTGGCACGATTCTGCTCTGAAATTATATGCGTATAATTTTAATGAGCATACTTAGCATTCAATTATTATAATTAAAGGTGTTTTAAGCAATGGTAATTCCAAATGAATTCACAGAGAATTTTATTTTGCATTTAGTATATTTTTTGTGGCATTTTGTATCAATTAAATTTGATATAATTTGGCAAGTGAGGCAAATATTTAGTTCTCATTATTTATTCAATTTTGCCAGCACTCAAAATACTATATTCTATATTAAATATACTACATACATATGTATATCTAAGCACTTGTTAAAATTTTTCATTTCTCTTTTCGACTGCATTTATAAAGTTCAAGGACGGCCCACTAAAAATTCCATATTGCAAGAATAGTATTTATTCAACGAAATGGCACACAGTTAAATAACTCGAACATGAATAATTTTTCCTGGAAAAATGACCAAAACAGTTGATATGGCCATTTATGCCATTTCCAGATAACTAATTAATTATGCAAATGATGTCATGTGAAGCTCCTGCTGCGAATATTTCCTGACCACTTTTGTTTAACATTATTGATTTTTTTTTAGTCCACCTAACATGTAAATTATACAGCTACCTCCACATTGCTTTTATAAGTAAATGTTTCCTTAGCTCCACGCTTATTATTCGGAAGGTTACGCACTTAATGCTCTGATTTCCTGACGGAAACTCCCAACTTATCTAATCGGGTGTATGTTGTACGATAGAGGCGACAAGTCATAAATAAAGATACCGTAAGTGGATACGCAAAAAGTTGTTTTTTGCTAATTAATAATAATTATCAAACTGGACAATAATATTGACATTCGAAGCTTAAGTGTACCCTTTAGTTTATCATTTGATAATTATATACATACTAAATAGATCCACTTATAAAAGATGAATAAGCGTTTGTTCAACTTACATTAGTTTGCAAATAAACAAAGTAAATCATATTGGTTGGTGAAAACTAGAAAACTTTACTTTGTAAATTTGTTGCGCACTAAATGACGCATGCCCCCGCATGACTGCGTTCCCAAAACCAAAAACCCAAGACAACGATAACAAACCGCCCCAGTTTGAACTGCGTCTTCTTATTTTGGCATTTTCAGCTTGCTTTTTGGGGTGAATTCAATGTTAGTTAGTCATTTTGCAAACTGTTGTTGTACTTGGCAACAGAGAAATTGTGTTGAAAAGCAATTTAAGTATTCAATATAATTCAGCTATAATCGTTAAGACTTTAGTTTTACCATATTTTCGTTAAAATTATTTATGAGCTTCATTATTAACTAACAGACTTGCTTTAATTCCACACAATACCCAATCGACAGCAAAAGCTAATTCTAATACTTAAAGAACTTATTGTAATACCCAGAATAATAACTAACCGGTTCGACATGTGTCTCTCATTAATATTTCGATGAACAATGTGTAGGAAATCATGATATAATTGGATACTTTCTGCATTTACGCGACAATAATTT
The DNA here is from genome assembly GCA_018904305.1 of Scaptomyza montana. NCBI lineage: Eukaryota > Metazoa > Arthropoda > Insecta > Diptera > Drosophilidae > Scaptomyza > Scaptomyza montana. The sequence continues at coordinate 1,809,726 of JAEIGR010000005.1, read as the reverse complement.
ATAATGTTTTGTCGGGGTTTTTTTTCCCCCGGTTTATATCAATTGAATAGAAATTATATGTGTTGCAATCATCATAAGAACGGAAACAACAGTTTAGATATAAATGTAGTTATTGAATTTTATTTTTGCATTTAAAAACAGTTTTTCATTTTATATTATTTTTGTTTTGTTTAAATGTTAATCAATGCCCAACAATGAAAACCAAAGCCGTTTAAAATTTGAGTCTAAAAAATATCCAGAAACTCGCCACTGGGGGAGGGGATGGGGTTGCGTATATTAGCCGCAACGTATACCTTATAGACAAATACAATATACAATAGAGTATTCCATAGCCATCTATTTTGTGTTGGTTTTCTTTTGCTATTTTTCATTTTTCCTGTTGTTTTGTGTTGCCTAAATCTAAAACCTTATGTCTAAAACGGCATTAATTAGTTTAGTTTAGTTTTATTATTATTATTAGTATTTTACAATATAATGCGTTCCGAGTACTATGAATCAAGAACTCTACGATTGACAGACAACTAGGATTGCAATAAGTGTGCTAATTATAAACTATGTATGTATATGCCTAGGGTGAAGTATAAAAATATATATATGTATATATATATAGATGCTTATGTACGTAAAAAATGTGTATAAATCTAATTGCCTGGGGCTAAGGGTTTTTACACGCCGAGCAGGCACTCGGCAAACTGCCCGGGCTACGCTTGCGTCACAAAATACATCTCACCCGACGAACCAACGACAACGGCATGTGTATCACCTGGCCCAGCACTGCCGCCGAGGGCATTTGGAGCAGCTGCAATCATGCTACTCATATCGGACATATCGGTGCCATTGCTAACAATGCTAACGGCACCACTGAACGCAGCATTTGATCCTGTTGCACTAATCAATTGCTCACTGATCACATTGCTGCCATGATCCGTTGTCTCCACATGCTGTTGCAGCCCATCGATATTGACATACAACGTCGAACACTCTCCACACTTGTATAACGGTTCCACACAGTCGGGATGCTTGCGTTCGACGTGCCAGCGCAGATTCGCCGCATTCGAGAAATTCTTGCGGCAATTGCCAACGCCACAGCAATAGGCTCGCTGCTGATGCGTCTGTCGATGCCTGTAAAGTATCGCTTTGGATTTAAATGTGCGATTGCAAATATTGCACACTGGTGTACACGTCTCTGCATCGTGCGTCTTCATGTGCATGCGCAGCATTCCCGGGCCCTTGAAGCTCTTCAAACAGATCTCGCATTGTGGCTGCTTCTTGCAATTGGCTCGTATCCAGTTGGTGTGCGAATGCATGTGATTCTGTAGGCCCTTGAATTGCCGGAACTCTGTGCTGCACAGATGACAGATATAACGGCCTGAGCCCAATGGTGATGTATGCTGTCGTATAAATTCCGTCACCAGATTCGCATCAATCTCGTAACTATCATCGGCGCCGGCTGCAGCTATGACCGAAGCTGTCTGAACCAATTGGCGGGAATTGGCTGCTGCCAATTTGCTACTAATTGTGGGTGGACTATGCTGATGATTGCAGGGCTGTTCTATTAGTTGTTGCTGGTTATTATTATTATTATTGTTGTTGTTGTTGTTATTGCGACGCGCACGTTTTGCCGAATGGGGCGTGGGACTGGGTGTATTGCTGACATTTAATGTAAGCGAATCCTGTCTAAACTCAACGACAGCATTTTCTAGTGACAGACTGTGCAAATCGACATTTTGCTGCTGTTGTTGCTGCTCCTGCAGTTGCTGTTGCTCCTGCAGTTGTTGATCTTGCAACTGTTGTTGCTGCTGCTGCTGTGCCTCGACATCGATGAAGGCTTGCTCAATATCACTGGCGCTTACATCACCATCGGGTGGCTCCATTATTGCGTAGTGCAGCTCATCATCGACATCGCCCCCGAGTCCGCCATGCTCCGGTTCATCGGTTATATACTCGCAGTCATCCACTGTCGTCATATCATCAACATCGCCATCCATTTCGCCTTCACCATCGTCGAGCATGTCTTCGTCGTCGAGTTGGATTTCTTCAATGATGAAATTATCTTCGTCATCATCCTCTGGCTTAACACCATCCTCGTGCTGCAGCAGCTGCTCATCAAAGTACTCGTCATGCTCTTGCTCTTGCTCCTGCTCATGATCCATATCCTGATCATGATCTTGCTCTTGGTCCTGTGTGTCGCTTTGTGTAAGATCCTCATCGATGAGGACCTGATGATGATGATGTTGATTATGCTGCTGGTGCTGTTCCTTGAGAAAATCCTGCTGCTGATCATCATCGAGTACTATCGTCTCGAATGTATGGCCCTTGCCATCCAGCTGCTCATACACCTCATCCAGCTCCTCATCATCCATTTCACCATCATCCAGCAATTGTACATCTGCATCGGCTAAAGATCCAGCACCACCAACACTATTCGTCGTGCATATCTCTTGCGCCGTTGTTGTCGGCGCTGGCGCCATGGCGCGCTGTGAAACAAGCTGGACTAGCTGTAGCGTCTGTGTGCCATTTGGCTGCTGGACAATTTGCAACGTTTGACCGTTGGGCGCTTGTAGCAGCTGCGGTAGAAATTGCGCCTGTGCTTGCGTCGCATTCGCATTTGTTGTTTGCTGGCCAATAATCTGAGCCAGCTGCGGCGTCACAATTTGTGTGGTTATAAACTGGCCGTTGGGCAAAAGGATTTGCTGTTGCGTTGTCGTTGGCATCAGTTGCGCCGGCGCTGGCTGCAGCGTTGGCAGCTGTATCTGTTGTAATTGCTGATGCTGTTGTTGATGTTGTTGTTGGTGCTGTTGGTGTTGTTGGTTTAACAGTGGTGGTGGGGGTGGTGCTGGCTCAGGCAGAAGTTGTGCTGCCTCTTGCTGTTTTTTCGGTTGGCGCGAGGTGCCCTTCCGCAACAGAGGCTTTAATTTGGTCTTAGGCTGAAAAATACCAATGAAAAATGTCAATCTGTTGAGTGTAAAAACCAAAAACTAAAATTCTTACCTTAAGCTGCACTTGCTGATGTTGTTGTTGCTGTTGTTGTTGTTGCTGTGGTTGTTGCAACAGAAAAATAGGCGACTGTTGTTGTTGCTGCTGCTGTTGTTGCTGTTGTTGTAGTAGCTGGTGCTGCATTATTTGTTGTTCCAGCTTTTGTTGCTGCTCCTCGAGCTGCTGCTGTTGCTTAAGCTGTTTCTGCAGCAGCTTCTGCTGTTTGCGCTCCTGCGGCGTCAGCGTCTCGTCCGTCACTAAACGTACCGTCAGGGTTTTAATATATTCGCGCAGTTCCTTGTCGCTGCGTTCGACGAGCGTCTTGAAAGCATGATTTCGACTGACTGCATGGACACACTGTACGCAGATCTTATCCGGCCATCCCTCTGTGGGCTCAACACGTACACTCGTGCAGTCCATTAGCATTTCGGGCACTTTTTCGCTGAATAGTGGACGCATTTCCTTGCGTTCCGATATGCATAGGCGGCAGATTTTGTCCAATTCAAGCACTTTTTTGCGGTCCATCATGACTGAAGCTCGATTGTGGTTGGTTACAGTTGCCTTCTACAAACAAAAACACTTGACACTTGTTGCTTGAACATATGATTAAACCTTACAATAGACGTCAGAGTATGAGATAACATACAAAAATCAAAATTTGCGCCTTTTATTATTGTCTGGCAGCTCTAATACTTCTTTAACGCTCTGGCAACTTTACGCAGGCGGTGCAAGCGAGATGGCTATAGAGTGCCAACGACACGAAGACGACGACAACTAGTTATACACATTTTGGCATCCTTGTATTGGTGCGAGCGAAAAATCATATTTTAACTACTTTCGCAGCAAACAACAAAAAATGTATTTTGCTTTTAAAAACTATACCACTTATGTGCTTATTTTATTTATTTCTCATACTCCATGGCCTTATGTTCAAGGTTTTTGATAACGCAACCCAGTTTCTTTACTTACCTAAGCACTATTTATATAATTTATGTGGCCTCCCCTAGCCTTTTGACAGCATTCGACATTAAATTCGTTTTAAATATGGCCGCGTCACACAATTTCAGAACGAAAAACTTAGTTAATTCACATTTTATTCACTGAGCGCGAGTTTGTTTTGAATTGATGCGAAACAAAAACAAATGCGGCACCAGTTGGTTATTCTGGCAAGTAAATGAAATAACTAGACTTCGACCAGAGCCAAATTAATAAAAATTCGATGAATGAAATTTCTGTGCAACCGCAATGGTGCTGTTTCTGCTTTTGTCTTCTTCTGTCGACTGCAGAATGATGCGCGAGGCAGCTAAAACGACGTGAAACGACGATTACCCACACACTCGCGTCACACATATATATATCTCTCTTTTTTTGTTTCACTTCGTCCTCTGCTTGTGTGAGTGAGATATGCGTATGTGGCGTGGCCGTAGGCAACGTGCTGCCAACTTGCTCAAATAAAAACACCAAATTCCGCATGAAAATCAAAACAACAACTCATACATACAAACATATCCATTGTAGCTTAACATTATTTATATATTTTATTATAATTATAATATACCATTAGCAAATTGGTGTAACTATTTTTAGATTATTTAGTATCTTACCTGTGTTTGTTTTAGCGCGTATTTCACATGTCTATCAACACACAATTGCACTTTCACATAATTGCACTGCGCCTTGATTGCACTTTAGCGACTTTTTTGTCGTCCGGCGTTTCTACTCTTTCTTTTATAGGTTGTCGGCACATTGATTATTTCGCAATTTATGCAATTCACCACCGGCAAACTCTTTATCACAGCTTTTACACGCCCACGTAACAGCTGCCGCCCGGTTCGGAATTTTTTAAGGACTGTCAAGCCATGGCTTTAAAGCTTAGCAAGGTTACACAAAAATTTGTCTTCATCTCAGCTGGATATCAAATGTGACGTCACAAGCTATGCAAATTAAAAGCTTAATCGATTTACCGATAAATTACAAGAAAACTGTTGCTCATATTTAAAAAAAACGATACAATGGCTATATTTTCGTTCAAATTCAAAGGAAGGCTTCAACAAAAAAAATATAAATTTACTTAGTTTCTAGACAGGATGTTGCCTGCGTATTATTTTTGTTTGCCAGCTCGTATTTTTGTCGCTGCTTCGTCCTTTTACTGTAGACGCGAACAATGCCATAGATGACGACTAACAGGACAATGGCAAAGAGCAGGCAACTGACAACAAACCAAGGATAAAACGATGAGTTTTCACCGTCCTTTTCCTCCTCTGAAGCCCACTCATTGAACTCCTTTGTGCCATTTACGCTCATCCTTGCGGGCATTGCAGCCATGTCGCGAAAGAGTGAAGCCTTCGCTAGATTATCCGATTCTGGTGATTCGAATGCCGGCTCAGTGCTATCGATCCGTATGAATGTGAGTCGAGCATCGGTTATGGGCTGTTTATAACGCAACAGACCATGGCCATAGTATTCGTAAATGTCCGCATCGAATTCGCGATGCTGGTCCACCCATTGGCCAATTACTTGCAACTTGACCTCGCTCCTTGCATCCATGGTGCGTCCAAAGTACGCCTGCTCCTGCACATTGAGTCCACCCACACCATTCGCATCAAGTTCCAAAACAGAGCCGCGATGTTCCAGCAGCAGTGGCAGCTTCTCCAATTGTTCGTGCTCAAATATGCTGCTCGCATTCAAGCGCACCTTCTCCACAAACTCATAGTTAAGGCTACCATAAATGGGCTTGCGTTGACCACTAGGATTCCGCAGCATCCCGTTGCCCAATCTCATCTTATAGCTGTTGGTCACATTGCGCCACGGCAGATATGTGACATTGCGTAGCTGATACATCAGTGGCTGCAGCTCTACTAGCACATTGATGTTATCCTCCAAGCCGTACTTAAAGCACAAAAGAGAGTTTCGTTAAGTGGAAGTTCGACTGTATAATCAGATCTGCACTTACAAAATTATCCTCAAAGATCATGACGACACAAGTGAACATGTTATCCAAAACATTATTGACCAAATCGGTGTGTCGAAAGTGACACAATTCGGACTTTTGGCTCTCCAAATTGGTTGCCTTAGCAATGTAGCTGAGACGCTCTTTGGGATTCAGTTCGGCGGCATACTCCTGCATCATCATGGTATAGGGCACCCAGGCCAGCATGGTACTGGCATTCCCACTGCATATATCCCGTTGAGAACCTCGACCATTAAGCTCGCCATTGTGTAGCTTGAAGTAGTGATGATTGCTGTGCTTCATTGTTGTCGAGCCATGATCCGCGCACATGGTATCAAAGAGGCTTTCCTAGGGATTAGTCAAGTACTTGAATTTGGCACACTTGCATATAAATAATCATAATATTATCTCTTATCTATTAACAGACACTTAAACCTAATTTACTCGCTTTCTTTATCAACTTACCTAATTAAATTTATAATCTTTATTAGAACATGAAGCCACTCGATTTAGATTTATTTGTCTATAAGTCCATGAAATCTATTTATATTGTCCAAGTGTGTTTGATGATTGAATGAGCCTTGAATAAATCATTTAAGGATTTAATGCCAAACAACTCGTTCGTTTTTGGCCAAACAACATCACCTTCAACCCCAACTACTGATTGATCGAAATGCCATAAATGGAAATCTTAATTTTAAACAATTCAAAAACAAATGTACATAAAATCGTTAATATCATTACTTATTGACTTGTTGATGTATTAACTGAATTGTTTTTTTAATTGTGAACTATGCTTTGCTTGTTTAATAGTCAGCTATGCATAATGAATTTTCTGCATTGAACGAGAATGCAATTAAAATTGCACTTAGGCATACTTAAATCGAAAACTAAATCGACTTAACAATAGGCTAAACAGTTTAAGCTAATGAGTAAGATAGGGTTTTGGTGAAGTGCATTTTAGTTCCAAGGACTTTCTTGAACTCACCTTCTCCTTGACCGTCAGCGTTGTGGCTGTTATATGACATTTGAGCTGCTTTTCGCTGGCAACGACGACATGTCGATCAATATCACTGAGCAGCAATGGTGCAGTTTCAATGCAAAAGTCTGAACGCTCCTCATAGGCCAGGCAGCTTGTTGTGGCAAGCAGAAGCAGCCCAAGCGACACAAGCGCTTTTAGTATAAAAATAAACATCGTTTAATTTTTAAGTTTAAGTTTTTCCGTTTCGTTGATGCGCGCGCCACCGATGACAAATCGTAACTAAATTATTTAAAGTGATTTTGGTGATCGTTGTTTCGTTCAATCAATAAAGTATTCAACTTGACCGCAAAACCCGATCAACAAACACGAACGCTGCGTTATAACCATATTTATCTACTTTGCTTGAAGGATAAACTGGGACAGATTCAATATGGAGAACGCGACCAAACTAACTGAAATTGATTAACATTTAACGACAAAATCACTTTAGCCTGCTCGACTCATTTCTCAACTCAGAACAGTGATAAGATAACGATTTAATCACAACAAATGCCTTGTCTATGTAAGCGTTATAAATTTATAGATATGACTGACCTGAAATATTTTAAAAAATCAAAGAGAACCAGTATTAATTTACATTAGTTTACTTAAACTTTAAATTTATTGTTTTTTTTTTTTTCTTTTTATATAATTCACATTAGAAAAATGTATACTTTTTAATAAACTTTGTACAATTTAAAATTGTTTAACAATTTTCTTTTTGCATACAACTGCTTTATAACAGGTCAGTTTTGTATTTTTTTTTCTTTTTGATGTGATTTTTAAATTTTTAATATTTGTACAAACTTGAACATAAAAGACAAGTTAACAGCTTAAAAACTAGGCGATGATATAAGGCTGTGTTTTTTGTTCTTTTTTTTTTTTTAGTGACAACAAAAAGACGGCGGTTTATTCTGAGAATGGAAATTATATAAGTTATATGTTAAGAGTTAAATATTATTGTGATTGTATTTACCATCGCTGCTGGCATCGTTTGCAAAGTTCATTTCTTCGCCGAAATCAATATCGTCGTCATTATCATCATCGCCATCATTCAAATCGCTATCGTTGTCATCATCATCATCATCGTCATCATCATCATCATCATCGGTGGACTCCATATCGATAAAGTTGAAATTGCGATGGCTTCGTAACGGGAAACCGAGAAAATTTGGACCCAATGCGAAAGCTGCAAACAGACAAAAAATATTGAATACAAAATTTTGATACTAGTATATAAATTTTTCTGTATATTTACCATTTTCGGAGCCCGTATCGGAACCCGTATCGGAGCCCTCCTCATTGGATTCGGGCACCTCCTCTTCATCTTCCTGCAAGCATAGACATAATATTAAATTCAATATCATCCATCTGCCGCATGAGCGTTCTGAGATCGATTGGCGCATTCGCACCGGCACCAGCACCAGCACCGGCTCCGGCACCAGTACTAGCACCGGCACCGCCCAGTGTACGTGCTCGCCGTCGCACACCAACAATTGAGCTATTGGGCGCATGCTGGCGAGCCAGATTCGAGTTGGCATGTGACGTGTGCCTAAGCCATATGGGCCGGCGGCCAGCACCACCAGCAATGCCTGCATCCAATGCATCCAATGGAACAGCAATTGGCTGTTCAGCATCAGCGTCAGCTACATCAGCATCAGCATTAGCATCAGCATCAAGCAATGCCAAATTTGGCGCTGGCGTATGAGGCCGTGCCGCCTCATCGACGATACGAATAAGCACAGAGTCACCGCCTCCTGCATGAACGGGCGGTGGCGGCTCTTCGGATGCGGACGCAGAAGCGCCGCTTCTTACGACGCCCTCATCAACGGACAGATCCTTAACCGCACGCACCTCTTCCGAGCGCTCGCTCTTTTTAACGCCAACTGCATAGATTTTCACATATGTCTCCTGCTTCGAATCGTATCCGCTATGATCCTCCACAACGGCTATTAGGCTGCCGTTGGCGCTAACGCTCAAATCGTTGATATTCCGCTTGACATCGATGGTCGCAATGCTCGAATAGTCGTATGCATCTAGCACATTAAAACTTGTGTCATAGGTGGTTGTCTCCATATCATGATCTTTATCTGCGCCCAAACTTGCGCCATATATCACATGCATCGGTGAGAAGGTGCAATTACGCTGATCCAAAACCGGGACAGTTTGTAACAGATGAAACGTTCGCAAATCCCAGACTTCAGTATTCGCTATAATCTGTTGAAACGTTTGTGCATTAAAGATGGTCAAATGAAGAATGAATGAGTATTAAAATGACTAACCTCCAGGCAATTTGGATGGAAGACGCCCGATATGCACTGATTGAACTTGTCAAATTTATGAATCTCTTTGTTAGAACGCACATCCCAAAGCACGCCATCTGCAAAACAACGAAAAATAAGTTTCTTGCGATTGTGTTTGTGATAGTTTTTAAGTAAAACTTACCTGAAAGCAGAAGTTCATCAGTGCGACAAAGGGTAGCACGATTCTTGGTGTACTGATTGGGTATGGTGGGTGTAAATGTGGATATTTTGGCACCAGTATTGACATCAAACAGAACAGCACACTATAAAAAAAAAATAGATATGAATAAGTAACGAATAATACGGTTTGAATGCATTGAAACTTACATCTGTTTTTGTGCCCAATAGACGATCCTGTGAAGTTTGACTGAACTCACAGTAGCCGACCTCAGGGAAACGCAGTTTGGAGCGAAACTCGTTGTCGGTGATGGACCACAAAATGGTGGTTTGTAGACGCCATAGACTGGTGGTTAATACAAGATCGCCCGCCCGATTTGCTTGTATTGCATCCACGCCGTATGTATGACAAATTGAGGAGAACTGCTCGACGCCATCGTTCATATTGAATACCTTGCTTTCGCCCTGATGTGTGCCGACAATCAAGTAATTACCAACAAGATCACAGCAGGTAAACTCCAGATCATCGTAGTCGGCAGAGCGCATGGTGCGCCAAGGCGCAAAATGTGTATGGACGTGCCGACGATCGAACCGGGCCGTATTGAAGCCTGCCTGGGTACGAAAGTGTCGCGAGGTAAGATTGTGATTGGAGCTAACCATTCGACTGGGACGTGGATCGGGGCATTTGTGCGGTTCGTATAGATCAAACTGTGGACAGGTTGTCACCGGATTGTTGCACAACGAATGCTGATTCGTTAGGTATTCCGTGACAATGCTGTTCAGTGTCACCCGCTTGGGATACATCATTGGCGACAATGCCAAATCATCAGGCAATCCAACGGCAGCTGGCTCAACGATTTGCTTCTGCAGCGAGCGACTTACGGATGAGGTGGAACGCTCTGTTTTGCGCAGCTTAATGGGCGTCTGTGCGCTGAGGTGGTTAAAATTGGGCACACTCAATGCTGTGCTAGATGCTCCTCCGCCGGCAGCTGAGGTGGCGGCAACAGCGCTGCTGCCACAGTGCGTTGCTAGATCCTGTTCGCTATTGTTGGACATGATGGCGGCATTAACATCCTGCATGCGATTACGCAAGCGATTGCGCGATATTGAACTAATGCCCGAGAATCCTTTAAAGTCGAAGGGCGACTGATGAAAATTGCGCGTCGTTGTCGTCTGGAGCGGCAAGCCAACTTCGCGCTGCAGCATCTGGGCTGTTTGGCTCAAACCCTTGCTCTCCAGATGCTCAAAGATTAGCTGATACAGTTGCTGTTCGTTATATTGAATGCGGGTCTGAGCAATCACATTGGCCTTGTGCATATTGGTTAGAGAGGGATCCAGAGGATTTTTCAATGGCTTCGTTTTGCCTGAGATGCGTTCAAGCAATTCCATGGCGTACTTCTGGAAGAGAACATGCTCCGCCCGCTTCTCCTGTAGTATGGGATCACGCATAAGTGTCTGCAGCTGTCCGCTGGCAAACAATGGCAGCTTGCCAACAATCTGACGCACTCGATCCGAGCGTGCTAGTCCAGCCAGTGCTCGGCATGCCATGCCGCGTATGCAATCCGCATCGGTGATGGGTCCTTTGGTCTGCATTAATGATAATAGCACCACAATGCCATTGTTGGAGCACACCGATTCCCACACCTGTTGAATTAGTTCCTCGGCATACTTCTGATTGGCTTTATTCTTGCGCGACGAGTTCGCAAACTTTAGTAGTGCCGTACTTCCGTTATCCTTGCGTATTATTGGCGAACAGACGCAGTGGCAGAGCACGGCCAAAGCGGATTTAAGGACTTCAGCGTCGGCGGTTATCTCACCGGCAGCGGCACCCAGCACCGAACAAAAACCGGACGTGGTTGTCTTGTCCAGCATCTGAAGACGCTCGCACAGCACCAAATAAACACGTGGTATCACACAACAAACACTGAGCACATCCAAAGCTGAGCGCACTGTCTCCGATCTACCAGTGTTCACCCAATCATAGCTAAAGGCAATAATGCGCAGAAGCATTGCCACTCCGCCCAGCTTTAGCAACTGATCCACCGGCTCCCAATGTGCACGCACCGACGTGTGTTCCTGCAGGGTGCGTATCTGTTCGTGAAGCTGATCAAATGTCAACTTGGCAGCTACCGTCGGCTGCTGGCTAAAGTAGTGTGCCGACGAGGTGGATGACGTTGCATAGTGTTGGCACAGGAAGTTATTGTATTTGTAAAAGAAATGCGCTTCCATATAGCGTTTCAGTGCCATGCAGACATGCCGCACCATTTGACGCGATGCGCACTCAACATCCTCATTTATATCCGAGGCATTGTCATTGTCGTTTTGTGTGGGATCCAAGATTTTAAGCACCGATATCTGTAAATTGCAAGTCATTTCTTAATACGATATTCAATAAACCATATCGTGCAACAACTTACGACATTGTAGAGCTTTCGCAGGCCATCCTGTGAGTCAAACTCATCCAGTATGACCTTAAACTGAAAGCTCAAGCTAAAGAACATTGTAGCATGGCATTTGGAGGAATCATGACAACGACCAAGTATCCAAAGAGCATAGCTAACTAAATTCGATATCAGAGGACGCGGCATGCTGCAAATACGCTCCATGGCATCCTCACAATAGGCTAAATAGTATATAGCTATGGAGACGCCAGTGGTGGCCAAACTTGGACGTGGTACATTTAACAAAAGCTATAAAAAAGACAATAGATTAACAATGTAGCTGTTTTCTCTCTTTCTGTTTGAACTCACCTCTAGGCCACCGCGCGATATGAATTCCAAAGCAAATTTCTTGTGGCAGAGCAGCGAGGCAAGATATTTGAGAACCTCGTAGGCAAGGCAGGTGTCACGACTATCCAGCTCCTCTAGATGCCCAAAAATCAGTGTCATCACATTATTGCCAAAGGCCATGCCCAGAAACTCTTGATATTCGCCCAGACTGGTCAAAAATCGCAGAATCAGCATTTGACTAGTGTCTGCCGTCGGTGGATGCAATGGAATGTACATGCGTTTGTAATAACGCGATACAGCGAACGCATCACGACTGTTCTCGAAGAGAATGGACATGTTGGAGACACTGCCGCTGGTGCCGTTGTGTTGCGGCGATTGTGGCGCCGATGCAGCACCACAAGCCATCCAACTTAGCATGCCCGGCGAAAAGCTGCTGTCCGCGGAAGCATTGTGCGATGTGTTCGGCTCTGTTGTTGAGGTATTTTTACTCATGCGACTGCAGGCGAGCAGCAAATGGAGACGATTGATCATCTTGGGCACGAGGCGCACATTTTGATCACGGCACGAGATTGCAATATCGGTAACTTCCATGGCAGCGGCCAGCAGACCCGTTGCATAACTCTGCAGCGGCTCAATGCTGTCCTCCGCCCAGTTGTATAGGCGATTTATGATGCCATCCTCCTCAGCTGTCTGGAACACTGCTGTCGTCTCCAGTCCAGGCATTACAACAAGTATCAAACGACAGGCTATAATATTTAGCTCCAGGGAGCTGCGACTAACGTTCTGCCGTGTGAAATAGTTTTCCCTTAGATATTCGTTGAGCAGCTAAAAATTTAAGGTATTAAACAAACAATTTTGATAGTCATCAAACAATTCTTACCTTGCCCATAAACTGGTCCTTGCGAAAAAGCAGCTTAAGCAATAGCCCGTATACTGGCAACTGGGATCGGTGCGATATGGATGTCTAAGGTCGAGTGGATCCGGATCTTTACGCATATATGCATCCTTTTCGCGTTCAAATATCTCAGCCAGACTGTAAATAAAACCAAGCATGATACTTATTATTATTGTATTAATGGTTTTTATAGATTTGATTTACCTTCTGAGCGTTGGTACTGGATCGTAGCCACTTGTTGTTTGCTCCTGCTCCCATTTCTCAATGATTTGGGTGAGTTCTTTTTTGGTAGCCGAACGTTTGTCGGCGGCTGGATCATCTGCGTTGGCATTGTCGGCATCGTCGCCAAGGCTGTCTTCTTCAGCGGCAGCTTCTCCATCGCCATCGGCGTCGGCATCAGCCTCACCCTCGCCTTCAGCAACTGAATTGCTGTCGCTTTGAGCATCACCATCGGCTTCCACTACCACTTCCGCTATGCCTTCGCCTTCGCCTTCACCAGCAATATCCAAAGCATCACCTATGCTTTCATCACTTTGATAAGCAGCCGCAAACACAGCATTATCCAATGCAGTATCATTGTCATTTCTCATTTCATCAGCATCTTCTTCCTCCCGCGCCGCAGCATTTCCATTATTGTCATTCGCATTCGACATTCTTTGAGCGGCCCACGAGGCAAGCGCTGCACGCCAATTATTTGATCTGAATTCAAGTTCAAGTGGCACACGTTGCAGCTATGAATGTGAAAACTTATTGTGTTTATATTTACAATGCGGTTGAGTTGATTACTATGCGAATTCCGTGCCTCTAAACCACGCGCTTCTTTTTTTCTCTTTTTGCTAATATAACAGTGTGACCAACTGGCACACTAGAGAGGAGCATGGGAATGTGCGTTGTACCTATTAACTATCGTTAATAGTTGTGAACTTTCACAGCCGTTGTATTGAAGCAAGCGTCTGGATCTTATTTAAATGATTAAATTAATTAATTTAATTTTAGGTATCAGTTTGGTGAGCGTTTACTCTCTAACATATGGTTGTTTGTCTGGCAGCACTGTAAGCACCGATAAGAAATCGCCGCATATCGTATGTGTTATCGATTTGTCACGTCATTGTTTTGTTTTTTGGCACCTCATCAACAAAAAACGCATTGAATATTATTAACAATTTAAGCAATTATGGGTTTTCTATATATACTTAGTTGGGTATCCTTAGCGATACAGATAATCTTCTTAACACTATCCATAGGTGAGCTGTGCTAGAAATCTTAAATGGTTGTCTATATTTACAATATCTTTTCAGTGGCCGGACTTTATTATCTGGCTGAACTAGCAGAGGAATACACAACGTCAACACGTCGTTTCATATTGTTTATGATAAGTTTTACAATATTTGTGTACATTATGTTGATATTCTTCGAGGAGTTCCCGTGGACAATGATGGCGTGCGGATTGTTGGCACAAGCTTTTCATTTTAGTATTATGACTAGTTTTCCATTTATACAATTGATGTCGTTGCCATTCATTGGTTCACTGGCAATGCTGGCGATTAATCATTTCCTCGCATTTCAGTATTTTACCAGTGTCTATGTGCCATTTACGCAGGTTAGTCAAATATCAATTGCTATTTAAGAGTGATGTTCACGTAATAAATTCCTTTGCAGGTGCTTGCGTATTTTACGATCTGTATGTGGATGGTTCCATTTGCATTGTTCGTTTCAGTCAGTGCCAATGATAATGTTCTGCCCACAACAATTGGCCTAAATGAGCGAAGAATGGGCAGCAGCAATCCGGATGTGGTTAGCAATTATTTTTCGAGCAACAAAAAGATGGGTTTGCTGTCTTTATTTAACTACATGAAAGAGACATTGCTGCCAGGACGCAGCAAGAAATCGTTTTAAGAGTGAATTGATTCCTTCTAAAGGAATAGCCGACCCAACAATTTAGTTATTTATTTTGTAAAAACAACTTACTTTAAGGAATAATAGATGAACATATAAAATTATAAAGAAATAAATGGTGTTCCAAAGAGATTTATTTATTTTGCACCTTGACAGTGCCATCGGCCATGCCATAGTAACACTTGAATGCCATATCCACAAACAGACCCGTCTCCAAGACGCCTGGTATCATGATAATCGCACGATTCACCTCATCCCAATTGTATTCACGTTTCGCAACAAATTTCCAATCGAGCAAAAAGTTGCCATTGTCTGTGACAATGGGTCCGGCTTTTTTCATTGCAATACGCAGTTGAGCATTGCCGCCGAAGAGTTCCTCGATTTTTAGCTTAACCGGCACATGGGCCATGGGTGTAACCTCAATGGGTATACCCTTGCACCACTGCTCGCCCAAGCGAAGCGACTTCTTTGTGTAATCGGCAATGATAATCACCTTTTTGGCACACGACGCAACAATCTTCTCCTGCATGAGGCAAGCGCCGCCGCCCTTAATAAGCACCATGCTGCTGTCCACCTCATCGGCACCATCAATATAGACATCGATTTTGCTATTCCGATCTAAATCGCCCAATCTCAGATTATGATCAAGAATCAACAAACGTGATTGAAACGATGATGGTACACAAACAATATCCGCCAAGGCACCCTCGTTATAAACCCTCTCCGCAATGCGTTCCACGGCAAACACAATCGTCGATCCACTGCCTATGCCCACCACTTTTGTGTCCTCGGTTATCCACTGGTCAACGGCGGCGCGTGCCGCAAGCTTTTTGGCTGAATCCAATGATATAGTATCTGTCATTGTGCTGTTGCTGAATATTCTTTTGGATTTCAATGATTTACTTCCAAATGTGAACAGTTGTGCTAAATGCGGTTGAAGCAAACCTCGACACAGCAACAATGGCTTTAACATGTGCTCACGTTTCAAACTTCAATGTGACCCAGCTTCAGCTTCAGCAATCACAAAGCACATTTCAATGACACAAGCTGAAACCGAGCTTATAAGATATAAGATTTTTCTATGGCAGTAATAAAACACTGAGTTTGAAGCTTTAATTATAGCCTACATAAGTTGTTGAATTCTAGAAAACAGATTTTTAATTCAAGCAGAGGAAGAACATTTTCGCATTAATTTCATAAAAACACTTTCAACTAGTGTCAGTGCATCATAAACACATAGAGCTGCAAACCAATAATCGTAACAATCGATACTTATCGCATCGAATCGATAATTCATTGGCGATGTCTTCAAAAAGTGTACAAGCGCTAAGCTGCCGTTATGTTTGAAAAGCTTCAGCAATGTAAAAAAAACTTTATTGATAAATGTTCAGATATTTATTTTTATTTATGATGTGCGATGCGCGTTCTCGACATAGTGCATTACATTCTCACTCATTCAAACTTACTTTGATGTAATCCTTTCCACTGAAACGGATCATTGTTTAGTACAAATGTACCAAAACTGTGTCTGATAAATGGTACTTACTGTGATACACGAATACAGGTTCAGGTTATTGAAGCTGCCAAATCATGACCAAAAAGACTCTGCCTTTAAAAATCAGCTCTGTTCTGACAAAGTTATGTCAAGTTGAAGCTTTTGCTGCATTTTCATATGTAGTACACAACATGTACCTCAAGTTTTTAAGCTTCAATGCACTTAGTTAACAAACGGCAGTTGACGGAAATGCGCCAAAAGTAAGCAGAAACCGCAGAGTTGTAATAATAGTTTTCTGGATGCAATCGGGACAATGAAGAGCATACAATTTGCACAACCAACCAAAAACAACAAAAACAAAAAACACAAGAAAAAACCACAATACAAAAGACGTTTAAAGCTAAACGCTTGCCTTGATAATGATAAGAAATGGCTGCAAAACCCATTAAAAGCATTCCTTCTTGGCTTAGATTACGATGGGAAAATGAAAAGGGAAAAGGGAGACGACGTTGAGACGTTGTTGCCATCACTGACCAATGAAATGTAAATGGGGGGGAGGAAACCCCTCCATTAAGGCCGAAAACCACATTGAACTTGTGTTCTTGTTGTTAGGCTAGCTGTTTGTTGTTGCTGTTGAAATATTTCGTCTAAGAGCAGCCGGCAAACTGCTGGGATTATTTCAGAGTATAGTATTTGAAGTAGAAATTTAATACTTTTAGTGCACAAAGCGAGAACTCTGTTGAATGAAAATTGCGATAAAGCTGAATAAAAGCAAAGCACAATCACAAAGGTGATTGCAGTTTTGCCCTTTGCCAAATGTGGAACACAACCTGAATGCCAGATACCAGAAGCAAAAATATACTACTACACACTTAGCTAGAAGAAAAAAAAGCTGGAACATTTTTGTCAGAGGTAAGGAAATGCCAAAAGATTTCGACTTTTAAGGAAATTAATTAAAAGTGCATCAAAATCTTACAAAGGGAAAAAATTACAGTATGCACGATTATGTAACACGAAGAAGATTTATACAAAGCTAGGAACTATTATATAAATATGCAAAAGTTAAATTATTTTGTATAAAATTTAGTTAACAATGAAATCTTCTCTACTAATAATTTGTGGGGTTGTCTGAGATAATCTCTGGATCTACTGAATTGATTTTGAAAATTCTTTAACTAATTGAAAGCCAAGCTATTTCTGAGTGTCGATGAGCAAACATGAATCAAAATCCATTTTGAACACATCGCGTAACAATGTTAAGGTAACCTTTTCGCTTAGGGTAGGCGAAGGGTGCCAATGTAAATATCAATTACATGTAACAAATGCCCTGCACACACACACACACACACACACACACAGACACACACTCTAGCGTAACAAGAGGGGAGAGGAAAAAATGTTAAATGCAAATTGTTAATTAAAGGAATGCATTGTTTAATGTTCCCCTTGTGGATGCCGCACACACACACACACATGCACAAACACTCCAACACCTGCATGCCAGCATCCCCACCCCCCCCTCTCACCATGCTAAATGGTGACGCCCGCTCAATTACACGCACAAACTTTGAATAAAAACTGGCTAAAAGTGCAAATGGCAAACAGCAGAGGGCAGCAATTGCAAATGGAGCTCGCGACCCAGTTGCGATGACGTTTTCCATTATAATGCCTAAATAGAGGAGACGAGACGCGAGGGGAAAAAAGGTTCGCTTTTTACAGAGCAAGAGAGAGAGAAAAGGGGGGGGGTTATGGAGATGGAAATACTGATGATGACACTGTCAATGCTTGGTTTTGGACTCTGCTGCTGCTGCTGCTGCTGCACTGAATGACTTTTCCAATGGTGGCGGGCTGCTTCATACATATATATAGTATATATAATTTATAATTTGATTAGCACATCGCTGACTGCACACAAGGAGGGAGGCAGGGTCGGCAGTCGGGCAACAGGAAGCAACGTGCAAAATGTAGGCGCCTACAAATGTTAAACGGATGTGCAACTGAGTGCATCGAAGATGAAGAGCTCTCAACTAAAAAGACGAAGAGCCTCTTATCTCTTAGCCACCTATTGAATATGCTAATGGTGGTTGGGTAGAAAAGGAGGAAATCACACTCCGTTAACCAAGACATTGACAAATGATGATGAAGTGGAGTAGAGGCTGCCCTAAAGTTTTATCTTTAGCTTTCAATTAATATAACAAGTGGCTTGTCATTTTTTTGCTTTTTGTTGTTGCTTCTTTTTATTGGAACCTCAAACACAAAATAGCGCACAAAAACAAAGACAGCCCAAGATGACAATCAGTTTTGCATTTCTTGCTGTCTCTTTCTTTTCTCTCGCCAGGAAACGGAAGGACTATGAAAAAGTAAACACTCCAAAAAAAGAATAGAAAGGATAAGGAAAACGCCCACCATTGAAATTTCACATTCATTAATTAAACAATAAACACAGTGAAGGCCGCAAATGTGGGCGTTTCATCTTTAGATTAATGGGCCAGAAGAAACAAACAAAGAAACAACTTAACCAGACTCTGATCAATTTATTATATGTACAATATAATGCAGCAGCTAGTTGAAAGCATTAGTAAACTAGTGCAAATCTTAAGTTGTTTGCCTGCCAAAAGTTTTGTCCATTGATGAAGATACAGAAAATTTAATTTAATGCCGCGCTGGCATCATGCCCAGCGGTGTCCGACGATATCGACAGACTTTTGTTGTCTTTAACAAAATATTGTGATTCTCAAGCTCCAAAATCTGCTCTCTAGATTCCCTTTCGATCAGTTCACGCATTTGCTTTCGACGCATTTGCATGACCAGCTTCTGGGCGGCGTTCAGCTCAAGGCTCATCGGCCTTAAAAGACTGTTGACAATGGTTCCGCGACCCGCAACATTTGTTAAGTCACGCTGGGCAAGCAGTTTGAATCTGAGTAAAAGGTTTATTGTGTTTGTGTGTATACAAGAACTATATGCATTTACTTACAACTCGCTAGACATGTTAACACAAACAATAACTCAATGCAACAAAAAGTTAGAAAAAGTGCTTTTAAATCGCACTGAAAACAAACAATGTGACACACAATATTGAAACCATAAACAGAATATTCAAGGCAAAACGATCAGAAAAAACGAAAACGTAAAAGTTGATGAAAAATGAACGATGAAAAAAGTGATTTGAAATAGTTGGATTAAACGCGAACATCCTAATTTATACGACGTATACAGCGCCTTAAGGCTCTTATAAATCTTTAGTTCTTACCAAACAATTAATCAATCATTATGTCCTAATGTCTTAGGCAGCTGTCTCTATTGTCAAACAAAGCTCAATAACCATGTTAAATAGCTTAAATTAACACAAAATGACACACAGCTCACGCACAAACCGCACGTTACGATTGTTACGGCCAGGTAGGAAGGAAACCGTTGAATTTCAAGCAGTTAACGCACTTAGCCATGTTTGCCAACCCATTGAAGGTCAGCCCTAAATGAACCACACTTGGCAAGGGCTTAAGTTGGGGGGATACGGGTTCATTTTCGGTTTCGGTTTCGGTATCGGTTTTGTCTCCTTAAGTGCAAACACTTCTAAGGTGGTTCAAACAAAGCGCAATCAATTTTGGGTTATTGGCAACCTGGGCTAAAAGCCGTTTGTTTTTCCTTTCTTTTTTTGTTGGCTATGACAACCAAGGCACTTTTGTAATTAACTGTAGCTAAAGAAACTACGCTAGACTTTTCATTAGAATGACTCCTTAATTTGCTGAAAGGACTCTGCTTTCTCCCTTCCTCTCGCTCTCTCTCGCGCGCTAAACAGCTTCCACTTTTGGCCTTTATCTTTTGGCCAGCATCTGCTGCTGCAACATCGCGAGCAATGGTTGGCAGTTAACTTAAAATTGGCAAACAACAAGAAAAGCCAACACAAATCGTTGTTCGACAAAAGTCAGTTAGGTTTTTGTGTGGAAGGGTTGGGTGAAGGGAGAAAGATGAAAGGTTAAGGGAGGCGGGCTTTGCTACACTCAGGTGTGTAATTGCAATTCGAATTGGTCAAGTGTAACAATGTAAAGACGCCAATCCAGAGACAGCGACAACACTAAAAACTACCAAGACTGTACAAACTAGAAGAGAGAGAGAGTATTAGACCAGTAGGATACCCTGTTCAACAGCTGTGGCAGAAAATACGGCTAGGGAGAGCAAGGATTATGATTGAACTCAAGTAAAAAGCAAACCAAATCTGGGTTATTCAAAGTCTATGTTCACATATGAATTATCCATTGTCCCCTAGAAGTGCTTTATGTTCCTAAAAGGATGGTTACAAGTTGTTCCTAAATCATTATATAGGTATGTATACTGGAATTTTACCTAGGTACAATCAGCAGCTGATAGTCAAGGTTGATACCTGAAACGGATTATAATACTCAAATAATTAGGGTTCATCCCTATCATTAGTATATTTATGGGGGTTCACTGTTAAAACAAACTCAAGCTGTCGCCTCTTTGATCTTGAGAATCTTCCAGCTAGTCTGCTAAAACTGAACACGAATTTGTATTATTCTTTTTGAAACACACATTTACAGGGTATTAAAGACACAGTTGACACCTAAACAAACAGAGCGTGTGAGAGAGAGAGAGGAATCAATTGGATCTATGAACTTATATGTAGCCAACAACTGGAACTTTGTAACGATATGAAGGAGAGAATGAGAGTCTGGGAGGCTAGGGAAAGTTAGGATAAGGGAGAAAATCAAATTGCAAATTGCATTGAAGTGTCACGTGCATGGACACATTTTTGGGTCTGTTGCCAGGAACCGATGCCCGATGCCCGATGCGGACGACATAGTCGACGATGCCTCTGATGGCGACACCGCCTACGTAATGTCGTGACATATTTGGGCGCGCTCTTTGAACTTTGAACACATGAAGAGAATAGTTGGGTTATTGCAATCGCCGCCCGCCATGGCAATCAATGCCAGAGACATGAACTCCCAAAGTGCATGTGTTATACTACGAACGTAGCACAAAACTCTCACAAAAACTAATACTTAAATCTGAGTGACGGACACACTCAGAGATAAATGTTGTAAGTATACATCAACGAAGTAATATGGTATAGTTTATATTCGTTCTGCTGCTTAACTGCGTTTTTAGTTGAATCAACAACGTTTCATATTTAAAACCCGCATTAACAATATTTATAGTTTATTTTCGTGTGATTTTTCCTATTTCTTTAAGTGTACAGAGGGTGTTAGGGGGTTGAGGGACAATAACACATGCACCTGCGTCATGCTGCTCTATTCGCTGCTCTTTTCCGGGGTGGCAACCGTTCATTATGTTGACCATGCTGTCACATTTGCTACGTGACATTTTGCTAACTGCCTGAAATGGGTAGAAAAAGTGAAAGAGAGAGAGAGAGAGAAAGAAAGAGAGCCAGAGCATTGCCAACTGTAAATGCAACACTGCAATGCACCTCTCTAAACACCCATCCACGAACTCCCTCCCACTCATCACATAATCGGACATAGAGTAGCATATGTATGAAAACTTTGTGATGCTGCTTACCATCTAGAACTGTGACCACACAATGATCACTGTTACATAAATGGTATAGTAAAGTGAGGAATTCTTATAT
Organism: Scaptomyza montana; assembly: GCA_018904305.1. Lineage (NCBI taxonomy): Eukaryota > Metazoa > Arthropoda > Insecta > Diptera > Drosophilidae > Scaptomyza > Scaptomyza montana. Next base: position 1,787,733 of record JAEIGR010000005.1, on the reverse strand, counting down.
ATACTATAACAAGAGGTAAAGTTTGTGAGGTTGTCGAGGGTAATCTCTTGATTTACTGCAACGATTTTGAAAATTCTTAAACCAAAAGAAAGCTACGTTATTTGTGAGGCATACTCTTAGACAAGCTTGGACGTTTAATGCGGTTAGTACTTATGACATGTTGACCTTTCTGTTACATATTGCTAAAAGTAGCAGGCATAAGTAGAACTCCATGAAGGTTGTAGGATAGCAAAGACTTGTAGCGTTATAGCCTGTGCATAAGCGGGCAGAAAAAAAGCTAGTATTATCAAAACACAGATAATTTTCATCCCTCTATCTGTGACTTTTGGAGCATCTCCTGGTTTATGGTTAACCCCCCATTGGTAATATGCGCTTTGGGTACGTGAGCTTAACTCGAATCGGCTCAAAACGGTTGGCTAATCGTCGAGAACTGATGCTGCAGGAACACTGCAGTCGTGTCGTTGCATTAATGCATCCTTTTAAGAGCTGTTCCCAAGCAGACCTAATTTGAAATTAAGAAACTGCCAAGCAAACACAACTTGATAGTTGATCGGATTCCCAAGTGATATATGCTACTGTTTCTTAAAGATTCAGTGAGTCAATTGCATTGCCATTACATACAAATACAAAGTTATGGCAAATGCTATTCTGCTGCTCTTTGGGGGAGAATTCAGAAGCCCTTAACTGCATTGCAGTTCAAGTTTGTTTCGTTTGCCTTTTGAGTTGAGCTGTGTTGAGGATTTGTATTGGAGATTGTAGTAGCAGAGATTCCGCATCAGCTTCAAATTACAAGCAAATAAAGCGGGTGTAAGAGTTGAGTTATGAACGTGCTGGGAACAGGAAGCGCAACGAATCGAAGCCAGCAGGCAAACACCAGCAACAACTACAACACAAATAAACAAACCCACAACACCAGTAGCCCATACACAGTGCAGACCAGAAGGTAAAGTAAATGTGCAAACATTTATTTATGTGCCAGCCATGGAGCACTTTAAAGCACTTCAATTGCCCTGATTCACCTGCACTTGGAGAAATGTACATATATACACAATACATAATATTACTTGCTGGTGTTCCCAAGTTGAGTGTAGATTTCTGGCTTGTTAAAGATATAGTAATTATTTTTACTATCTTTAATATTTTACGCTTTAAACAAAAACTTTTCATATTTTCTCAGACTTTCAATTTTTATTTTGAGTGCACAATGTTGTTGGGAACAGCTGCAAACTGCAATCGGGCCAACTGGTGAGAATGTGAATGCGCTTCGCAACCCAAACAAATGTTGTATGCTTCAAGAGTAGATGTTGGACAACGTTTACAAATGACACAAGGCGAGTGAATCGAGAGCTCTGTCGGACAGTTTGTCCCACTATGCGTCTGTCTGTCTGTCTGTCAGACTGTCAGGTAGGTTTGCCAATTCAAATTTTGAAATTTGTCGAGGAATTTGCAATTGCATTTTTCTACACTAACATGCCATCCGCCCACATCATCCCCTTTGGAATTTAATATGGTTGGCCTGCGGCGCTTGACCCCCCTAGAGCATCAGTAATCGAAAATGGAATTAAATGTTGTGTAAACACACTTGGACGCGTTTGCCTTTACCAACACTATTATATAGCTACTACAGTAGCAGCAGCAGCAGCACATCAGCATCCAACCGTATATAAATTAAATTTTATTGCCAACTTTGGTCCGTTTGCGTTGTAAATTGTGATGAATTTCGTTGGCCATTTGGCTTTGTATACAGTTTAAATGCGCCACCAAATAAAAGGCCAACATAAATAAACTATACGCTATGTATATATGTATAGATTAGTTGGTAAACTGATGAATAACAATTATAATATGAGCTGCAGTGCAATAAATAAACCTCATATCGTATATTTGCCAGATTAAGTTCGCTATTGAAATTAATGAAACAAGGAACAAAGTTTATTTTGACAAATTAGAGGCTATTTTGATAAATTATAGGCTTTGCACATATCGATAAACTATTTTCCATGTTATTTAAGTGGTTGGTTTTGAATGAATCTGATTTTATTCCTTAAAATTTGTTGCTTATATGAACATTCTGACAGCAATAAACTAGAGACATTTCGTTTTTAATGAGTCCTTGTTAACTTTGTATTATTTCACAGTTACTTTAATTAACAACAAACTTCCCGTCTCCTGCCACATAACGAGAGACCTGCTGCGAAAGACGAAAAGGAAGAACGAAAAAGACATATGACCCTTGAGTTGGAGACACATTTGAAATGGCGCGGCACGACAGTCTGCAACAACGACGAATAGTATAAAAAGTCGCCACTAAGTAGTTTCTGTTTTCTTTTTGCAAATGTTGTCCATTTCTCCCTGTCTGCAGCAGAGCAGAAGAGGGCAAGGGGCGAGTTGTTGCACTTGGCGTTAAAAAAGCGGAAAATCGCAGCACATTTTTGCTTTTTAATTAAGCCCTCCATTTTTTATGTGGCCTTTCGAAAGCGACACGCCGTGATTCCATCCGACAAGTGTGAGAATAGTTTATTTTGTTTTTTTTTTAAGCCCAGAACCCCAAACCCTGAGCTATATAGCCCTCGGCAAAGTGCAAGCAAAATGGCAAAAAATAACATGTGTTAAAAAATAAAGAATAAAAAATAGATCAGGGGGTAAGTGCAAAATGCAACGGTTAACGTTAAAGCCTTGTTAGCCAAATGAGACTGTGAAGAGCGCTTGGCACAAAAAGGCTTTAAATGCCATTTAAAACGCAAGGGGAGGATCAAGGGGACAAGAAAAAACTTCTTTTAAGCGAAAGTTCGTAACATATAGAATGGGTTTTTGTTTGAAACAAATGAATTCATTAGTTCATTATATGGAAGCAACCGAAGGCCACCATAAATTATAATTTATTTCCACCATTTAGCGAAATTTTTGTATATTGCCGACAATTTAATGAGAGCCAAAAAAGAAGAGAAACAAATAAAAGCATTTGCTTGAGACGTTGAGTGACAATCAAATGTTTTGCTCAACAGAATTTTAAATACGAGCTGGCAATTCGATAACGCATTCAGTTGACTTTGCTGTCGACAGCACAGCGGACGTGTCGAGAGTGTTGATAATATTGTTACGACGAGCTTGAATAATTGTACAAACAAATCTTGCTTTCTTTAAGGTGAGCAGGGCACAGAACAATTCAATAACATTGTCTCAAACTGGTTTTAGAAACTCAATGACACGATATTGCAACGTCACGGGACTATAATTGACAAGCTTAAAGCCGTGCACCTTATAGAAATCGATTAGCCAACCCTGGGCGTTCTCTGGACATTCGGACAGCTCCTTGCGCAGTGTCATTTGGAATTCGCCAATGACAATGCTGCGATGTGTTGGTGCAAGCTGTTTGGGGATTCGAGATTGTTGGAATATCTGCTTCAACTGTTGCCACATCGCCTGTTGCTCCGAACTGTTGTCAAAGTCACGCATATCGCGTAGTCCCACAATCAACATGTCCGCATAGATATAGTCGCGTCCATTCTCGCACAGCCGTTGCACAGAGATCGGCGCCACGTGACACAGATGCTGCCGCTCAAAGCGCAGCAATTGTGTGTATTGGGTTTTTCGTTGACTCTGCGTTAGTCCGTAGATGGCACAAGCGCCCTGATCTGTGCAACAGCTGCGTATGCGACTCCAGTCCGCCTGGCGCACTGCCTCGATCATTAGTGTAGCTGCCTGACGTACACCCTCAAGGAATTCATGCTCATCAAACTCGCGCCCCAGCAGCCTATGCAGCTTCCACATGTACCAACATTGACGCACTCCGCTCCACCAATGCACCAGAGCTGGATGTATGCCGCGACGACGTTGACCCACAATGCCAAGTGAGCGTATGGGATACTTTATTATTGAACCAATGAATTTTGGATGGGAAAGGCGTGCGGTTAGAAAGCCAGGCATTAACTTGAGCATCATTAAAAACACTATATAAATTTTATAGTTTAATTAAAATAGGCCGAAATGTAAATGAAAGCAAGCTTCAATTTGATTTAGTTCTCTGAATGTTTTGTCATCAAACATTGAATTTTCAATCTTCCCACAGCATGCAAGGCGCATTGTGCTACTTGTTTGTTCTGCTCCTGGCAACAGGTGTGCTCTCCACCTCCGATTCCTATCGTCTGCCCAATGTCATTAGACCAAAGCATTATGATCTGCGCATTCTAACCCATTTGAAGGGAGCCGACAACCTGCATTTTGAGGGTCGTGTACAAATAGATTTTCGAGTACTTCAACAAACGAGTAATATTACTCTTCATGCCAAGAACTTGACCATAGATGAAACACAGATAACTTTATCATCGCAACATAATGGTACAAACAAAACCATAATTCGCACGGAACATAATGATGACAAGGAGTTTTACATAATGCATATGGATAAGGAGCTGCGGAAGCATAAACATTACAAGCTGACGATGCCATTTAGGGCTCAGTTAAATGGCAATGATACGGGCTACTTTTGGAGCTCCTTTAACGATTCGGCGACGAAGCAAACACAGTGAGCACTCGATAGTGTATGATATTTCAGAATAAACTCATTATTTTCAGTTATTTGGCTGCAACACAATTCTCGCCAACTTTTGCACGAACTGCATTTCCCTGTTTCGATGAGCCGCATTTGAGAGCAACATTTCGAGTCACTTTGGGCTATCACAAAAACTATACGAGTTTGAGTAATACGCCAGTTAGCAAATGTGAAGCGCAGTGAGTTATAAATTTAATAACAAAGTATTAATCCATCTATCAGTTGGAAATAAATGTTAATCTTATCTATTCTACAGTGAAACACTGCGAAATTACATTTGGTGTGAACACGAGCCATTGTTGCCAACCTCGACTTATCTGGTGGCCTATGCGGTGCACAATTTAACCAGCGTTGCCAGTCCGCCAAGTGAAACAGCTAATAATGTCACTTTTCGCAGCTGGATGCAACCGAAAGCTGTTGCGTCAAGTGAATTTTGTGTGAATTTTGCACCGCAAGCTTTGAGTTATTTGGAACAATTGCTGGAATATACATTTCCCTTGCACAAGATTGATCAGCTGGCAACGCCAACACATAAATTCAGTGCCATGGAGAACTGGGGTCTAACCACCTTCAAGGAGAGTCGTTTCATACACAACGACACAACGGAGAGGCAGCAAACAAAAGAGGCAAAGGCCGAAACTGTTGCACATGAATATGGCCATCAATGGTTTGGTAATTTGGTTGCTCTACGCTGGTGGAATGACTTGTGGCTTAAGGAGGGGCCCTCCACATACTTTGCCTACCTGACACTGGATGCATTGCGGCCGTCATGGGGCAGTGGCGAGCGTTTGATTGGCAACGATTTGGCCAAGTTCTTTCGGGATGATATGTTCAACAACACAATTGCCATATCACGTAAGGTGCACGATTCAAACAGTATATTGGCACACTTTTCACCCTATGTTTACAAAAAGGGTTCACTAACAATGCGTATGTTGCACAAGATGCTTGGCGATGAGGCATTCTTCTTGGGCATACGCAACTATTTGAAACAACATGCTTATGGTAGTGTTACTCAATCAGATCTCTGGCAGAGTATGCAGGATGCATCGAATTTGACTCCAAACATTAGTTTGTCTACTGTGATGGACAGCTGGACACTGCAAGGAGGATATCCGCTTGTCAATGCTATAAGAAACTATAAAGCCGGCACTGTAGAGTTGAATCAAACAACATTTTTAATAACTGATCATCAAAATGAATCCTGCTGGTGGATTCCATTAACTTTGGTCACCCAACAAGACGCAAACTTTAATGAAACACAGCCGCAGTCTTGGCTAAAATGTCCCAGTTCTCAACGAACATTGAAATTACCCAATAAACATAGATCCGATCAGTGGTTTATGCTAAATCCTCAAGTTAATAGCATTTATCGTGTTAACTACGACATAGGCAATTGGCAATTGATCATCAAAACTCTAAGTTCCGATGAGAACTTTAACGATATTCATGTCTTAAATCGTGCACAGATGTTGAATGATCTAATGGCTTTAGCTTGGACAAATTATCAGAGCTATGACTTGGCCTTTAGTATGTTGGAATACTTGCCCAGGGAACAGGAATTTTTGCCCTGGAACACCGCATTCGATGTGCTCAACAAGCGTGGTGCTTTACTTCGTGGCGAGCAGGAGAGATTATTTAAAGTGAGTATTTTTCAAGGACTTTTATTTATTTTAATACTCCATTCATTTCTCCACACAGGTCTTTATGAAGCAACTGGTCAGTCCTCTCTACTCACGCACTCCCAAATTGGATTCCGTGCAGTTAAAAACCGAATTGGGCTCACAATTAGCTCTTTACCGTTTGGCTTATAGTCAAGCCTGTCGCTATCAAGTGGATGACTGCATCAATCAAGCTTTGCATTCGACCAAAAACGAGCAAGATGAAATATTCATTGACTTTCGGGACATAATGTTTTGTACAAGCATTGAACATGGCACTCAACAGCAATTCCAATCGATATTGCAACGTTTTAAAGACTCAACGATCGAAACAATGAAATCTGCTTGGGCAGCGGAACTTGGCTGCAGTCGAAACTTTGCTCAGCTAGAAGAGTTTTTGGATTATCTGCTACAAGCCGCAGATAAAACCACAAACAGTTATTATATAGTAGCCGTTACATCAGCATTGGAACGTCAAAATGTTGCACTCGATACAGCTAATCATGTCATGCAACATGCTCAAATACTCAAGTAAGTAGCATTAGCTTACAAACGGAATTATAATTGATTTAACAAACTTAACTTTTAATAGTGACAAGTTCAGCTCAAAGGAAATCAATACTCTACTTTTGACAATAATTGGCAATGCTTACACTCAACTCGATGAGGAACAATTGAAACAGCAACTCAAAGGACTCAATAAATTTGAAGAGCATCTAAATGCAGCTCTACATAGGCGTAAAACTAATATAAGCTGGTTAACACAACGTTCTGCAAACTTTGTTAGTGCTTTAAGTAAATATATTTAATTCGATTTAAGACTATCTGCGATTAAACCAAAGCAAAACTTTTGTCTTCAAGTCAAGATGATATTAATTAAGAAAATGATGATGAAATCTTTGCAATTCCAAATTGAAAGGAATGAAGACGATGACTTGTCACAAACTTGTTTTGCCTTGCTATCGTTTTCGTTGCCTTTTACTTGTAAGCCGCTTGACACGGGACACAAACATTTCCACATTGTTTCGCTTGGCATTTGACGTTTACACGAAGATGGCTAAATGTTTTGCTCATGGCCCTGGGCTTGACACATGGGCCAGAAGATGATTCTCTTTGCTTACGGTTAACTAATAGTTGTTCGCTTCATGCTGTCAGACAATTAGTCAAATTAATCTAAAATGAATGTGATATACTAAGACTTTCGATGACAGACAACAGTTAGAACTCTTGCTTATGAATTATAACATGCTGCCATTTAAATTGAAAATTTCGAATGCAAAACAACATCAGCAAATAAATTTAGCATATCAATTCAAATGCATTAACAAGTTGCCGGATTAACTCCTTATTAAATTCAAACATCAATCAAGCAAGACATGTTTAGTCAAGGAAAGAACAAGAGAACAGAAAACTCCAAGGATAATCGAATTCAATTTATGTGCTGCTCAAAAGTATGCAACGAAAATTGATTTTTCTATATGCATGCAATGCATATTCAATTAATTAAATGTTTGCCATCAGATTGAATCATGTTTGTGAGCAAATGAATTTAATATAAATTGACAGCGGCGAAAAGAATTATGAATGTTGCATATTCGTATTACGACAAACGCTACCTTTACTTATTTATTTATGATAAATTAATTGAACGGCACAGCACACAAATGTGACACTTTAATATTATTTGCGTGTCGAATTATCAGTTTGTAAACAGACAAACCCAACGACAGGTTCCCATACAAGTTATACAAATGTTTTTTAAACCTGCTTTATTGGGAATTCTGCAATCTGAATCCGCAATGTGGCCGCAGGATAAACAATTAATATAAAAAAGAGTAAAATATTGTTGTTACAAAAATGTATCAGAGGTGAAAAGGATTTAAACATACAAACAATGATCCTTTTGGGCTTAATATGTCAATTTATATATATTCGTTTTTTCGACACATTTATAATTAGTCTGAATAATGATGGAATACGTTAAGTTAAGGCAAGTTCCTACACCAATCCATACAAAAACACTTTGACTAATTATTGCCAATATTTGATGGCTTTTAGATGCCTATCAAGCGAATTAACATCAATCGATATTGAGTTCAAGATTCTTCGTTTGCAAAGGGTCAAAGTTTTATAGGTTTTCGGTGCGTGGCAAACGAAGAGTTTTGGCCAGCTTGCAGTTTGGCAGACAATTCACTTTGCAATAATAATTAATATGCAGAAGAGCGTCTACTATTGCGACGATAAGCATCCAATTATGTAACAATGCATTAAAATTGAATTGTTGTTGGCAGGAAACGGGCTCTTGTCCCATTAGAAAATTGCCTAATTAGCACTAATTGAATATGAAATGCTTGCTTGATAATAATATGTGTGATGGTTGCTCATTGTAGTACAATTGGGTCGCCTGATAGAAGAAGTTTCTTGGCCAAAAGCGCGTTTATTTCAATTATGGGCCACACCTGCAGAGCGAGAGGAAGGGAGAGAGTGCTACAGTTAAGCGACGCACTGGTATTAACTTTTGTTGTAAATTTTGTGCAACTTGTTTGCCCATTCGGTTGCATGTTTATGTAACTTTCTTTTGTGGCATTTTGTTTACGTTGTAAATTTCAACCAAGAAAATGCTATTTGTTTGCTTTTAATGGCAAAACACAGAGAAAGGTAGAAAATAAATTCATTAAAAAGTTTTTCTTAACAATAATGCAGCAATGCGAATATAAAATGCAAATATTTTGCACTCTCAAATATACTGTAACTATGTATTTATATATATGTATATAATATCGATTTATAGTTTAATTTATTTTGATTTCTTGTCCTTTCTCATTTTTGCCTTATTTTTGCGTACTTTTCGAAGGTGCCTTTATCAACGTCATTAGAAAGAAAAGTTTTGCTTTGCATTTATTGCTTCCTTCCCAACAACGAGAAGAGAGAAAAAGCAGAGAGTTTTGTTTGAATTTTTGGCAGGACGTGCAATAGTCCTTTGCGCCTGCCTCGCAGGCAAAGACATTCATAGAAACTTGCTACCAATTGCCACACGAATATCAAAAACTTGCAACTGGACCGGACCTGCTGCTGCTGCTGGTGCATGAAGTTTAGCTAGAGGTAACTTCTTCTACTACTTCATCTTGCTTGAAGAAGAAGAAGATGGCAAACTTACAAATTTAGATTACAAGCACAATTGCCACACATGTTTGCACAAATGCTGGCAAGATTGTTTAATTTCGTTTAATTAAATTGCAAATATTTTATGCTACAAGCCAGTTTGCTGCATTTTCTTAGCCTTAAATTGTCGAGGCAACAGCTTGAAGGCACAAAGCTCTCTTTTATTTTGAGTTTTGAAAGCAGCTGCAGTTGTAATCTTTTTCGTGTACGACGGCAATTTTAAGTGCATAAATTGTTGACAACAGCTGTTGCTACAGTGAACATCCGTTTGGTGTGATGCGCAAGAGGCAAATGCATTTAATTGAAATTTAAATAAGTTTCCAAGGGGCACAAGGGATTATAGTTCTATGCAAGAGATAAGAAAACTTTAGCACAAATGATATGAAATAAATAGCTTCTTATAGAACTTCAATAGCTTTAAACTGCTTTAACATTAAAAACTGTTTGAGTGATGTTAGAGCTTGAATGTGAGTATGACATTTACAGGCTTGAGCGCCAACATAAATAAATATGTAAGTAAGTAAATATTTTGTAACCTTTTGTTGCGCGTTCGTCGAAAACGAGTCAAAACTTTTGTAATTTAATTCAAATGCAAATGTATTCAACTTGATGGCAACAACAGCCGGTTGACCACTTCAAAGGGCCCCTTAAGGGGGATGAACGCTCGCCGAGCATGACCTTGAAACAACTACTCAATATATGTATAAACAAGCCCTCCCTCCCCCAGCAAGCGCCTTATGTAACAACCTCTGCAAAAAGTGCCTGGAAGCGCAGCAATAACATTGGCAACAAAAACATAAACAAACACACACACACACACAATAAACCGTCAAGTTCAAAGCGCCAAAAATTTTAAGTGCTTGTCATTGTTGTTCTTTTTATTGGCGATGTTGCTGTTGCCGCTGCTGTTTACTCAGGTTTCTCTCTGCAGGTCCTGCGAGCACTTTCACCCGGAATAAAAAAAAAAAGAAAAGAAAAACACTTTTAGCACGCATCGAAGGGGAAAACCAATAGAACCAATGCTTGAACGGATGAACAGGCAACAAAAACTTAAACACAAGACAAAAAATAACACGAGTAAAATGATTTGATAGCGCATATAAACAGGACATCAGCTGTCTTGTTGCTCCAGTTTGAGGAGTTGCACGTAAAAAGCTAGTTAAATATGCAGCTGTCTAAATAAGTGCTTCTATGTTCACTATACCTTGCAACAAATTAGCTCATCTGCTAGCTGGGCAGCTTTAAGATTTAAATATGCCGCCCACGTGTATGCAACACTTTTTGCAGCGAGCTCAAAAATCGATATTAATATTAGCCGCAACGTATGCTACAGTTTTAATACTAAAATGTGTTTTTAAAGCCCTTTTGATCAACTTTTGTTTAGAAAACAATTCCCCTTCAACACATTACGTCTTTTGTGTCGGGTTTTTAGCCACAAAAACAAACTCTTCAAATTAGAGTTGGCCCTAGCCAAAATGGTTGGCCGCACGTGGTAGGCCACGGCCATTTGGCATAATGCTATGAAAATAGCTAGCAAATTCAGTCAAGAGCCGCAAAATAAAATTTCATAGAAAAACCCAACTAATTTTGCCTAATCAACTCAAGCTCATAATAAACATTCCACACTTTTAATACTAACCAGACACTCAATATAACTAAAAGCAATTCAAAATTTCTTAGATTTCAATTAAGCGAGCGTCTACTGTGCCAATAAATTAGTGAAAAGCTTTTCGATAATAACCGAATCGTGATGTATACTGCATGCATATTAAACAGAGCGGTTTTATTCACAGACACACACTCTCCTTCCTTCTAACTGGTGATAATAACCCATTGCCACTATGCCCGTTGGTGGCAGACATTTGGGGAATGCATATGCATGAAACGAATTATTTCGATGCTGCAACAAACAATAGGCGGCAGAAGATTCAAATCTCTGTGTGTTGCCACTGAAATGCCCAGAAATATCCCAACTCCTACTCAACAAGCACACTCTGCTCCCCTCTAAGCACTCCACATCATGAAACAATGCATCATCCTGGGCCATTGTGTTTCATTGGCGCATGACAGCAGCAAACGCAGCGGGTGGTCGACGTTGGGTCGGTTGGGCTGCAATTTGCCTAAGCGCCAAATATTAATGATGCTGCTGCGCTGTTGTCTCGAATATCATTCCAGGGTGTTGGATTCTAATGAGAACGCGTTGAAAGTATAGCGTCAGCGACACCGCTTCCTTAAAATTAGAGGTGTTTATTATTTTTGATTGCCGGCACGCGCCAGCTAAGAAAAGTAAAGTCCTGGTCCAAAGGCCTTGTTGTCCTGTCCCATTGTTGTCCTACAAATTGATGGCGCGTGTGCAAATTTTAGCCTCCCTTTTTTTGAGTTTTTTTCGTTTTTTGTGTCCCAAGCAAGTGCTTTGTTTATTGCTTAATGACTCATTTCTGGAACGGACCCGTGACAATTGGGCTGCTCCGACAATCCCTTTGTCACGTTCCCCCCACCTCTCTCTCTCTCTCTCGAGAAAGCCGACGAAAACTGAAAAGTTTGGTGTGAAAAAGCAAACAAACACGCAGCAAATTTTTTCGGCTCATGAAAAATGAATAGGCAGTGGGTTAGGGTTACGGGCGGGGAGTCTGAGTCTGGAACTCAGCTGTCTCGACGCTGGCAGCGCATTTTCCATTGTCTGGCCCATGCTCCCTCGAGTCGCTCGTTCATCACACGTTCCATTTCATCATACGTTTCCTTTTTGGTTTGTTTGTGTCTCCTCGCCCACTTGGGCACTTGACCCTTTGAGGGGTCTCCGCACAGCTACACAATTAGCGCAAATCACAAGCTTTCTAGTGACTTCAATTAAATGCTTGACATGCACCTTCAAAACATATGCAAGGATTGAATTATTTGAATTGGTTTTCGTGGTAAAAACGTGTTAACAAATGCGACTTAGACTTGGGGAAGTGCAAAAAACAAAACCCTGGCAATAAAAAATTAAAAATCGTTTCAAGGTTGTTAATTGAAAAGTTTTGTATAAATCGGCGCTATAATAATCTTTATGCCAAATGGATGTTTTACAAGTTGGTCGAAAAAACAGCATAGCAACCCTCTTTAGAATATATTCCAACCATTAGTTTCGTATTCAAACCTTTATGAATTTAAAAACTTCATCAAAAATGTCCAAAAACACAGCTTAATAAAGCTTTATTGAAAGTAAAAACAATTTCAACATGCTGTAAAATGCATTTAATGTAAATATTTGACTTTACTGAATATTAACAAATGTCCTTGCCATTGCATTATGTATTCCTTAATACATACATATATTTTGGAAAATATCTGTGCCATTTTTAATGCATTTCCACAGTGAAGCAATGCTGTTTTTTTGTTGTATATTTCTTACATTGTTTATTTACTTCTCGTACTTCATCTACTTGAACTGCAGAGAGTGAGGGAGAGAGAGAGAATGCGAAAGAGCAGCAAGAGCAGCTGTTGTTGTTGTTTTTATTATTGTTTGTTGTTGCTGGTGCTGCTGCTGTTAAGCATTCTTATCGCTTTGGTAGCATTTCCGTTTTTTCATTTTCGTGCATTTTTCATTTCCGCCTCAGCGTCGCGGCATTTCCTTTCATTTTTCACACGTTCCTCCCTTTTCCAAAAAACCCGCAAGCAAAATCCCTCAACGGTCCAACGTTCCCGCCCTTCTCTCCCAATAACCCCAAACAAGAGGCATTTCCCATTTATATTATTTTGTAATGTATATTCCATTCCGAGGAGAGAAACCTTTTCTTTTTTATTTCGTTCGTTCCTTCTTGTTGACATTTTTTGGTCAGAATTTAAGAAATTGATTTTCAAATAAACTTTAATATTAAAGACCAAATCTTGTCATGCATTATAAACGAAACGACTTGTCTCTCTCTCTCTCTCTCTCACACTATCTCCCTCTGTCTGTACATTATGATTGTCGTATGCGATATATATGTTGTATATTGTCTGTTGCCCAGAAATGTTCGAAATGGAAATGGTGCCATTGTCATTAGCATGACTGGCTACGAAATCTGTAGCTCCATTATGAGGCAGCCGTGGGGGTATGAAGGGAAATAGGGAGGAGTGAGATAGAGAGTGTATCTGGTTGCCTTGGACACCAGGCAATTCCAGAAATTGCTATTTGCATTATTTTCACGACAATGCGGCCAATTCATACCAAATAGAATGGAACGCAGACTCGAGCTCTTATAGAATTCACTACACCCTCAACCCCTCCCCCCTCCTACAACCCCATCCCTTTTCCTATAACCACCCCAACGACTAAAGGAAAGGGAAAGTCAAAAGCCTGGATGGCCAAAGCTACAAGTGACTGTGTCTCTGGAGAACGATGAAAATTGATTTTAATGCCAAAAAATTATGTTATTTGTACATGTTATGGACAGAAGAAGTTGAGGACACCGAGCCAGACCATATACGATACGAAAAGAAAGAGAAAAACAAAAACAAAATGCTCTCAACAATAAGAAAATTGTGCGCACTTACTGCCGTTATGTCCAGGGGCAAGCTATATCTACTCGTATGAGCTGCGCTCGTGGCGTCGAGGTATTTTCCTAGAAGTGAAGTCAATTTACATAAGCCTACATATGCCCATAATTATACCCTGTGTGCTTACAAAAGCACGAAGAAGGCATTCTAGATTATGCCAAAGTGTAAGAAAATAAGAAGTTTTGGGTAAAGAAAATGTTTTCATGGCGTCACAAATAAAATTTAATCCATTTGAAGATGTTAAGAATAAAGAATCTACCCTAACAGGGTATTAACTAGTTCATAAATCGGATGGCAAGTCACCCAACCTTGAAATTATTTAACCTTGTTATTATTATGAACTTGAGCATGTTACAAAAGATACATATAAGTGCAAATGGAGTCTCTGAGAGCGGCATGGGATACATTCAAGTTTGGGGTTAAGAATCTGAAACGAAAATAGAAACCTTAACAATTTTGTCCAAACAGAAATAGCTGCAAATATATAATAGCTAAGACGTAATAAAGTAATACAATTTAGCTAAGTGCATGAAAATGGCATTGCCAAATATGTTAAAGTCAAGAAACTTAATAAAAAGATTTAAGATTTTGGTGTAACTTGATTTGATCATTAGTGAGAATTCCATTAGAACAAATCAAAAGTGGCAGGCAAAAAAAAAGTTTATAATCGATTTAATATGCACCTAACGCAACGCACATTTTAAAAGTGGTTTTAAAAAGAAGAAGAAGACGAAACCTATAAACTTTGACCGCAGCATAAAAGTTGTTGGAGCAATCTGTTCTGAAGGTTGTTTCAGGTTGTTTCCCAGCCGCGGATCTCTTTCGATTCCGATTCCGATTCCGTTTGCGGAACTTTTCGTGCGCAACTTTTTTGCAACTTTTCTTGGATATTTTTTTTATATAAATACACATTTCAAAAAGTCAAATTGCATTGGACTGCGTTTAATTTGTGTGATTTATTTGGTTGGTCGAACTTGGGCTTATCTAGAACTACTGACAATGACTTTGATTTCTTTTGGGGGCAATGTGCGTTCCTTTTCGCGATTCCAGGCCATAAATCAAAAGTAAAACTTTTGTCACATTTTTCTTTTGGCTTCTGCTGCTAATCGATTTTAAGTTTATGATGTCGCGAGACGAAGACGGAGCAGCAAACGAAGGTATAACAATAAAAATTGACAGCGCGTCCGCGACCTCGCGTCAATCATAAAATTTTATTACCAACATATTCTGATTCGCGCCTCTTCGTATGCCAAATGTGAAATCAATGTCAACAGCTGCTTCTGCTGCTTCGGCTCCTTTGTGCCAATGCTTCATTTAATCTATTTGCATGCTGCCGTTTTGCATTTTGTCCTTGTCGTTGTTGTTTTTGCCGCACATGATTTGCCTTTGAGGCGAGGCGAGGCGCCACCGCATGAACTCGCAACTCGCAACTCGAAACTGAAACTCAAACTCAAAACTCACACAACTCGAGCATGGCCTCTGCGCCGCTTTGCTCGCGATACACTGCTCCAAAAATGTCAAAGTGCTGTTGCTGACACCGCTGGGCCCTTGTGGCAAGCCAGAGCGTGGCAGGAGGGGCGTGGCAAGGGCACTATTTAACATGCTTGCATGGCAAAAGGGCTCCAATGTTTCTGTGTCAACTGCTAGAAAAGCATAGCATTTTTAATACCCTACATCAAAATGGGGAAGCGGAAGAATACCCTTTACTTAGCTTACTACGATTTGACTTTGTTTACAGGGTATTTTGCACTCTTTGATCGCACTCCTTTTCTATATGCTTCCTTATTTTGACCCACTTTGGTTTGCTTTCTGTCCTTTTTTCGGTCCCTTGTGTCCTGTCACTCGGCAAACGTTGAAAATTGGGCTGTTCTGGTGTTGCTTTGTGCAATATTCCAGCTTCTTACCAATTTTGTTGTTGTTGTTGCTTCTTCATAAATATAATGCAAGCCGAATTGAATTAACCAGGCACAAATATGCATATACATAAGCACAAAAGAGAGAGAGAGAGAGAGGCAACAACAAACATTTTTCGGCCGAAAGCCAAATTATGTTGTTAAAAAATGTGTGCACGTGGACGAGGGGGACGAGGATGGTGCAGAAGAATAATGTGGGTCGTCACAGCTGACGAGCCGCAACTCCCTACAACAGGATGGCAGGTGGCATACCCATTAGGGGCATGCTAGACTGGCGCCTGCACAAAAAGCCTCCTTCATCCTAAATGACATTATTATGCATGCATTCGGAACGAGGCTGTCTAAAGAGGCACAAGCTTCCAGTTTCCGACTAGACCACTTGTGTATGTTAGAAGGAGAGAGAGAGGGGGGGGGGGGTATGTTAGGTTGCCACCCATTTTGCTGGTTGGCAGCACGACAAACGGCACTCAACTGGCGCAGCCACTTGGGCAACAATTTTGCATAATAGAAATTAAAATGGATTTTAATTTTTTGTGTTGTCTTTTTTGTTGTTTGTTTGCTTGTTTTTTTTGTTGAATGGCACAGAAGGTGGATTGTTCACCTTTATTTACCTTGAAAAAGTTTGCCAGCCTTTTATGGTCGCGTGCTTTAAGATAGTCACACACTTATTAACGGTTTGGGGGGCGGAAGTGAAAGTGTCACAGAACAAAAATAAAACACAAAACTTAAGCAGAGTTTAAACTAAATTCATATTAAATCCAAAAGAAGCATTTTGGGCTTGAATGTTAAAGTACTTGTTCAATTAGGCGTATGAGTAATATTTTTAGTTATTTGCAATAGATAAAAGCTTGTTTTTTGTAGCATTTTAATAAAAAGTCATTAAAATATAAGTTCGAGAACATGTTAATTATTTCTAGACATTAAATCTAGTGAAAATCAAAAAATGCAAAATAAATTTTAACATGAAAAGCGGGCAAAAACATTTATCTTTTGGTTTCTGAACACAATTAGCGTTAGCATTATGGCTAAGAGCTGTGTTTTCTAGTTAACAAGTATGCTGACGGCTATTTATCAGCGCAACTCTTAACTAATCCTTTAACTGGTCAAATAAATTAAAATGGAAAAGACTTTTTCAGCTGTCTGCCGCAACGGCCACTAAATAACACCAAAGATAATTAACCTGTAGACTGACAGAGGCATACACACATACATATATATACTATATATACACAGTATATAGAGACTTTTAGCTGGCAAGGCAAGGCAGCTCGCTCTTTATTAGGCCTTCGACCCTTGAAGCGGAAGCGCAAATGGCGCTGAAAAGAAGCAGCGGCAAAGTCGAGCCTGATGCTGGCGCCTTTTATTCGAGTAGCAAGATGTGAAATTACAAAATGGCGCAAATTATAGAGCGCAAAAGGACGATGGAGGACGTAGGCAGTGTTGCGACTGCTGGCGTTTGGCCATTTCCTGTTCCCAGGCATTTTTCCCAAATGAAGTTTACGAAGTAATCATGGCAAAAGGTAATTTAATAAAAACAAAATCGAGCAACATAAAACTAATTTACGCATACCGAAATTGCTCTCGAGTAAAAAGCGAGACAGCAACAACAACAAGTTTAGAGAGAATTACCTCTCGGCTTTATCGCTGAAGTTCAAGGTTATCCACTCAAAGTTTAACGGTAACTTAATTTGTTTTTTTGGTGTGGCTAGATATTCCATTCAGGCGTAATAATGTACTAAAACTTCACAATGCTCTGAGCATATAAGAACGTAACAAAGCAAATGGATAAGCTGATGTCCACTCGTAAGCTGGACGAAAAGCAGCAGCAACAATCTGGCCGAGAATGGGTTAAGCTAAGTCCACAAAAACACACACACGCACACACATGGAGAGCACAAAGGACATGTCCAGCCATTTCATGCTGCAACTATAAGCTGTACGCTGCAGCTAAAATTGGAGGCAACTTGCTGCCACACAAACACACACACACACATACGCAGAAGAATGCTTCACTAACATGGCATCCTTTCACTCAGCCTCTTGCTCCCCGCACCCCCGCAGGACCAACCACACGTATGACAAAACAATTTGGGCAGCTTATTTATTTTAGGTTTTTTTTCTCGGTTTTTTATCGTTGCTTTCTCCTTTTTTTTTTTTTTTTTGGCCAACATCCAACAAAAATATGTGCAACAAAATGTTACAAGGCCAAAATAGTGCAGCAAATATTGCAAATGCTAAAGGACAACATGTTAAAGTTTAAGCAAATACATGCGCACTTATACACACACACACACACACACACACACTTATCTATGCATGTGTGCTTGTCCTGAGTATCCTTTTTTGCTTTTTTGGTGCCAGGCAGTGACCGACATTGACTGCAATTTTATGCCAAGCTGATTTTCAAGCCAACTTGCGATAGAGCGAGAGAGAGAGAGAGAGAGAGAGATAGAAATGAAAAGTATTTAAGCAAACTTTTGTGTCCGCATTTATTTATTTAAGTGTATGTGTGTGTGTGTTTGCGTGTGTGTAGCTTTTCTTTACATTTTAAATCATTGAATGCTGCTTTAATGCTATTTTATTTCTTTCTCTCGCTGTGTGTGTTTGCCATTCAAATTGGGTGACACCAGCTGTAAGCAAAAAACTTTTGGCCTAAACCAGCTGCTTAGCCCGCATTGAAATTGCAATTCTTATTGTTATTATTGTTGTTGTTATTGCAGTGGCAATGCGACATTTTAAAGCGGATTGTTGCCAAAGTTTATTAAACTATTTCTCTGGCAAACGCACTTATGCCACTTGGCTCAAATCTTAAGCCTACATTTGTGAATAAACTTAAGAGATTTATTCTTAAATGCTAAGGAAATGCTGATGAATATGCAAATTTTGTGGTGTCTTACTCTAAATTTACATGTGTGAAAGTTTGTTTGTATGCTTAATAATATAACTTATACGAAATGTTAAGAAATAGATTTTTAGAATGAAATTTTAGAGCTGAGCCTTAATTGAATAGAGATAAGTCTATAAATCAATAAGTAAATAAATTGCTTTATACTTTTTAAGCACTCTAAATTTAATAAACTTTTATCCTCATAAATTTCAAACAGTCTTCAAAATTCAGAAGCTGCCAGCAAATAAATATTATTAGGAAAAATGAATTCGCCTACAAAAAAATTTTGCATAAGTAAATTGTCAAGTGCGGATACACATATGTGTAAGTATGTATGAAAACTTGTGTGTGTACTTGCACACACATGCTATAAATCAACTGAGAAGTGGAATAATAACAACAACAACAACAGCAGCAACAGCAACAATATGCGTGCGAGTGAGAAAAAGAATTGTGAAATCCGACTGGTGACAAGTGTCAC
The DNA here is from genome assembly GCA_018904305.1 of Scaptomyza montana. Taxonomy (NCBI): domain Eukaryota; kingdom Metazoa; phylum Arthropoda; class Insecta; order Diptera; family Drosophilidae; genus Scaptomyza; species Scaptomyza montana. The sequence continues at coordinate 1,768,559 of JAEIGR010000005.1, read as the reverse complement.
TGCGAGATGCTATGACAAAGTGTCAAAAGAATGTTTGACATGTGACTGTCTCTCTGTCTGTCTGTCCACGCTCCCCGCTGTCCCTCAACACAGCGCACCCTGACATTGGCACTTTCATATAGCCGCTTTTTTCTTGTGCGTGAGTTTTTTTGTTACACATACATACTTCCACATTAATGTACATACATACATACATAAACATGTTATATATAAGTATATTGGCACAGAACCATCCTCGCAGGTTTTTTGTTTACCTGATGCCAAAGGTGCTGAGTGCTGTGCGTTGTGTTTGCCTCAAGTCTAAATCACTGTATATGGTATATATATATATGAATTGTTATGCCTTTGTCACCTTCATCCCCCTCCCCACTTCCCCATGACACCACACAAACACCCTGCAGCGAGCTGGATAATTTCTTTTGCCAACTGGGCTTCAACGAGCTAAATGCTGTTCAAGGATTTTTACTATAGTTTTAAAGTTTAGAAAAAGTTGAGTTTTAATGGAATTCTGGAAAAAGCGTTTCCATAAAAAACAAATATTTGGCATATTATTTAGTTTTGATCAAAGCCAGCTTGTTGAAAGCAAAGAAATGGCTAAACAAAAAACCAGTTATAGCAGAAGAAAAGAAGCCTGCAGGCTGCATTTGGCCCAACTGGAGAGTTGTCAATGAATCGGCTATATTAAAAGGAATATCATGTTAAAAAGATGCAGATACAGCTGAGGCAAGAAAAAAGAAAATCCAAAACACAAACAAAATCGAAGAGGCATATAAAAATAATATTGCAGCAACATTGGGAATGCGTTGAATAAAAAAAAGAGGACAGCATAAATTCAAGACTTGAGAACTGTGCAGAATACAATACATATATATGTATGTACATATGTATGTATGTATGCATATAGTATGAAGCACTTGATGCCTTTTGATTCCCAGTCCACTTAGTACAGGCTTCATGCACAAGGGGAGTCTCTGTAATTGTCGGTTATGCTGCCAGTTTGCCAATGCATGCATAATTTCCAATAAGAAACGATGCATGCAGCAAGAAAAGAAACTATCAAGGGGGCGAAAGGAGTAAGTGGGGTCGTGTTGCAAGTGCAAGTCAAAGGCGCATGTTACTCGTTAATTTTATGCGACGACTTCTTGCATATCGCGTCATCATCATATTAATTAACGATGCATTTAAATGCGTGTCAAAGGTCGCAGCAAAATAAAAAAAAAACTGCTACGCTTTGCCCAACTGGGTCACTAATTGCAACAGCAACAGCAGCGACGAAGACTTCGTCTTTAAACTTTGCCTCAAGCTGCGCCCAATCCAATTTCGTTTTCCCAACTTGCTGCCAACTTATGCAAAGTCTTTCCCAGAACTGAAGCTGAATAAACTGTTGCCAACAAGAGAAGACCCCAACTTCATTTAACAGCAAGTTTAACACAACAAGAGCGAATTGTGGGTTATAAGTTTACAGTGTGAGAGAGAACAGCGTAGAGCGCCACTCAGCTGTTAAGTTAACAGCGTAGCTTGGGGGAAATTTTTAACAGAACTTGTTGACTGTGCCTTTAAATAAAAGGGATATGTAAAGGATATTTGTGGCACAAACAAAACGGTATATGTTAAAGGTTCCAAACTAAGAACTTATCAAAAATAAACACAATTCATCAGTTTACTTCATCGCTTAAAGGTCGTAAGAGTCCTTTTTTTAATTGAATCAAAATATTTAGATAGATATACTATTAACAACGATTCATACGAGAATTGCTTGTTTTTTTGTGGCTGTTGACATATGGACCACAAAGAAAAATAGGGAAAAGAAACGAAAAGCAGAACATAACAAAAATATGTAAATTAAATACTTGCTCAGACAAATTTATGCAAACCGCTGCCCAGGATATGACCGAAGTTTGAAGGATGAGCGTTTATTTTCCATGTTTAGTTTCGTTTTGTATGATTCTGTTTCGTTATGTTTACTTCTGTAGCAGTTCGCCCTTCTGGGCTGTTGACATTAGCGGTTGACCGAAAAGTCTCGCTCGTTTTGGGTTTGCCAAGAAAAACTTGGCCTGTTGACATAATGCCAAAAATTAGTTCAACTAATTCAATTTGCGGCACAGAGTTCTGACCAGCGCGAAAAAGTTTTCGCAAGCACAACTTTCATTTTTAAGCTAAAATCGCGAATCCGGATTACAACTATCTTTATGGTTTATCCTTTTGCTTTAGAACTTTTCGGGCAATTAATGTGTCCTCTAATTATGAGTCACAATTAGAGAGAGATTTTCTTTTTCAGTTGATAATTTTGTTGTTCAGCATTTGAATAATAAACTAATAGAAAAACGCTATGTTTAGGCTTAAGGTTCCCCGCTGTGCTGAGCCTTGAAAATATGTGGAACGGAAGATTTTTTTCCTTACCTGCATTTAAACTAACAATTTTATATTTTTGTCCGCCTAAAAGATTTTTGGTTACATTTAAGTTTTTTTTTTTTTTCATTATTCGAATTTTTTGTTAGAGATTGTGTTTTGAAACTGTTGTCATAATTTTTGTTTGTATTTGTTATTAATATAGAACTTTTTGGGTATACAACAGACTAAATTTTAAATACTTTGGCTGTTCAAAATGTGTAATCCCATGGGCCAGGCAATATGCGAACTAAAGAACATGCCATTATCTGGTGATAAGGAACTGGATACTCAAATAAAGAAGTGGATTAAATGGGATCGCAACAAGGACACATTGAGTCAAATAATGGAGGCAGTCAAAATGGAAGATTGGGACACGTAATATTAAACCAAAAACTATTAACAACATAATCATTTTCAACTTAACCAATTCTCGAACAGGTTAAGGTGTCGTCTCTGCAATCGTATTCAATTTGGAACAGCTGGATTGAGGGCCGTTATGCGAGCTGGCTTTGATTCAATGAACGAACTAGTTGTTATACAGTAAGCGTTTTTGCTTAAATTTGTTGCATTAACATAACACAAGCATCTGTTTTTCTCATTGCAGAACTGCTCAGGGACTGGTGCACTATCTAAAGCAACAGTATCCGGATGAATCGATATGGGCAGATCGTGGCATCGTTGTTGGCTACGATGGTCGCTACAACAGTTCACGTTTTGCAGAACTAACAACCATTGTGTTTTTGAGCCACTATTTTCGTGTTTTCCATTTCAAGTGTTTTGTTGCCACACCCTTTGTACCATATTCGGTTTTGAGGCTTAATTGTTTGGCAGGCGTAATGGTGACTGCCTCTCACAATCCAAAGCAGGATAATGGCTATAAGGTAATCAATCATCGAACCCACACTTTAAGAGGTTATGTGTTTTATCAATCTGCATTTCTACATCAGATTTATTGGGCAAATGGTGCTCAAGTTATACCACCACACGATGAAGCTATTCAGCAGTCAATACTGGATAATCTAGCGCCCAATCCCGATTCCTGGGATGAGACAATGCTCTGCGCCAATGAACTGTTATGTGATCCCTATAATAATGTCGTTCCGGCATATTATGATGCGCTAAAGAAACAGATTTCATGTCCACTGATGGAGGCCAATGGCAGATGTACTTTAAGTTTTACCTATACGGCAATGCATGGCGTTGGTTATCCGTATATCCGATTGGCCTTTGCCAAGATTAATCTGAAGCCAGTGAATGCTGTGTGCGAGCAGGTTGATCCTAATCCTGAGTTCCCTACGACACCGATACCCAATCCGGAGGAGGGCAAAGAAACATTGGCCTTGGCCATAAAACAAGCAACTGCAAAAAAGAGTCCCATCATACTGGCCAACGATCCGGATGCAGATCGACTGGCTGTCGCCGAATTAGATGAAAGAAGCAATTATAGAGTATTCACTGGAAATGAGATGGGTGCTTTGCTGGGCTGGTGGGCATTGGAAAACTATCGAATAAGTGAGAATGGTGCAGATGTATCAAATTGTGCTATGGTCGCCAGCACGGTTAGTTCAAAGATACTCAAATCAATGGCTGAAATCGAGGGATTCGATTTCCATGAAACGCTGACTGGATTCAAGTGGATTGGCAACAAGGTGATTGATGAACAAAATGCGGGCAAGAAGGTTCTCTTTGCATTTGAGGAATCTATCGGCTATATGGTATCAACAAATGTGTTCGATAAGGATGGCATCAGTGCGGCGGCACATGTGGCAACAATGGCCTGTTATCTAAAGTGCAAGAAGTGCATGACAATGCAGGAGAAACTGCGTGACTTATATGAGACTTATGGTTATCATGTGAGCGTTGTATCCTATTTTATCTGTAAGAATAGTCAACTTACTGCTCAGATCTTTAATCGATTGCGCACCTTCGACGATGGACAGCAGAACACCTATCCCACAAGCATTCTAGATGGCGAATTTGAGATTGAGCATGTAAGGGATCTGACAACTGGCTATGATACTAGCACACCCGACAAGAAAGCAAAGCTTCCACTTAGTGACACCGACCAAATGATAACGTTTACGTTCAAGAATGGCATGGTGATGACATTGCGGACCAGTGGAACCGAACCTAAATTGAAGTATTATGCGGAAATGTGCGGCAAGCCAGAGAACAAGCGTTGGGATGAACTTGAATTAACGCTTTATCACATGGTAGATGCCGCGGTCCGTGAGTTCTACGAGCCCAAAAGGAATTGCCTAGAAATGAAGCCGGAATAAAGCAGCTGAACCTTTAATATTTTCGGAAACACTAAACACAACATTAAACATCAATAAAGAGGCAAATTGAACAAATATCTTAAAACAAAACAGGCTTACATAATCTTTTGGTTATTTAAAAATTATTTACTTATTCGACAATAATCAAAACATAAAATATCGGCTAAAATGTGCTCGAAATTGCTACGTAAATTAAATACAGATGTGGCGAGATATGTGGGCGCTACAAGATCCGAACAGCTGCATCTTCACCAGCAACATAGAAGTTTTATAATGCCACCCAATGGCCCCGAAGAGCACTCAAAGCTGAATGTAATCAGCAATTCGCTTGCGCCGCAGCTCGTCTTAAAATACAATCCATTCAAGTACTATATGAGTAAGTTTGGCATGTGGAAACTGAGATGGACATGGGATCGTAAGTTCAAAGAGCAAGACTTTGTCGAGCGTGCAAAAAGAGCAGCTATCTCCCTAACGGATATTCTGCGTTTGCGAGATATGCAAAATGCTAATAAGTTCTCAACATCTAATGTCTTTTACCAAATGTCCACTGAGGCTGTTAACTTTCCGCACGAGTCCTATGTTGAGTTGTTGCGCTTTCGCAAAAAGGATATGCGTCAGGCGGTGCCGATAAATGTGCAACTTCACAATGTACTTGGCTTGAAGTATGCCATTATCGATGTGGTGCTCGTGGGATTGCGTCATGTGGCCGACTGTGAAACAGACGAAGAGCTGGCAATAATGAAGAGTGCTCTGAATGAAATTGATCCAGAACTTAAACAACAACTAGAGGATCCAAGTGCTCAATTACCTTACGTCTTTATTGAGCTATTTATGCGCTTTCGGCGCAACTATTCCAATGTCGAACATCTTACTGGACAGGAGCTGGCAAACCATACGAATCGTTGGCTCGTATCCGTCTATAAAATATGCAGATTTAATGTTTTCACAGTGCCACCGGCTATTTAAGCTATTGTAAAAGATAGTTGCATTGTTTTTAACACTTGCACTTTAATAAAACTTCTATATAAAAAGATTCCAATTGCATTTGTTTACTTTTTATATTTGCGTGCGATTAATCAATCGATACTTTGAGCATCATCAAGCTTTAATATCAATATGCAGTCTGTACTTTATATCGATACAATTTAGATGTCTCAGTTTCAGTGTTTTTTTTTAAAAAAAAAAAAAAAATTTTTTTTTTAAAAAAAAAAAAAAATTCCTTAAAAAAAAAAAATTCCCTTAAAAAATTTAAAAATTCCCACCTTTAAAAAATTACAAAAAAAAACCCAGTTCTCAATTGCGGAAGTTGAATACAACTATTGACAATTGTTGTGTCAATTATTAGCACTGGTTTTAATATCAAGCCCGTCGATATATCGATACATTAACACCAACTCGTTTACTTTTCACATTCCAATTGTAACAAAAAAAAAAAAAGGGAAAAAAAGTCGTTCGCTTAACGTAAAAGGTTTTTATAACTTATATTTAATCCACAAATGCGAATATCTGAAACAAATGTATTATTTTAAGCAATCATGTATGCCTATAAGAAACGTATCAAGTTAACACCAGAGATTAGAGCCTGCAAGGCTATGATGCGCCGCCTTATGTCAAAGCGCTACAATAAATTATCCTGGATATTTCTTGACCGTGTGGAAGCAGAAGTCTACGGCCTAGATAATTACCATGAAATCGTAAACCATCCGATGGATCTGAGAACTGTACGCGAACGTCTGGATTTCGATTTTTATTCAGATGCCGCTCATTTTGCATACGATGTGCTCCTTATATTTTACAACACATATTTGTACACAACTCCTGATCATCCGTGCTTCCAAATGGCCATGGAAATGCAGTTAATCTTTGAGAATATGTATCGCGATGCGCTGCCAGATAATCCAATTGAGCGCCTTCGCTCTTATATCAAAAAGTTCGAGCTTGATGTGACTTTGAACAACGAGAGTAAACCAAGTGAAATCGAGGCGCTGCCACATAAGCGTGCTGCTCGCATCCATCCAACCAACACCCCTTGTCCTATAAAGTTCGAGCTTGAAGGGACTTCGACCACCGAAAGTGAATCGAGTGAATCAGCGCAGTCAGACAATCCAAATAGGCTCTTTTTTATGAAAGAATTCGAACTTGAGGGGATTTCCAGCTCCGAGAGTGATTCGAGTGAATCAAGTGAAAACGAGACCATACTAGACAAATCTAATAAGCGCTTCCATTCAACCAACTCCCTTTATGTCGAAGGATTCGAACTTCAAGGGACTTCTAGCTCTGAGAGTCATTCGATTGCATCAAGTGAAACCGAGGCGCTGGCCGATAAGCCTTGTGAGCACTTCCATTCAATCACCACTCCTTATGTCGAAGGGTTTGAACTTCAGGGGACTTCCAGCTCAGAGAGTGAACAGAGTGAATCAAGTGATATCGAAGCTCTGTTTGATAAGCCTGTTAAGCGCTTCTATCCAACTAACACCCATTGTGCCAAAGAGTTCAAAAATCAGGAAACATCAAGCTCCGAGAGTGATTTGAGTGATTGGAACGAATCGATCGAGTCGTGTGAATCAAGTGATACTGAAGTGCTGTCCGATAGGCCTGTTGAGCGTTTTTATCCAAACAATACATATTGTGTCAAAGAGTTTAAAATTCAGGAAACTTCGAGCTCCGAGGGTGAACTTAATCATTCGGGTGAAACCAGCGATGGCGATGAGGAAGACGAAGACGTTATGTCCGAGCCACAAGATATTAGGATCTGTAAGTCTGTGACGATGAATGATCCACTAACGCGTGCTGAGTATACAGATTTGCATTCTCAAATCCGGAATTGTACTGCCAGCGTATTCATCAAACTTGTTGAGCTTATTGAAACGTTAGAAAATATTTCCACAAATAATGTGATTGATATTCGATGCTATAAAGCGTTCACAAACCGCACTGTGTTGCAATATCTGACTGTTAATAATATTATGGAGGAGGGAGAAGAAGGAGAAGGAGGAGAAGAAGGCGAAGAAGGAGAAGAAGAAGGTGAAGAAGAAGGAGAAGAAGGATACGAAGAAGGAGAAGAAGGAGAAGAAGAAGGAAGAAGGAGGAGAAGAAGAAGATGGAGAAGAAGGAGAAGAAGAAGGAGAAGAAGAAGGAGAAGAAGAAGAAGAAGGAGAAGAAGGAGAAGAAGAAGGAGGAAGAAGAAGATGGAGAAGAAGGAGAAGAAGAAGAAGGAGAAGAAGGAGAAGAAGAAGAAGGAGAAGAAGGAGAAGAAGAAGAAGGAGGAGAAGATAATGGTGAACAAGATGAAGAATGTGGAGACGATGAAAACAAAGGGGAAGCAATAGAAGAAAAAGAAGACAAAGGAGACATAGAATTTTCCATGTTGGACTATCTGACTTTAAATGGTATTCAGTTAGAAAATGGAGAAAATCATGATAGCGAAATAAAAGAAGTTAAGAAAGAATCAATTTTAGAGAGTAAATGAAGTAAAAAAAAGAAATTGTACACTAGGAATTTAAATTAAAAGAAGAAGATGGATAAGAAAAAGATGCTAAAGGAGAAGAAGTAGAGGAAAAAGAAGACCGGTCAACTGAATAATCTTAATATTTTTTATATAATTCAATTACATACACATGAAAAACAGAACTACACAATTGATTTGTTTATTGCTTATGAGCTTCCCTGTACCTTTCGCGAAAACGTTTAATATTACGATACTCGCCGTTCCACACTTTATTGCGCATTATATCCCTCGTATTTGAAGACATATAGGCGAAGAATGTTTTTCGCGGTGGTCCACTCCGAACCAGGTAATTGCCCATGGCATACCAGCAGGCAATTGTGTGATCCATATAAATATCGTTGAGCTTCTTATAGTATTCGGCTCTTACCTTATTGGCCTGCAAAATGGATGAAACACATATTAGGAAAATGAGAAAATAATATACATTCAAAACATTCAAATTAAAACTGTATGAAAATCTGATTTGAAGTCAGTTAATAATCACTTCAATATTTTATATAGGAATAATATACTCACAAGAGCCTTTGCTTTGCCATAATTGGCGAAATTCTCTTGCTCTTTTGGCAGTTTATCCATGCCCATTAAGTCGGCTGAAGGTGGATTGCCTTGCAGCAGCATTATCATTTCGAATACTTTGAGCGATTCCCGCATGCTCTTTTGAATGTCTTCTTCTGTGTATAGCTTGCCATAGCGTCGCCTTATCCACTCTTGCAGCACAGGCAACTTGTGTGCATCGGGCAATGAGGCAAGGACAAATCGTGGATTTTTGCGCAACTCGGCCAAACCATCCTTCAGCATACGGTTCATGAGCTCTGAATTATCCGCATCAATTTTGTCATCGTCAAACGTGAGTATGGATGTTGGCCGTGTCCGATTCCGTTCCCTTTCTTCGGCTAATTCCATTTCGGCACGTTTTGTATTGACACCCTTCATCCAGATCTCTTTGGCACAACGCACAACAGCATCGACGATGTCCGACTTGCGATCCTCATGGCTGCGCCGGCTGTGTTCGCTGGTATCATCAGTAGAGGCACAACTATCTGTTAGCCGTACTGCATTCACCTCCATTAAGAGATTATGTGCATTCTCGTCTTCGGATGCGACCAAATGCTTCTCACATTTAGGCTTTGGGACTGCATCGTCTCTATCCAAGGCATTAATAAAAGCCTTGTCAATGAACTTTTTTATATCTTGGGGTTTGTCAAGGCCGGTCTTAAAGATGCGCTTGTATTTAAACTGATACGGCTTGTGGTCAGTCGGCGCATTAAAGAAGGTCTTCTTGGTCTGTTTACCCTGGTAGCGCCCTTGGACGGATTTATCCTTACGATTCTTTCGTAGCCTCCTTAATTTATTGGCATCTATTTGAAAGGAAATGCGTTGTGTGTTCGTTTCCTCGTGCGCTTGACAGGATTTGGGATCGGGCTCCGAGGGCCCCGAAGCTCTATCCATAAGATCCTTGCAATATCCCAGTTCACCCTCAAACTCAATGGGTTCCCGACGTAAGCCACCACCACTTAGACGTACACCGACACATCTTTCCGTTGCCTCCGTGTGAGCCAGATTTAGGCAATCGCCGACCAAAGCCCTACCTTTTCTGTCATGAGGCTTTGCGGCGGGAAAATCAGCTCGCTGCTCTTGACAGATTATGCAATCATGCTTAGAGATCGTATGCACCTTTGTGCTCTCCATTTTCAAAGCATACCGTTTCAGGCAATTGTCCACATCATGCTCTAGCTGAGCGAGTATGCGCCGGTGTCGTATCTTGCGATAAGGTAGTGTAACATCCATCAACTCCATGCAACGATCCCGAGCGAGAACAGTCAGTTCATCCTTTACCAACTGAGCCTCGGCAAGAGCGCAACGATGACGGGCGCAGAGTTGAATTTTATCGTCCTGCTCCTTTTTTTGAGCTTGCTGCAAGACAAGGGCTGCTCGATGACTTACTCTAGCTCTCGACTCCAGGTCTTTCATGTGGTTCAAATGATTAAAGTGCTTATCGACCGCCTCTCCTACGGTTCTTTTAACCAGTCGACCTACTGGATTCAAATTGTAATCAGCAAACCATGGTGTTTTGGTTTTTGGCCCATAATTTGGTGGCTGATCGTCCGGCCAAAAGGGGAATTTTGGTAATAGTTTTGGTGGCTTACTGAGGTAATTAACCACAATTTCTTTGGGCCTTGCCAGACGTTGAAAGTAGGGAGATTTCGTGGTCGGTTTTTTAGCCGGAGGTGTTGCTGGCTCCGGATGCGGCTTGGAATTTTTTAAAAGATTCAAAGTTCGTCGCTGATTTTTAAGTTCCAATGCACTTAGCTGTGGCGGTGGGAGAATGCGATCCAACTCACGCAGAGTGGGCATTAAATCAATTTTGGCCAGTGTAATCATAAGAAGTTTCTCATTCGTTGTGAATTCACCATTCTTGCGACAGCTAGTATAATATCCTTCTAGGATGAAGTAAAGAAAGGCCAGATCATTTCCACGACTCAATTGCACCATGGTTCGGATTTTCTTCTTGCTAATCATTGGACTCAGGCCCAGACGTATTAAACTCTTCTCCACGCGATAACTTGTACCCTGTTCGAAATCATCACGCAAATCGTTGCACAACTCCTTGGCGGTTCGTTCCTGGTAATCCGACATGCCCAAATACCATTTTGGAAAATCCAATGCATTTTGAAATGCTTCTAATTTTTTTTGAAAATCAAGCTTTCCCATTTTGTATAACAATTCATACACATAATTTTTGAAAACGCTAAAATTTAAAGCAAATTTCTCTCAAACTTTTATGAATTTCAACTAAAATTTAAATGGAAAACAAAATGATAGCCTAGGGTACCTTTAAAAAAATTTGTCAGCAAGCAAAAATGGTAAGAGCTTTAATGCTAGAAAATGGCCTGCTTAGAATTATATTTCATTCAGACAAACAAACCTTTCATCTTTATTTGTATAATAATGTTAAAGCAAAAAATTTTTAGTCATGCTTAAAACTAATCTGTTTCGATTGTCAGCCTTAAGATAAAATGTCGCGAACCAGACCATGGGTGGATAATCAACAGTACCCCTCCGAAATGACATACAATAGACGGTGCCAACGATCGAGCAGACCAGTTGATGCATTTTGTAATTGGAATGGCCCGGAAAAGTGTAAAGAATGCCATCCGATAAGGTATACGCCTGTTGAACCTGGTTGTAGTTGTCAAGTTCCTGAAATCTCTGCATCCTGCAAACCATTAGGGCTTCCGCCCGTTGAACCTTGTTGTAGTCGGAATGTTTCCGAAAAATCTGGAGGATGCCAACCATTGAGGTTTAGACCAATTGAACCGGGTTGTAATGTGAACGATACGAATCCCTTAATGGCTGTTTATTGCCTTAAATATGTTCAGGGTGCTCCTACAATGTGTGTACCACTGCAACCACGAGAGCCTAAAAAAAAACAATGCTGTTGCTGTCCGTGTCGTAAGAAAAAGAAGGCCAGGACGTTTGTAAAAAATATACAGACCATGGATACAGAAACAGATGATAAAACGACGCAGTATCCAGATGAAACCTCGCATTATAATAAACAGTTGGAGGTGTTTGAAGTGGAAGTGGTAAATGCAAAAGGTGAAAGGGAGGTAACATTAAAGAAACAAGAACAAATTAGAAAAGTTTCAAATGATAATGCTGAAAGTATGGAATTAAGGGTAGTCGAATCTGTAACCAAATTTGATAAAATGGGTAACCAAATTGGAATAGACGTAACAAGTAAATATGAAGGACAGCCAAGTACACAGGAGCCCAACACGAAACGTTTTGAAGATAGTACTGGGAAAAGGGAAGTGACGAAAAGCGAATCCTTAACCAGGTTTCAAGAGTCTGGCAAAGATATACGTATACGAAATCGAAACGAAGCAATTATCTCACAATCTGAAAAATATGACAGTCAAATTGGAAAAGACGTTACAGGCAAACTTGAAGGTCAACTAAGTACACAGGAACCCAACATGAAACTCATCGAAGATAATAGCGAAATATTGGAAGTGAAGAAAAGTGAATCTTTTTCCAGGTTCCAAGAGTCTGGCAAGGATATTCGTAAACGAAACCGAAACGAAGTGATTGTCTCACAGGGTGATAAAACGAAAAAAAAATCCCGCCAGTCCACTGACCGTAAGTCCAAAGAGAGTGCAAGGTCCATAATCCTAAAAAATGTCGCACCCAATGGGCAGTGGATCAAGGTGTCAAGCATAGAGGTAACGCCAAAAATAGCTAACACTCCACAAGGCATAAGTAATAATATAAAGAGTCCAGACTCTAGTGGCGAAGAAGTAGAACAGTCGGTCCTGGATTTATCATTATCGCAAGATGAAGTCTCCAAATCATTAGATAGAATAAAGGAGACTGCAGACAAGGAGAAATCACAGTCATCCTCTTACAAAGCAGACGTGATATCAAATGATAAAAAAAGCCAAGACAATGTTGGCCCAGCAAAAGTTAGAAAGCACTATCATAAAGAAACTTCGGATGTTAAGCAAGATGAAGGCCATACGGAGGAAGTTTATAACGTTATTTCAGAATCTGAATCGGAGACGGCAATCGTAGAGCCCAAACCTGAACCTGAACCTGAACCTAAACCTAAACCCGAACCAGTCTGCTGTTGTCCAAGAGTCCCAAAGCAAAATAAAAACTGCTGCTTCTCCCCATGCTGTAAACCTTACCGATGCTACCAGCAATGCTGTCCTGCGCAATGCAATGTCAATCAGCGTAGTGATGCAAAAAGTGTAAAGAAAAAACCACAGTCAACTGATAACAAAGCAAAGGAGATATTAGATAACAAAAGCAAAGACAATACTGGCCCAGCAAAAGTTAAAAAGCGACATCACAAAGAAACTTCGGATGTTATCGAGGATGAAGGCCACATTGAGGAAGTTTATAACGTTATTTCAGAATCTGAATCGGAGACGGAAATCGTAGAGCCCAAACCTGAACCTGAACCCGAACCCGAACCTGAACAGGTCTGCTGTTGTCCAAGAATCCAACAGCAAAATAATAACTGCTGCTACAGGAGATCCCAATGCTGTAAGCCTTACCGATGTTACTGGCAATGCTGTCCTGCGCAATGCAATGTCAATCAGCGTAGTGATGCAAAAAGTGCTAAGAAAAAACCACAGTCATCTGATAACAAAGCAGAGGAGACATTAGGTAAAAAAAGCAAAGACAATGCTGGCCCAGCAAAAGTTAAAAAGCGACATCACAAAGAAACTTCGGATGTTATCGAGGATGAAGGCCACATTGAGGAAGTTTATAACGTTATTTCAGAATCTGAATCGGAGACGGAAATTGCAGAGCCCAAACCTGAACCTGAACCTGAACCCGAATCCGAACCCGAACAGGTCTGCTGTTGTCCAGGAGCTGAAGAGCAAGATAATAATTGCTGTTACAAGAGAACCCCATGCTGTAAACCTTACCGATGCTGCCGTCATCGCTTTCCTGCGCAATGTATGTGTAATCGCATAACCTATCCTGCTGGTTGTTGTTCTTGTCGCAACTGCTGCCAACATCAAACAAGATAAAAGAGACCAGTATTAACTAGAATAGTCCAAATTAATGCACAGCACAATAAACAGATCTTGAACTTATGCCCAACAACATTTGCTTGGTTTTACTGCCTTATCCTGTGTGGGATTAATTGTCTTAGTTATCGCCAAATGGTTATCTATTTTAAATAATTTGCGGTCAACCATATTGTTAATATTACTTGACTATAAACTTGCATGCACTTTGCCAAATTAAATGCACTTCAGCAGCAATTGATATTAATGTAAAGGGACGGCCCAAAAGTTTAACTGGTTGCATAAATTGTGCTCGGCTTTGACCAAAATCCAAGTGCTTACACTGTCTTTGTGTGTGTGTGTGTGAGCTCACGAGCTGCTCTTGGCCAGGCCATAAAGATTACACGGCTTGCATTGCTGTTGTGCCAAATGGCCAAGTGGGATTGCAATGGACTTTAGTATCAAATTATTATTTCTTGCAATTAAATAGAGTGCGAAAATGCAGTCCGACAGTTGTGAAGATAAATATTAGGTAATGATTATACTGATTTCACAAATAATTATTTTATCAATTAAAAAATTATCTTTAATATTTTGTTTTTGGAAACTCTACAGATAATTACTTAGAGACAAAAAATAATATATTTTTACCTTTAAATAGGTATTGAAAAGATCTTTTTAGAATAAATTAAGGCTTATCTGATACATAATTGACTTTAAGCTACCAGTAAGTAAGTACTAAGACCTATAAAAATTGGCTGTGAATCTGAAGATTTACTGCTTTTCACTGAATGATTTTAAAATTTAACAAAAAACTGAATATAAGAAGTTGCAAACTCCGCAAAGATTGACATTTTGAGGTTTTGCGTTAGAGGTTTATGGGGCGATTTCAAAATGCTGGTAAAACTGTATCATATTTTCACATCTTTGTTGGCAGGTGGGCTCATTTTCACCCATTTCCTAGTTTTGTCATTGGGGAAATTGAATATTTCATTAACGGATATTAAATGCCTTACATCTCATGGCCTCGTTTGCACAAGTTTATAACAAATGTTATGCAGAGCTGGGCTAATATATGCATATTATAATTTTATATTTTTCTGCTGCTCGGATTGGCCTCTTCGAATAAGTCAGAGATTTGAGAACTTACTTGCATCGAAACATGAAAAACTAATCTAACGAACAACATCAAGGCTGAACGGATGTTCACTTTTGGCCACACACTGTGTGAGTGTGTGTGTGTGCGTGTGTGTTAGCGCCTCTAACAATATTTCCAACTTGTATACTGTTAGTTGGCAGCTGGGAGTAGCATTATTGTTGGCTTCTGATTTTATTTCGTTTCATGTTTTATTCACCACTTCCGCCGGAAATAGACATACAAGCTAAGAGCGTTAGGCAGAGTTGGTTGGCCATATCAAGTATACGCCTCCTACATTTTTGGCAGCCTGATGGCTTACTGTCCTGGCTGCCTGACTGCCTGACTGGCTGACTAGTTGGCTGGCAAATATTTGTTTTGCTCAACAAAGTAGAAACTGTTTTCGCAAACAAATCCCACATAAATGCTCAATTTATAACAAACCGGAAGTTAAACTTAATCAAGCGTACTTTTTGGCTTATTGTTTAGTCTTTATGCTCTTCCTCTCTTTCTCTCTTTCCGTAGTCTATCTGTCCTTTGCTCTTTGTCCCCATCTGCTTTTCGTATTTACTTAACATATTTTATTGCGATACTTTTCTGCTCTATGATGGGTCTGTCTGTCTGTCTGTCTGTGTGTTTGTCGTTTTTGGAGGGGAGATTACATGCGGATTTGTTTTGGCACTGTGTGATTTCAGCAAAATATTTCCAGTTTTGTTGCCAAACAACGACGAATGCTGTTGGCTTATGCATTTATGTATGTATGTACACATATATACGTGAGTATATATACTATTTCTGGGCATAGTATTATTGTTTGCCATTTATGTGATAAATTGTGCTAGATTCAAACATGACAGTTAACATTTATAGTCACTAAAGCGATGATGTTAAGAGCTGAAATTGTTCATAAAATGCAGCTATTTAAAATTTATAACAGCAAAGAGATGTGAACAGTTTAAAAAAAATATGCCTATACGGCAGTCCTGCAAGGATATGTTATATGTGCATTGACAAATGTTTTATGCATCCCCAGAGCATTTTAACTTGTACTATTGTGGCTTTCCTTATTAGTTTGGTCAAGAGCTAAGCCATTCAAATGACATTTGTACAATCTTCCAACTATACCATATGTACTGAGATAATCATATGTAGTATTAGCCTTTAGTCAGAGACTTGGAAAGTTGTGCAATAATTGAAATCGACATCAGGCTAAATGACTTGGTTCGAATGCAAATTTTATGGGGGCAATTGCCAAACAATTAACCGAAATGAAATAAGTTTGTAAACATGTCTTTGATGCTGAAGGCGGTGGGCGCGTCTACTGTCTGCCGTTGTTTGTATTCAGTTAGCAGAGCTCAAGTGCACACAAACACAAACAAAGAGGGTGAGGTATACAAACACACTTAGAATGCCGGACAACCAAATAGAGACAGAGGGAATAGAAGATGGTTGGGTGGGTGGCTACAAATGTTTTCCATTTGCTAATGCGTTCGATAATTGCACGATGGCAAACTTGTGCAATTCTCAGAGAGAAACTCCTTCGGGTTCCCACGAGGCAGCATCAATCAAGCGGGCCACAAAGTCAGGTGAATCGATAATCCGCTTGTTGCGACAATTAGAGCTCATTGTTGTGTTAAATCGCATTCATGCATACATGTCTAGAATTACATACGCACACACATACACACATTTACCCTTACAAAGAGCAAGTGTACAAAGTATCGCCTATTTTATCTGGGTGCGGAGGGGCGGAAGATTGTTACCTGTGATACTGACATATAAAGTGGCTTTCTATTGGTAAAATGATTTTCTAAATCGGTTCAGAGGTCACCCCCGACAATCTTACCAGCTTAACCTCTTTATGTTAGTTATTATTGCATTTCAAAAGAGGGAAAACAAATTTACTTCTGCCTTGAATTGCTGAAAAGCAAACGCTTGCAAGAACTCAACCAGGGAATGCTTCAAAATTTTAATTTAAAGATTTATCAATCAAAAACAAACTAAACTCAAAACAGATTTGGACAGAAAACAAAAATTTACAGAAAAACAATTATTAAATTATTAAATTTAATAAATTGGTAATAAAAACTATGGCAATATGTCGGTAAAAGGTACGCAGCTAACTTTGACGTACAGAAACCTAATACGAAATAAGCAATGGGCCAGCTCGTTGCTTGGGCTGAACATGAACCATCGAAACATGACCTCAGGCTCTGAGTTGGCATCCGAGACGGAGCAAATCAAATGGAAGCTGCATGTGGACATAGTGAAAAAGAAGGATGCTGCCAAAAATCCAGAGCTATCATTACTAAATCTTATCAAGCTCTACTTGCCGTGGGAAGTGACGAAAACTAAACTGAATCTATGGCAATTGAAGATGCTGTGGGATTGGAAATTTAAAGAAAAAGAATTTGTGAATAATTCCAAACAGGCGCTGGTTTTGGCTACCAAGCTTATAGTCAATCAACGGGAAGAGTTAATTCAACGTTGCACTACGTCTATGGGTTTCAAGCAGATCAAGCATGACCTGATGCGATCGAATGAACCGGTGTCCAAATTCTCCGCCTGGCCACTTCAGACAATGCGTTTTGAAGAGCGGCATATTTGTCAAGCTATGCCATTGAAGGTGGAAAGATTGGTGCACTACGATCATAGGTTTGCCTTTATAGACATGATCTTCTTTGTGCGCCAAGCTACTAATGACTTTGCCGTCAAGTTGGAAGCGGCTGAATTGAAGCAATTAATGCAGCATCATGGGGATGTTAGGAAATTCTTTATACCCAATACGATTGTTGTTGCTGAGATTTTTGTTCGTTTCCGTCGGGACTATTCGGTGCCTGCAACAAAACGTGCTGGTCACTGGCTTATTTCCAGCTATAAGATCCTTAACTTGGATGTACTAAATTCCCAAAAGTGATACCTTTAGACCGACTGCAAACAGATTTAAAATAGTAGTACATTATTTCGCCTTGAATAAAACTTGTGTAAGTTCTTGTTGTTGTTTTTCTTGTGTTTTCGCCTAGAAGCTAAGGCGTCCATAATATGTACGATAATGAGCTTTGCGCCATCCACCGAAGCCAGGTGGCGCCAGTTTGAGTAAACAGCAAAGTCGTGTAAAAGATGAAGAAAAAAAGTATAAAAAAAGAGGGAAGGAATAGATGGAAAGTGAAACAACTGCAAAGTGCAAGATGTGTTAGTTCACTTATCCTTGGCATTCAACCTTATCTTCTCTTGCCAACTTTTTTCTTGTTCTTCTTGTTGTTTTTGTTATGCTGTTGATGAGCCGGCGACGTAGTTCATGAATTTCTAATGCCAAAGCGAAAGAAGAGTAGTACTTGTTGTGCGGGAAGCACTTGAGTGATGGCCATACACTACACTATACAGCTCTACAAGTGGACAAATGCATAAGAACTTTTAAATTGATGACAAGCACTTGAATGATATGCTTATTTTAAGAACTTATTAATGCATACAGTTTTCTTCCTGTTATTTTTAAAGGATTTTGTTTTACTTATTTAAGTTAAGAGACAACATAATTGCTATCAAAATTTTGGCATCGTCACAAATTTGCAAACAATTAACAATAAAAAGAAAACTTGATATTCTCACCGCTTGCAATACGTTCTTTCTGACTATCTGGCGGCAATATATTTCTCTTGCCATATCGCCACATATCACCTGGTGCAAATTATTTAAGCTGCCGCAAGCGAAACGCAGACAGTACTAGAAACACTCGTGTGAATGTGCCGCTTATCAGAACACGTTGCATTTGCACACTGTCGATAAGTTAAATTTACTATGCGTGAGTGAGTGTGTGGTGTGTGAAAGGGAGAGAGAGAGAGGGGACTATAGTGAAAGTAAGACCATTTCTTTGTTAGAAGTTTTGTGCGATATGCTTGCTTTCAACAGTTTGTGGCTGTTGGCACTGCTGCTGTTTGCTGCTCGGTTGCATTTGAATTTAAGGCATGCAATTTTATGCTTTTAATTTAACGCTTTATAAATTTTGTGGCATCTCACACAGAGTGCAATTACTCAAAGTTGGGGCAGAGATGCCGCCAACTACAACGGATCAGTAACAATAACAAAATTTTAATGAGCTTTGCAAAAACAAAAACAAAAACAACATAGAAAGGCTATAAACTTTGACAAATAGAAGACATGGATTAGATGGAGGGACAAAACTTAAAGCAGAAAATCGTTTTATTTAGGGTAAAAATATATGAATTAAAATGTTCGATAAATCCATTATTTCAGCTCAGTTGTCATACTATACATCTATTATTCTTAATAGTTTTGCAACAATGAGGAACTCTTCTTAGTAGATAGTGAAAATTGCAATCCACACGCTTCCCATATCATACATCATTTGCTGTCAAGTTTTTCAACTGAAAAGCACTTCGGCACCCAGCCCGCACAGCAGAAAGAAGGACGCGGCGACAACAAGTTGGGCGTGTCGAAAAACTTGAAATTGTTTTCGAAATTGCAATGTCACGCTACCCCACAAAACGCCCCAACAACAGCAACAACAAGAACTTGTTGTAAAGTTTGCTTTTGGCTAAAAACAAAAACTTGCCATAACTGACATAGATTATCCATCGGTTTGACGAACTTTCAATATCCTTTGACAAATTAAAGTTAAGTAAAGTTCAAGCAGATTGAAAATGCTTTTAAATTTGGATGCCATGCCTTTAGTATACATATATAGTTTGGTAAGTAAGAGCAAACGCCTTTGGATAGTCAAAGTATCCTTTTGGATACATATAATGGCAAGCAAACAATTTGATATGTTGCATTTGCGGGTCATTTCCAGCAATGACAATTTCATTTTGCAACACAGACTCCAGACGAATTCGAACACTGTCCGCTGTAATGGGCAACAAAACAAACGATGCCATTGACAGGACACTTGCCCAGGACATTGCTTAGCCATGGCCTGATGACAATGACTTTTTAAATTGTTTCTCCAAAGTGTCAGCTATGGTCAGAAAGTTTAGCAGCTGCTGGGAAAATAAATGAGCGTCAAGTGCAACACAGTACAGCAAGCTACCCGATGCCCAACAATAATAGTTAGCAACATCATCGTCGTTATCATCATCGTTATCAGTAAACATCGTTAATGAGCATGAGCGAGCGAAGTCAGACTTTATGACTCAATTTTCGACCAAAAACTCAGGCAACGCTACGAAAATGCTGCGAAAACTCACTGCCCCCACATAAACGCTGCAACTCGTTGTGGTCTTCAAGCAGACAACGTTTGGTGTCAGAATGCACTGCGACTGCGGCTCTTTGTAACACTGAAAAAACAAAAAAACAAAATGAGTACTTAAGAACTAAGAGAGTCAAAAAACCATATTTAAATATTTTTTCTTCTCCTTAGTTTAGTTATGACAAACTCGCACTAATAATCAAAGCTGTCTTTCGCAATCCAAAACTTTTTTTTTCTCAGTGTAATATAGTCCAAGTCAGCTGCTGTCTGGCGACTCGACAACGAATAGACGGACAAACTATTAAATAGACATTCGTTGGCTGTTCATAGTGAAAGTGCGGCACAAAGTGCTGGACAACCAGCCGAATGCAAAACCAGATGCGTGGATGGGACTATCAAACGCAGGTGTCCATAAGGTGTGTGAGTTTTTATGTGCGTGTGTTCTGTGTGGGCAAAAGCACAAATACAATGCAACTCATTACGAAGTATTTTTGTTGTTGCAGCTTTGTACGTGTGAAAAATATATAGAAAGATGGCATCCGTCGACATATCTCCGCCGTTTCACTAACGACATATCTCCAAACGGATATAGATTTTTCCAATGCCCAAGTCGATTTTTTTGAAGTCGATTTTTTGGCATAAAACTTTAAACATGCAATCTGACCAAAAATCTAATTTTATTTAAATGTATTTATTTAAATGCAGTTTTATTCTATGGATCAAACCATGACTTTTGAGGTGTTGCTTTTGAATATCGGGTCAGTTTTGCCGAAGTTATGGAAGTCGAAAGATTTTACCAATGCCCAAGTCGATTTTTTTGGCATAAAACTTTTAACATGCATTTTGACCAAAAATCGCATGTGTTTAAATCTTTAAGTGCAGTTTTATTCTAGAAGTCAAACTAAAGTTTTTCCAAGCGTCATATTTCCGCTCGTAGATATGGCGTTCTAAAAAGTCATATCTTTGCCGCAAGAAACACGACATGTCTCCGGTAGCAAAATGTACTGGGCGGAGATATGTCGTCGGAGATATGACGCTGTGCCTAAAAGATTTAGCTAAGTTTCTATTAAGAGAGACATTTAGAGCATTTTGCGATTAGAAAGCATTTATTATAGTAATTGCTAATTAATTTTGAATAAGTTATGTACGATTTATTGAAAAATGCCATCTCAAAATTCAATCTTTATGCACGATTAGCAAATTTAATTTCCTTTACTCATGTTCTTTTCATGGCTTGCCATTAATCTAGCAAATATTACATTTACAATTACATTTTGCTGTTTGTTATGCTATTTAAATGCCAGACAATTATGCTTGTGTTTAATTATGCACGAATGAATAAGAAGAAGAAGAAGAACAGAAGCACAACAAATCCCAAACGATATTTGATTTAAATTAAAGAGCAAGGCATTTATATTTGTACATCCATTCAAACAATGCAATTTGCTTTTGTTGAATAAGCCGAAATTAATTTCTTAAGTTGTTAAATGGCAAACAAGTAGAAAATGCAAGAAAAACGCATCAAGCTAAACTCAATTTGCATTGATTGAGTAAATTTGAATGTTAGCAGTAAACATTTTGGCATGCAAATTTAGGGAAATTGCAACGCATGAGCAAATTTTGACAATTACTTTGTCAATGCATAAAACACAGAAGCAACTGCGAGGTGGGACTTAAAAGTTTGCATTTAGTAAGCATTTTTTTATTTAGGATTTTCATAATACAAAAATTATGCATGATTTTTCAATGGATTTAACGCACCATAAAACACTTTCAGTTTTTAACCTCAAAAAATAAATGTTGTTTCATATTTCACAAGTCTAAAAGCAAAGTTGCAACAATCAAACTTTATAATTACTTACCGCATTGATGTTGCTTCACTTGCATATTGTGTGTTACGAACACTTCAAGGAACTCATTTTCAACTACACTCCTACACACCTCCCCTTCCATCCTGCTTCACACATGCGTGTGCATAAAACTTTGGCATCACATGGGGTAAGTATGGTAAATATTTAAAAGAAAAGTTTGACTTGTATAAAAAAATAAGCGAAAGGAAACACTTTGCAGAGAGAGCGAGAGTGAGAGAGAGAGAGAGAGAGTGAGCACAGCTGACAATGGAACCAAGGAGTTAGCAAGACTTTCAAAGAAAATTTGTGAAACAAATAATTTTCAATTCTTTTTTTTCACGCTGCACTTTACGCAAAAAATTCATAAGTATAAGAATTATTTATGCATGTGTGTGTGTGCATGTCTGATATATTAACGTTTAAAAATGCTGTATAAATATGTTTTTAATGAGCACTCGTTTGACTAAGAAAATTGTATATGCAACGTATGTATGTCCCAAGCCGTCTGCTTGATGAAAAATTACTTTCATTTTAATTAGTAGCTGCAAGCAAAGAGGTAATGGGAATTGCAAGAAGGGGGTGTGAAGGTGCGGCAAGGAGTCGGAGTGCAAAAAGACGAAAAATTAAATTAGAAACACTTTCGTGCATTTAAGCAAATAAAGAGCGACGGTCACGTGGGCGTCCTGCCGTGACATACACTTGCACACATACACACACACACTAACACACACACCTGACTGCACTTTGAGGTTATGTTGCAAAATGCATGCGGTTTTAAGCACGTGACGCCAAAGCAACGGAGTTTTATTTTTTAATTAAGCTGTTTACATTTACTCGCAATGTCCTTGGGTTGCGTTCCCTTTATGCGTTCAACGTTCTCGACGTGCACCACATAAAACTTGTTGTTTGTTTGGTTGTTGTTGTTTCTTTTTCGCCTTCCCCCTATCCTCCCCTCCCATTCACATCACTCCCTAAGAAAACGCTTGCGGTTCTTGTGTGTTTTTCCTTCTTCTTTATTTTGCACGGCCATAAAGAAAAAATACCGCTCGCGTCGCCTTTGTGGGTCAAGCTGTAGAAGCAGCGGCAGCAGCAGCAGCAAGCGGCAGGTGCTTTGCTCTTGCACCTGTCGCCAGTACAATTAAAAATGTGCGCACAAACAAGGATCTCACTTTTGGCTGACACTTTTCTGCTTCACCTTTAACCAAAGCGCCGCTGCAGCAGCCACAAATACCCTCTGACCTTTGGCTTAGGAGGAGAGGAACAGAGGTATGAGATTGCTACTTAATATGACTAATTAATTAGATAAAGAATTTCATTGAGCAAATTATTGTGCTTACTTTTTTGATAAAAAAATATAAGAGTTAAATGAAAATAAATGAAAGCCTTGAAACTTTCATCACTTTAACTATATGTTTGAGTTTACTGTTCTCTTTTGTTTCATCAGCTTGAAATATTAGTTTAAAGCCTGATCTATTGGTTTTTGACTCATGTTACAATAAACTTAAAACCACTTTACATGAAAGCAGTTAATAAACTCTTAAGTCATCTAGCTAGAAACATTAGGCAAACAATTTGATTAATACGTTGATATCAGTTATCAGAAAAATACCTAATTTAAGGGACGTCGTTGTTTTCACTTTGCCGCGTTTATGGTCAAAAGATAAATTATATAATGCAAATAAATTAAGTGGAGCAGCAAAGTTAATTAATTGCTTCGTTTTTGGTTAATTAAAGCCATTTAAATATTTATACACACATGTGCTTCCTAGGCATGTAAAATGGCGCCAAACGCGCACAATTTAATTAATTTAAATGTTTTTTTGCAATACTTTTTTTTCGTGTTTTGTTCCAATTGGTCTCAGGTGCGCTGAGGCATTAATAAAAAATGGCAAACAAGCGCAGCGCAAATAGCATGTTATTTAATTATCCAGCAATAAAACATATCGAAAGCAATCTCCACTTCAATTTTCAACAATTTTTCAGTCAAGTGTTGATTAAGGATTTTCATACGCATGCATGTAGTATTAATTGATTTTTGTTCACATTTTGTTCGTCTATCTTTTGTGCATTGACATTTTCTTTCCATTAGCAATATATGTTACAGAGTGAGAACAATGTCACGCTCAATTGACTTTGATAATGCAATTTGCTACAAGCTATTTTCAATATTGATTCAACTATTGTTTGAGCAGATATATACATATATATATATATATATATATGACAAATATATGTTTGTGACAGTCACTTTTGAAACATTTACAACATTTTAATGGCTTTGTTATTCATTCTTGTTTTAATCAATATCACAAGCAATGTTCTTTCATTACTGGACATTCTTTGACTATGCAAAAGAATTTCTCGTTTGCAATTGTTAGCTAAAATATTTTTTTTTGCCAGGTAGTCTTTGCACATCTCTATTCCATTGCTAATTCTATCCATACGTTGGCTACTGGAGTTTGTGTTATTGACGCCATTTACGAGCATCACTTTGGCATTTGTGCAATGCTGCAAAGCTGCAAATGCTGTAAATGCTGCGAATGCTGCATTGTGTGCAGCAGTATAAAAACTTGATTAGAGCGCTCGTCGAAATGGTCAAAATGGTGAAATGGAAGGCAGCACCAATTACTCTATCCCTGATCCCCTATCCCCTATCCCAATAGCGGTTGGACAAAGGCACATGGCTGAACAAATTCCTATGCTTTGTGGTCAAATTAGCTGCACGAGAAAACAAAGCTCTGCCAAATGCGAAACTGAATGCAAATGCCAAACCGAACGTTAAACGTGCTGGAAGCTGACGTCCGGCAACGGGAGAAAGGGAGTCCACAACCCATTGATTGGCCTTAAAACGGGTGGCAATGGAGGCAGTTGCCACATTAGCAGAACTCTCTTCTGGTCATTACACCGTTTTTTTGTTGTTGTTGTCTTTGTTGGTGTGCTTCCTCGCATTGCTCTTAAACACAAAAGACTGCCTGCAGCTTTTATATTTTCATTTAACGCGTTTTGACAAACAATAAAAAATGCTTTTCAATGGTGGCTGGCCGGCGTTTTGGTTGCATGGCTAACACGCGCTGCCAATGGCCCATCACGTCTTGTCATATGCATTTAAAAAAACACACTTGGTCAACACTTTCCATTGTGTGCCAATTTCGAACAAATGTCGCGCAGCAAATAAACTAAAGCTATTAAGTTTTAGGCATTGTTTTGTAGAAAATCAATTGTTGAGAATTTTTCTACTTAAAGGAGATATTTTTGGGGAAATTCCTTAGTGAACACTTGAATTAATGCCCAAACTTGCCTAGCTCCAACTAACTTAAGAACTGCTTTAAGCTAATGTTAAAGCGGCGATGAAATTCAATATCTAAGCAAGAGATAATCTTAGTACGATGTGTGAGCTATAAAAAACGAAACTAAACTAAAGCCAGCTTATCCAAGTATCGAAACTTGCTACATTTTTGGATTGGGTTTGAGTTGATTTCACTTCAAACTTTGAGCATCGCAGCGCAAATCGATCATGAAAATTTACGAGACATTGCTCAAAGTGCGTCATAAAATTGCGCTCGAAAACTAATTAAGTACATAAAAGGCGGATTAATGGCTTTCAAAGTGCCGTAAAATTCAAAGGCGCAACAATTAGCCCAAAGTCCTGAGGATGTGAAATGCGAAATGTGAAATGCAATGTGGATTGGAATGCGAATATATGTTTGTCGGCCCCATAAAAGCCTCAACTTTAGAGACAGAGAATTGGGAGTATTATGCCTGAAGTTGGCTGGCAATGAAAACCAATGCAAAGTCGTTAAAGCCAACGAAAAGTTGTAAGGAATGGAAAATGTTGATACTCTTCTTTTGTTGACTTTCTTATACATCTGTCCAACTTGATAGCAAATTGGTGTTATCCCATTTGGTTTAAGGGCATCAATATTAGGCGGTTTGGTGATTTGGCCAGCATAGAAAGGCATTCGAAAACTTTTTAATTTAATGCATTGTCGTAAAAAATTTGGATACTTTGTTAGCGAGTCGGCTGTAAAAATAGTTTCGCTTTGCTTCTTTGATTCCCTTTTGACACAAACTGTATCTCTCCCTCTCTCGCTCTCTTTCTCTCTTGCGCTGTCCCTCTCTATAGCTGTTTTTATTTCTCTGTGCGGCCGCATCATGAGCTGTCAGCCAAAGTTGACCTAATAAGCAACTTGGCGAAAAGTTTCCGTTTCAGTTTTCGGTTTCTGTTTCAGTTGCAGCCTCAACTTTGAACTCTCGCTTGCTCTTAGCAACGCCGTGAGGATAAGGCCAGGCTAATCCCTGTTCTCTTGGCCTCTGTTGGCCTGGTCGCGTGACCGTTTCAATTAAAATAAATTCAATGCGGCGCGAGTGGTCGCAAATGTCAAAACAGTTTGCGGCTCAATTAGGCGCACTGTCAAAATTTACGTACAGCTGCAGCTTGTCAAGCAAAAACAGAGATAGAGCGAGGGAGTGAAACAGACAGCATGAAGATGATGAACTGTAAATTGGATGCGGCTGTCTGTTAGATTTTGCAAGAAAAAGGAAGGGGGGGGAGATGTAGAGATGAATTGAGGGATTAGAGCTTTCGTTGCCAGCAGCGACAAGTCAAAACTTCAGTATATATAGTAATGAATGCTGCCTAAAACATGCTTCTTAAATTCCTCACCCAAATATTTCTGGGTAAACTTTGTCTCCTTCCTCCTCCGTGCTGCGCCGTAAGCCAGCTTAAAAGTTGCTTATCAAAACTTTTACTGCCAATAAGCAGTAAAACAAAGGATTTGTCAGATTTTCAAAATAAATTCACGTTAAACAAAATCAAATCAAAGTAAAAACATCCAATTCCAAACGAATTTATATTTCAGGTTTGTAAGCTGATTTAACCAAGAAATGTAAGAAAGCTGCTTGGAATCTGAAACTGAATTGAACTCTTTCACTAATCAAAGAGCAAATGTTCCAAGATCATTTCACATTCTTAGCTCTCATTTCCCAAACACCCACAACATCATGCAACTAGTTTAACAAACAGATTGCAACTGTAAGTCAGCAATTCATAGAAGCGATTACCTCTTTAATTAAGCAGCCAATCAACTCAACAAAGCAGACTCGACACAGCTCCAATGACCAAATAAAAAAAAGAAAAGCCTACGCAAAACTTTTGAGCAAAAGCAGGGAAAAACTTTTGGCGCCAACGTAAAGAAACATGACATTTTAATTGGGCAAACAGCAGCACCTGCAGCAAAAGGGGAAAGAGAAAGGCAGACTTAATTAGCTGAAAAGCAGAGTAAACGGATTTGTTTTATAATTAAACGAGAGAGAGAGAGGCAGAGAATGCGTGAAGAGAGCGAACATCAATTGTTACTGATCTAAATTTATGCAAATTGGCAGCTGCTGCCAGTATCCACTGTACCACAAATAGTGTCTGAGTATATGCGTGTGCCACGTTTTGTGCCACATCCACATCCATATACATATTTCATTTTGCACGCGCCTCCAGTTCGCAGTTCGTTCGCCCTCTTAATGGTCATGCAACCGTGCAACCGAGAAGCCATTCATTTGAATGCAGCTGGCAAAACTGAAACAGGAACAGCAACAGCAACAGAAACAGAAACAGGAGCAGTTGTTGCAGCAGTTTCCCAACAGTTGGTAGTTTGGCTGATTATTAAATCACAAGGCAAACTGCAGGCCCCGCCAATCTGATATGCAAAATCTCAACTAGTTTAGCTCTGAGTTGAATTAAAGTCGCGTTAAAACAGAGAGAAAGAAACGCTCAGTTGGGGCAGCTTCTTCTACACTTGAAGAAATTAAAAATGGTATGACAAACTGAACTGAAATACTTTTATACTTCCACTTTTATTCGCTGAGTGCATCCACCTTCTCGGCAGTCGCGTTAATTACAGTCCTGGCTAGCCATGAAACTCTTGCCAAATGGCAACTTGTTAAAAATTTCCGCTGCCTGTTTATTAGAGGGCCAGCAACACAGCTCCCGTCTCGCTGCTGACTTGGCAATTAATTGAAGCTTAGTTGAACCTGTTTTAATAAGAGTAAGTCTAAGCGTCTGCAGCGCAGCCAAGGCTAAGATGATGACACCAACTCGAAGTGCAAGATTTAGTCTTGGACGACAAATTAGCTTCAAGTGTCTTCTTCTTCAAGCAATGCAATAAAGTTGCCTAAATCATGGTCGAAAGTCAAAAGTCATGGTTAAGAGGAAAAATGTATTGCTCTCATTGAGATTTGTTGTTCAACAGAGGAAAATGCTTAACAAAACTTGACTTAAACTTCAAAATTTATATACAAATTCTATAAACAATTTTTGATTTTGATCTTTAAATTTGTGTTATTATGGCCCTAGAAGCAATATGCGGCGTTAATAAGTTGCCCTTTATGAAACGCTTTGATGTACTGCAAAAGGAATGGGATCTGCAGCAGATACAAATAGCCACAAGTAACTTTCGCAATCCCTACGCTCTAATGGCACCACCCTTTGAAAATGTAATAGTAAATGTATAATTATACCAAAAGATTGCATATAATAATAAGCCAGATAACTTTGCCTGCAGCCAGCTGTAAATCTGCCCAAGATTCTGGCACATTGCAAGTTGCAAATGGAATTTGATCATGGGACAACAACATTGGGTTTCAAGTATCAAGGTGGCGTGGTGCTTTGTGCCGATTCTCGTGCCACATCCGGCGAATACATTGGCTCGCAGACGATGCGTAAGATTGTGGAGCTGAATAGTTATATGCTTGGAACATTGGCTGGCGGTGCGGCAGATTGTGTGTATTGGGATCGAGTGTTGGCCAAAGAGTGTCGTCTGCATGAGTTGCGCTATAAGCGAAGAATCACTGTCGATGCTGCGGCACGAATGATGTGCAACATTTGTGCCGAATACAAGGGCATGGGTCTAGTGATGGGCATGATGTTAGCCGGCTGCGATGATGAGGGCTGCAAGTTAATCTATGTGGATTCGGAGGGCATGCGATCGCATGGCAGTGTCTTCTCCGTGGGCAGCGGCTCAACTTATGCATTGGGTGTCTTGGATACAGGCTATCGCTGGGACCTAACGGATGAGGAGGCATATGATTTGGCGCGTCGTGCCATCTATCATGCCACCAGCAAGGATGCCTATTCGGGTGGCATTGTGCGTTTGTATCACATCAATGACAAGGGCTGGAAGAACATTTGCAACACGGACTGCAATGATTTGCACGATATCTTTTGTGTTGACTCAATGACGAATGTGTTAAGAACTGAATTGCCTTGCACGAGTCGCGATTGGTTATTGCAGAAGCTAAGGCCCGACAGTGTTCAGGCTCAGGTTGCCGCTTGTAACATGGAGAAGACCCAACAAAATTTAGTGTGAAAAAGAAAAGTTTATAAAAAATATTTGTACTTTTAAGCTTCTTCTTCTTTTCAATCTGTTTACTCTCTATGCAGGCAAACCATATCATTAGTAAAAACAGAGCTTAGCCTTAATTCAACTTACGCAAAAGCGCTGCTGCTGCCCAAAAAATAGATAACCCCCTTGCATGCCCTTTTTAAGTGCAGTTTTTCTCTGCGCCTTTAGCTTAAGTAATTTTCTAATGAAACCGCAGAGGAAAAATGAGTTTGATGTTAAGGGGGTCATTTGTCGTTTCACTTACTTTCCACACACACACACAGGGGAAGTTCTTTAGCGGTGTTCATTAGATTAAAAGCAATTTACAGTAAAACTTTTGCCCACAAAATGCGCACACACACACACCTGGCTTGCCCCTGCAGACTTTCTGATGTCTCACATACGTTCCCCAAACGCCGTGCAAATGTCGCCGCTGCCTTAGCAAGACGAAAAGGAAGAAAAGGCAGGCGCACATACTCATTTAGCGTCTGTGCTTAGGTTTTTTTTTTATATTTTTATTTGAGATTCAACAAATTTGCGGATTTGGTTTGTAATTTATTAAATTTATCGCTTGCTTCCTCCTCCTTTCGCCACCATCTGTCCTTGCCCCACCATCAATTGTGGTTGTGCGCCTTTCCGGCCATTCTCTCCCAACTCCAGCTGCAACATTTGTTGACGACAACCCAAAAAACACACACACACACATGGAGAATGCAGCAAATATCATTGCGTATACCCGAGAATGGTACGCCATTAGGGAGTGAGAGTAAGAGAAAGGAGCCGGGGCCGGGACGCTGTGTATCCTCAGCATAGAAGTTATTATTTTGATTTATAGAAAAAGTTCGTTAGCGAGCGAAAGTTGGTCGTATATACGTACATATATAAATTGTCAGTCAGGATGTTTGTCCTGCTGTTATTGCAGTCATTTTGCGCTAAAAGTTGAGATATTGTTTCATGCATTGATGTCACCGCACCCAACATGGTCTTTTATAATTAAAGAGCAGCCACAACAGATTTTTCACACTCAGAACAACAGAGAAAAAATGTTTCAAAAAGGAAATTAACTTAAGGAACCTCAACAAAAAAGAGAAATCGTTTATATTTATGGTAAACTTTGATATTTATTGATATACAAATAATAATTTTGACTTATGACAAAGAAACAATCGAAACTTTAGCTAAAATTTACTCTCTCATGGTTATAATTTAATATTAAATTTAGTATAAACGCTTCTAATTCCTATTTCTAGCTTAAAATTCCAAATCCTAGGCCTCTATTTGAGTCAATAACTCAAAAACTTACTTGTATGATAAAACCTTCTTTAAAACTTAAAAAAAACAACAAAAACTCTCAACACTAAAAACTAAAACACAACACTAAATATTAGCTAAAGGTAACTAAAAATAAGATCTAGGTCTGCGATGCCTAATTTCACGTCTATCCCGGGCCGAACTCCACCAGTTGCTGTTATTGTTGGTCAACTGCAAGCAAGTTGAGACCATTATGGATGAGGCACGCGCTTTTAGGCGTAGATTCTTATCATTGGTTAGCAGCATCAGGTGAGGAACTTCTTTCTTCAATTGCAGACAACAGTTGATGATGCTATCATCGGCATTATCTATATCGACTAGTTGGTTGGATTCTGCCAACGCTGATTGGGCTTCGATGCTTTGCAGATCGTCATCAAACTTATCATTCAGATATTCGATAGCACGTCTGGCAGCATAGCTTGTCATTTGCTTGCTTTTTAATGTATCCAATTCTTTGATTACAATATAGGGCAAATAGAGAACGCCGCCAACAGTGCCGAAGAGCGTCAATTTAATCACATCCTCCAGAAGTTCTAGACTATCGATAAGTACATTGGTATCCAGCACAAAGTACATATGATTCAGTTTATATTGCGAAGTTTCCGTTTGCTTTTTCTTGTTATTTTTCTTAGATTTGTCATTCTGATTCTTTACATCGCTTTTTACTTTAAATAAAGTCATCGAAACACTTTCATTGTTCGACTTGTTTTCTTGTGGAAACTTAAAACAGAAATTCTTTAGCTGATCCTTAATGTCTTTTGCCTTTTCAATAGCTGCCGTTAAATCAGCGCTCTTTGACGTATCTTCTGTGACGTAATCACATCCTATGACCTGACCAAAACGACCTGTCTTATTCCTAATCTGATCCAGCTTACGACCATCTACAATATTATAATCATTATACAAACGCTTATGACGATCATCGTTGTTGGTATTTTTCTTTAGAACACACAATTTTTGTGACTTGAGTGCAAAAATGAGTCGACTAAGTTGCTCTTCAAAGTTTGTTGAAGTTCGGTTTCCGTAATTTCCAGGCATTTTTATTTTTTTATTGTTTTATTGAATGGAAATAAAAAAAATGCCTGAAGTCTCTACAAAGTACGCTTGCTATATGTATATATATTTTATATGTATATATATAAATTTAATATTGTTACACATTGTATTTGACATAATGGCTACTAAAAATTCAAATTCAATTCTTTACAGATAAAAAACGGAAATTTTTTAACATGTGTCAATTACACATGACACCATTTATGCATATATCTATATACTATATACTATATATGTATTGTAAAATTGCAGTTGACTGACAACCTCAACATCCACATTTTGCCTTCTGCCTCCTGCCACCTGCCACTTGCCACTCGTTGTTCTGCGCTCATTCATCTACTCCAATTTCAACATGCTACAAAATTTGCATAAAATAATAATGCACAAGGACAACACAATAGAAAACAACGTTGACGGCATATTAATTGCGGCTATCATTTTCCACAAAATTAGCCTGCTTACGTAGAAAAAGTTATATAAATATGTATGTATGTATGTAGACAGCATGCCACCATCACATGCCCCATATTTTTTGTTTTCCATTTGCTGCCACAGTTTTTCTCGGCTAATATGCGCTTAAAAAGCATGCGACGATAACAAAAACTATAATTTAAATTAATTTGCAAATGCAACAGCAACAACAACAACTAAACTGCAACACCTGCAAAATTGCTGTTGTTGTTGCCATTCCACTTTTGTCAACGAGCTCAAATTCAATGAAATTTCACACTTTGTCGTTAAAAGCCGCGCCGCGCTCGCAAGCAAAATGGGGGAAACTGGAAAACGAGTGGAAATGTTCGGGGGAGTCGGAAGGCAGGGGGGGGGCTGTGACAGGGGGCAGTTAACTGGCAGGCATAAGGATGCAAATATGCAAATGGATTTTGCCAAGCGAACACAGAGTTGAAGCATGCAACGAGATAGTCGTTGTGGGACGGAGGGCTGGTGCAAGTTGAGGGGGTGGTGCAAGGGGCGAGTTGAGAGTGTTTGACAAGCAAGCGTGACTGTTGAGCTGGGAGTTGGCAGCTTGGATGATGTGCAGCTGGAAGGCGGCATCTTCATTTAGTTCAGCGCCGACGCGACACAAAAGTGAGAGAGATGCTTATGCCCCCGGCTTGTGTGTGTGTTTGTGTGTGTGTATGGTGTAATTTTTGTTATACTCTACAGAAAATTAGCTTACAAGAAATAGAAAATATTTTATTAAAATAATTTTTACTTATTTTATTGAAGTGTGAAATGAATTTAAAGATCAAATCGTGTTTAAAATAAATTTGGAATAAATAATTCTGCTTTTATGGGACATTTAAAACCTAAAAAAAAGAACATTTTAAAATTTAAAATTAAAATTCCAGCTACAATTTTGTTGTAAATACTTAACTGAAACTTAAAAATCGAAACAGCTTTGACAAAGTAATTGGTTTAGTTTTAAGTTTAGGCATAATATTTCTAGAGTTTCCACAGCTTGTTTTACGTACTTAAAAAGCGATCCTCAGCCAACAAATTTATAATATTACAGAGTATCCCATGTTCAAGCAGCTGCTTTGCTTGATCGTTTTTGGTTACTGTTGCTGCTGTCAAGGAACACGTTCGTCTGCGCTTGTTTAAGCTGCAGATGCAAACGCTCGCTTGGCGAAGAAGCTATGAAGGGGGAGGGGCAGGGAAATGAGTATGGAAACTGCGGACGATGCCGTCGTTTGGCATTTTCATTAACACAGCAGAGCTTGCGCCAGAGTCGAGACGAAGACGATGACGATGACGACAAATGCAAATGCAGCAGTGCCTGGGTAGCCAGGGCCGAAGAAGAGACGCGTGTCACACTAACAACAGCAACAACAGCAACAACACCAAGCAATGGCCATATTAGCGGCAGCAACATTACACAAGCAGCAACAACTGGCAACAACAGCAACTGGCAACATCTTCTCTGATGTTATAAAACAGCTTTGGTGTCAGATGCACTTCCAATTTATCAGCGCCTGGCCTAAGACGCATGCATACAGTTGCACACATGCAACGTTGGGGCAACATCAAAGCGTTATTGTTGTTGTTGTCGCCGTGTGTTCTCCATTTATTGCCACTTTGGAGGCAGCAACTGCACATTAGTTGCATATCTGTTGAAATTCACGGCAATTAGTTGGCTTGTTATTGTTGCTGCTGCTTGTTGCTGCTTGTTGTTTCCTGTGGCAACACAACGCTTTGCAATGCTCAATGCAAAAACTTTTCTTATCAGTTGGCTTAATAATATGACTGCAAATATAATTAGCATAGATAGCACATTTAACTAAGTGGAGCGGCTAGCCAATTACTTAGACCATAGATAAAAATAGCACGCAAAGATTATTGAACTCGTTAAAAGAACGAGAATGGAAGTAGAATATATATATATATATATAATTATAACTTTATTTTTTACTCCACTTCCATTAGTTTTCAATGCAAACTTAAAATCATTTTTATTGGTTTCGATAATGATATAACTTAAACAATATTTTCCCTACCAATTAATGAGACTTAGTTAGTTAATTAAGTGTTTTTTTTTATAGCATTTGCTATAAATTCAGTTCACAAAATTTTCATAACTGTTTTTTTGTAATTTTCAAACATTTGGATTACACTTTTCTTCTTTTTTACTGTCATTATTTTGGTTTCCCCCCCCTTTTTTTTTTTTTTTGATTTGCCTAGCGGCGTCATCAATTTTAATAAACTCAAATTGGCAACTTTTCTCTTGTTTAAGTCGTTTATTTTGGCAGCTTATCGTTTCAGCACTTTGTCTTTTGTCATATCCTGGATGATTTTTTGTCAGTTTGCTTCGGTTTTTTTTTTTTGTGCTTTTGGCATTGCCAAATTGTGTCACAACTATTTCATTATCCGCTTATTTCGTTGGAGACAAAGCGCACGACATCTCCCGTCCTCGCGCTTCATACATACTATTCAAAAAAGGGCTCAGTGCAGGACATTTTTGTGCAAATCCTTGTGATTGCAATGAATAATATTTTTAATGCAAATAACCAGAGGAACAGGAAGCAGCAGAAGTGTGATGGCATGTAGAGAGAGGGGAAAGTGAAAAGGGTACGACAACTTGACAGTCGCACGCTGACAGAGAGCGCAACAACGCGAATAACGATGGAGGATTTGGCTGTGTTCAGTGTTGAGTAACGCGAGGCGTCGCGTCGTAGCCAGCACAACGCGAGCCACATTTCATTCGGTTTTCTTTTCCATTTCAATTGTCGTCAAGATTGCAGCAGCATTCACTTCACTTCACTTCACATCTCGCGACCCCTTTTTAGAGGCTTCATTCTCGTCCATCCAGCCACCCACCATTCATTCATTGGTGCAATGAATCGTTTCACATTTCGGTATTGAAATTTTGTGCTCATTGTTTTTCAGCTTGTGCAAGGCAATTTTTAATTTAATGCCAAAGTTCTGGTTAACAATTTCTGCTCGATTTCGCAGAGATTACAACGGATTTTTATGCAGCATACTTTTTGGAGAAATTAAAAACTTAATGAAATATATATGACATATTGATTATATTTAATTACTAGATCAATGCATTTTCGCACTGCATTGTTAATGTTGGAATGTGTTGATTTGAGGAGAAAAATGTGTACTTATGTAGTTTTGCTTGTTTGCAGACAGTTTGTGTGCGCATCTTTTATGCTCATCGGCTTGTCAACATCGTTGTCATCGTTGTAATCTGAAATTCATTATGCAACCAACGTTTGGAGATGAGTGGGCGTGTCCCTTTTTCGGACACTGTCAAGTAGTTGTGGAGCGAAGCAAACTGCACTTGATTATTATTCATAGCAAGTAATTTGTTATCTGTGCTGAGCTGTTGCTGTTGTTGCGTTTTCGGATTGTTTTTGTTCCTTATGCTATTAATTTGTTTGTTGCAAAATGAAATTGCACTTTTGCATGTGTCGTACGTTTATTCTAGCCCTTAAAATTTGGGTCAGATCCTTTTATAATAAGCAAACCAGTCCGTGTGTGTGTGTGTGTGTAAACAAACATACATGTACTTAGTATCTTGGTCATTGTGGTTTATTTATTTTACTTTCCACAACATTGACGACGTAACCTAATTTGTAGTTTCTCTCTCTCTCTCTTCATCCCCGTCTATTCCTGTCTGTTACTAATTTATGCAAAAATCGACCCCAACAAGCCAACTGACCATATTTTAGCTATGCAACACACACACACACACACACATATGCAAATTTTGTGATATTAAAACACAGGTTTAGTATATGTCGAACATGACCAAATTCACATCGGGCCCAAACCAAAACATAGCTCTAACATAACTGAACATATTGTATGCTAATGCTTTAATGAATGTAAGAATGTTTGCATATATATTTGAATATACATCCTATATAGCACAGGGTCATGCAATTTGCACAAAAGAGTTGTATGTGTGTTGGTAATTTACCTAAAAAATGAAAATTGCAATGGCAAAAGTTAATAATAATGTATTTTGCTAGTAATCTGCTGGTAGCAAGGAACGAAAAATGTATTTAAAATACTTTTAAGTATGGCGAAACATTTTTCACGCTTTAAGGAATTTCAACAAAAAATAAATAATATTGAAAGTGTGAAATTTAAATAAACTGCGACAAAGTTTCAATTTAGTTAAATTTCAGTTTACAAAAAAACAAAACCATTAAAAATCAGCTTCACTGGAGAATGTCAAACAAACTTTTAAAGCGTCGATAATGGAAATTGGAAGCAGGACCTTTTGGTTGGAAATCTCTATACACACACACACATAAACACACACTTATTGTACACTATCCTAACATTATGGCAATGAAAATCGATTGAATCATATAGTAGCATATATTTGTCTATTGTGCTCAGACAGTGAAATATTTATGTATTAACTTTTATGCACACAAATTGAACGGGAAATGAATGTGTGCTCACGTTCAATAAAATGTATGCAACACAAAAGCAGGATATATTGTTGCATGAACACATACACACACACATTAACACTGAGGGCCAACAGCAGACATGCAAAGCATGTGGGAAATATAATAAAGAACTTTTTTTTTTTTTAATATGGAAACCGAAGCTCTAAACACACACACACACACACACGCAGCTCTGCTCATTTGCCGGGTTACACGATATGAGCATATGAGCGTCGCTTTGAACCCTAGGGAGACGAGGCTGTGTGTGTGTGTGCGTTGACTCTTTGGGTGAGTTGTGTGCAGGTAAACTGCAACAAATTTCATACTATTGAGTGGTTTTTGAGTGCATTTGAAATAAATGTTATCAATGAAGTTGCATACTTTATGGCGCAACGTCGACTCACTTGGTCAGGAATTCCCAACTGGGGGCATGGGGAGTGTGACGTTGTTTCGATAAAACCATATAAAATAAAATGTTTTTAAGTTAAGTGCAGTCGAAGTGTGTGAAAGCCAAGCCAAGCAGTGAAAAAACGAGACAGCGGGAGAGGGCGCAGGGCGCAACGAGTGTTTCAATTTGTTTGATGGAAAACCAATTGCGGAAACCGGTTTGTTTGACCGAAAAAAGGCAAAAACGCAACACAACAAAAAGAAATCACTTAAATATCCCGGACATCATCATCAACCTCACCCTCAACATCATCCCCCGAGCCATTAAAGTCCAGATGTGTTTGTCAATTTCCGATTAAAGTTCACTTTTAATTGAAAAAAACAATACAAAACAAAAAACCAACAAGATTCTTCAGCAAAAACTGAATTCGTTGTTATATAGCTATTTTTTCCCCCCTGAGCAGCAAATAAATCACAAAGAGCACTAAATGCTGTGAAAGGAAAGATACAAAAAATAGGCGGAAAAGCCGAGGCACAAGCGTTCGCAATTTGCATAAAATAAATGTTGTGTTGCGGGCTTGCGCGCGCTTTTTTGATGCGTTGATTGAAATACTCGCGCATTTTTGATACGCCCAGATTCTCTCTTTGCCCTTGTGTGTGCTTTTTGTGGCCATTGTTCAGCTTAAATATAAATGTTTAAATTTAAAGACAAGTCCAAAAACAAAGCGTTAAACATGAAAGTTGGCAAACGAGAGTTGTTAAAACATTCAGTGAGACCGAGAGAGAGAGAGAGTAGTTAGGAAAAGGGAAAAAGCTTTTCTCTTTCTGCCCCATATCTCAATTCAATTGGCATTTTAGCTCGAGGCAGCAAAATCTGCTCACAAAACTTTCGCTTCTCGTCGTCTTTTTGATTTCATTAAATCAAAATATATGATTGATATAGTGAGATTATTGTCCTATTGTTCGTCAATTGAAGACGTAGACGTGCAGTGAGATAGGAGGAGCAAAAGAGGCGGCAGAGTCAAGAAAACACATGCAACGGAAAACGGCTTATAGGAACTTAACGCTCGGAAAATGTTGGGACAAAGATGAAAGTAAAGTTAGAAGCAGTTAGAGGGAAGAGATTGTTAGAGTATATATATCCTATATCATATTTGATTGACTGCTTTTAACAAAATGCAACGGCCAAAGAATAAACTTTTAAGGTGAAAAGCTAATTATCGATATCTGCAACAACACAATATGAATATAAGTTAACTTCTTTAACTTGGTCAACTTATTGCTTAGTTTTTTAAGTTAGTTAGCTGCTTAGTTGCCTTCCTGTTTACCACTCATTCGCTATTGTCCTGCTGGTCAAGCGTGATGAACATTAATCTGTCTCCTGTTCCCAAGTCCCCATGCAATGTCTATCCTAGTTATGATCACTTTTTTGCTAGCCCGCACTATTAATTTTACCTTCGCTTGTCATTTTATTGTTTTTATCAACATAAACACGAACACGACGAGACACAAAAGTCGCTCACCCACACTCTTGGGACAACATGGTCCTGGTCGGTTTGGTTGTGTTTCTGTTTGTCAGCTATCGGATGGACCTGCCGGTCGACCTGATGTCGGATATCCTTGCTATGTTGCAGTGCTAGCTGTAGCGTTTGCCCGTTGCCACACCATTTATGCCATTAAGTCATTAGCTTTGTTTAACAAATAACAAACTGTCAATGAGTTGATTAACGATGTTTTTCGCATGAACTGCAATTAGCTGCTCCCGTCGTACTCGTCGTAGTCGTCCTCGTAGTTGCTGCTGCCTGCTTCGCTGATAAATGGGTGTGATTTTGCGCTCAAGCATTGCTGCCTCTCACTCTCCTGTTGACTTGGCCAACTTAGCGCGTTATTGATGCGCACAACACCCAATCCCTATCCTCGAACCACCCCCTCGATTACCTACCATTCTCACTTGGCAATTATTGTGCTTTGTGATGAGCTTCGCTTAGTGTTGTTGGCCTGTACAAAAGCCGCAGTCAAAGTCAGCAGCTCTTTTGCTCTATTGCTCATCGCATGGCGTGGCATCGTCAAAGCAATTACTAGCCGTTGACAAGTGTAATGTCAGGCAACGCCATCCTGTTGCTCCTGCTTCTGCTGAGTCTGCTGCTGTCACTCACTCACTCAGTCACTCAGTCACTTACTCATTCACTCAGTTGCTTACTTCCCATTTCTCATGGCGACTAAACGACACTGGGCTCATTTCGATATTTGCAATTTATTAACCATAGACATACACACAGGAGCGCAATGCGGTCATAAAAGGGCGTCAGACACTAGGACCTAAGACGGGAACATTGTCTTCTCTTATTACTGTCTTAGATTACAATTTTACGAGTTAGTTTGTCCCGGAAAATATGTAATCAAGTCAAAAATATTTTATTCAAACTGTTTTACATTATAAATTGATGAAATATCACCCTTAATTATATAAATCTTCAGCTATTTTAAGTTATGCTCTTCATTAAATTTATTTTTGTAGCATTTTGCGTAGCAATTTTATTTAATTCATTGCCCAAGTCCACTCCTGTTCAAAAGCATACTCCCAATGTAATTATTATGCAGAATATGTAAGCACTTGTTGTACAACTTTTATTTGCAATGTTGACATAATGGTTACTACATGTACCATATATGTATGTATGTATGTATATTTATTTATACACAACTACAAGGGTTCAAGTGTTCTGGACAAAAATTGACACACACACACACACAGACACACTTAAATACGCACACAATAACGCACATAAAATAAATTAGTTTTTCGGTGCTAGCGCTAATTGCCTTAGCCGAAAGTTAATTATGGCTAAAATTTGAAAATGTTCCCAAAATTGGACTTGTCAAAAACATTTTGACATTTCCCACTAGGAAATTAGTTTTACAAACTTTTGCGTTTTTGTTTGTTTATATTGATGTTGCACTCGCTTTTGTTTATTTGGCTACTTTCGCTGGTTGTAACTTTTCACGACCATAATTACATATTATGATTAGCAACTGTTAAACACACAGAACGCAAAACGCATTAACGAGAAAATTGTATTTGGTAAAATGTAGTGTTGATTTTGATATGCATTTGCTACATTGTGACATGAATGCTGATTAAAACGAATGCAACCGCACACCTAATTAAGTGAAATGTTAATAATTGTTTAGCATTGTGTCATTAAAATTCTACATAGCATTTAATGTTGCAATTAATTTGCGCACTGTACTAATTTCTAGTAAATTTCAGTTAATTTTACAGCAGAAAAATAAATAAAATATAATTAATATGTTAGCTAAATGATGAATTCTCTGTGTTGTTGTTTCAAATTAAATGGGAATGCACAAAATAATAATCATAAAAATTTGTTAATCATATTACAGGATTGCAACACATGCCACAAAACACCAGATACTTTTGTTGCTGCCTTTTTTACGTCTCATTGTGGTCTAAAATTGAAAGATCCAAAATAATGAGCTTTATCTGCAGCCGCTACGAAAAGCCACAAGCCAAGCAATATGCCAAATATGAAAATATTCAACGTTTAATTTATAGATTCCTATCTTATTTGTAGCTTAACTCAACT
Source organism: Scaptomyza montana (assembly GCA_018904305.1). Classification (NCBI taxonomy): domain Eukaryota; kingdom Metazoa; phylum Arthropoda; class Insecta; order Diptera; family Drosophilidae; genus Scaptomyza; species Scaptomyza montana. The sequence continues at coordinate 1,728,017 of JAEIGR010000005.1, read as the reverse complement.
CTCTCTCTCTCTCCTTTTCGTCTGTCTCAACTCATTAATCATTAGGCATGCATATATGCTCGTTCAAGTCTGTGGTTTAGCACCTAAAGGATGCTGAACAAAAGCGTCACTAATTAGGAATGTTAAGATGATGAAAACTAATCTGCTAAAAGCATCTGCTTTTGCTTTCGCTTCTGAACTTGTTCAGCAGCAGCAGCAGTTTTCTCATTCGTCGGCCAGGATCAACAGAGCATCAAGGTTTTGTGCAGAGCGGGGCGGGTGTGTGTGTTTTTTTGGGGTGTGACATTGTTAGGCACCGGCTCACATGCGCTTAATGAACTCTTAAGCTGCTGGCTGCTTCTAGTAGAAGTAGTAATAGTTGTTGTAGCAGTGGAACAACAATGTTGAACAGGATAAAATGCGCTAGATTCAACAAAAGAACAGAACCAGTACAACAGAACGAGTCGAGAGCAGGGAAATACGAAACGAAGTTTGAGAAACGAGAAAGCAAAAATCTGTGCAAATCACAAAATGTTTCTGCAACGAAAAATGAATTTTCGGGGCTTGCAATCGGTTGTGTGTGTGTGTGTGTGTAGTGAAGAGGAAGTGAAAGCTAAAATCGAATCCGCACACAAAAATAGTATATAGAGAGAGCAGGGCAAAGGGGCTGCTGCTGGTGTTGCCATAAACTAAGTAAATTGTATTGGTAAAGCTTCACTCTAAAATAAAAAAAAAAAAAAACAAAAAAATTCTATTTACGTAGCTTACAAAATTTCCCACTCTTTCGTCCTCGCCCGCTGCTGTTCTCTTTCGCGCGCTAACAGTGGCAGCATATCGCTTCGTCTGCATTCAGCTCTCGATGCCGATGCATGACGCTTGGCTGAGTGCAAATTCAATTAACTTGTTACAACACAATCTCAGGATCAGTCTGCTAGTCGCCAGGCAGAGCCTAGGGATTTACTGCACTGAAACACTACTCGAATGGTTAGCCATTTTCTTGGCCATAAGCAGGCTTGCCTGGAGGCATTATCCATGTCCACATGTCCTTCGTTGGTTGTTTCGCTCGCCAACGTTGTTTATTTTATTTAGAATTTTAATTCCAATGAAATTGGTTTACGACTCGCAATGCTATCAAAGTCCATTTAAGTTGTTCCATATGCATTTTTTCTTATTCAATTAATAAAAGATATCCATCGTCATGGCTATTGAACATGTTCAATTGACAGTGTCAGCAAATCAACCGACAGATTGGCATTTTATTGGAGACTAGCGAAAATTTGCCAAGCAAATCAAATGAATATCTTAGCAGGTGAAAATGGAATTATTAAATTCACTGTCAATTAGTTTATGGCATAAGCCAACAGGTCAATCATAACTGAAATGAATATGGTAAAAGCTTTCAAAGAGGAACAGGTTTCATGTTTCAATCGGGCAAAATCCATGTTAAGCGCTTAAAGAATTTGACTCAACATAAATTGATGTTGAACCCGTTTCTCATAGCCCGCAGCAAATGATGCAAAATCTGAGAAAAAATATATTCGCTTCCCTCCACACATAATAAGTAGCATTGCAGCCTATTCATAATTCATGGCTTGGCCTCAATACGAAAAAGTAACGCTGCCATCATGAATTCTTTAGCACCTGCGGGCTCGAATAACCAAAAAGTAAGAAAGAAAACAAAACCAAAAGAAATTTCCGTTTGTGCCTGTAAACAAAAACAAAAAGAGAAGCGACAAAAGGCTGAGGCCAATGTCAATAGGTTTCAAATTAAAGGTTAAATGAAGTTACGCCCCTTAAAATGAAAAAAGTAACGCCTGCGTCTCGTTGCGTTTATGGCGCTTTTTTAACTTGGTTTTTTTTCCGACTTGGGAGTTGCCCAAAGGCGACGACCATTTAAATTAGTCTAAGAGAAGTGCAAATCAAGTGAGGCTGCGGTCCAGACGCAAAAGCCATAACATGAATGAATGAACTGAACAAAAAGACAAAAACCAACAAACAAATGAGAACAGGACACTGAACTTGGGTTCAGCTTTGAGCTTTGACCTCACTTTGTGTGAATTGTTCTTGCTGCTGTGGGTGCTGTGGGTTAATCATAGGCTTGACTTAGTGCAGACTAAATGAAAGTTTAAAATTTATTATGTTGTTACTTGAAAAAGATTTCGATCAATTTGAGTATAAATTCGATTCGCACTACTTTTGTGTAAATTTTATTTGCATACTTCCTTGGCGCATTGAAATGCTTATGCTCGTTGTACATTTGTAGGTAGTCCACCCTCATTTCAGTCTGGTTCTGTGATCCTTGCTACGTGCAACCAATTCTGTTGGCACGAATCGTTGTCTCAATGCGCGGCACGTTCGCCTGCAGTCTCCAGCCGGTTGCATTTGCAATTAGATCGACCACGGGGATTGCCAAACTACCGTCTGCAGCAGCAGCAGCAGCAGCAGAAAAAGATTTGAACTGATTTTGCGCTTGGCGCTAAACAGTTAAACGATGCATTTTTCGAATGGGAATGAGAAGTAGAAATGCCACAGCTGGTCAGACGACCGATTTGTAGCCAAATGCGCCGTGGCAGCATTTGCTGCGACATTTTTTCTATTTTGGAATGGAATAGTTTCTTGGTCTTGGTCTTGGTCCTGGCAATGTCACCTCGTCTCCCAAATCAATGTCACGTAGCTAAATGCAACATGAAGCATAAACGCTTCGCACGACTTGACGAACAGTTTTGCTGACTGCTGCACAACTTTGCTATTTGTGGTAGTTGTAGTTTCTGCAAGACACTTCCCCTAACCTCTTAACATCCTCACCTTATGCCAGCTCTGGTTGCAAGTTCAAAGCAATCGCTGGTTGGAAGGCAAGGTCATGGGGGTCACCAGTTAGTCAGCTTGTGCGGGTTGTCAGACGTATGGATGAATGGCCAATTGAATTGCTCTCAAACAGCTTACCTGCACTTCTTATGTACCCTTTGATTTGCTACCCCTAACTAACAACCTCAAAGTGTTCGGAAATTAATGCTTACCATAAAAGTTTATAAGTTTGATTTAATTATCTGGAGGGATGCATTTATTAATGAAACAAGGTTATCTAGTATTTCTATCAATTTCTAATCCTAATATATCAAAAACAATTTTTAATAGAATCAAAGCAATTTTGTCATTTCAACAACTTTCAGTGCCTGTAAAGTTTTGCTTTTCTTCCCTTTAGCCCAAATCTTTGAATGCCAAAGCTTAGACATTTCCCTTGAGCACAAAAAACGAGAAACACTCGAATGGTTTTTTTGAATTTTCATTCGCAATTTGAACTTTTAAAGCCAAGTGCTGCAGTCAATTGAGCAATGATTTTTGTGTTTTTCCTGCTCTATATTCATTTTTTTTTGTCCGTACGTATGTGTGTGCGAGTGTAGAGGGCAAAAGGCAAAGTTCACCATTTGTCTTTTCGATTGCTGCTAATGTCATTCTCAGTATATTAAGACTACGTGTCCGAGTGTATAGACTGATGATGCCTGAATGTCTAGTGTTATCATCTCTTCTTCTTTATCGTTTTTGTTTTGTTGTTGTTGCACTTGCTATTGAAATGTACTACTCCCCCTGCTCTAGCCCGCACCCCTTTCTTAAGTCTAAGTGTCTGTTCATTGGTTTGTTTCACTTCAATCAGTTGTCGGTCGACTGCTTTCGTTAAGTGCCATCTTTGCATGTTGCGTCTGTCAACCAGCACTCCATTGACTGTTTCCTGTTCCCCTCCTTTTTGGTCTCCTGCTTGTCCAACCTGTCAGATGGACCTGGCCACTCTCTCACTCTCTCTTTCGGTCCTTGCACATAGTTCGAAAATCGTTTGGGTCTGTCAGTTGCCATGATTTGGACTTTTGATTACTTGATTACGTTTGCCATGCCACCAGCTCTATACTGTCAAAGCCTTCTTCCCATCTTGTCTGTCCATCTTGTATTGCTATGTGCTGGTTTTCATCTTCCGTTTCGTTCGTTTGGGCAACGCTTGTCAGTCGGCGGCTTCGTCAATGATTTAAATGGAGGTCAAGCCGACTGACTACTCTCTGATTGACGCAGTGCTATTAAACCAAACCCTAACCCTGCCACCCCTCGCTATGAGCTTTTACAGCCACATCTGTGCGTCAAGTTGGTTTGACCAAAATGTGATTTGCACTTTGATTACACGAACTAAAACTGAGTTGCGCCAGCAATTTGATGCGTAAATCAACTGAAACCGATCGGGTAATTTGTTGATAGTTTTGACCGGCATTTCCAGCTGCATTGCAATCGAATTGATTTGATTGAAGGAAAAGAGATTTTATAAGATAGAATTCAATAAAAGTTAGTTCACCATATCTTAAACAAACATATAAATTGTCTCTTGTGCATTTACTTAAACTGTCGCATTGAGCCGCAGGCTAATTTCGCCTCAACTCATCTAATAAATCGATATAAATCAGTCAACATATCCAGACCAGCAATTTTCAACACTTGCCTATGAAAAAGGAAGAAAAAAAATATTAACGTTTTGCTCATCGTTGTTGACTTTAGCTTTGGGGCAGAGCCTTTCACTCTACTCCTTCCCGAAAACAAAAAACACCCCATTAATTGGCCGCCTCATGTTGTTTATTCTTGGTATTTTAAACAAAATAATTCATAAATTAATTTCAACATGTTGACGCATACAAAAAAATAAACGTTATAAGAAATATGTAAAATTGGTCGAGTCAACGTTTAAACGTTTATGAAAAATCACCTCATAAATTTACAACAACGTGAACACAACAATTATTTTCCACGAGCTGTGGAGGCTGAGTCGGCAGGAGGGGGGGGCGAAGCGAGGCCAGAAGTAATTGCAATTTGTTCACAGGAATAAACGGGTGCGGGCAACGTACTAATAAAAATAACAAAACCAGGAACATGTCCACGTCAATGTTGCTTACGTGACTGGCTCCTCGGCGAAGTAAAATAAAATCAAAAAATTTATTTACTCAACAATTTGGCAGCATTTTTGTTAACAACTTATCAAAATTATGACAAAATTGCTTGCCAATGCCACACATTCAGTGCGGCCAACAATTTGTTGACGGGTTAAGGTTAAGCGCATATGGCTGTCTGACAGCGAGGCGAGGCGAGGTTAAGCAGAAGAGTTGTAATTGATTTCGCTTTGAATGAAATAGTTTTATAGGTTTAAAAATAAGAAAACTTCTCAAACAATACTTATATATATTTTACAATCTTAACCAAATCTTTTTGGCCTGAATAAGATTTACAAATTCATTTAACAGCTTAAATAATAATCAATAAATCAAAAAATATAGTTTTCAGGCAACTTCAATAAATTCTAATACATATTTTAATGAGCCGCAAACAAATACAGAGCCCTATTGATTGATTTTTCAGCGAATTATATTTGCTTGAGGGAACCTTAAAGGTCTCACCTCGCAATATTGTGGCATCTTTTACCGCTGCCGCCGCAGTTGATTGGCATTCGAGCACTTCATTATTGCAATTGCACCATCGGAACTCTCTGCCAGTTCTCTCTTTCTCTCTCTCTTCTCGCTTCTTTCTTTCTCACTCGCGCTGAAAGCCACGAATTGAAATTTCACGCAAGTTAAACGCAGTGGGAGCAGCCAAAGGGCGAAACGTAGTGGCAAAAGGGTCAAAAGGGGGGGTTCGGTTGTAGTGCAATTTAAATGTCGGCCATCGCCTGGGTCCGGTCTGAGCGCCAACATGCTCCCGTTTGCATTGTTGACCGCTGAGTGAGGCAGCAGCGACCACTTCTGCCCCACCTTCCTGCCCCTCAGTGGTTTGCCTGAAAAGTCCTGTTCCGCCCTCCTTGTTTGGGTGCTGGTACTTTGCGTTTTTCGCGCCGCGCAAGCCGATAATTTATTAAAGGCGATTATTATGGCCTGGTTCGACGACGACGATGGTGGGATCCCTCCTGTGTCTGGTTGCGTGCTATGTTAGTAATTTACTGGCCCTTTTGTGGCGAAACAAGTTTGCACAGAAAGTACACCGGGAGAAAACGACGCCTGTCGTCGCCGTTCCCTTTAGATGCCATGCGTGATGTTGTACTTGCGCGGTATTTACATATGAAATGTGTTAAATTGAGCTTGAGGTTTTTGTTTTTACAAGTTTGTTTTAAGCGAACAAATTGCTGACCTTACCACCACCGCCACAGCCCCTCCCGCTAGCTGCCTTACTCTGTTACACATTATGCTCGAATTATAGTTTCAACATTCCAGCAACTCAGCCTGCCCCATAATAATAATCGGGGCGCCAATTTGATTAAAAAATCGCACAATCATCGCGTCGGACAAAAGGAGTAGGCAAGAGGAGGCGTGGCTGAAGTTTTCACAAGAGGACCCTCTCTCTCTCTCTCTCTCTATTTCGATGAAGAGCTCCTTGACTCACTTGACTAAATCAACTAACTAATGAATAATTTGCATATTCACATACTGCTTTGGTGCTCAAGGGTTTTCGCTAGGGCAAAGTTGAGCTCGATTTTATTTGTGGGCGTGGCAGCGCCCATTCAAAGTGCATTCAACTATGAGCTTTTCGCACAGCACATTTGTTGCTTTGTTGTTTTTCTTTTCTTTTTTTTTTTTTGTTGAAAATGCGGCATGTGGAAATTTAATCGCCATTTATTTCACTTGTTAAAATGCTTTTGTTCAAGATCTGGAGCAAAGAGTCGGCACAAACTGCAATTTAAAGTGCAAAAATAGAGAATATTTATAGTGTGCATGTATGTGTGCACGGATACGTATTTAATTGGAGTACTGTGTTGCTGTAAATGGCAAAAATAAGTAAGAAAAGCATTCTGCTTCTTCTTCTTTTTTGTAGTATATTGTTTGTTGAAATTCAAAGAACATTGCAGAGCAATATTGAAAAATGTTTAACATAACATTTTACTTTATAGCTGAAACAAAGAGAAAATAATACAAAAAACAACAAGAAAACTCTTTAATTCAAGTATTTAAAATCAATTTAAATAAAATGCTATGGCTGAAATCCAATTAAAAATAAATTTTACAAAGAGTTTAAGGGAATTTACATTTACCTTGTTTTGAACTCAAGAAACCTGAATCATAATATTAGCCTTGAACTGGATCATTGCTCGTTTATGGCATATCCCTCAGGGGGGTGCAACTTTTAACTAGCTTGTCAATTTTTGTTGATTTGGCCAATCCAGAACGCTGGTGGATGCCTTTATTTTTGAGCACTTCGGTTTTACGGCCCACAAAATTTCACGCTGCCTCGGCATATTGGGCTCCGTTCCCAACGGAGCTGGCCAATTTGACAGCCGTCTGTGGGACGCGCACAAATTGAAGACATGTGCTGAATTTTATGGCTTTTAAATAACAAGCCATAAAAGATGGCGGCCAACACACAGCGCCACGGCGGCACAAAGTAAAGGAGTCAACAAGCCGGAAATTGTCAAAGGAATCAAACTACTTAAAGCGGAAAGGCGAAATACGTAAAGCGAAACAACGAATACTGAAAATGAAAACAAAAAACGAAAAATTTTCAAGAACACAGTGATACAATTTTGTGCGCATTTCCCTTACATTTATTTTGTTTGACGCGACCTCGCAGTTTTTTACGCATGTTTTATGAAAGGATCTCGTCAGGAGCTTGGGTTCATAATGAATGTCTTCTGTCTGTTTGTGTTCATGGCTTGATGGTTAAAATTACAAGTGTCCAGAGAATTGTCTGTTTTCGGTTTACGGTTTCGTGTCCTTCGTTAACTTGGCCACAGGGTCAGGCGCTAAAGAAGAAGAATATGTAATGAAAACAAACGAAACGAAACGCAAAATGTTTTTTTTTTTTTTTATCTTTTGTGTTGAAGGCACAGGAAACGCTGAATGAACTTCACAGTACATTCAGAGAAGGCATAAGGCGGTGTAAAAAATGAACAGAATGAAGAAGGGGGGGATTGTGGGACAGTGTGACAGTGGGACAGTGGGTAACCGAGCAGCAAATGCTGTATACACCCGACGCAAAAAGAAAAAAGAAATGTTTTCAATGAAAAGGAGAGAGAAAATAAAAAGTGCGACAACAACAAAACAAATACCGATAGCCAAGTTAAATGCTTGCAGTGATAATGACCAGGGCCGAAGAGGGGCAAAGGAAGGGCAAGCAGTAGATAGGGAACCAAGCAACTGAAAAGCTAGTGGCAGCAGTAAAAGCATTTAGATTTCACTTAAAAGAAAATAAAAATGCAAAACGAGCTCGCTCGAATGCCCCTAATGGTGCAACCACTCCTGAAATACTAAAGGTGCAAAAACCCAGCAACAAAAGTTAAAAAAAACAACAACAACAACAAGAGCAGTAAACTAGCGAATACTTCTTTATACTGTTGGTCAGTGCTGGTTTTTGGGGACGAGAGTTTCCTGCAAGTGGTTGCGGTTGTGGGGCAAAAAGCTGGCCCCACAATTAGAGCAGCTATAGCTGTAAAGTGAACTAGAAAGGTAAAAGCCTTGCAATCTTCTTTAATTGTTGATGTGCGGCAATGCGGGTGTGTACTGTACTATACTAGTACCACAGTTAAAGTCGGGTCTGTTTTTTTGTGTTGGTCTACTTTGGTCAAAAAGTTGCACCTCAATTAAGTCAGCAAGAGAGTTTCGGCCAGCAAGTCAAACAGAATGCAATTTGTTGTTGCAATGAGTTTGCAGCAATTGTTATATACTATATAGCAAAGTCTGGCACATAAGTAGGTTTGCATTTGTTAAATGTGTATCAATTTCATTTGATGGAAAAAACTGCCTTGTAAGCAATAAAACGTTTTGTTTTCTTTCTTAGACACAAAAGTTTGCTTATCACTTGAACACGCGGCGTATGAGTATTATTTTCAATGGGAATAAAATAAGGGGATTCCCACAATTATTTCTTAGCTTCGTTTATCTAGCTTTATTTCACTACAATAAGCAATTTTCATTATTTCTTTACTGTCACAAAGCATTTAACTTTTGCCTGAAGTACGCACCCTTTTCAAGACTCCTTAGAACTGTCGATAGATAGTAAGCGATAATCGTCAGCTTTAAATCCAACATAAATCACTGACTCTTTCGTCCATAAACTAACGCGATTTATTTAGTTTGCTGTTTGCTGTAGTATCAGTTTATTTTTATCTTTTGCTTTCTTGTTATTTGTTCTATTTTTCTCTCGCGCCGTATAGTTATACTATTTGGGTGAGGGGAGCATAGTGTGACAAAATCACTTGAGCCGGCTTAACGAGGCTTGTAATTGAATTATGCGATTTTATTGTGATTATTTCAGAGCTCAGGGCTTCACCAAACACAGACATTGAAGAAAGAGTAGAGCGAGAGAGAGAGATAGAAAGAGAGGAGGAAGCGAGATGGTTTGTTTAAGGGGTTTCTTGTGGAGTTCGTGAAGTTTGTCGGTCTGAGTAATGAGATACGTAAAAGTTATTTAAACTTTTAAATCCGCCTCGCTGCCTTTTACTTTCGTCGCTTTGCCGGTTTTGCCGCCTGAATGTTGCCTCTTTTGGTATGCTACACTTTCAGCAGGCCGCCACATCCTAAACGTCCCGGAATGTTGGCTAGTTAAACGTTTGAAAAGTTTGCCAACTGAATCGCTGAAATGATTTGGAAAATTACAACAACCAGCCGAAGCGACGGCAACGGCGACGGCGACGGCGATGAAGACAGACACAAGGAAATACAAATGAGTCGGCGTTGATGTTGACGTTACACAATCCCTTCTCCTCCTCCCTCCCCACAGCTCGTCGCTACCCCATCAGCATTCCCATAGCGGCTGGCATTCGCTCTGGCATATTTCACATACCAAGGCAAAGGGTTGATTGCCATTTCTTGCAGAGTTAGCAAAAATACGTTTTTGCTTTGCCTGTGTTTTTTTTAGAGGCCCAACACCTACAAGCAACTATTGTAGGACACTGGGGCAAGAGCAGGGCTAGCTGGCTGGCAAGTGTTTCAGTTTTTTTCGTTGTTGCTCTGATTGCAAGTACGGCGTACTCGTTCTCTCTTTATCTCTGTATCTGTCTCTGTGTGTGGTTGTTTATTTGGGTAGCGATCTTATTGTCAGTCATTTCGCTCTGTCTGTGCCAGAAAATTCATTTGTATCTCAAAATCCCCATTTGATGAACTCAACGTTTTTCGTTGTCTCCCTCTTCCTGTCACTTCTTCTTACCTGGGCCTTAATGCGATTGCCAAAAAAAATATATATTGTACAATACAATGTACACTTTTGACACTGTCTGCTAAGCTTCCTTTGATTAGCTTGCCTCGTACAACAACAACAAGAAATAATCCCAATTGAGACAGAAATTAATTGTCTGGTTGAAATCTAAAGACAGTGGATTTTAGAAGGAAGGATTTTGAACATGTATGCATTTTACGATTTAAACTTTTTAAAGCAACAAAGAACTTTAGAAGAAGAACCTTAAGAACCTATTTCTTTTACAAACTTATCAACTCTTTCTGCTTCACCCTCGTTTGAAGCACTGATTGCTCTGCATGATTCTTACAAGACTTACTTTTATTGCTGGCAAGGCAATAAATTATTATTGTAATGTAGATTTGTGCGAGCTGCCAGAAGCGCCCAGCACCTGTCAGCCTACCGCCACCTCCCCCAAACAGCCCACAATTATCGTCTTACTTTGTCCATAAATGCAGCAAAACAAAAGCAAAAAAACAAAACTTTAATTGCTATTCGGGCGGATGTGGGCAGGGGGACAGAACGAGAGAGAGAGAGAAGACACTAAAACCGATTTGTTTGATTTATGAGGCATCCGATTCACCCACACTTTCTGTGCAAGATAAATGTATGAATATACACTTATAATGCTCACTCATAGTGGCAAAATTGAATCAATAAAGGCATGTAGAAAAAAAGTTGGCGAAAAATAAATAATTATATTTCCCCTTTTCAGTTGCAATTAATGTCAGACGCACAGACGCTGGGGCAGGGACAAGGACAGCGAGAGCGAGAGAGAGAAAGACGAATAAAAAACAATAAAAGCGAATTACATTAAAATTACACAATCAGCAAGAAAAAACAGCAGCCGAAGCAGCAGCATAAATTGGAAACCTTGTTACGCTGCATGGAGAAGAAAACAAAAAAGCGAAATGACTGCAAGGAGGGGTGGTAGAGTGTTTGGGGCAACAGGTTCTTGAACCAATTGAAAATGCTGTTAAACGAGTTTTAATTAGACAGCAAATGAAATGGCCAAACCCAATGCGATACAGTAGTAGTAGTACTCCTACTCAGACATAGAGCAAAAGAAAAGCGATCCAAGGTAATTTCAAATCATGAGCAAAGCACAAATGGCATACTAATGAGATTTGGCTAGCCTGGCAAAGCACAATCGATGTGAATGATTTGCGAAAAAGTGTGAATGATGTATTAGTGGCTGGCTGGCTGCTTCTTCACTATGAGAGCGCATCAAAATCAAATCGGAAAATGCAGCAAAAGAAGTTCGCTTAATTACTTTCCTTTTGCAAATTAGCAGAGCGGAAATAACGAGGAAAATTAAGACACAGACAAAACGGACAAACTAGTCGAAAAGGATGATGTGCAAAAGCTTTTGCTATGACTATTTAAGAACAATATAAAAATTGGCACGAACTCAGCTAAGACTGCAATATATATATACATATATTTATTTATGTTCTTGTAGTAAAATTCTTAAACTGAATTGCTTTGAGCTAGAGATTATCAACGAAAATTCATCTTAGATATTTTAAAGCAAAAATTCATTTTGTATAAATCAAGAAGTAATTGAAAACATAAATTTGGTTAATAATATAAGTAACAACAACCTTAACTCACTTCGTTTAAAGCACTTAACAAGCAATTAAGATACAATTAATGCAATTTATCCTGAATAAATCATGCACCTGGTAAGGACTTTAATGAAGCCATCAGACCATGCGACACCTTTAGCTGTCCATATGCAGCGTTGGTTACAGTTAGCCACATTCACTTTTGTCCATCGTCGTGGGCGAATCCGTCGACATCCGTTGGCTCCAACTGTTCAGATTGATTGAGCGCAACCTCGAACGCATTTTTCATTGTCGTTGCGAATTGCTGAAAATTTCTTGGCGTTTTTCGCGCTCTGTGTTAAATTGTTGGCATTGCTCCAACCCGATCCGGATCCAGCTGCTGTCCCTTTCCATGACCAACATCGATGTCGCATGCCCTCTCGTTTTGGTTAGGCCATCCATCTGGTCAATACCTACTACCAACTACTGTCTCTTAGTTTTTTTCTTTTTCTGTTGTCGGTGACTTTTGAGCCTTGTGGATGGCGTGTGTGTGTGTGTGTGTGTCTTCGCTTTTGCTTTGGTTGTCAGCTCGCTGACAGTGGAATTGATTTAATGCTTTTTTGTGCCCCTTGTCCATTTAGTTCCACAGGTGGAGTCTCGCTCGCTTGCTGCTCTTAATTGGCCTGACTTTGGCGGTGTTTATTCATGCGTTGCCAGCCAGCTTGTCCACTTTTTGCTCAAATGAAACATTTTAATTATTGCCAGGCGAGCCTGATATCAACACACAACAACGACAAAAAAATGATAAGCGCATAATTGCCATCAATTAAGTTGCCACACAACAAAAACAACAACAAAAGCATAAAGTTGGACACCTTAAGTGCTTAATCGAAGCGAGCCTAAACTGTCAACTGAATCCCTCTACTTAATTGTGCAACTAGATCAGCATTAAAGCCAAGAAAATTATTGTTAATTGACTGCTGAATGTGGCTTTGAGTGCGCCTAATGCCAATTAAGCCAACTATTTGGCTTAACTTAGCTTTCGTTTCAGACTAAATTACAAATTTATTTAAGCTTTATTAATTATCAAGCAGGCTTTTCACTTTAATTCCTATACTTTATTTCTGAACACATTAAATTCCTTTAGTTAGTTAACTCTCGACATTCAGATTGTAAAAAGTTAAAAAAAAATCTTTTTAATTTTTATGAAATAAAATTTTTGTTGACAAAATTATTTTGTTTATTTGAAAATTCAAAATGAACATGAACTTCAGCAATAATATGCCCTATGAGGCGAACTACTCCGACGATGTTAGTATGAAAGCGAGGTTATATTGTCATTTTATATATTCAAATTGTTGCAGGCGGGAGGCATGCAGCAGATGGGTATGCAAGGAGCAATGGGCATGCCAATGGGTATGCCAATGGGTATGCCAACTTCCGGCATGAACCAAATGCAGTTGCCCATGGCCGGCAATATGCCATCGATGATGTCAATGCCGACGGGAGGTCAAATGGGTTCGAATCCGATGCAGCGGAACATGATGCAGCAGTCACAGCCGATGGGTATGATGCCTGGGATGTCAGGGATGTCGGGGATGCCGAGTGGCATGCCACTTGGGCAGGCAAATCAAGTATCCATGTCGATGTCGCAGTTACCTCCAGGCGCGGTAACGCCTCTGAGCAGCGTTTCGGTCATGCCACTGATGGGTGGTAGCGCAGGTGGCATCGATGGCGGTGGCATGAATGTGGTTGTGCCCAATCTACAGCCAATGTCCCAAATGGGTTCCAATATGCCACAAGGCCGTATGGTTGGTGGCGATTCCGGTGATGCGACATCCACCAATTGGATGACTGGCGGCAATTGTGCCACCCAAATGATGCCCAACAATTGTATGTGGAACCAATATGCACAGGCATATCCAAATGTGCAACAACAACAACAGCAACCGCAACAAAATCAGCAGCAACAGCAACAGCTCTACCATCAACTGCAGCAACTGCAGCAACAGGAAATGCAACAGCAGCAACAACAACGCATGAAATCTCATTATGATTATGCTGGCAACAATAACAACAGCTACAGGGAGGCTCGCAATGGTTTAAAGTATATGACAAAGTATAACAATTCCTTCATGACAATAATCATGTTTTTGTTTATGCTTTCAGCTCGCCATCCATTCACTCCATGAGATTGAGATCTAGCAACGGATCCATCTCAGGTAAGCAAAGTCTTAAAAGTAAAGAACTTTATATGTTTTTAATGCTTTTTTTTTTATTTGTTAAAACAGGCAAGAAGATACCTCGTTGGCGCTAATATTAATGTTGACTTTGTGTAATAATTGTTTATATTATTTTCGATTTATTGAAAACGCTAAACGCTTTGTCAATTTGTGTAAATATATATATTGTCCGGAAACTAGTCTGAAACATAAATTGCATTTATTTGTGTCAAATGCAACTAAAGAAGAGATTTCGGTGGAAAATCGACAAGTTTTCAGCATAATTCTATAGTCAACCACAGCCACAAACACCGCAACGACTACAACAACAACAATAACAACAACTACAGCTACAACAAAAGTTGCTGTAAAAGTTTTCACAATTTTCGCTGGCGGGCAACAAATGCATTTGGCGTCGGGTTTTCACTTTGGCTGCGGATTTTAGCTTTAAACGCTTTGATTTATGGCATTCAGACATCAAAATTGGCAACATGTTGCAACAAACGCCGAGCCCGGCTATCCCGATATCAAGACATTTGGCTAAAAAGAAAAAATAAGAAAACCAAGCAAAACCGAACGAACGAACGACAATGAAAAATTTATGCTGACCGCATGATGAACGCATAAAAAATGCTGCCAACTTATAGCCAAAATGCAATCCAACTCGTTCCATCGAATATAAACAATGGCTTTATCGAGTCAACGGCATCAGTTGGCGTTACGAGGCGTCTCTTGGCTATATACCTCCACTACTTACTACTACTATAATAATGGGTATACAGTGGCTTGCACACTAATACATAGCAAAGGGAACTCCTTTGGATACACTGTGGGCCAGCGAGCAGCAGCAGAAGGTGTGAATATTTTATGTGACACTCTTTTGATATCATAAATCTTTTAAGTTGTTTATTCAACCAAAGTTTACTTTTGCCACATTTTACATTAGATTTTCAGCGTTCTCGCTCTGAAAAACGTGGCGCCAATTGTGGCCTGACAGTTGAGTTTGCCCTCAAGTTCTTAAATATATAATTCCCAGCTTGATTTTAAGTTTAAAAATTAAAAGCTTTTGCTAAACTAAACGAATAACATTGGTGTTAGCTGAAAATAGTTTATTTGTGTTTTTCATTTCAAAACTTAATTTAAGAAACGAAAAAACTTTGTTCTGTCTGTTGAACTGTTCAAAAACTTATTCGCTTGCTTAAGAATCCCTTTTTGATTCCATAATATTTATGAATTTTCACCGAAATTTGTATCCCTTATCTTTTATTTATTGCTTTTGTTAAATAACAAATGCGAGTTGCGTGTGTTAGAAATTTACAAAAATTTCAACTATTCCACAAAACTAAAATAATCTCATTTAAACTGTCAACTCGACTGCAGCAGCCCCATTGCCACAAATACATTCAAATAAACACGCATACCCAAACACACACACACACAGCGCCATAGAAATAGAAATGCTTTCCCCCCATTTGAAGCTGGTCCCGATGCGCACATAAAATGCACATGCCCAAAATTGTTTTGGTTGAGAATTTTGCAGATGCAGCTCCCGCAAGTATTTTACATTCTATTCTTTGGCAGTTGGTGAGGGGGGAGTAAGCCAGCAGCCCAGCTGAGGCATCATTAAAATTAAAAACAAAAAAATAGCAAAAAAATAGCAAAAACTTATGAAAAAACACACCCACAAAAACAAGACAGCTGAACGGACGTTGAATGCTCAACGAATGGACGTTTGAAAAGTTTTTGGACAATGCCAGACGCCAAGGAAAACTGACGCACACGACAATGTGAATGCAGCAGCATAGTCCTTAGGGGCTGCCTTTAGGTAGTAGATGGGAATTGTTGTTGCTTGTCCGAAAAGTTAGGAGAAGTCCGTGTTGGTTGCGTTTTGCGTTACTGCAGACCCCAAAATTTTATTCATGACGGAAGCAATACTCTCAAAATATTCTCTATTAATATCTAGGCAATTGTAAGGATGAACCGAAAAGGGTTGGAAGGGTTGCTGGTGCTGCGTTTGCATATGTCCAACTGCCAGAGAAACTGTCTGTTTGTCTAACTGACAGACACACCACATACACACACATTGATATAGTAAATGCGGTTGCTTGGTTACGAAGGAAGGCGACTAACGAAACCAACAACAATAACAACAAACGATCTCTGCCTGGGCGCACACATTGCCAACATAACCTCAAATTGCATTCCTAATTCCTTTTATACTCTGCATGCAGTTCTCGCACACACACACACACACAACACATACATAGACAAGCCCCTAGAAAACGCTTTCTGCAAAATGTGCAATTTCCGCTTGAAGGCAGAAAGAGTACGGAGCTAAAAGTTTGAAGGAATAGAAAAGCATTGGAATATTTCGTACCATAAAATTTATTAGAATTACTTTATTATTTTGCTGGCAACTTTACGTTAGCATCAACATACGTCAAATTTTTTTGTAAACGCTCCAGGAGCAGAATACAGGTGCTCTCCAGTTGCAACAAACACTTGCAGAATGTTTGTAATATTGCAATTTGTGAAAAGTATTTAGATTATTTGTATTTAGGGCAACAATCAAATGCGGTTTTCTTAATTAATGCAAGTACGAAACTTTCATTTGAAACACACATTTAAGTGGCGCCAACAACATATTATTTGTAGTCAGCTCAAATCAACATTTTCCATTATTATTTGGCGAAAGCCGCTTTTACAATCATTTTACATGTTGCAGGCATTTGATGAATAAATATTTTGTTTTTCACAGAAATTTTGTAGAACTTAATTTTGTAAAAGCAAAAATATAGTAAAGTTGCATGCACATAAACAAAAAAACTATAAGCTTTAGGTATTATAAAAAAAAAGAAGAAATTTCGCCTAAATTAATGCAAGAACTTACCGCCTTTATGTTAAAAACAGTCTTTATTGAACATTTAAGTATGGGACAATAATTTTTAGTCCATCGAAAAATTTGCTAATTTTCCTTTTATTTTCACCAAAGAAATTTATTATCATAATAGAAATTGATTATTTTTCTCTCTGTAAATGCTTGCAACTTAAGATATTAAAGTGTTTAAGCTCTGTGGCTTACAGATTTAACAAAAGGCTGTTATTAAATAATATCTTAATAATAAATATCAGTATAAAACGCATTCTTAAATAGAGCAAAAATTGTCACTTTGATGCAGTTGACTTTGTCCAAAAAAGCAAATGAGCCACAATCAAGCTTTCATATATAGTATTTTGCATTTGTCACATTTTCGAATGACTTTTCTCAGATTGTGGCAGGCCGCAAGTTAGTGGCCGGCCGGGTACGGGTCCCATTGTCCATTGAAATAAGTGCCTAAGCAGCAAAAATGAATTAATTTCTGGCAAGCAAGAATGTCAACATGAATTTGACTTGTTGTTTGTTTGTCTCTCGGTTTGTCTGTCTGTCTGCTGTACAAAACATTTACAGCTTTGACATTGGTTTTTACTACATTCACAAAGTGTACCATGTATCTACCACACACTCGATTCTCTCCCCTAAAAATGTTCTCTGTTGCAGTGTAAACTTTGTGCCTTGTTTAGAATTTGCAGTTTGCTTTTCTATTCGTGTAACTTTTCGTTTTTTTGGGATATTTTTTGAAACTGTGCCAGGCATTTTGCTTGTTTTTGCTGATAACTTCATCATCGCCATCAACGTCAGCCTCATTGTCCTTGTCATGACTGGATATTTGCATCGAAAAAACAGAAAGTAAAACTTGTTGGCCAAATGTTTTGTCATGATTTGCGAGGCTCTATGTGAATGTGTCTATATATATATATTTTTTTTGTCTTTTATGAACAACTTTTGTCAATGAACAGTTTGTGTGTGTGTGTGTGTGCACATCACTTGCCCCACATTAAAGGCTGGAGATAATTGCCTGCACCTAAGCTAATGGATTTTTGTTTTGCTCATTTTTGGGTTGCTTTGAGTAATTAAATTTATGGCCAGGCAGCGCACATGCATAAACTGCCAACCTGTTCGCTTCGATCTCAATATTCACTAGACGCAGATGTTGGTCAAATGTTTGACTTTTTGGCCATGGTCCATGGTCCTGGCTTTTGCTACACTCACAAAAAAAAGACTACAACTTTAGCTTTTATTTAAAAGAATTTTGAACCTTTTTATAAACAAGAAATATTTGAGAGAAATGAAAAAAAAAAATGAAGTCAAGTATTTTTCAATATTGAAATTGTATTTTCTTGAAGTGTAACTGTTGTTTTTGTTCTCCTGACTGACCGGCTATTAATTTCGACTGGCTGGACATGTACCCATTCCGAAGCGGAATCCCAGACCGGAGGCCCATGTGTACACATGTTTGGGCTTGTAAAAATGTCATGTTAATTTGTGGATTGTGTTGCAACCAGCGCCTGGCAGTGGAGCATGCAAATAAATGTCTCGCCGCCACCTCGTTGAATAAGTAGGGTTTGGCTTTCTCTATCTTTTTATATCAGATTTATGAGCGAATCTGATAAGTGCTGACAATAAATTAAGCAACACAACTGGATAGAATTTGTTTTGGGTTTAAGTGTTTCGGTTATTTTATAGCCCTCGAACAGCAATTGAAGATTTCGTTGTGGATAAAAGGAATGATGCAATGAAAGTTGAGTATTATGTTGATGTATAAAATAATCAAAATATTCATTGGTAAAATGGCTTTGTGAAAATTCTACCTTTAAAACAAAACAAATATGTGTTGTAAATTACAAAAACTTCTGGCAAAAAAAAGTCATTTTATAATTCCATTTCCTCATTTATCGCCTTTTTGGATTAAAACAACAGGAGCTCAACTCAATTGTTAGAATGGACAAAACAAACATTGCTCATACGCATCAAGCGCCCAGATTTGAAAACCGAACCGTAATCACAGAGTGCCGCACAAGCAACCAACACGCACATACACAAAAATACTGTGTATAACAAAAGCCACAAGAAATCAGTGAATTATACAACATTTATACAAACAAAAAACTCTTTACATACAGAGAAATGCATAGAAATCCACAAAATTAAGTTAAGGCGCTCACACAATGACGAGCACAAAGTTGGCCAAAAACTTTCAAGAGAGCAGCGGTAAAGAGAGAATGTAAAGAATAATGAAAGAGCAGAAGAGGAGACGAAAAGAAAAATAAACTATCGCAACAGAAGTGAAGTAAGTTGAATGTAAGCAAACAAGTTGAACCAACAAACCAAGTCTCTAATTGTACTTGTGCATGTGTGCATGGCAAGGAGATGGCGCAGGGCAAAGGGGACGAAATGATGGCTGGGTGAACTGTGGGCGTTCGTCAGTGTTTTATGCGGCAGACCGGAACGCACCACTTTGGCTTTGGCTTTTGCGTCCTTTCTCCCTAAACAACAACAAAAACGAGAGAAAATATGATGAAGCTCAGTGCCCAGACAGAAGAGCCAACAATACGTGAAATGCAACATTTTCGGTATGACGCTCGAGTACAAAAGTTCCCCACGGTGCACAAAGCCGAACAACTGAACAAAAAGCATGCAAGCACATTCTCAAAATGTTATAGTCGACTTGCAAATATCCTGAAAATTAAATGCAAATGGTAAATTAATCGAATGCATTAACATAATTTTATTCATCCAATATTCGATGATTGATTTTGGTGATATACATAATTATACTTTGATAAGTAATGACAAATATGATTAAAAAATATTGTTTGTTGGAAAAACATAAACCATTTCATTATTTTTTGGGATTAAATAAGTATTTTGATAAACATTAATACCCATTTCTTTTTTTTTTCGATTTACATAAGTTTTTTTTTTTTGATAAACATAATAAAAACCCATTTCATAATTTTTTTGGGATTTAAATAAGTAGTTTTGATTAAACATTATAACAAATAACAAATGCCTTTTAATCTTTTGTTTTTTGATGAACATAATAAATTCCCATTTCATAATATTTTGAGATTAACACAAGTTTTTTTTGATTAAACATAACAAATAACAAACTCTTCTTTAATCTTTTGCATTTTGTCATTATGTTGAAGATATTGTTTTGTAAAACATTTTTGTCATCATAAAGTAGATACAGTTTTTTAAGGAAAAAAATAAAATATTATAATAACCCGATGGCACAGCTACATTTTGAATATGCATATGCGTTGTATACTCAAAAAATGAAAAATAAAATATTCAAATAATTTCATAAACAAATTTTTCAGCATTTGCGATTTTCAATTATTTTCTTTAAGAGACAGAATTGCGGGCTCTGCATTAGATCCACGAATCGATTCTGCAAGTATTTTCATAACAGATGCTGAAACATTTGCAGCAACAATTTTTGAAATGGATTCTATAACTGTTGTTGGAACATCATCTAACGACATATTTTCCATCTGCTTTTCCAATTCAACAGATGCTGAAACATTTGCTGCAACAATTTTTGAAATGGATTCTATAACTGTTTTTGGAACATCATCTAACGACATATTTTCCAACCTGCTTTTCCAATTCAACCTTATTAGCAGTAGTTTTGTTTTGCTGGTTTTTGTTTTTATTCTTCTCGTTATTCTTCTTATCTTTATCCTTGCCCACTAGATGGCCGTGTAGCTTGCACTGATCGATAATATAACGT
This sequence comes from Scaptomyza montana, assembly GCA_018904305.1. Lineage (NCBI taxonomy): Eukaryota > Metazoa > Arthropoda > Insecta > Diptera > Drosophilidae > Scaptomyza > Scaptomyza montana. The sequence goes on along the minus strand of JAEIGR010000005.1, from coordinate 1,707,470 downwards.
AGATCTTCTCTCTTTCGGAGACTAGTGGGATTACCGACGAGTATCATAAGCGAAATGGCACGCGAGAGAAGGACATTCAAGCGACGTGGATTGGCGGCAAAGCTTGGATTAATAAAAGAGGCAACAAATGATACAATTATAATCTGCTTCTCACGTCCCTGAAAGCTCTCCACGGTGCCAACCTCTACACGTTGTTTGCCACGCTGCTTCAGCATGCGACCAAGAAAATTGCATTGTGCTAAATATGGCGCAATGATGCCAATGTCCGTTTCTATGACTTTTTGGCCAGTGTCATCGAGTCCGTTCTTAAGCAGATCGTTGACAACCCAGCAAACAACCTTCGCCTCCAGCTCATTGAAGCTGCTCCTCGAGTTTGGCCAGCGTCGCGTTTCGCCATGCGTTACCTGAAAAAGAATAGGAAATTTGCCATTGGGCAGCTGGCTCCAATTCTCAGCACGATTAACATTTTGTTGGGGAGCCAGCGGTAAAAGCTCGCCATCGTAGTACAGCTTGTTAAAGATGTTGACAATTTCCGGATGCGATCGATAGTTGCGTCGCAATCTCGTTTGCAGTTTGCAATCATAATTGCCACTGGCATCCACTTTGTAGACTTCATTGAGCATTAGACGCTCCATAAGTGATTGTCCCAAGCCCAAGTTAGTGGCTCGTTGGCTCATCACAACGGGTCCCAGTTGTTTATGGTCACCGGAGAGTATCACACAACAGTCGAAGTTATCCTTGAAGCCAACAATGCCTAGCAGCGCCTCTGGTTCTGTAGATGCTGCTGCCTCATCGATAAAAACATGCGTAAATTTAACTTTAGGTTTATTCGAATCTTTAAGTGATATAAAGCCCGCTAAACACAAAGTGGTCACAACGATGTCATAATGTGATAAATCGAAGAGTAATTTCTCGTTGTCATCATCCAGACTAATAAAGTTTGAAATTTTTTTCACCAGCGGATGCACATTTTTCGATCCTTTCTTCAATCTGGTTTGAGAGTATAAACGCAAAACGAATTGGGTCCTAGTTTTTAATTCTGCGTTCTCCTCAATGCATTCACTTATCTTCAAAGCGATCGTGTCACAGGCTGAATTTGAGCCTGCTGTCACAAGAATGCGATTACCGCCTTGCAAATACAATTGGAGTATGGCCTCTACAACAGTTGTTGTCTTTCCAGTGCCTGCAATTGAATGTCTTCAGTTTATACTATATCCAACATACTTCTAAAAACTAATACTAATCTTAAGTTGCTTCTTTGCTTTAAATTCGAATTTAATCGAAACAATATGCCAATAAATGAAGCGAGAATAAAAGATAAAGAAGCATATCCCAAACTGATTACTTTGCAGTTTTTGCGCTTTTTGTTTGTTTTGTTTTTGCTACCCTGAACTCATGAAATGGATAACGAGGGTATTATGGTATGTTCTTTATAACGATCTTTTTCATATAACAAATTAATTTCATTATATTTTTTATTACAGTCGAACTTCCATATAACGAACTTCCGTATAACGAGATTTTCTATACAACGAAGTCAGAAACCAGAACCCTGCAATTTGGTTCAGTCAAAAACCCATTCCATGAAACGAAGTTTTTCTTGTCCCCTTGAGATTCGTTATATGGAAGTTTGACTGTATTATCTCTTATAATGCTTGAATGCATTTAAAACAGAAAACAAAACAATAACAAATGTTATGCATTAACCGTTTTTTTTTTCGTGTCTCTTGCTTGGTTTGATTTAAAGTCAGCACTAAACGAAGAACCAAGGCGCGACTACCGTTTTTATTTTTACATGCTTTTTGTCGCCAGCTAGACGCACAAGCAAATTATTACGAAATCAAACTATGTACAAGAGTTGCACAACGCAACCCGGCATGAACCTCGAAGTTCGGACACAAAATCATAAAAAAAAATGTTGTGCATGTACATTTCTAAGAACAGCTGTAGATCTGCTCCTTGGCAAAATATGTAGTTCATATACAAATTATATTTTCTTTAGTTAACATTTCTATAAATGTTCATACAGTTGTTAGTACGTATGAAAGTTTGTCTCAACTTACCTGGTGGTCCAAATATAATGTATGGAGACTGTTTGCTGGGACCAGCGACAATCTGTTGTACTGCCTGCAGTTGTTCAGCATTTGTAGCAATATCTGCGTTGATCAATGTTAGAGTTGGCAGTTTGGCGATCTCGGGCATCAACTGCTCAGATTTGGGTATGGGAAATATATAACGACACACCGTAGGACTCAAACGGAGCAGCGCATTGTACATGATACGCATTGGGATGCGTTGCGATCGAAAAATTAGAAGTGGATATTTTTTTATCTAATTTAATACCTTTGGGGTATGCAAAAGTTACGCTACTGCGTTTAACATTTATAATGCTGCCAAAATGACGACGCAGAGCAGCCTCATCCTCTTCAATTAGAGTTTCGTGCATGTGCGGCATTTGTGCCAGAATGATGTGCTTCGGCAACGGGGATATAGTCAGACTGGCCTTGGGTACAAGCACCAGCTCATCCAAATCGGCTGTTAAAACATCTTCAGCGTTCACATCTACTCGACTAAGCTTTATTTCATACACAATATGTGTTAAAGTTACATATTTTTTTCCGTCAAAAAAGCGTTTTTTTATTGTTTTTCCAGTATCAGTCACAAAAACATTTTGCTCCATTAGTTGAGAGTATAAATGCATTGTTGATATGTCCTCGATGCTTAGCAGTGTTTTTAGTATAGAGCCGACATTTTCATAGCTAACTTGTTGCGTCTGTATATATTCACTAAAGTCATTATTACACCCGATAAGACTTCTGTTATTGAAGTTAAACTTCAAAGCCTGCAGCATATCATCGCTTGGTGGATAGATTGGCAGTAAATCCATTATTTCGACAGAACAAAATCACTTTTTGATTAATTTTTTATATATTTAATAAGCGCGAATCCGAACCAATTGCTAGTTGAAAGAACACTGAGCGCTTGTTGCGGGAATCACACTTTCTAAGAAGCCGATCGTGCATATATTTCAATATTATGTATATCGATTATTTCTGTTTGCAATCTTATTGCTGACATAAGCTAATTTGTGTACGATAAGTATACATTTCATAGCAGCGAGCTTTAGAGATCAAAATTGCGATATGATCACATTGCTGATTTTGTACAATTTGAAACTAAATAAAAAACAAATGACATCCTAAAGCTTCAAATCGAAGCAATCCGAACCAAGAGTACAACAAAACTCAAACAATACATAAAGCCGGAAATATGGCAACGGTTGCCATTGTCAAAAGGCGATGACAACAAAAACCAGGTAGAGTTAAGATTGAAAATGCTGGCAGAACATAAAGTGAAAGAGGAAGAGAGAGGGAGCATGGCAAAGTAGATTTGTTTAGGCGGCCTGGCAAGAAGTGCGACGGAAGCTGCCTCCTGCTGCTGCTATTGTAAGCGTTGAAATGGAACAAATGAACTTAGTTGAGAATTGCCAACTGCACACGACTCGAACAGGAGCGAAGAATGAGAATGCAGTGTGTGTGAATGTCTGTAAGCAAGCCAAACAAATGATTTGACTCGTTACAGGAAAAAGTTAAACTTGTAAATTCAAAATTCACATTTGTCTGCAAAATTCGCAATTACATTTTGGCAACAACAAATGAAATACAATCTACCTGAATATTAGATAGAACCCACAAACACAAACACATTGAACTCCCTCGTTCCCCACCCTCACTCACTTCATGGCTCATTGTTCCGGCAAAGGCGCCGCAAATGGAGCATAAACAAATAGAGAAAGAGAGAGAGAGGAAAATTGCCAAAAATGTTCTACAGCTAGCCTCCTAAAGCATATTGTAATAATCCAAATGAAATTAAATGTACCGTAAACATTTCGAATTACGACGCCAGCAATTGGGAGTAGCTGCTCCCAAGAGCTTCTATACCAACATACGCGAAAAGCACAATATTCGTACAGGTGCAAGCAAAGACAATAAAACTTGGCCGTAATTGCAGCTGTGAGTCTCATTTCAGCTATAGCTAAGCTTTAAAAACATTCCGAATGGCTAAAACCGTTAGTTGACCTATGTGTGTGTGTGTGTGTGCAGTGTGGCCAAGAGAGCAGTATTTGCTATTTTATGTGGCATTAAAAACTGTTGCTTAAATGCTTGATTAGAAAAGTTACATTTCTATGCGGACTTAAGGCTTGTAAACTTCATTTTTTGTAGGTACCCAAAAACATCATTCCTACATAACTTTTCCAAAACTGATTTGATAATAATATTCCCAGAATACTTTGACACTCACAAAATAATAGAAAAATAGACATTGCAATAAATCAATAGAAAACAATACTTCAATCAATTTAGTTGGCAAACCATTTGTCTTGCAGCTTTTCAATTGCGCCTTCTTTATGGCATAGCACACATTAAATTAGTGCAGAAAATGGTCGGGTTTAAGTAAAATGCCTCAAATGAAATTGCACATTTTACAATTTAACGAGCACTAAACGACTATATAGTAAATGCAGGCTTCAGAACCAGAGGATCTGTGTATAACTCGCGCTGCACTCGAGCCTTGGGGATAATTTATTTTATAAAACAACTCTATCGCGATCCAAAAGAAAAAAAAAACAAACAAAAATGCCATAGACCCATAAAGAGCAGCGATTTATTGTGCCGATCCGCAACAATTTGACAAGCAAATTGCTATAATTTCTTTTTCTAGCCCAATGATCGAAAACTATGCAAGGCATGAAGACGGCGGGTTGCGAGGGCCGAATGGCATTCAAGTTTCTATGTTTGTGTGTGGACATGTGGCGAAGTCATGAGCAACATTTTCGCGCTTTTATCTGTTGCAAATTTATGTTGGCGATAAAATCTCGAACGACTACCAGCCAAAGCAGAGCTCAAACCTAGAAAGATAGAAAGGAGAGAGAGACTCGAGGCAAGTCTTGAGAGGATCGCAATACTCCTCCCGTTAAATTGCCATCATTTCTTTTGGAGCATTACGAGCTGGCAAGTTGCCCCAAAGGCGAAGTTTGGCTTATTAGGTGGCCACAGCTCTATTGCCAACTTTGTCTGCGATGCCAACGAATATGTATGTATGTGTATGTATACAGTTTGATGCGAAATCTTAAGTGTTCTGGGATGCGAATGCTTTGTGTGGGGGGCCTTATTGAATTACATACTCCGCGTAATGGTAATGGCATAATGAATTGACTCGTTGCCGTAATTAAAAGCTGCTTGTGTGGTTTGCCAACAATATCTGTACGTATATCATTATTAAAGTTATTAAATGAATGTCTTTACTTCTTATTTACTATATTTTATGGTGCTTTTTTTTTTTTTGGGCATTTTTCTTTAAATTCAAAGTGTGATCAACGTTTAGGATGAGTCAAATGAGACGTAATAAATCAAGCAACACGCATTGCGCCCAAAACGCAATCATCATTAAAAACCTTCAAAAACGCATTAAACAAAATGCAAAAACAAATTTCCAGTGTTTTAAACATCAAAAGCAAAAACGTTGATGAGTACAGAATCATTTTTCGGAGCGGCGGTCATAAAAATGACTGCAGCAGCAGCTGCACGAAACTCTTTGGCAAAAGACCCATAAAAATTAGGTGAAAAGATAGAAGAGGAAAATCACAAAATTTGCTTTAATTTGTTTAAAATAAATATGACTTTGTTGGCACTTTTACGATGCATCGCTGGTTGGGAAAGCGCTGGTGAATCAAAAAGTTTGTGAAGCGAATGAAACGAAATATTCCATTTTATAGCGATTTTAGTATGCCACGTTGGACTAATTGTTGGCCAAAAGAAGATGATGCGAAGAACAGAGATGAAAAAAGAATGTACTATGGGGACTTTGACGACACTTAGAAAGCCGTTAATCCTAATTTTATGTACATACTATGTTTGGATGTGTTTCAATTTAATGGCTCACTTCTTCTGCATGGACGAAAGAAAGCCAAGCTCATAATGTTACTTGCATGTTGATTTACCAACATGAACACATAAACGCTTAAGGCACAACCAATCCCAAAGGTTCAGTTAGATTTAGTACAAAACAAAGCTAAAATTCTCAAGAGTTACATTTCTACTCATCTCTAAAAAGTAGTCCAACTTGATTTTAATTGGATTTTTTTAATGCAGAGCTGCATTTCTTGGGCGCCTGCTAGATCACAATGGCTAAAGCGGGCAAAACTTTTATTGTCTTCTAAAAGATAATTTTTGTGGATAATTATCCAATAAGTTTGCAAACATAGTTAATATTCAAAGAAAACACAAAGACACTTGCTTTGATTATATAATTATGTGTTGCCGATAAGAGTTAATCGATACATGCAACTTTTTGAGCTACAAGCGTTGACCAACACTGGCTTTGCTTTCGCCTGATGACAGGCGAGTTAGAAAAACTAATTGCGTACAATACGAACAAAGTTCAGCACAATTATATAGTTTGAGATTGTAAACAATGGCTGAAAACAATGAAAAAAGTACGCTGACTCTTTTGACGGTAAGTTAAGTGAATTTTTTTTTTAGTGTTATAAGAGTTTTGCATTATAGATTATATATTGTGCACGTTTTACAGTTGGCCATTGACGAATGTCTTGGCTGCAAAGATGTTAATGTGCAATTCTCGCAAGAGGATGCCTCACATCTGGTGATCTACCGTCTAGATGAGACGGTAGAAAGTGATCCAAATGTGTCGCCAATAATGGTAACACCCGTTGGCAATGCTCTACAATTGATGTGCACCATGGAGTTTCCCGATGCGGAAAGCTTAGAACGCATGCCACAGCTACAAATTGGCAAGGGCTGCATTAAAATGTCTTTTACACTAGAGCGCCTAGGTGGCATTGATGCTAATTATGATCCAGATACTGATGGCGAACTAGACTTGGGACCCAGCACGTCGCGTCAGGCCGAAAGGAAACGCATGCGTCGTGCTGTACGCCGAAAGGAACGTCGCGCTAAACTCATGCTCATGTACGAGGTGAATGTGCGACGTCGCTTTGACAATGTCGAGCAACTCGATCGCATTCAATTTCGTGTCAACACCGGCCTTTGGCGCGATGTAACTGTTCAAGAGTATCATGACGTATTCTTTGTGCGTCAACCGAACAAATATGAAACAATGTGCAAAACAATGAATCAGGGCTTTGCCAACAATTGGCTCAAGTTCATTCAGGCGGACACAAAAAATTATACCACCTTCAGGTAAGAGTGGCAAAATGAAAAAACTTCATCAAAATATATTTCGCTCCCATTTGCAGCGCTGATGGCAATCCTTTTGACACCTTTGCCAAGCTCTTTGATCGCCGGGACTCGGAGATTGGATATAATTTGCAGCGTGTTGCCACCAATTGTTTGGCCATCACTCGGACAGCTCGTCTCGCCGAACGCCATTTTTTGTTTCGCATTTTTAAGCTAGCTCGTGGCATTTTTGATTATATAACCGTTTATGAGTACACTGTGTGGTTCTTTGTGGAACGCCTTAACAGCTATACTTCCTTAGAAAATATGGTAAGTTTTAAGCAACAATTGATGATGGGATGAATAATAATATTCCATTTATTTTAATTTAACAGACGGTGGACGATGTTGATTTGAGCAATGTGCGCACTTGCATTAAACTAACGCGCGACGAAACCAACTCATTTTGGCAACGTGCCGATCATAATATCACGGACATATTGCTGGTGTCGCTACAAATGGCGCTGGCTAAAGCTAGCAAGCAGACGGTGCTGTTCCTGGGGCAGCTCGAGAAGGTAAGTGAAAGTTACAAGTTACAATATGTAGTAATTGAATTGTGTACAATATGTATTTGAAAACAACTGCAGTTGAGCGAATTCGTGTGCATGCAGTATGTAACAGCTTATTTTATGAACAGCACTTATTCAGAAGATAATCATAACACAAACGATAATACACCAACTGTAAGTTGTCATTTAATGTTAGCCAATAAGTCATTATCATTAAACTTTCTTTGTTTTTCGTTTTATTTGTAGAATTTATGGGTTTGTCGTCGCTATGTGCAGCGCATCTTTGAAATGGCCGACACCATTGGTCTGATGGTGATTTTAGAGTATCCAAGCACTTTGACCTTGCTGCCAAAAAATCATCGCTTTATACATTGCAAACAGCAGCAGGATAAAGCAACTGGCGCTTTCACTTGGAATGTTTCAATGGACGAAACCAAAACAGCTGACAATAATATAGCGCGTATTAGAGATGCCATCAATTCAAATGAAGCTGAATAATTGCTAGCTAGTTTTTCAACTTTAAACATCACTTTAAATTTTACTATTCATTTTTATTTTTAATATCTATAAATGCAGTCGGAAGAAAAGGTATTTGTATTATTCATGTTATATTCGATTTTTATTTGTATTTTTTTTCTTCTGTTTTTCGAGTATCAATCACTTATATTATTTGCAATTCTCTTTTAGGACTTGCATGGATGTATGCAAATATTTTCTGAACCCTGGATGCTGTTGGGATCATTCTTCAGCTGCATTTCAATTAGGTTGCCGTCTGTCAGTTGAGCTGTACTATGTGCTCCAAACAGTACCAAAATATGGCTGGCGACCACACACTCACAAACACACACACACGCACACACACAACGCTTAGAAGAGGAACAACCACAACAACAATGCTTGTCAGTCAGTCAGTCAGTGGCACGCGTCATTTGCCGGCGAATTGCATTTTGTGCAAAACCGAGAAAGCATTTTTGGAAAAACCCCTACGCTCGACCCTTCGGTGCCTGACACAGTTTAGGAGCAGCTGCAACAGCAGCAGGATAAGAGCCAGAAGGATGTAGCTGACAGTATATGTTTCCCGCATCCGTATCCGCATCCGTAATCCAACACGCTGCTCTCGACTCGACTGACTGTCGGACGGACTGACTGACTGACTGGTTGACTGATTGGTGGTTGCTTGTGCAACTTTTAGTAGCACATTTGCTGCGCCCAGAAAACCATTTTCTACTTCCTCAACAAACATTTCGCACGTCTTGCTGCAAAATTCGTCAGTCAAAAGCATTTGTACTTCATCACTTATACGCAATGCGGCCTTACACAAAAAACTTCATTTATTCTATAGAATAGAAAGAAAATTGATTGACATGATAACATTATATACATATACTATATACTAAACGAATATTTGAACACACTTTTGAGCTTTAGTTTTTCATTATAATCTGACATTTAAATAAATATGTATATTCGAAAACTTTAATTGCTTGCTGTAAAATATTATTTTTCTGTCAAAAGTTTACTATTTAGCCAGTAAATAAAAAATGTTGCAAAGCTAAAATATTAATAAATAACTAACCCTGCAGCTGCACAAAATTAATCGAAAAATTTATATTTACTAAAACGAACGCTTCATTTGTTTTTATCAATGTTCAACCATCATATCTATTGCGTTTAATAGAGTAATTAGTTATTTTGTTTTGACGCTGTTGGGCATTCATTTATTTTATGTTATTTATTGGCGAGATTCGTGGTGCCTCGAGGTCAGGTTGCAGTTAGAGTCCAGCTGCAGTTTCAGACAGGTTTCACTGTATTTTGTACACCAGACTGACATGCATTCTGCAGGTTGCGTGCCACTTTTCACACTTCTTCTTTGATGTGATGATGTTTGCAGCACTCAACAAAATGACAGCGCCAAGTTTTCATGCACGCACTCCATCCCCCCCGCCTATCTTTTCTTTGCTGGCAATTTGAATAATTGCGAAATGGCAGAATTCTCTGATTTTGGCTCACATTTTACATTTTCTGCTTAGGCAATTTGAAAATAAACAAAACAGAGAATCAGAGATTGAAATGGAAAAGCATTTCTTGTTTTTGGATTTATAATTATAGTGTCATAACAGTAAATTCAGCTTGAGCTTTAAACCTTTAAAGCTGATTAACCTTATCCTTGAGGGGCACTCATTTAAGTCCAGAACCAAAATCAGCGTCAAGACAAAATGCTTTGCTTATTGTGCGGCATAAAAAAAGGGCAAATTCGTCTTTTGGCATAATTAAAAATTAATAAGCGGCTGCTTTTGGATGCTGGGAAGCAGCTGGCCGACTCAACGAAGCGTGTTGGCAACGCAATCTGTTATTATGTAAGGGCAATTCCATGATGCGATTCCCAAAACAACAACAAATGCATGGCATTATTTTTGTGTTGACCCGAACACCCAAAAACCGTTGACCAACCAGCTGGACTAAAAGCGCAAATGAGCATTAAGAACTCGTTTCAACTAAATATTTAAACAGTTTATAATGCTGGCAGGCAGGCAACCAGCACACACATGAGGGGCGTGGCAGATGCTAAAAGCCGCGCCTGATTATGACTACCTGACCACGCTCCTACTGCACCCCTTGCTGCCCCCACCACACACGAATGGCACGTGCAATGCGCCAAAAGGAAATTTAAATTTGAATTAATTATGATGCTGGGAACGCGGGTCGGAGTTCCAGTCCTGTAGCATATCGTGCACCTAGAACATAGTTGCAGCTATGGGTGTTAAATATATCAAATAATAGCATTTAACGCCTTGCTAAAAGCCATGTGAACATTTTTAAACAACTGCAAAACGAACGATAAAAGGATTGTCTAAAAACGTACATGACTTGGCTTATTTGAGTGTTCAGAGAGTATTTCTGCTATTAGAACTCAATTTGCACATTTTCTCTTCTTTGGTCCTTTCACAAAACCAAGCGAAAGTAAACAGCTGGAAACCCTGGTTAATTTCGAAATGTTAAAGGCCAAACTGTTGCTAAAGTGCATTGGGGTCGATTGCAGCTAGAAATGGTGGACAAGGTCATTAACATTTCATCGATTACAATTTGCACACAAACACAAAGTCCTTTCGCCAACTGTGACTTGTGATTAGGAATCATCGAAAAGGTAGAAGTGGGGAGGTGTGGAATGGAATTGCGTGGCCTTAAATCAGCATCATCGCGCAGTTAAATCAAGCATTCAAGTGTCATTAATTGGTCAACAAACATGGTCAGTCAAACAACAACAACAACTCCTCGGCTTTTTCGCTTCATTTGGGCCAACAAAAAGAAGAAAAAAATACCAAATTGCACGACCCTCGTTGATGCTGAGGGCGTGGCACTGGTGGCAGCCTGGCTGCATTTGCGTTTAATTACGAAATAATCTAGTGTGAACGGTGAACGGAGTGCGCGTCGAACATCGATTGGGTTTTGCGATTTCGATTGGAATTGGCGGCTCTCATCTGCGATTTACTCTTTACTTTTTCCACCCTTGCCTGTTCACCCTTTCTCTCGCTTCTTCTGTGCCCCGTCAGCGTCAATGATCCAAGTCTGAAAGTCATTCCGATGACGTTGCTAACCCAATTAAACTGTCACCCAAAAGCCACTCCCTCCGTCTCCGCTCTGTGCCCACCGTTCTGCCATCCATTGATCCAGTTGAAGTGGCAACTGTTGCCAGCATTTTCATGCCTGGCACTTTGCCCGAAACCGCAGAAGCAAAAGCCTGGCTGGGCGAACGGCTTCACTTCGCGGGCTTCCATAGCAATTTTGGTAAATTCCTTTTTAATTTCAACCGCAGCCGAGCCCAGCGCCATCCTCATCCTCATGGCCTATTAGCTGTTCAGTCTAGAGATAACAGCGTGAATAATCGTTGCAAATTATATACGCGATAGTTTTTGCCTTATCGATATGAAGTGAAATTCCTTTCGCTTTTCCTTTTACGAATTAGTTCAAAAAAGGGAAGAATTTGAGATCTTTCTTAATTAGGTAATTATATAGTCAATTACACTGTGCTACACATACAAATCGCACTTCCATATAGCAAATTTCAAGGCGAGAAAAAAAACTTTGTTATAGAGAAAATTCGTAGCATAGAATAGATTTTTGACTAATATGAGTTTGTTATAGAGAAAACAACGTTCTACGAAAGTTTGTTATAGAGAATCTCGACTGTATTACTATTTAAACTACTTTCTTAAACTTATAAGTAGAAAATGTCATTCCAAAATAGACTAAAGACTTTAGACTTTTACCAACTTCAATTAAACTTTAGCTTGTCGTTTTTAAGTCCTTTTTTCAATTTATTTAAGCATGCATTAATATTGCGATTGAATTAACTTCCCATCCTTCTCTCATTTCTAATATGTTTAATTTTATTAAAAGAAGGGAGAGAAAGTGAAGAGTTGCGACGCCAAAATTGAATTGTATGTTTGTTTTAGCTAGAGCCTTTGAAGGAGGGTTCCTTTTTTGGCATTCGCGTCATGGAAAACAATTTTCAATGCCATAAAGACGCAAATTTCATTAGCTTGTCAAACGCACACACAGACGCCATAACTCGAGTTATATGAAACGGCGGCTGCTCCAGACATAATCACAAGGAATGCCTTGGATATAAAAACAAGCATAATTTTTGTTGTCTGCCATTTTCAAGCGTCTTTTGCCATATTTTTAGCGTCTGGCTGCAAAATCAGATTTGCGTAAATTTCGAATTCAGCTGCTTGACTGCCTGACTGTCTCTTATTGTCATGTGCCAAAATGTGACTAGAAACGTGCCCTAAATTTAAGCTAAATGCTGTTTTTAATTGCCTTATTTGCCACGCCCACAACAACTCCATATTTGATGTGCAATTTTGCTTAGGAACTTATTATTGGCAACTTTTCTTTGTTTTCTTTTGGGTTTTAGGCTTTTATTGGCCTTTTTCTAAGTTTCTGTACCTTTATTCTTCTATCGTAAAAGATTTACACGGAAAATAATAAAATGTTTAAATCGTTCAGCCTAAAACGCTTTTGTTTATCTTGTAAAGTTGTTAACACAATTGGCATTTGTTTGTTAAACATTTTTAATGAGTTTCGCATTATATTTAACGCCTTTTTTTGTTGCCCATCACAAATCGATTGCCCATAATTGATTTGATACCATAAAAACCAAACAAAAAGCGTTATATGCAAATATTTTGTTTTCATTATTTAACGATTTGCGTTAGCTGCGAATTCAATTAGAATTAATATAACACAATTCGTAAATCAGCTGATAAATATTTATTTAGCTCAATGAGGCTTATGGCCAAAGAGCTACTTATGTTCATAAACAAAACAAAATTCGATTAACATAATTTTTTCTTTGTTTTCCGTTTTCAGTTTTGACTTTTGAAAAACACAAGTGCGCCAATTTATATAAAATAAATATATATTAATTACACTGCACTTTGTTAACATATTTTAATATTCAACTCAATGCTCATGTGTGTGTGTGTAATAAAATGGATTATTGTTTAATCTATTTTTATTTTTTTGTTAACGCTGCCAAACAATTAGCAATTTAACAATGCATATTAAATGACTTGATTAAGCTTGGCGTAAAGTTACCAAATTGAATTTAAATTAGTTGTATTTTATGCTAAATTTCATATAGAAAATTTGTATTTTGTCTATGTGTGTGTGTTTTCTGTTCATGTATGCATGTGTTTGATGTTTTTTGAGCAACATCAGAAATTAGAATCCGAACGTTGCCAAAGGCGAAACATTAATCTGAGAAACTCCCAACACAGAGAGAGAGAGAGAGTGAGAGAGAGAGATAGACAAAAAGAGATAGAAAGCGACGTAGACATGCTTCCATGCAGCATCCTTTGTTTGTAATTAATTTCAATATAGCGAAGCATTACAAGTGAAGCTCAGTAAATTTCAAAGTATGCTGCGAGCCCAATAAACTCAGACAGGCCGAGGAGAAAGAGGCGCGGTATCGGTGGGGGTAGGGGGTGGGCGTGGCTGTACATACAAAACACATTCAGTATATTGCACACGCGAGACGCGTGAGATGAAAGGAAATGTGCGAAATTTAAACTTGCACGTGGAAAAAGACAGTGAGCAAAGGGCAGAAGGGGCAAGACGCAGGGCGTTGAGGGGCAAGGTAGGTGAATATGTACAGGATAAAGTCCTTGGCTGTCGGGCATTACTTTGCCCATAAAAGTAGTAAAATTATGTTGACTGAAAACAGCGGCAAATGTTTGCTGCCACGTTGCTTGCCAGTAAGTGTGGGGGCAAGTGTGGGGCACGTGGCACAATTGGGCGTATATGTATAATATTACCCCATCTTATATTGCAACAGTAGCAAGCGAACGAAGCAGGAAGAAGTAACTCGCTGGCGCGTTTTGGTTAAAATATTTGCACGCTTTCTGCATCCCAGCGGTTCGCAGCAGCGTATGTATCTTGTAGATACTTTTTTTTTTTTGGTGCTGCTCATTTCATTCGAAACTCGCAAGCAAACAAATAAAATGTTCGTTTATTGGCCGGGGAATTGTCTTTCTTCTGTTATATTTTGGCTAGCAAATGCAAACAGCAGCAATGCATAATTTCAATTTACTGAAGAAGAGAGAATACTACATTTAGAGCTTGGGGGATTTGGCGATTGGGTTGGGCACTAGGGGTAGATGATCATTTAAGCTGTTTAAGAAAGGAAATGTCTTCGCCGCGGTACTTAAATTTCACTTATCCTAAATACTAAGCAAACAAATGAAAGCTCATTAAAATGTAATTAAAAATGGGGTCAGAATGCAATTTGTAATGAAAAGAAAACGCAAAATGAACTAATCAAAATGGTCAGTATTTAGTTACTAGCCCTCTCATTTCTCTAAGTGTACACACACACACGTTGAGAGGTCTTAGCTTTCCACTAGACTAGAATGAAGGGAAGCTCGCGCAGTTGAAGCAGCTGCTGCCAATTTCTGCTTATTTCAGTTTTTCGGGTCAGGCTTATAAGCTTTTGCCAGCTGGCCAGTGACTCTGGCCAAAGAAACGTGTGTGTATGTGTGTGTGAGTGTGTGTGTGTGTTGAGGCAATGCAAACTGAAATTTCACACTTTGTCGCTTTTGCATATGAAGCATGTGAAATGATGCGAAAGGGGAGGATGCAAGAGGAGAGGGACAAGCAAAGCAGCGATTACAAAAGGCGCCGACTTGTAAATGGAGGCAAAAAACTTGGCGTACATCGCGTGCCAGGCGCGATAATGAAACTGAAAGGCAAGCGCAAGAGGAGTAAAAAAAAAAATCTGCTGCAGCTAGATGGCAAATCTTTGGCAGCTGTTGTATTTGCATACGCTGTTAGGGGGGCTAAGAAGGGGGTATATATATATATGTGTTTGTTTAAAAGATCTCTTAGCCAATTAAGCAGGTTTTGTCAAAGTTTTGCAAACAGAGTATCCCTTAGTCAATCACGCTCAACACAATAACTCTGATGTTTTCTTTGTTTGGAAGTTGTCCGTTGTTGGCCAACTAATCAACTGCGAATCCGAATTCAACTTCGAATCTGAGCTTGGGAATCTGGAAGTTAGCCAGCGATGCGTGCAAGTTTTTCAATTAATTTAGCTTAGACAGACGCATATGAAGGAAGCAAGGAAGGAAGGAAGGAAGGAGGAACGTGAGTTCTGGATTGTGTTGAGCCACAAACTATACTATTTACGGCTGAGTTATTTCAAAAATGTTTTGCATATCAGATCTGAGCTGCTGCCGCTGCTGCTGCATTTGCTTGGGGCGCACTTAAACGCCTTCGTTTTAATTTAATAAGAGCTTTGCGAAAGCAACTTGCAACTGGCGGCAAATGCAGCACGAGAACTGCATCCAAAATGAATGGCCAACTGAACAAAAAAAACACAGTCAAGAATTACTAAGCAATTGCGTTAGAAGAACTATGGGATACCCTGTAGCAAAGAGTTTATTAACAATTGCATTTGCTTATAAGCTTAAGCACACTTTTTCTTTGCATTCGACTTGTACAGGGTATAAAGAAAAGTAGACAAAAAATACGCGCGAGTCGCGCTGCTGCAAGTTGCACTCTATAAGCGACTCCGCCTGCCGCATGTCAAATTTGAATTTAGCTGCAATTTTTACAACTGTTGCAAACTCACCTCCTTCCGCGCCTCTCGCAGCATTAACATCTACTCGGCATCCTGCCGCTGGCGGTGCGCAAGAAGCATACACAAACAAGCGTACAAGCATGTGAGCTCCCGTCAGACAGTTGGCAATTTGCATAAATTTAGATTAGTGACATCTGACGTGAGTCTTGCGATACGACTGAGTGCAGTGATCACAATGGTGGAGGCTGAGCAGAGAGGGAGGTGGGATGCGCCTTGGCAGTTTGGTAGCGGAAACATTAAGTAGGCGAATACGCGATTGCCACCTACTAATTCCTTAGTGAAGATTAGCTGGCAATGACAATGCAATATGATTTATGAACTAACTCCCGAACGATGTTGCCTTCGCTGAAAATCAACAGCTCATGTGGAAAATTAATCGCATGCAAGCTCATTATGAACAACAGTGTATATTACACACACACAGATATGCCATCACACACACACACACATCTTGTAGATAAGTTAAGTGTGTTTGGCCTAATTGTTGACAAGCAAAACTTGAATAAAGTTATTAGATTGCGTGTTAAATCTAAATAATTAATTAAATATCTAATAAAATGTTTGACAATGCTAAAAGTTGTTTGAAATTGCTTGAAGCTCTATGCAAATGAAACTATTAAAAAAATATTTTGATTAACAATTAAGAGTTGTTTCTCAACAATATTTATATTCTTACCAAGATATATTAATGAAATACATTATAATTATTACCGAACTTGAATATCCCGCTTCCCATTCCACGCCTCTTTTACAGTGATTATCATGCTTTTGAGGCGGCTGCTGGGGCTCCTGCCTTGAGTCGAAGCATAAAATAACTATAAATTCAGTTAGCGAGCATATCGCCCATTTTGCAGCTATGTATTTTCAACTCGCAACATTTGTCAGTGCCGCATTCCACCCCCGCCTCCCAAAGGCAACAACGCACTTTTCCCTACTGTTCTCCCCTTCAACCACTTCACCCACCGACAAAGATATTACAATTCAACCTATAATTTATTCAACTAAATCCTTTCGCCAGGCCACTTACAGTCCTAAGAGAGTAAGCAGCGAAAATAAATTAAATGGAAATCATTTGTCTTGCTCAACAAAATATCACGCAAATGGGCGTAGAGAGGAGGGGGGAGTGGAGTGGTGTGGTGTGGAGGGAAAGGCAAGGCAAACGGACTTGACAGCTAGTCACAACAATAACAACAACAACAACAAGTGGCAGCAGTTGAGCAAAAGAAAATTTGCATAAAGAAATAATATTCATTCCTTGCCGTGTATAAGCGCCAAAATGGATCTGGAACCCAGATTTCAGCCAAGAGGATGTCAAAATCGTTGTTGTTGTTGTTGCTGCTGTTGTCCTTGTCCTTCCTTGACGAACGGCGAGCGGATAAAAGAATTTCATAGCGATATGCGACATGGCATTAAACCCAAAGTACCACCCACCCCTCCTCTCCTTGCTAGACAGCAAAAGACGCACGAAAGTATGCAACAGATTCTGGAATTGGCTAAGCTCACGAAAAAGAATAGTAAAAAATTATAATACCAATTTTTAAAGCTTAATCGGTTCAAGTTTTTGTTAATGTACAACAAGCTAACCCAAGCATTTGCATTAAACATGGCAATTTCAATAGACACGCCTCTTTTAACGCCCATCACAAACACACACACACAAATACACATACACAGCGATAAACAACAACATCTGCAAACTACAACTATAAAGTATTTGAAATCTGCGCTAACCAGGCAAAAGGACGATTAACAAGATTAAAAGCGCCATTAAATGCTTTGATTTGGTTACAAGTTAAGACCACGCAAACCGCAGTTACGCAAATGTTGTTAGTTCGTGTTGTTGTTGTTGTTGTTGCTTTCGGTTGGGGTGTGTGGATACAACAACAACAACAACAGCAGCAGCAACAAGAAGACAAATACAGCAACGCCCAATAATTTATCCAGAGACGCAAAAGTTCTTTGGCACTACTTAAAGGAGAACATGTTTTGCGGGCAAACATTTGTGAGAATGCGGATTGTTGATTCTGGATGCTGTATCTTGTGTATTGTATCTTGTATCTGCAGCTGGCGGGTTAAAGCCCAGCATATGTTGAATACTTGGTTAAGACGTAAATTACGTTAAATTGCTGCTAAGTAGAATAGCGCTAGCGGGGCAAAAAACAAGCGTATAGGAATCGTTACACTGTAAGAAACATGCTGTTTCATTTCAAAATTCAACTAAATATAAACTTGACTTGAAGTAACAAAAAACTTCTTGCTAAAATCAGAATTTCATTTTTTTTTTAATTTAATTTTTGTTTTTCATAGTTCTACTTATTTACTTTAAGTGCATTTACATATGCTGGCTCTACAAATGTATCTTTAATCCCAAGCACCGACGTTCTGTGGCTGCGTCTGATTTGCGTGTGCCTGCCGCCTCTGTATCCTTGGCCATGGATGTTTGTATATCCTGAAACCGCCTCGCATGTTCTCGCTTGATTGATTTAGGTTGGGTTAAGCCCCTTGGGGGCCAAAAGCGTTAAACGAAACCTGCACACAACACACTTAATCCCAATTTGCAAGAGTACAAATCAGTTTTAGTTATTTTGCCTTGGCCAAGGCACAACTTAATTATATATATTGTATTATGCAGAGAAGTCTGAGAAGCGTTGCTTAACGCACGAAAGGCTTAAAATGTCGGAGGTTAAGTGAATTTTTTTCAAATTTCTTAGTTTCAATATGCAAATAAAAATGCTTTTAGCTTAGTTCGCTTTTCAAATCATATTAAAGAAATGCAATTAAAAATTCATTAAACAATAAAATATTTAAATTGTTAGAAATGTAATATAAATGGCATAGATTTTAATTCACTTAACCCTATAAAACTTAAAATCAAATTGGCAACAATTGCATTTTTCTATGCATTCAAAATGTATGTAAATCTTATTTCTATGTTAATTTTATATGTTATGTGAAAGCAGCAATTTAAATTTCGATTATAATATTCACGTTGCACAATGTGTGAAACAATAAAATAATAAAATAGTAGAAAGGGGTGGGAGGGGGCGTTGAAGGTTAACAATTGGAAATGAAATGCATTTGAAATGCATGGAATATTTTTAAGTAAAATTTATTGCAATTTTCGTGCAACAATTGCGCAAGTTTAGCATTAAATGCAATTAAATGCGCGAAAAACAAAAACAACAAAATATCCAGAGCAAAAATTGCATTCAACGAAATAACAACAACAGCAACCATTGGTAACAGAAACAATGGCCAACAACAACAACAACAACAGCAAGAACAAAGAGCAAAACACAAATGAGCAAAAATAATTTTATGGTCAATGCAGCGGCGTTAAGTTGGCTGCGGCCACAAGGCAGAGGGAACGAGTGGGGAGGGGAGGGGCGGCATAGGCGGACTCTCTGCGGCAGCAACAACTAATTTAAATTGAAATTAAAATTGATTGTTTTTTAAACGCGTCGCATTGCAAACGAGGCACGTAGCCAAACACGTTGCCTACTCCTTCCCCTGTCTACGAAGAGGGGCGTGTGGCATGTGGCATGCGTGGCCACGTCATTTGCAACAATGGGCGCAACAACAACAACAACAATAACACAATACAATAGCACAATGCAACAATGCGAGGAGGCGGCTCACAAATGTGCAACAAGCAAACAACAAATTCGTTAACAAAATGTGAAAATTGCATTCAAAGTGTAACAGCAAGAAGGAGCTGGGACCACAGTCAGAGCAAAAAGCGAGAGAGAGAGAGAGAGTGGGGCATACGGGGAGAGACGAGAAGGTCCAGCTATAGCTGTTGATTCCAATTTGTAATGCACTCAAAGAAAATTAGTGCACTTTGTCGAAACTTACTAAAATCATTTTTTTAATATGGAATATGCTTTCCTTTAAAAATAAATAAATTCAAAAATATTTTTCATGTTAAGCATAATTTTTCTCTAAGTGCAGCAGCATCATAGTCTGGCCACACTCTATAAACAAAACACACACAAAATCAAACAATTATTTTGTGTGCTTTTCGCTTTTGTTTGAATTTGTTTTTCTTCTTGTTGCAATACCCTTTTGCCATATAAATGTTTAAGAAAGCTATCCAAAATATTAAACATCGTTTCTTTGTTGCGTACAGGGTATTTACAAGTCGAGTGCTCGCTGCTAAAATTCAACTCATTGTTGTTGTTGTTGTTAAGTTTGGCAAATGCGTCAGCCTCTTATTTACATGTAGAAAATTGTTGCTAATTTAGCATCTAACCAAATTGAATTTGCAACTGTAACAACAACAACAACAGCAGCAGCTGCAGGCGTCACACGTGCACTTTACCCCTCTCCACCATTTCCGTCATCTAACTGTAACCATAATTGCCACTATCCGCGTATACCTATACATGTAAGGTACATACGTTTGTATGTATTTATGCCATTTCGGTCTTTGACATCGGCGCTGCGCTCAATTAACTGACTCACCCAAGTAACGGCTAATTTGCGTAAATGTTTTAACACAGCAACTCCAACAATGCAATAACAGTTTTAAACGTGTGTTAAATACGTCGCTAATATTCCAACAGCACAACATACATACATACATAAGTCAAAAAGAGAAAATGTTCTTAAAAATGTACTCACCAGCAGCAGCTGCATAAAAATTCCCTCACCTAGGCAGAATTTCTCGCTCACGCATAATTTTTTTTATTAGCACTTATTAGCACAAAAAAAAAAAAAAAACAAATGCACATTAAAAAAAATTACAAAAAAAAATATCAATTTGCTCGCGCAGATTAATACAACACTTTTCATCGAATTACGTTGCCATTTAATAATTTCTTATTTGCTCACTTCACTAGGAATTTTATTTTTTTGCATGGCAACTCAGTAGCATCACTCGCGCTCTCCAGCCTTCTCTCTTTTGCCGTTATGAGTACGTTTGTCACACAGACATTTCTTTGTATTGTTACTGTGAGTGTATGTGTAAGGGAAGGCTATGCTTTTTTTCTTTGCTTTGCGCTGCATCCTTAGGCATTGTCTGCTGGAGCCCCATTTACAATTTGTAGCTATGAAACTGATACCTTTATAGGTAAAGTTAATATTAAAATAAATGTTGATTACATATGTATGTATTTTGTTTGCATGAACTATTTTGATAGCTTTAAGCGCACTAAAAAAAAAATTGCGAACTCCAATAGGTGAGGCGGTCCACAGGAGCGCTAGCACAGAAAATATGCTGGCGGAATTTCACTTTTGTTTTTGCGTTAAACATATGTTCAGCACAGCACAATTCACACATATTATCGTTTAGGCACATTTTAACATTGTTTTTATGCAAATTGAATGTAATTTTCATTACATTTGACTTTAGTTACTCACGACGCGAAAATTTTTGCATTTGCGATCGGGAGACTTTAACCGTGAAATGAAAAAAACACAAAAGGTGTAATGCTGGATCTCTCCGCTGGTATTTGCTCTCTTCTTTGCAATCGAACATGCTGCTCTCAATGGACCACTCTCCCGCTCGATGTTTACGCATAAAAATGTCCCAATTAGTACTTTCACAAATAAATTTCACACATGTTGAAGTTCTCAATGGGAATTTGTGACATTCAAATATCCTCTCTGCGTGCAACCAAAAGTTTGCTCATTTTATGGTCACAGCTCTCCATCAATAGTGTTTAAATAATTAAAACTGCGCTAAAGCAATTAATTTTAAATTTTCCAACTGCTTTGGGGCATTTGAAAGCGAGTGGGCGTCCTGCCGTTTTGTGGGCGTGGCTGTCGCTGCGGTTAGAAAATATTAAAACATTGAGCAAACGTCTGGCAAATGTCACTTAAAAAATTGAAAGGTTTCGTAGTCAACTCGACACTAGTCCCCCTACCCCCTCCTGCCATTCTGGCTTTACCCCCCGTGGGAGCTTAAGAGCGGGCACAACGTGTTCTATGGGAGAGTTGCGGTATGGGGGGTGGGGCAAGTTAGGGTTTGTGCGCAATGTTGGCAAAGGCGAAACTTAATTAATTTGAGTAACTTGGCGGCCGGCTGGTTGAATGCTCTGCTCCTCCCACCCCTCAACCCCATGAATTCTTAATGCACATGCTGTGTGTGTCTCTATGTGTGTTTGTATGGTAGGTGTGTGTGGGGGCGTGTTCGTTTTGGGCTGCTAAAAGAAAGAAATAACTGGAACTGACTATGTCAACATAATTAACTTTGAAGTGAATGAGACTAGAAACAGGACCAACTATGAGTACCCTTTTAGATTCGCCATAAAAAAATGAAGAGAACGGAGAGAGACGGAAAGAGAGAAGTCATACATAAGTGCCTGCTATCACATATGCATATGATGATGTGCCAAAAAAAAAATGCATCAAAGAGAGAGCGTAAGGTGATTAACAGTCAAAAAAAAGCTAGGTGGCAGCCTCGTCAAATGCAAATTACTGTGAGTGTTGCCAAATAATTAATTTAAATGCATTTCAGGCAAACACAAATCGCCGCGGAGAATTTTGCACAGGTTCTCTTTCTCTTAATAGGCTAAACTAGAGATGGGAGAGAAAAAGAAAATAATTTAAGAAGAGTTAAGAATGTTATTTCGGCTTTAAGTTGCATTTAAGCATTAATATTAAATTTTAAAACAAATATTCATGTGAGCATAAATAATGAAATTTTCTTTCCTACTTGTTTTTTGCTTTGTCACGACTTTTGCTCATCTCCAAATGCTCTGAACGTAGCTCCCTTTTGTGCTGTGAAACAGAATTTGTAATAGTACTTTGCCATTAGAAAAAGCGAGTGAAAAACATCATTTTTTTATGCCTAAAGCTAACACTCTAAATATGAAAAGCAAAATAACTTAATATTATTTCTGTATAAATTCATAAATGTTGATAAAAGTACATTTTTTCAATAAAAGTTACAAGAAATAGTTCTGAAATGATTTTTGAAACTAATAATAAGCTTGAAAAAAATTATTTCAAATTTTTTTAATGTTAGTAATATTTTAAACTTTTATTTTATTAGTTAAAATCTTAAAATTTCTCAAACAAATTGAATATTTTAGTTAGTTAAATTTTCCACTTTTTTTTTATAAGTTGAAGTCTTGAAAGCTCTCAAACAAATTGAATATTTTTGTTGAAAAATGGAATAAATTTAATATATTTATTTTTTAATTTAAAGCAATTTATTACTAGAGTGTGCTTTAGGCATTTTTTGTATCTGCCTTGTATTGGTAAGCCCTGAAAACTTATATAAATTTCTTCACGCATAACTAAACCATAAACGTCAACTTTCAAGTTAAAAGATGCTTAGCTTAAAACTTTTCTTTAAGCAATGCATTTAAGCTCATTTCAATTTACCTGCTTCGAAAGTTTATTTTTTTTTATTGCCCAATTTGTGGAAAGGCGGGCATCACTTAAGCAATCAAGGATTTGTGCCTTAAAAAACCAAACTTAAACACTCAAACCGAACGAAAGCGCTTCACTTAAAGTTCAATTTTCGAGACAGGATGCGGATAAGCACATGTGCCTGGAATGCCTTCCTTTTCATGCACTCCACACAGTTTGAAGATAATGCGCAACAAAATAAATGGACAAGCTGACAACTCGCACAGAGAGTGGTTGGGGAGGGGCGTGTTAGGGATAGGGTGAATGTGTGACGACGATGACTTTTAAATTGTTTTATTGAGGTGCCATGGCGTTGGTTGGTCAGCAAAGTTTAGCAAGTGCACAGAATAAATGAGGAATGGAAGTTCATTTTAGAGCATTACAAAGCTACTACTACTAGTACTGGCACTTGTTACCCCTTCAGTGGCACCTCCTTCTGCTGCTGCTGCTAGTGCTGCATCCAGACAGCACATCCTTGCCACATGTCCGCACATCGTGTGTCGAGCATACAAAGTCAAATTGCTTAGCTGAAAGAGAAGAAAGGAGAGAGAGAGAGAGAGATGATAAACAGGGTGCTCCGATTTTGTGCCTGTCACGTTAAACTTTTTGGCTGGTTGCCTAAGTAGCCAAGAGCCTCAATATGCCCGCTGACATGGTCAGCACCCCCCCCCCCCCTCCCTCACACCTCATCCCTTCCCACGCTTTCCACTGGCTAACATTTTTGGTCAGCCAAAAATAAGCAAGCAAAAAAATATAACTCATAAAATGTGTCTCCTGGCCAAAGAGATGAGAGAGTTTTGGTTCTTTAAGCTGCTGTCAATTGGCATTAGCTGGCCCTCCCCTCCCTTCTCACCATAACCAACAACTGTCCCTCTGGCTATAACCTCGACATGCATCGTCATGCTCCTTTACACTGACAAAAAACAAGCGTAAAAAGTTTACAAATAATATTTAGTCAATAGAAAAATAATAATAAATAATCAAATATATAATTTTAATAAAATTAATAAATATAAATATATAAAATGTATTTATTTTAATGTTAAATAAAACAATCAATTTTTTTAAGCTTTTAAATACCTTAATTGATATAAAATATTTGCTAAGTTTATTGGACTTATAAAAGTCGCCTGAAAATCCATTCAATATTAAATATATATATGTGGTTATTTATTAAATTGTTAATTAAGAAAATAAACGTTTCTCTCAGTGCAGTCGTGTGTTTGTCTGCGTAACTGGAAAGTTAATGCTGTCGCCGTGCAGATTTAAGGCATACCACATCCAATATTGTCGCTTGATGGGTTCAAATACCAAATGTTTATCAGTGTGTGTGTGTAGTTTAGTGTATATGTGTGTAGTGTAGTGTTATGTACATAGTGTACTTATCCCCTAAAGGTATCCGATGGTTGGGAGCTTGAACTCTGGTTGGAGAATCCATCGTCGTCGCATTAGCGTTGTGTCATATAAGCTCAACAGATTTAATACGAATTCGCAGCGTAATGGCAATGGAAAAGGACAACGGATAATTCATCTAAGCGAGGTTAATGAATGTTGTTTTCCCATAAAGAAGAAGTTGCTTTGACAATCCTAAACACGTGTCAATTGACAGGGGATTAGTTGTGTTTTTTTTAATTGTGCTTGGTTAGTTAGTTAGTAAGTAAGAAACTATGAAACTCTTTTGTGCAGCTTATGATGCCATGCAATATTACTTGGAATAGGCTTTAAAGACTTTTTCATGCATAAAAAGCTATAAAAAGAATCCTTTTGCCTCTTGAAAATTTTGTTAAAGTAAAGTTTTGAGTTTATGCCCAAGAAGAGATTCTTTAAGTTCGCTTTCTTTAAACAAACTTCAAGCTAAATCAGTCTCTCTTGTTCAAGCTTTAAATACTTTACCTAATATTGCCGGCAAATTTATGCTATTTGTCCCTTCTGTTAAGCAACAAAATGTAACGCTTTTAGGCCAATTAAATGACAATTATGATTGAAGAGTTGAATGCATTTGTTCAATTAGCCGATGTTCCAAATCAATAACAGCTACTGCTGCTGCTACAGTAAATGCTAGCTAAATGCAACTGACAAACTGACAAAATGCTCTGCGCTTTCAATCGTCAATCGAGCGCTAACAAAGATAAATGGCTGAAGCCACAAAATTGATTCGGTTGACAGATGAATTGTGAAGTCGGTTCAGCAGATGCAGCGGCTGAACGTCAAAGCTGATGCAACAACAACAACAACAATAGCAATAACAATATTTAACTGACTGAAACAACAACAGCAACAGTTGCCGGTCAGCGACAATAAAATCAAAAGCATATTTTTCAATCACCCATTGAAAATGGCAAACCAGCAAATATTTTCAATGCATAAAATCACACACACAAACGCACAGGGCGTTGGTTTGGGTAAGTATAGGGCTGCGGGGAGGGGGTTGGTCGTTGTCAGTGAGCGAGATGAGAGCGCAACGCGGCGAGCCATTGGAATATTGAATGAAGCACTTAAATGTGTTTCAGGCCGCCTCAACGTTCAAATGCAATTACGCATACGCCATGACGACTGCACCAATCCAACTTCACCCTCCCCGCCACCCGCCTCGTACTTGCCAACAAAATGAAAAGCCTGGCAATGACAACAGCTGATGCTAGCGACACAGATGTCACTTTAGCTAGGTCGAACTGTGCGAACAATAATTCATTTCATTTCTTTTATTTTAGCTTTGTTTAGCGGGAAAATTTTGTTTTTTTACTTTAAAAATGGTGTTTAGAAGTAAGAAATTTGAATTTAAACAATGCATAATTGAATTTAATTAATTTAAAGAATGCTATTATTTTGGCTATTTTTAGCGGGAAAATGTTAGTTTTAAGGTATATCCGCATCAGCGACGTAGTTTGAAGTTAATTTGTTCAGAAAAAACATATTTTAGCAATAATTCACACTCTGTAGATTTAATTTTATGAATCAGAACTGACATTTTAGCTATTTTTAGCGGGAAAAGGCTTACATAAGTTCCAATTGTGACTAAAACCAATCACAAAGATAAATTGGAATTTATGATTTAATTTTCCAATCATAATTTTAGCTTATAATCTTGGATATGGTATAGCCAAGCCAGAACATATGTATATATCCTCTATTTACTATGCATTAACTTTTACACATCTTTAAACTATGGCAACACTGTCTGCAACTGTGGCATGCAACTAGACTTACTTTTTTTTGCTGCTGCTGTTCAGCTGCTGCCCAATTGACACTTTTGACGCATAAATCAACTTTATTGTTTATTGATTTTTATGTTTTTGCGCCTCGTTCGTTCAACTGGTTGTGTTTTTTTGGTTTTTGTGTTTTGTTTGTATGTGCTTCACTTTTATTAAATCTTTGTTCAGGCCGCATGCAACACGAATCCAGAATCCGATCTTTTATACCCCTCCCATACATATTTCGACTTGTTATTTTTTTTATTTGAATTTATGCGATTTTAATGAAATTGGTTCATTGTTTGCTGTTTTCATCATCAATCGCAGCTACGCCAGTCAATATATATGTACATATAGTACTATATGTATGTTGCATATTTGTATGTTTGAGTTATGGACATGATGAACAATTCATAAATCGATTAAAGATGTTTTCGGAGTATGATTTTTTTTTATGTCCTTTGTTGTTGTTGTTACTGATGGCAATAAAAATACAAATACGCCCCGCCCCGGCTATAAATAAAAACATCTCTCTCCCTTTTTCCCTTTTGCTCTGTCCCGCTCGCTCTTTTGTTCGGATTTTTAGTTATCTGCATAAAATCGGTTCAATTCCGTTCGATTCTGTGCATGCTGAAGTTTTACATTTTATTGATTGACACGAGATTTTCAAGTGACAAAGGAAAAAATATTCCAATTTTATTTTTATGCACAATTCAATACAAATTTTTAGCTAGACATTGCAGCAATATTTGGGCAAATTTAAAATTGAAAGGAAAGAATGAGTGAAATTTTAAATTGTTAGAAAATATGGCAATTTCATATAAATCGATGCATGAAGTAATAATCAACAATCGATAACAAAATAATCAATTACATATTAGCTTTCGTCTTCACTTTTAAATTAAAGCTTGAGCTTTAATTTGATTCACCTAAAGTTTCTTAATCTCTAATAAACTTCCTTTTCAACACTGGCGTCGTTGTATTCCCTTGGGTCTTTTGTCAATACTCATCAAATGAGTATTAAGTGGCAAAACAGTCAAGTGGCAACGCTCTTAAATACATATATATTTAACGGGAATTCCTTAAGTAAAGTTTACCAATAAACTTTTGCACCGAAAGTGGCCACGCAATTGTGGGGAGAGGGAGATGCGAAATTAAAATTTAAATGAGCTGCTGCGAATCTAGCACAGATGGCAACTCCAAAGTCTCCACCCTGCACACATCGCCTCTTTCCAGCACTTCGACACGTGACAAAGTCAATCGGGCAATAAAAAAAATATATATACAATTCAGCCAGTGGACTCATCTCCCACCCCCTCTCCCTGCTCGATCTTTCAATAAGAGAAGGCGTCAAATGTTCGAAACAATTTCAATAACCGTTTCAACAAAAGCACAGGAAGCAATGATAGAGAGCGCAGACAAAGAGATAAGCGAGCTAAAATCTCTACACAGACGCGCTCAAGTAAAGGAAGATGCCTAGGCTAATAATAGAATAAAAGCCAGCAGCGGCGCTGGCTGCAACGCAAGCAGAGGAGAATGCCAGCAAAGCATTTAAAATTGACAGAAGTAAAAATGTTGCATTTAATTGGAAAATGCTTTCATTGAATTTTTGCATAGCAGTGGGAGGGAGAGAGAGAGTGAAAGAGAGCGCTAGTCAAATTGATTTTGATTTCGTTTTGTTTTGAATATTTGTATTTATTATTGTTAGTGTTATTTGCTGTTAGTGTAAACAGGCAGCTAAATTAAAAATGCCATGAGCCCAAATATATTTAATTGTTTTTACTATACCCAGTTGGCCAATAAATATGAAATACATATGTACATTGGTTTGCTTAAGAGTATAAATAATACAGAGCGACAAAGAGAAATTGTTCGTTAAATCTATCACCAGATCGTTGATTCGCAAGTAACTCAACTCAACTACAAGAGAGCGAGCTAGTGGAGAGATTTTGCATTAAAAGAGCGTGGGAGTTGCATTCTCCAAATCACAGTTTCATTTTCTTCAGCGTCGCGTCGGGTCGCGTAGCGAACTTTAAAAATAAAAATGTTATAAAAACATCTTATAACTTGTTTTAATAATAAAAAAGTGTGCATACAACGATAATGCTTTAAATAAATATTGTATTTAACATTGTAATAAGGTGTAAATACAAATGTAAAGGTAGCGTTCAAGTTGTTGCTGCTAGCGCGTATGGAATTCACCTGCTTACACAAACACATACATACATACATATTCAACAAAATTTACTGCCTACGTGACAAAAAGCATCAGCATAATGAATGGTAATGCTATTGCTGAGAGTGGCAAAAGGAAACGAGAGCGAGTGGAGATTATTTTGTTCCAATGCAAAACAGGAGTAACTGCAAATTTAAATACAAATACAACATTTGCAATATCAGTGCATTAAACTACAAGGAAAGAGAAAATAATATTGCTAAATCAAAGAAATTAAAAAACACTTAAATATAAAAATAATCTTTATATTGTGTTAACTAATATAAACAAAGAATGTTTAGAAGTGTATAAATGCAAATTTGCAGTTTTTTTTTTTGTGTCTGTGTGTTTGTAAAATAATAAGTGTAAAGTGGTGAGAAAAATGAGAAGACATCGATTTGATGCTGTTGAGCAGCAATGGAGAGAAAAAGAAGAAAAGCATAAGCTGTACATTTTGATTTAAAGGTAAGCGAATTTTTTGCATTTTATTTCGATTTTTATGCGTGTATGCAACATCTTGCTAGAATATATTTAATTGAAAGTGTTTGACTTAGAAACGCTTTATTAACTCAACTTTAAATCTAGCCACATCTTGAGACATTTCATTGGTGTTATGTTTGTCCCCATTTGTTTGCCAAAATTTGCAATTCATCAACTGTGAATCGGCGAACGCATAACACACACACACACACGCCTACAGTAGAGGAGAAACGACATGTGATGTCAAGACTCTATGCTGTTGGGTAATTCTCTCTCTTCAGCCACCCACTGTGACCGCAAGTCAATAAGCTGATTTGCATGCAGCAGCAACAAGAAGAAGAACAATAACAACGGGACGTAGATTAGGCGCTGATTGAGTGAGCAGCGTGCGTCACACTTTGGGTGAGACTATTAAAGAGAGACAGAGAGAGTCGTGTCAAGTGCGTACTACTGTGCATGTGTGTATGTATGTGTGTATGTTTGGTTTGTGGATGCACTTTAACAAAAATACTAACGTGCTGATGTTGCTGACCAGACTAAGGACAAATAAAATAACAAGAAATTTGAGATACTTTTGGAAGGTAGAAGATGAAATAACCTTAAGAGTAAGTGTTGAAAATGCTGTGCCAACTTGTATCGCAAGTCGCGACTGATCAACAAACATTGTTTGCCAAGGGTATCCAAAAAGGCTGTAAACTAAAATTTGGGGCAATGTGAATCCAGGATGCCACACACACACACACACATCGCAAACAGACACAAATTTACATTTACGATTCACATTCTGAATCGCCATTCGCCAGCGCGCCGCATGCGTTACGCAAATTGAATTCGTTGCCTGAAAATTTATGCATCGTCGCGTTTCGCTTCAGCTGAAGAATTGTGTGTGCTCTTGCGAGGGGTGGAGTTGAGGGGAAACTGAAGTTCGATATATCGACAGCGATGCATTCGAAACGCAACTATGTGTGTGTGTGTGTGTTTGGTAAAACTGAGAAATTTATGCTTTGTTTTGTCGGGCAAAACATGCAACATCAATTCTCGTTTTAACTTTTCATGTACAACTGTGAAGCAGAAGAAGAAGCCATGGACATGCAAAGGCATATATATATATGTATGTACATATATTATAACATGGTGTCCATTCCACTCTCCACTCTCCATTTCGATTGATAAACTCTCTTCACACAATATACTCCAACTTGTTAATACTCTTGAACTGCTTTCATTTGCTATTTAATTGCCTAGTTTGCTGAATACAATGAAATAAATGATAAGACAGCCAATTAATGTTGCTATAACAAATAAAAAAGCTATCAGTTTTAACACCTTTGAATGTGTTGCATCCGCACGCTCCGATGGACACTGATGCCATCCTCCATCCGTCATCGAGAGTTCCACATAATTCCGGTTCATTTCAACTGAAAATCGATTAAACTAATTAAACTATAAAACAAATAAATACATTATTGCTCACCTTATGGATGATATGTATCTTGTCAATAATTGATTAAATTAGTTGTAAAAAACTTTTATTTATTTTTGCTTTAATTTAATTTTTAGTTTACTGCTTTTTCTCACTGTTTACTTTGTTTATAGATCTTATTTCATACAAATTTTATACTAATTATATGTATATGCTTATTAACTTGGAAAAACCAATAAGTAGAAATATTTTCATTCCTTCGAAATACTTTTTATGTTAAAGAAATTAAATATCATATAAACAGTTGTTTTTTTTCAAGTGCATGCGAAATGTAATGCAAAACATGCCCTTCGACCTTCGGGACAGACTGTGGCGCAACAACAATAATTACAAATGAGGTAGTGGTCGGGTGTTGGTGTAGGTGTAGGCGGAGGGGAATCCCATTCAATAAAAATGTAAATTAACTTATCAATTACAACGCCAAACAACAACAATAAACAAGAGGCAACTAACCAGAGGGCAAGCCCCAATCCCTGGGTTTTCTTGGCAGAGAAAGAGGGGGGGGTGATGAGAGGGTAGGGATGTTCAACTTCATTTTGTGGCCACTGTTAAGGGCGGGCCAACTGTCCCTTAACGGTTTTCTTATGCAAATCGTGTTGAGACGAAAGATACAAAGAGAGGGAGAGAGAGAAAAAGAGAGAGAGAGAGAAGAAGAGAGAGAGAGAGGGAGAGAGAGACGTTAAAATATTCCAGCTCATAATTTTTATTTCCGTTATTCAAGTTTCAAGATTGTATTGCACACTTTTTCGGCCAAGGACCAAAAATTCGTTGTGGCCTTGTGCGCCTTCTGAGCCTTGTGTGCCACCTTGTCGCCTTTCCTGTTCTCGTTACAACAAAATTTGCCTTGCTAATACTCACGAGAAGCAGGAAGACAGAGAGTGAGAGCTTGTGGCAATCGACGAAAGCCCAAAAGGTCCTCCGAACCAGATAGTAAAATCGTGACGCCTTAAAGGACATAAGTTACGACTGTCCTGCCCTGAGGGTGCATTTATTTTAATATGGTTGTACCAGCTGAGAAGATCCAAGCCAAAGATAACTTAATTAGATAAGTTAGCTGCTGTTAACGGTCTCTCTTAACGATAAACTTTAGTTCATATTTTTGTCTCAACAAAGTCTCAACTGCTTTAAGTAAAGACTAAATAATTGAGGATAAAAATGAATATTCTTGAAAAATGAAAAGTTATAAGTTGCATTTTATTTTTAAATTTATTTCTTTTGTTATAATCTAGTGCAAAAAGAGTTGTCTTATAATTTAACGCACTAGGCACTATGGCGGAATTATAAAAATATTAAAGATTTTTTTACAATATATTGCATAAACTTTGTTATTATTTATTTTATTATTAATATGAAATGAATGAAGTTCGTAAAATGGAAGTACATACATACATATGTATAAATGTTACATTTGAACTAACTTCCATGGATATTTTTGCAAAGAGTTTTTTGAACCAAAGATGATAGAATTTGAACATGAATTTCGAGTAAAAATCGCGTTTCCAACTTTAAATGCAGTATTAATCTAGATGCCAAATCATGAGTTTTAAGCCCTTGCTTTTGAAATTCGGTTGAGTTTTGCCGAAGTTATGGCATTGGAAAGTTTCGACCCGTTTCTTGTTGAATTTTGAGGGATAGAATTTGAAAATGAATTTCGAATAAAAATCGCGTTTCCAACTATAAATGCATGTTTAATCTAGATGAATTAATCTAGATGCCAAATCATGAGTTTTAAGCCCTTGCTTTTGATAATCGGTTGAGGTTAGCGGAAGTTATGGCATTGGAAAGTTTCGACCCGTTTCTTGTTGAATTTTGAGGGAATTAAAGAATTTCGAGTAAAAATCGCGTTTCCAACTTTAAATGCAGGTTTAATCTAGATGCCAAATCATGAGTTTCAAGCTCTTGCTTTTGAAATTCGGTTGAGTTTTGCCGAAGTTATGGCATTGGAAAGTTTCGACCCGTTTCTCGTTGAATGTTGAGGCAGCGAATGAATATGAGTATATCATCGCTGTTTGTGGTATAGAATTTTAACATGAATTTAAAAAAAAATCGTCATGGCGTCATATCTCCGACGAAATATCTCCCTTAGTACATTTTGCTGGCGCAGATTTAAAGCTTCAAAACCTGCTTTGCCTGCGTCCTTAACTTAGTAAATTATATATATTTGTATTTCTCGTTGGGATATCGACATAATTTGATTAAAATCGCTGCGCGGAAATATGTTGTTTTTAAGCTTCATGGCTCCGCGCGGAGATATGTCGTTACAAAATTTCATATTTCCGCTCGGAGATATGACGTCTGCTAAACAGCAGAGATAAAGCGCTAGAAAAAAAGATTTACCTTTTCAGACTGCAGTTCCCTGTTAAGTTATACTTTGCTATGACCATTAACAAAGCACATGGCCCATGATAAAAGAAAAATGGTGAATGTCGTATATACGGAAACTTTATAACTTCATCAGATGTGCAAGTGAATTCACGGGTGTTCCAAAATGTGATAATTCTTCTTACCTTATATTTAAATTGTTTGCATTGGAAAAGAGAGCACGCTGCGCGAGGGGGGTTGGCCAGCGAAACGAGCAGTGGAGAGCCCCCTAGTTTAACCATATTCTCTTTTCTAATACGTTTCTATTTGCCATAAGCCCTTTTCGACCCACACTTGCCCACTCTCTGGGCTAATTTTATCGCTTGTTGCAGCTGCAAGCGAACAAGCTGTGGAATTGCAAGCAAGATATACTCATCACATAAGCCGCCTACAGCATTTTCACACAATGAATGGCATCAGGCAGAGAGAGGAAGAGAAACAGAGTCCAGAAATTGAAGCGTCCCATGACTATGTGCATAATCAAGAGACCAGCCTCACTGCTTGGGTCTCTACACTGAGAGAAAAGGTTCAAATATGTTTTTAATAAAGTAATATGTGTAACTATAGAAAATATACAGATGAACATCGTAGTTTTCTTCAAGTGTAAGCTCAACGAAGCGAAGAGAATCTTCTATGAACTGAATGATTCGGAACTGCAGTTGTTGCTCGGTTGAGAGGTGAATTTAAGCTAAGGTTGATGGTTTGCCTCATGCATTTCACATTCACACCATTTGCAGTCAGCCAAGGAGGAGGTGAAGAAGAGGAGGAGGAAGCATTTGCTGGCCAATGCCATGCCAGACAAATTATGACCACGATTGTGACCAGTACTACTTGTTGCGACTCTCTGAAGACCTCTTACTAGAAAGCATCCGAGTGCTGCTGTTGCTTTGGCGATAAGCATTTCGATGTGATTAATGAAATTCGAGGAGCATTGCGAGAGAATGGAGTCGCTTAAAAAGAGCTTGGGAACGCAAGCTACACAGTTAAAAAAAAGTTGCGAGTGCGTTTAAGAACTAACAAGGAAAAATAAAGGATAAAGAAAGCGAGGAAGAGAGAAAAAGAGAAAAGAGCAAGAACATATATCAAGAAAGTTAGAAAGGTAGAGAACAGAGTAGGAACTTCCTGTAAGGTAGGGAAACTAGGGAAAGAGATTGGGAATGAAAGAAAGATAGGTAGACGACAATATTAGGAGACAGAGAGGAAAAATAGGGGAAAAGATAAAGAAAGACATCCATGGAGTGATATAATATATTATGAAAGAATCACACAAAGAAAGATTCTTAGATTCAGAGCGAGAGTCCGCAAGAATAGGAGAGGAAAAGGTCAAAGGCATAGACAGGCGATAGACAGAGAAAGAAAGAGATAGGGAAGGAAAGAAAGAGGGAGAATAAAACTAGGAAACTGTGAAAACTTACAAAACTTATTTATTCCAGTTAATTACTCGAAACTCAAATGTAGACCACGTCATTTACAAACTCAACTTTTATTGTTTACTGTGCAAGGTAGTCAAGCGAAAGGCATAAAACGAAAAGTTTGCACACCTTTTCACACTCAATAAACGCACACACACACACTCACATTGACTTATTAATATATATACATATCTATATGTTTATGGGCACACAGTGGGCGGGCTTGGTTATGCTCCAAACCCAACCCCAACGCACCCCCTCATCTGTATAACGTCGTCTAATTGGCTTTGCCTCCAAGTACTCCAATTAGAATTTGTAATCGCGCACGCTTTGCCCATTTGAATTTATATCGAATATGTAATTTAATTAATAGAGCAACCCAAAGAGTTTCGACCAGGTGCTCATTCCTTCGTTCGCTCGTTCGTTTGTTGTTGTTGACCAACTCTTTGGGCCAAAAGAAAACGGTTTGCTCGCCTGCTCAGTTATCGCAGCGGGAAGTGTCAAAAAGTCAACTCAATAACTGTTTATTTAACTTGGCATATTTCCAATTTCCATCTCTTGGTTTCTTTTTGGCCTACTTGAATGTGTGACTCAGTCGCACCAGTCTCTCTCTCTCTCTCTCTTTGGGGGACCAGCTAAAAGTCCAAGACAGCTTTTCGACAGCATTCGATTTTGGCTAGGAGCTCGACGTGGCGAAATTTGAAACTCTTTGTTGCCGTGTTTTTTCTTTTTTGGCTCTTATCTTTGCATTTTGGACATGTATTTTATTTGCCTAATCAATTGGATTGTCGTTCAAAGTTGTTTTGCAGTATATCTAAATAGATTGTTGAAAAAGGATTGATTGTTATGGCTAGAACTGGAATATTTGCTAGGAATTTGATCTGACAAAAGACAGTTAACAAGTAAATTAATGGGTATAAGAGACCATATTTATAGATTAAGATGATTTATCAAAGGATCGAAACATGTTTTTACAATATAATAGTTCCAAGATCCTTCCTCCCTCTTGGCCATAAGTGTTGAGAAAGAGAAATTAATGGTTTGAAGAGAACATAATCAAAAAGTTTTTGATAGAAACTTTAAATTTATTATGTTTTTACTATATGATGG
This sequence comes from Scaptomyza montana, assembly GCA_018904305.1. Classification (NCBI taxonomy): domain Eukaryota; kingdom Metazoa; phylum Arthropoda; class Insecta; order Diptera; family Drosophilidae; genus Scaptomyza; species Scaptomyza montana. The sequence continues at coordinate 1,671,951 of JAEIGR010000005.1, read as the reverse complement.
TTCCATTACTTTCCTTCCTTACTTTTCGTTCACCTCTTCAACTTCAAATTGCACAAGTTTCTTTCTCACATTTGAACATTAGAACATTTTGTTACTTAGCTTATCCAAACACTTTCCATTTGTTAAAGTCTGCCTGCCGCCTTATGCCACAAACACTTGGACTTAAAGTTTTTACTCATAAGTTTGCCCGCCCCCCACCTGATTTATAACTGATCGATATGCATAGCTCTCCATCCATAACTGAGAGCCGACTGTGTCGCCCACATTTGGAGTTTGAAGAAGAAGAACGCCCATTTGCTACCGTTTAGCCGGCAGATTGATTTCATGCCAGCCGCTGCACGACTCGATGATCATTTCACATTTCCCCAATTCCCATTTTCCCTTCCCTGCCATTGCCAAACAACGCCCACAAAATGTAGGCGAGCCGCAGTTTCCCATCGCCGTTCCCATCAATCAATTTCGAGTGTGCGAGGACAAGAAATGCACTACGTTTAGAAGAAGGGGAAGGCAGTGGGAGCTAGGGGGGGCTAGTGAATGGTGCATGTTGGACCCTGAGCGCTTTTGGTTGTTAAAATTGTAGCGGCATCATTTTTCATATACGCGGCGGCGGCAAACAAAATATTCAGTCGAAAGGCATGGAAAAATATCGAGTAGCAGCTAACAGCGGGAGTTTGAAATTGCAACTGCTACCACTTGCCCCCTTTGCACCTTGCCAACCACGCCAATTCAACTTGGTCTTCAATACATAAACATATATATATATATATAAACGTGATCGTTGTTTTTCTTTTCTTTGTGTTTGCTTTAACCGAAAAACGCTTTGTTTTTTGCACTAACCAAAACTAGTAGTAGTAGTAGCCCCCCAACCTTGTGCACTGTTGTTGCGAATTTGTTGCAATTTCTCATTGTCAGCGAACGCGTTTGCCGGTAAATTTTGATTAAACACTCTACGGGAATTCACTTTGCTCAGCTCGGTTTGTGTTTGCCCGTATCGCGTTTCGAGTTACTTTTTCTTTATTTTCTTGCATTTAATGTTGTTGTTTTTGCGGCTCTGCTGGAAGCAGCATCTCTCCGCGTCCTTGCCCTTTTTTCATTGCAATTTGATAAATGATGCGCGTCGCTTGGCGATATGTTATGCAATTTAGGGATTTGTTTTTTGGTTTGGCGATACTAACGGATAAAAGAACAAACGCCAAAAAGCTTTGTCAGTTAAATGCTTTGTTATAAATGAAAAAAAAAAAAAAACCTTTTGGAAATCAATTAGAAGGTATGCCAAGGTGAAAGCGAAGCTATCAAAGTAAGGGACAGACGAGAGGATTGCTATGGACATTGTCTTTTTAAAGAACATATTTTTGGGGTCAAGTCGTAAAGATAGTTAAAAATCATCAGCAGCTTATTCGGTCGAACTGCCTTACAACGAACTATCGTCTAGCGGAGTTTCCTATACAACGAATTAATTTTCAGAATTTTGCATTTTGGTTCAATCAAAACTATGTTTTTGTCCCCTTGAAATTCGTTATATGGAAGTTTGACTGTATAATACATAATTTTTTTAAGTACAGCATCTTTAGCGTGAAAGCTGATTCACTTTTGTTTCTGTTTTTATTTTTGTTAATAATCAAAATCAAGAGACCAACAAAGAAAATCTGATTAAAGTGCGGCGTATGCACTTAAATATTTACAGAAGCTTTAGGCGCCGGGGGAGAGGTTGGGGGGCAAACGGTGGCATCAACATCGATAGCCCCATTGCGAGCGCTTCAATAAAACCGGCGTAATAATAATTTTGCTCCAATTAATCAGCGTTAAATCAGCGAACCGACGTCAAACCGACGCATTTTGCGATGCGATGTTAACCAATTGCCGCCTTTTGTTTTGCCGCTCTCTTTGTTATAATGTATACAATATTGTTGTTGTTGCTTTGGTGTTCGCTGTTGTTAATGCGGATCAATGTCTGGGAAAATTGCAGATGCCCAGAGTCTGATGTCTGGGTTCCCCGCCATAAAGCTTAAATGATATTAAAGCAAGCAGAGCAAAAAGGCAAAGTGAATTTTTGAGAGAGCAATTTTATAAACGATATAAAGCATATTATATATCGTACGATTTTAAGTAATATTCATATATAGTAGATAGAAAAAAAAGGCAAAAATAATTGAATAAACATTAATTTAATGAATACTTAAACAATTTTACATCAACTTGACATTTGTTTTGATGGGTCTCAAGTGTTGTTTTGGAATCTTTGACTTGTGCCTCAACTCAACTTGTTGGCTTTTGCCGTTTTCTTGTTACTCACTTCATATAAAATTGCTCGTTCGTTGGTCTGTTGAAGTTCTTTGTTTTTTACCTGATTGTTTTCGACTGATTTCCGAACTTAATTGCCTCGTTGTGGGTCTGTTTCGAAGCCATTCGAATGTCTTGACAGCAGCAGGCCCTAGGTGGTCGGTCGTTTCCCAATAACGAGAGATGAGAGTTGGCCAACCAACCTACAGCAATGAGTCAGTCAGTAACTGTCAAAACTGACGATTCCACTTACTAAGCATCCAATCAAAATAACCCTTAAATTCATGCAAATAATCAACATAATCAAGTGTGCTTCAAAATGGAATTTTTTTTATGTGAATGCCAAAAAGAAGAAGAAGATGAAATGTAAATATTTGCATAACAGTGCTGTTAAAGTGTTTGCAATGCTGCCAGCCCTGAAAACTTATAAATTGTTATCGATAATACTAAGGAACAAAAAAGTTAATCAAGTGATATCTAAAAATAATTGATTTATATCATTAATTAAGTTAATTAAATACATTGTCGAAAAGCGTGTTGCCTTTTTTTTATAAATTGCCTTCATTTAAATGCAATAAAACTAGGCTTCGGTGATATTTTTAGAGCAGCAGCTGCAGCTGCAGCGGCAACAAAATCGCACAGAAAACCAGTTGGCCCGCAAAGTGTGGCAAAGACCTTTTCATAGTAGTAGGTGTTGTTGTCGCGTCAATATCGCTTACATCATCATCATCATCATCATCATCTGGACAATGTCAACGCATTAGCTGTTTAGCTCTTGGCCTAGCCTAACACAAACCCCTTTTCACACAACTGGCCAATATGCTTCGCTGTTTAGCATGGCTGACAGCTAGCGGCGCCTGCGGTTGACACTTTTGCGTATCCGCCCGCTGCTTAATCCGCTCATGCATCACATTATATAGACGAGGTCGAGTGGATAACGATGCTGTTGATGACTTGACACTTTAAACAGCTCTCCACCCAGCTGGTGGCCGAAGACCCAAAAATCAAATGTGTATCGCACATAACGAAACCTTAGCTAGGTTATTTAATATAGCCAAATAATCTGAAGATATCGTTTACAAGCGCGCTCTCTCAAGTGGCAAGTTCATTAACATTCATACACAAACATCGAAGCATATATTAAAACATACATTTTTGTTTACAGCTCATTTGGCTTGTCCAATGAGAATGAGTTGAACAACTTATAGGCAGATCAAGCGTATAAAGTTCGGATCTGAAAGCAAGAAGCAAACAGGAAAATAATAAGAAATACAAGAACTTGAAGCTTAGGAAAAAGTATGGAACTGATCGCCAGATATCAAAGCTGCCAAGAACTAGATTTGAATAAAATATCTAGAAAGCATTAACTAGTCGGCGAATGACGAAAAGATTAAAAGCAAATAAGGAAACGCAACTTGAGTCAGAAGTGAGAAGTTTAAAATTCATCAAAAAACATTTTGAGGCTATTAAAAGCAATGGAATATCATCCAATTGGATGGCTTAAAAGATGTCTTAAGCGATTTCAATTAGTTGAAATATAATGCATTCGATAAGATGGATTTTTTAATTAATGCGAATAATATTTACGAATGAATTGAGCTCACCTTAAAGCTTAATGCTCAAACTAAATGAATTGTTAATGCGTTGGCTGACCGGCTGGCTGACTAATAATTAGTAAGATTGCATAGCTTAAATGCTGAGCCCGAAATAGATTGCCATTCGCTGGATAGACGTTCTGGTCATTGGATTCATGCTTCAGAGATTATTAACGCAATGACTACGCATGCTGCAGGTAAATGCAGAATAAACCCCAATGATTTATGCGACCAGGCAGCATATAATTAATTATGATTAAAAGCTGGCGCCCATCAACACAGGCAAAAGCAAAAGCATTCAACTTACATAAGGAACTCTCTCTCTCTCTGGACTCATCCTCTAAGCTTGGATGGACACTAATCGCTGCCAACGAAATGAAAAGTGAACACACAGAGCACCAAGTCCGAGGAGAGATCAGGGCAATTCACTGGCGACGACAACCCGCTGTGTCTGGATTATATATATAGTATATAGTATATGATGAGGCATTTGAATATTATTCTTTTTATCGTTTTGGCCACGAGTAGGAGGAGTTCACGATTCATTCTACTGTGTGCGTGACCAGGTTTCATTTTCATTAGGCTCGTTACCAACTTGGCTCGGTGTCTTGCTGTGTGGTCTGTGCTCCCATTGTACGGCACCTGGGTGGCATTATGTTGTCAGCAACAACAACAACAACTCCCCTTCGATCTGTCTGTTGCAGCAGCAAAAATGAATAAATAAAAAACTTGCTAATTGATTTTTTGAAAGATCTTCTTTTTTAGCATAGTTTCTGTGCCGTGTCATAATAGTAATTATTTTAATAACCTATTATTATTCGCATTTATTTGTTGAATGGTTTTTTTGCGTTTTTAATATCATTTGGTTTTGTTGCTGGTTTACGATAGTGACGATATTCCTCCTTCAATTCCCACATGAATCGATGCTCGGGATTCCTGTTATATATGCCAATATCCTTGAGTATAGTTTTAAGCAAATAAACCGATTGATTGGTAATCTTAATGAGATTCTTCAAAGTATAGTATTGATGCTTCTCAAAAGCTTCAAACAGCAAATTCATAATCGCATCCTTGCTAAGTATTTTCGAGGCAATATCCTTGCGACGGCGACTGTCGCCCTCCTGAAAATATATAATCAATTAGTTACTTTATATTTTTCAATTGGAAAACTTTTACTTACATTATGAACATGATCTTTCACCGGCTTATAGCTGGCCACAACATTTTGCAACGGTTTAGCACAACGTGCAACACTTTTACCCTCGCCAGCCTTCTGTTTCATCTTCAAATACTGATCATTGCATATGGGCAGGCATTCCATTTTTTGGCTTACCCAGCCCTGAATTTCGGCGTCCCCTGAATCATCCGATATAGAAAATATGCCCGAAAGCTTGTCACCTTTTGTTGGCTTGCATAACTTGACTTCATGATGGCTGGCAATTGTTTTGCTTGGATCCAATTGAAGCAGTTCCGGACTTAAAATCATTTTCACATTCGCTGCCGCCTCCTTGTTATTGTTACCACTTGGTTTCTCCATGCGCAACGTTGCCACTGTCATATCGTCGGGCGCCTGGGCCCATTGCTGGGCCACATAGTTGGGCACCTTGACGAGCCAAATGCTGGCCTTGGCATTCGACATATCCATTGAAATTTTCTTTTCATTTGTTTGAGACATTTTTGCAAATCTCAATGATGAATGAAAAAAGCTTAGTTAAAAAATGCCGTTGAAAAAGACAAAAAAAAAGTTTTTTTTGAGCTGTTGATTGTTCGAAGTCTCGACTACGAATAAAATAAAAATCCCAATGCTGCCCTGATTTATTGAAAAGCGAAAACCTAAAAAAAAACGTGACAATCGGCGTTGATAAATAAAATTTGGTCACACTTCTTTTCAATCATTCGAAGGAGTTGAAATCAGCAGCGACGACAAATAAAAATGGGCAAGAATAAAAATCCGAAACATGTAAGTAAAAAACAAAATAACAAAAATAAAAGTTTTGTAAATTGTTTTTTTATAATTTTAGTTTGCAGGCAGAGCTGCACCATATCACCAGCCGGTGACTTCTTCAACGTCTTTTTGTGGTAAGTTTTGTGTTTTTAGAGGTTAAGTTTTTGCGGCTAGACAGCGTGGCGCCGCTGTGCGAAAATCGTATTGCTTGCCTAACGATAATACATTTATATATATATCAAAAAAAAAAAAAAGGAAACTATCAGGGGCATGCGCCAAACCTGCCAGCGCCACAGCCATTGCCACCACCACCACAGCTACCGCCGCCGCCACCGCCAGCAACAGGAGCAAGAGCTGCAGTGGGACGAAATGCTGCGCCAGCCAATCGACGTGTAAGTTTTTTATAAAAATAATTATAGATAATTATTACAATTAGAAGATATTCCTATAGGGCCGCCCTAGCCTTCGTGGGGAGGGGAATAAGCAGCGAGCAAATAGTACTAATGCTACACAAGATGTGGCTAAGCTCATTGCACGTTTGAGCAAGAAAACTGGATTTTTGACGCCAACGGAGAATAATGGTTTTCAACGTGGTCTTAAGCCAGACGCAATTGTCGCATCATTCGAAGCGGACGATGGTCCTGTATTCCTTTTGCGTTTCAAGAGTCGCAAGGTACCCGAACTCATACCGTTGCATGAGGCAAGGGTTAGAGCTTCAGGTCTTTTAGTTGACTACTATTGTACCATATTGCAAAATGGTAAATAACAAATTGAAATTAGCTAACTAACTAATAAAAACTTATAACTCCATCCTTCTATCGTTCAGTCCTTAAGTTGCAGTTGCAGTTGCAGCAATAAGCATACATCTTTGCAAAGTTAACGTCGCATTAAGCAGTCAAGCCCTGGTTTGCATACAAATTCAGTTCGTTGCCTTGTTCGCTACCAAACATTCCTGACGCAGGCAAGGATGCTGTCTCGCAACGCTGCCGCAAATAAATTTTTTGTCTTGTCACACTTTGCACACCTTGCAACACCATATATAAATATCACTGCTTATCGAACCGCCAAAAAATAAAGATAAAGATATCACGAAAGAGGCGCGCTTTCGTTTTATTTCGCAACCAACAACTAAAAAAATACATTTATAAAAGAGGTGTAAAAAAAAAAAATGATACGAAATATTATTAAAGTGCCGCAATTGTTGTTGCACCAGTGGCAGTTGCCTGCCTGCTTCTTGGAAGCTGTCTCTCTTTTATTTATGGCGAGTATATTTTGATTTTGTGAATTTCGTGTCCCTTGTGCCTCGTGCTGTTATCGCCACACATAGCATTGACATTTTGACTGCGCCTCCAGTCGCTTCGAAGTCAGCATGCATAAATATTTGCTTATTTATGTGCAACAAAGTCAACACTTGGCAACACACACACAACAAGGGGCAAAATGTTTAAGGTTTACATATTTCGGTGCAACAGGTCGCAAAATAAGATCATTGTGTTAAGTTGCCTTGGATTACACAAGGCATAATTGAAGACTATCGATAAGTTAAGACATTGTTATGAAGATGTACCACAAAGATAAAAAAGTGAGCTACATTCTTCTGAATAACTAAGAAATTGCTATCAACGCACAGCTCAAGCGTTAAGACATAGAGAATGGATAGCTTTTGGATCTTAAGTCTTAAGTCTTAAAGTCAAAGGCCACAGGATTGCAAATGATACAGGTTTATCTCGACTTTATATATTATAAAATCTTTTCAGCAGTTTTTGTTCAATTATTTTATTCACATGAAACTTTTTTGTAATTCTTGCATTGCTTTAACAAAAGCCATTCTTCTGTAGCAGCAACAAAATTGATGTCTATAATTTTTTAATCATTCTGCTCAAGTGGAAATCGCATTGTTGCCATAATAAAAAAAAAGTCTGAGCATTGTGCGCGACAAATTAAAAATTGTTCACAACGCTTCAGCAGTTTATTATATATATGTATATGTTATATATGGGCATTGTGGTCTGTGGTTCTTGCTGGAGTTGGAGCTGCCGAGATCCGTGTCCGGTTCTCTTAACCGAACCCATCATAATTCACTGACCAGACCTGCGTCGATTCATTTGCAGGCATAAGGATAATCGCATATGCACAATTCCTGCCGCCTCACCCCGTCTGGTGGCAATAATAATTTAAAAAATTGCTCTATTATTTATTTGAGCATATGTCAATGAAATTTATTTATTTATTCACGGCAGCAATAATAAACAAATATTCTTGTGAAGTCAGCGTGCTGTTAATGAGCAGCATGATGGGTGGGCGGGAGGGGAGGTGCAATGGCTGGCAATTACAAGTAGATGGGGGGACAGCCGCTTTTGACGTTAATTGACCGCAACCATTTTTCTCTCATTTTTCTGTTTTTTCTTCTTTTTTTCTGCTGCAGCGTGCAGTAAATTTTAATGAAATTGCTGCCGTGCATTGCGAGTGTTGCATTTGTTGCAGTCACTGCTGTTGTTGTTGTTGTTGTTGTTGGGGCATGGTTGGCGCATTGCTGCATCTGCATCAGCTCAAAGTGCTGATGACACGCCTGTCAGCGACACTTTTGTGCCGCTTGTTGCATAAAAACATTTATAAAATAAAATGAAATAAATAAATAATAAACAACAAAATACATATGTATATATATATATATATACGTACGTATGTACTATATAAAATCATGCAAATTGCCGGGGCTTAATTTTCGACGACAAGAAACAAATTTTTTTTTCCCTTTACCCAAAAATGGAAAAAAGTTTTTTTGTTTTTTTAAAAAGTATGTAAAGGCAGAAAGAAGCATCTCCGACCCAAAAGATATATATTCTTGATCAGCATCAACAGGGCTATAGCCATGTCCGTCTCGTCTGATGACCTCTGAGACTACAAGGGATAGAGATTAGATTTGGGAATAAGTGTCTCTAACCAAAAAAAGTTTCTCAAATTTGATAACATTCTGGTTTCGATATACACATTATGATAACAAAATATATGCTTAACGATGAAGTTAAGTCAGTATCCAAAGTCTTATATAAATTTAATTTGTTGTTGTTGCATGGTTTTGGGTTTTTTTTTTTTGGGCTTTCCCCCCTAGAGGCTTTTTATTTGTTGTTGTTGTTGTTTAATGCTTTGCTTTATGTTCGAGGCATCCATTTTTGATGTCGCTGCATTTATAAATTAATTAAAAATGAAATTACTTTATGTTGCATGTCCAACTTCATTAAACTTAGCATGCGACAAGCATTTCCCAAGCATACAAATAAATAATTGATGACAAAAGCATGTGTAACAATAAGAAAATTGTGTTTTTAAAATGTAATTATCACTTTAAATGCCTAAAGAAATTGATATGAATATGAAATTCTGGTGTTTTAATGTTGGGAAGTATTATTCTTGATTACCAACGAGCCAGCTTAGATGCAGCATAAATGTCCATTTAAGTGTCTTACTTTTTCCCCTACTAACCTAATTGTCTATGCGCTGCATACAGAAAAGCTGGTTTAACGACTAACCAAAATTGTGTTCATGTCTAGAATTGAAAAAAGAATTCAATTAAGCACAAAACTGAATGCTTTTCGCAATTTGCCTAAAACTAACAAACTGAGTTAGTCAGCGATGGACGGAGGAAGTGAAAATTTAACAGTTGCCTGTGGCTTATTTCGTATTTAATTTGAGCGCCAGCGAAAGACAGACTTGACCCCCAAAAGGGGCACTTATATTATTCCGAGGCAACACTATACATATACTATATAGACTCTAAGGAAGACTAAAGGGCGTGTTGGTTTGGTTAAGACTCAAGCAAGTTCGGACTTAAACTGGGTAAAAGGAAATTACAAAGATGACTCGAGTGCTTTGGACTTTTTTCTTTCTTTAGCTTGCAACAAAACCGCAAATTAGTTGCCTGCCACCATGGACCACAGATGGCACAACAACAACAACTGCAACAACTGCCAGTTGCCAGTTTGCCAGCTTTTGCCCCCAATGTCAAACGCATCCACATTCACAATATACCCAAAACCAAAGCCAGAGACAAAATAAATAAGAAAATATTGTTCGAGCTGCTGCCGGAGGCGTCCTTCCACGAAATTCAGCAAGACCAATAAGAACAACAGCAACAAAAGCAACAAAACCATCATCTTCACCCCCATGACTGGCAGCAGCTTCTTTCTTGGCCTCCGTTTTACACTAAGAAAAAACAATACCATACATATGCCTAGATAAAAGTAGCCTTTGACCCCAAAACAAAGCTTATTGCATTGTGTTTAAATCTAAAATCCATTATGTAAAGGTTGGATTAATCAGTTTATGCAGACATAGCTTCAACCTTTCAAGCCATTTAACCCCCAACATAAAGTATATATAGCTATGTCCGTCTGTTTCTAAGCAAACTCGTAGCACAGTTTTTGATCAATCGAGCTGAAACTATGGTCAAAGGTCAAGATCTGTATATAATATTCAGCTTGCTGAACATAGCTTCATTAATGGTTTAAGTTAATAGATTTTAACCACATTTTTACAGCTACAACTTTCTGTCTAGAAAGCTGATCATGTTCTCCAAAGCTCAGCATAGCAGCCGTTTGAGCATTGAAATCGAAATTGCTCATTGGTTTTTATCAGTGTAGCTAGCAGCTCTTTGCTTATCAGCTCCCTGCTGCTTGTTGCCCACATCAATTGACGCGTACAACGCGCTCCAAATCGTCGTCAACGTTGTCATCGTCGCTGTTCCCTATATCGACTCCATCTGCATCTTGCATCAGCATCGGCATCTACTCCACACACACATGTGTGTGCGTGTGTGCGTGTACTACTTGTATGCGCACTTAGATGCCAAAGCCAGATAAGCTCTTGCCCGAGCCAAGTGGCTGGGGCCCGTCGCAGTCTCGTGACTTCGTTGCTTCCTCACGCTCCTTTTTTGTTCCATAAATTATAATTTTATGATCACGAACATATTCGTGGAATATGTTGGCGTTCATCTTCACAGTCTACCATTGTCGCGTTAAATATTAAAAAAGAGAGAGAGAGTGGGAGAATGAGAGAGATGGTGAAAATTGGCTACGCTTTGTGATGGTGTCATCGTTTGTGTTTACACTAATTGAAGAAGTCGACGTGGACATTCATTTCGTACTTCGTCACAGCCATGCACTATGCAACTTGCAACTCTGCATGCCACTCGATCTCAATGTCAAGCGGCTTCCGTGGCCAGTGGCGCAAACGCAATTGCAAACCGCCCAGATCTCTCTCTCTCTCTCTATGGTCTTTTAATCGTTAAAGTTCTTTATTGGCTTCAGGGCTGAAACACTCTCAGAGCTCTATCCTAGGCTGAAAATGGGTTTGTTTAAGCTTTGCCGCTAAAGCTTTGAGGTCTTTTTGTTGTTGTGTTTTTATTGAAACTCGTAAATCAATTAAGTCTCAGACAGAGTCAGCTGAAGTTCAAATATTGCTGTATTTATGCCTTTTAATTAGCATGCTCGAAGGCAATATTTTCGACTCTCTTGCCGGTTTTAACACAAGCCATAAAACATCAAACAAAAGATTTAAGGTTTCCCCAGACTTGAATAACATTCGAATTCAAAGCGTGCCGCGCCAAAAACTTAAATTTTGTGGGCGTTGCCAACAGCGAAATAAAGAGAACATTGACAACTCCCCCCACTTTAAAGTCCTAATACGACAGAAAGAGTTTTGTAGCAAGCAGACTTAACGAAACTGTTATAAGCCCTGCAGCGATCCAGCCGAATGCGTTTCATAGCAAGCAACTTGATTTTGTTACGAATTTTAGTTTTACATTTAAGAATTCATTTTACAATAAAAAATCGCATGTATGTTTAACATTTTTAACTTTTTTGTAGCTTAGAGGCGAACTCTTTTGCTTTTTAACATTATTTTCTTAGAAATATTAATTATTCATAATTTTTCTTTAGCACTTAATTAATTTGCGACAATTTGTTTTATGTTCCAACCCTTTTTTTTATGCACTGCAAGAACAACAATTTCACACATTGTGCAACGTTTTTTTTATGGCTTAATTTGAATTTGCAGCGCATAATGAACTTTAGCATGCAATAAAGAGAAAATTTAATATTTCTACGAACAGACCGAGAACCCAGAACGAGACCGAGAACCCAGACCCAGGCTCTAGAGGCGGACTCTTCGTGGTCGTAGTCCTAATTAGTTCCTTCCGCATAATTGTGCAGCCAACGGGCGAACATTTTTTTAATATTCAACTGCAGCGCAAGCTAAATTAATTTATTGTTATTGCGCGCTTTCCCTTCCCTAAAACACAGCCCAACAACCCCAACCAAATCCCTTCTCGCAGTTGGAGTTGACGAACTTTGTTCTTAATTTTTCTAAATTTATGTCATGTTAGTTTTTTTTTTTTAGTAAATCAATTGCCAGCCATTAGTTTGTCAATTTAAAATTTGACAAAACCTTTTGCAAAAAAGAAATAGGAAAAACTTTTATCTTTCATGCCATAAATCTCCATTTGCCAAAAGCAACAAGAGCGAACAAATTTGTTTGGTGACACAGTTGAGATTTGCCAAACTGGCAAACACATTATCATCATTATCATCATCATCATCATCAAGTTGCTGGGTTTAATTCCCTGGAAATCCAAGTTGAAAGTTGAACGCAAATTAGCAACAGCGTCAAAATTGCACCAGCGTGAAAATTAGAATTAAAAGCTGCAAACAAGTTCACAAGCAAAGCTAAACAAGTAGAACAAGAAGAAGAACAAAGTTTTTCGGTGCAAGCAACAAGAATTAGACAAAAATTAAACTACTGATAAATAGAGTATATATATGTGGTGTGTGAAGAGAATGATTGTGATGGGGTTTTATTTTTGAAATGTACTCAGAAAGCTTTTTCAGCTGAGAATTTGTCTCAAAACATTTAAGCTGGACAATGTGATTTTTTGATTTTTCATTTTTGCAAAATTGTGTGAATTTTTTTAATTCTAAGCCAAATTCTAAAGGCAGTGTTAACTACACAATACGGTTTCTGAGACAGATTTACTTATTGAGGGTTTTACAAATATATTTTTATGGTATTTCAAGCTCAAGAAAAGCTTTTAAAAAGTTAAGTTAAGTAATACAAAAGTAATTTAGCCTGTACAATTTTAAATTCTTTAATGAAATATATTCTTTCCTAGTATTTTTTAAAATATCTTAAATCCTCTCTCTAAAACACATTATTTTGATTTGTACTCTTGATTAGTAATTCAAGAAAACTTTAAATTATTATTTGAACTGTTCTATATGGAAGTTCGAGTATCCCCATATGCCTGATATTTCACACCTGAAACGCACTTCGAATTGTCAAACCACAATGCATTTTATAAGCACCTCTTCAATGCCTCCAAGTGCAGCCCTTAAATGTGAAGCAACAAACCCAAACCCAATGCAATTTCTTGCGGTTTACACACACACACACACACATACAATTTAGATGCCACCGAAAGCTGCCACTTGAACTTCATTTGCGAGTGCGAAATTGTTAAGTAAATCACAGCCCAGACCAAACATCTGACTGTGTGTGTGTGTGTGTGTGTGTGTGTTGGTATTGGTTATTCTTGTATTTTATTACAACGCTTTATGAGCGAGCCAAGGCACAAAAATCTGTTGCAAGCGCAGCACAGCAAAATTAATTAAAAACGCCCACATTTCAGCGATAAATCAGTGGCAAATGCGGCAACAACGTTGACGACGACGACGACGACGACGACGGACGAAGTACTGAAGACCGAGGGCAAGATTAAACGACGGCAACAGCACACACACAAACACTGACACAACACACGACACGCACACACCGTGTTTGCTTAAGAGCCACTAATAATCCATTGTTGGCTTTTGTCCTTGCCGCATTGTTGTTGCAGCTGCTGTCGTTTTGTCGAACCGCCGCAATCGAACGCAGTGCTATGCAACCGAAAAAGAAATTGCATGTTTAACAAGCAGCTTTAACCAGCATTACCCAAAAAATAACAACAACAACTACAACAAAGAAGAAGAACTTTTTGAAAAAACAAAAGTTGTTTTTTTTTCTTCTTTTCTTTTATTTCAGCTTTTATGTGTGTGCAGACATCCCTTTTTACTGTGTTGTGTGCGAGCTTTTTTCTTCGAGTGCATAACATTTCCGATTTATTTATGTACGTTTCAGTCCCCTTGCCGTTACGCCCTTGGTCATGTGCTCCTTGCATATGAAATGTGTTTTAAATTAAAAAAAAAAAATAAAAACAATAATAATTTACTTTCAAAATTTATGCAGATACTCTTTAGTACTGACAGCTACAGAGGCGGCCGGACATTTCATGAAGTTTCTTCCAAAAATTTTTTTTTGGGGCGCCAAGTGGCAATTTAGCCAGTTCTTAAATACCACAGTGTGCATCATAAATATTGTGTCGCCCTGTAAAATATCGACATGTTTGTTGTTTTCTTTATGAGCGATGTCCAAAGCGCGACTGAATTTCGAAGTTAAACAAACAAACGAATTTAAAGCCAACGAAACGACTGCTGAATACTCTGTTGGCTTGAAAGATACTTGCAAAGTTTCAAGTTTTTTGGTATCAAAGGTGTCGAACAAAGTTGGACATAGCACAGCATTAATATACCCTTAACCATCGACAACTGAGTGTAAGAAAGCCGCTTAAAAACTGTTTGCCAACATTGAATGTGAAATGTAAATGCAAATGACATTATAATTGGCTTCGAGAAAGAGCGCTTCGGGGAGAGTTCAATTTAAACTGCTTAAATATCGAAAAAAAAAAATAATATATATGGCATTGAGCCACAGCCATACAATTATCAGCTTGTTATTGGGATCAGACAGACTACTTATGGATTGCCTTTCTCCTCTTAAGTTGCAGTTGTACGTTAAGTTTTTTGATTATTTTTCTGAAAGTGCAGTTAAAATATTATTTGGCGTTTGATAATAGAACTTTAATTTATACATTTTTCTATCATCGACAGACTTTAACGTTTTCAATATCCTTTCGGAATGTTTATACTTGCAATAAATATTTAAGTCGAGTTAAGTCTTGAAAATCTCTATCATAATTCTTTATAACTTTCACATAACTTGGACATTCTTCTTGCCACCATTATTCACATACCACAATAATGTGCTGGCACTCAAGTTGCACTCACATATGCTTGACTTTGATTATGTAATGAAAATGATACGACTTTTTGATATACGATCGATCTGAATTTTAAATGTTGTGTTAAATGGCGTATTTAGCTTGTTCACGGCTCAAAATTATGGCGCAACTCCATTTGATGGAGCTAGGCGGCGCAGGAGGTCGACGAGACGATAAATACGCCAAGTGTAAATGGATACGCGAAGAAATTCACAACCAAAGAACCAAGCAAACAACTGGCAAAAGCAAAAGCAATGAACTAATAAAGGACAGCCAGTCACGGGAACAACAACAACGCCGACGCTTTATTAGCTAGACCTTGTTGTTGTTATTATTATAATACCCTGTATATAATATAAAACGAGTGTAAGGGGTATAATGTCGTTGGGAAAGTGTATGTAAGACAGGTTTACCCATTTTTATTATTTCACAACAATTTATTAGCGACTCGAAGTGTGTAGTGGTGTCACTATCGTTACTAATTGAACTATCGATTGATACTATCGTATACATTACAATGACAGCAATAGCAAGCGTATCGATAGGAATGATCATAGAAAGGAATGTACTGAAAGTTGAGTTTCCCGAGACAAAAAGCTCTTTGCATAAATGCGATATTCAACATTTATAAGAACTAGATGCACAGTATCTTCTAGTTTCCACCTTAAATTCAGAAAAGTTTCTTGCTTTTGTTGTTCGCCATGGTATTATGTACGTAAGCGTGCGCGCCGCAAATGCGTTGCCATAAATTTTAAGCTTTAGAGCGGCACACAGCGCCAGGCGGCAAGCAGCGCCAAGCAGCAATGTCTATGAAGACATCGCCTTCATCGTCATCGTCGTCCGCCAATCGTTGATCTTCATTAGCGCCGGGCGGAGGAAGACGTTTGCTGCCGTTGAGATTTCCAGACAAGAATTGCAGGCGGTGTGTGCTCGTTTCACCTTTCCGGTTAGCTAGTTGTGGGTGGCCAACCAAGCCAACCAAGCCAGCCGAGCCAGCCAGCTAGCCGCATTTTTATGCGTTGCGCGCAAATAATTCATAAATTTCATTCAATTTTTATTAAACGCAAGATGTACGAGGCGAACGTAACGGAAATCCGCTCATTACGCAAGGCTTGTAATTAATCTCTGAATAGGAAGAAAAGAAGCGAAGCAAAAAAAATACATTTATACATATATAAAAGAACTTATGAAAAAAGTTTTTGAACCCAACTTTGTTTTGACGGGTTCGGCGAGCACCTGTTACACTTTTGGATTTGGGATCCGTTTGTGCCGCATCCGTTTTGTGCGAAAAGGGTTTTCCTTTCTTCTTTTTTATTTGCCTTGATATTTCTTTGGGTGTGTAAATAACTTGAGCTTGAAATTAAGCTGCTTGTTTTATTTATGGCCCCGGTGGGAGGGGGGTGAGGGGGGGTTTGGCCATTCCATCCACTACCTAATACTAATTCACTGATGTTGCAGCAACAATTGCGGCAGCAGCAATGCTTGGCGGCTTATGCTTGAGACGTGCACATTGGTACAAAAGCAAATAGATGACGTCTTTTGATCTATTTCTGAGAGAAAGATTCTTAGCTTTGGCAACAAAAATTATGGCTTAAATGTTATAGTCTTGAACTGGTTAAACTTAAAACTTCCATAACATGATCGAACCTTAAGCAATTTACTATAGTTAGGGCTTTTTAATCGCTGTTGAACCTGATGAAAGTTTTCCAAAGACATAACTAAGTCGAAACTCAACTGACGGGGTGTTTTGGAGTGCTTAAATCGCGGTTTGATCTCAAAAAACATTGTTTCTTGATCAAAACGAGCAATTTCTGATCTGAAACAAAATATATTTAGTTAAAATTCGTCTTACATTGTACCACTGTGCTCCTAGATCAAAAAGAACTTGGATGGACGGAGCGACTGCAGAGTGCAAGGCACAGATTGAATGGTTTGGTCCGGCAAAGGCAAACAATATACATAAATTATTATAATGGCATTTCTATCTTTTTATGTTTATGTTTTTTTTTTTGTATGCGAACTTGTGTAGCTAGAGCAAGGAGAAGAGAAGGAAAAGGAAGCTCCAGTCGGCAGCTGTGACTTTGTTGTTGCTGCTGCTGTTGCTGCTCGCCTACTCCTTCATTTGCTGTTAAGCTGAAAGCAGGCGACACTTGACTGACGGCTCGCTGGCGCCATCTAACGGCTGCCGACTGCGCGTGCATAACTTGCGTTTCATTATAATGAGATTATCCCATTTGCTTGTAACTGTAACTCTGTCTGTTGTTGTATAAGGATTTGTGTGTGTGTGTGTGTGTGGATCTGTCTGTCACATTTTCATCTCCGGGTTGGAGCTCAGAGCTGCAACAGCTGTTTGTGTGTGTGTTTTTTTTTTTTTTATTTAAACTATTTCTCCCTTTTGACGTATTATTATTTATTCTGTTTTCCATTCTTCCGCGTCTTATCCTGTTTCGCCATTAGCTGCTGGGATTTAGCATTCTTTTTTTTTTTTGTATATTCTGCTTTCGTTATTTAACTTGTGCAAATAGCTTTCAGAATCAAAGTCACTCAAAACACTCGTAACTTTACTCGATAATGCAACATGCAGCAGCAAAAAAACCTTTTCAGAATTAATTGAAAAGGTCTTTTTAGAGTGCGTTTTACACGTTCTATAAACATGCAGGTTAAAAGAGAAAAGAAAATGGGATTTATATCAAAAGCAAATCCAAATAAATAATTATTTCATTTTTGGTACTTTAAATCAAAAGAATTTCGTTTTCCATTTGTGTTTGCATTAACATATTCATTATTTCGACATCATTTTCTATTCATTAAATGCAGCGATTTCCATTCAATTGAAATGAAAAACGTGTAAAATGTCAAAAAGAGGCGGCCCACATAAATGATGGCGGCAAAGGTGTTTAGCATGTAGTACAAATTATGCAAAAATGTGTAAAACATGAACACAAATATACCAATAATGTATGTATGTTTCTTTTGATTAACGGATTGTGATTGGGAACATTTGTTGGCAAGGCCTTGCCCATGTTTGAAAACTAATTAGAGTCAAGAGCGACAGCAACAACAACAACATCAAATCGTGTAATGTGGCTCATTACAACATCATTTTGTACAAATATGCCACAACAATCATGAATTTAAAGGTGTGTGAGCTTATTTCAACATAATAAACAACAAGATGCGGGCCAAAAGATCGTTGCGTTTCTTGTTGGCTGCAAGAAAAAGTGAAGAAAAAAACAAAAATCATGCAAAATTTTTATTTACATAAATTTTGAGCAGAATTGCTGTCAAGAGCGTTGACTGGGCTGCGGATCAAAGTTGAGCACATCGAAGGTGAGAATCTTGTAGAAGGACACCGACCAGCCCGGATCGTTAAGGCGCGAGAGACCCAGTGACTTAAGCTCATTCTTCTCGGCCGATAATGATTTGGTTGGATCCAAGGAATGATCGTCTTGTTGATTGTGCAACGAATTGGTGCTTGGATATTTAAGTTCGTCCTGTTTACGTCGCCACTCCGCAGTATAATCGCGACGAAAGCGTATAAATATCTCGGCAAAAACAATGCGATGCGGCACAGAGAGAACATAATGCGGCGTCTTCAATTCCGTATCCATGCGACGCAACAAATCATTGATCTCCACCAGCTCCTGCGCCGAATCAAAATCCTTTGTATTGCGCAGTGCGACAAATAACATGTCAATGAATGCATATTTGCGACCAAAATTTCGACGTGTCGCCACCTTCATGGGTATGGCGCGACGAATGTGCTCCTTCTCGAACCGTGCCAGCTGGAGTCGCGTATCGTTGCTGGACAGCAGCATATCCCGTGTGATCTGCTGAAAGCCCACTGGGGTGGTAAATTCACCAATCTGTTCGACATTCTGCTGTCGTATCATGTCGGTCATGACGACAAACGCTTGCTTCGAACCATCGACAAAGTCTGGCTCACTGAAATTATAATCCCACAGCCATTTGAGTTTCCACATATTGAATTTGGTTATCAGATATTTCCACGGATTGTGCAAATAAACCAGCCTTGGTATGATCTTTTTTCGCTGTTGGTTAAAAGTATTTTCGCTCTTCCATTTTCTGCCGTGCAGTTGACGGCAGTTCGCGTAAGATGGATTCGTTGACTTTACTACCTGGCGGGCTTTACATGTCAAAGAGGCAATGCAGCTGTTTAATGTGAATTTACGCCTTGCGCCATAATTAAGAAGTAAACCATTTAACATCTTGTCTTTTTTGGCATTTTATCTGCAATTTTTGATTGACCGAAAATTGTTTTTTTCTTAAATTTTTGATAAGTTTGCAAAGTAACTGAATTTTGACAAACAACTCAAAAGATCTAATCTTAAAGCGAAACAGTTAAGAAAAGGCAGATAAATAAAGAGAGACATTTACCAAGATCAGTGGATGAGATATGCCACAGTTTTCCAACAACCTGAAGATCCCTTAAAAAACCATTATTTGACCGATACATAAATTAGATTTGGACTTGCAACAAGCTGCGTGAATGTCTCAAGCATCTAAGAGTTGCGTGGGACAAGTGAATAAAGTTTGTTTGGATCGCAGACGCAAACGATATAAAAAAAATTAACAAGGAAATGAGAAAAAGAGCTTTTAAATGCAATTGTTGCGCCGGGTATTTTAGAGATGTGTATTTAAATGGCGAGGCAAATTTAATTATGTGTAAGAAATTTAATGGGAAATTAAAAAGAAGCTGCGTTCGGTAGCTACACTCAGAGAAAAAACAACATGCTTGTATGAGATGAAGAATCAAATAATTAGAAATGCAAATAAAAGGATTAAATTTTTATCAGAGAAAATGCTTGCATGAGATATATTTCAAGTTGGATAAGTATAATAAAACGTGTAAGCTTAGAAAAACTCTTATTAAAAATATAGAAAATACAATTTTTAATACAAAAATCTATTGAAAAATTAAACAAAAATATTCTCTTATCAAAGAATTGCAAAAAAAGAAAAACAATTTATTTAATTAATATTTTACTCTTTCTTTTCATCACGAAAGTAATTACTTTTTTTCAGTTTCTAACAGTTTATATTTCTTTGATATTGGCTTTTAACTTAACTTAAATGTATATCTCTTTCTACTATATATATTTTTTTTTGTTCACCCAACGGCAAGATGTTGCATTAACATTAGTTTATCAATTCCCAGCGCCCGTTGGCTGGTTGACATAAAATGCGTGGTCGTGTCGTCATCGTCATTGTCGTTGACGACGAACTCAAATGACGGGGCAAGAAAACGCCGCAAGAGTTTTTTTTTTTTGGTGGTAGAGAGCGATAAGCATCTTTTATGAACCCTGGCAATATACTATATGTAGATACAATAGCAACAACTAACAGATACTTAATATTTGAGCGTATGCAATGCACACTTGCCAGTTGCTTTTGTCTGCCAGCCTTTGGATTTTCAAATTGAGATTCGAATGAAAATAAAAATGGAAAAATGAAAATAAGTAATTCATTTCGCTGCAGTTGGCAGGCCAGCCAGCATCGTTTATCTTGTTGCTCATTAAATCATTCAACTGTCAATCAATTTTAACCCCTCCCTCGCTCGCTCTCTTTCCCTATCTTTCTCATTCGTTTCGCATTCATGAGCTGCATCTATGATTTCAGTCGAGTGCTGTCTGTATGTAGTTTGAAGTGGAGTTGCGTCGGGTCCAGCTTGAAGCTATAGACAGTCGTCAATTGTCTTTATATATGTATGTGTGCATACATATAGCCAAAAGTAAATACATGTATCGCTTTCGTCATTGTCATCATCTAACGGTTGCTGTCCAACATAATTACTCTTCTACATCTACTGTTGAAAACTGCACGCATTTCAATCTACTTAATTGTTTTAAACAATGACTATAGCGGTAAATCGTTGCCAAGTCCATCCAAATTGCTTTATAATGTAACGTTATGGTGCAGTAAAATTCCATTGTTATTACAGTTATACGAAACGAGTATATTCACAGCACATTATGAATATTAATGATGATTTGTTTATAGTAAAGAACACTTCGCATTGATTGTCGCTTGCTCGATCGAAGACAGTTGAGTTTAGAGTTTCAACAATAACAAAAGCATTCCCTGCTGAGGCATTCGAATGGATTCATTCCCTCCCAAGTTGTTTTTAGCATAAGTATACGTAGATTTCCATAACTAAAGCAGGCTCTTTCTGTCTACCTATATGCATGTATCTCGCTGTGTGTATCTTTGTGTATCTCGTGACATGGGCATGCCAAAATGCTCTCCTACCTGTCAGGCGATTCAGGTTAAATCAATCAAACATGAGCTGGAAAAACGAAACCTGTCAACACGGTTCATTGTTTGCATGCGCCGCGTTTAATGAAAGAACCAACCGCCCCGAATCGAATCGAAACGAGACGAAACAAAAACAAGAAAAACCGAATCGAAAACGAATCCATCTAGGCATTTTTTATGCGGGAGTTTTGTAGAAGGAGTGTTGTAAATTTATGCGAGTGTCACACAGATATACTAAGGTACACAGCAGAAATTATAAGTTGGTATTTTTCTTAAATAAAAACTAAAATAATAAAAATAATTTATATTTTATAATATATAAGTTGAGTAACATTTATCTATAATTATTTCTAGGAATTTTCGAACAATTTCTCAACATTTTTTACTGTGCATTAACACATACACACACTTTAATAGACTTAACGCATTTGCGATTCGTGCAGTTATTTGCATTTTTAGTTATTTCCATCTGGTGAACTATTGTCTGCCTCTCATACGGGTGGTCATTTAGCATATTTTGATATTGAGATTTATTGACAAGATACGAACGTGTGCGACGTGCTGCATATGCTGTTGTTTGTTGTTGTTGTTGTTCGATGTTGTTGCTTTGTCGGTATAAATGCGGCAGGCAGGCAGCAGAACGGACGGAAACGTTATGGAAACGCATATTATGTCAAATGTTAGTCAAAGTTAAATTAATTGAGTTTTTCTGGTAATATCAGAGTCGTATCGGATTACAAAAAACAGAAAGGGAAAGAGATGAAAAGGGTTGGCGCCCACTTAAACAAGTTGACCACAGAAGAAATCAACATCATTAATGAAAAGCGCATCGTGCCAAACCGATGGAACAATGCCAGCTAGTGGAAATCTATATCTTGAGCATTCTCAGCGTCAGCGTGTGTTGTTTGCATAGAAACCTTTGTAAAGCGCGGAATGTGGTCGTGTCATTGAAATGCGATACACAAGTTGAGGGCTACAAAGATCGTGATCGACACACACACACACACACCGCAAATTGAGGAATTGCTCATGGTTTGCCAACTTCTAGGGTTTCAACAGCAGCAGCAGCAGCAGCAGTTGTCAGTTAAATGTCAGAACTTAAGTTCCCTTTTGTGGTCACAATCTTTGGCTGTTGCTCAATTTGTCATGCAAATTGATCGTCACTTGTAAAAAAAAAAAAAAATAAAACGTATAAAATTTAATGCCATTGCGGAAACAGCAGGTTCAAATCCGGTCGGTCGGTCAAGTTGCACAGTCGGGTTCATTGCGATTTTTGGTATTTAATTCGATTCATTGCAATTCGTTTCGATTGGTAATTGAATACTCTCACGCAAGCTCGCTTGATGATCCTTTCATTGTGAGTCATTTAAAATTCCAGGGCGCACTACTGCTGTGCGGGCTGCCAAACTGTCAGCGCAGCGACACCTAGCGACCAACACCTGCAACTGTCAACTGGTCAACAACCACGTGATGTGCCTACTTTATGGCCACTTAAGTCCAGCCACTGACAGTTGACACTCGTCCGCGGTGGCACGCCATGTGTGTCTGTGTGTGTGTGTGCAACTGTCTCACGCTTCCAAGAAAATGGCCTGGGTGTGATAACAGCCCCTTCAACCCGCACCAAACACTCCCACCGCTCAAGACGTACATTGCATTCAAAACCAATCCGAAACTGAAGCGAATTGTCTTTATTTATGGTCTTAGATTTTCATTTTTGGATGTAATTTTGCGGAGTCTTATGGATTGCTTAAGGCTTTTGCTATCTTCTAGCTTGTTATAACAAAGTTTCACTTAACTGGAAAACAACTTATCTTCCAATGATTTACTTAAAATAAATGTATATAATGAAGTTAAGATTTTAAGTAGTGCTTTTGTGATAAGTTAATATAATTTAGCTATTTTGAAGCGTATTATAAAGTTCGTTGTTTTTTGTTGACCATTTTCAAATGCTGTCGTCTATGTATTGCCGTGTCAGTTGTCAACACAAAACTGCCAACCAATAAAAAGAAAAACCAAACACAAAATAGTTATGTGGAGAACCTGTCCAAGTACTTTTTCTTCAGTTGGTTAACGCGGTCATAATGCAAATGTGATCGAGTTGTTGGCAACTCTGTTCTCTCTCTGTCATGCAGCAGTTATTCTTTATGCTGCAGTTACCCAGTAACCCAGATACAATAACTAAGACATCATAGCAAAGTTCAGCCAAGTGCGGGATTTATGTTTGGGGTATTTTTTTCTTTCTTTTGCTATTCTGAAACCTTTGTGAACTGTTTGTTGTACAAGCAAACACATATATAATGCTTACATCGCGTTATCAACTTGCTTTTGAAAGCAAAAATACTCAACCATTAGTTAGTTTTGAGGGATGAGAGAATGCAAACAAACCCAGCGACGACAACGACGTCGACGCAACCAAAAGCTGACAGTAGCCAAAAATATGTCATAAAAAGATATGGTCTACGTCAATATTGACATTAGAGCACCCTCTCTCTATCTCGGTAAAGTGGCCAAGGGGAAAAACCAGCCACGCAACGTTACCGTTTTGTATGAATGTGGGAGATCTGCTTACCTTGTATAACCTCTGTGTGTGTGTGGAATTACAGGTGGCAAATGTTGTTGTCGTCATCCTCGCCGTTTTTGGCGTCATCATCTCTCTCTCTCCCTCTTCCTCTGTAATTTTCATTGTTTTGTGCGGCAAATGCTGCAGGCCAAGCAACGTGCCACACTTTCTGTATTGTCCTTAGTGAATCCACATCGCCAATTGCCTTCCACTGTGGTATGCAAAACATCTAAAAATATGTTTAGAAGTGAAATAGGATCCTTTTCTATGTCTAGACTTAATAAAGTTAAGCAACATTTTAGGTTCCCCAAAAGACGTGCTCTAATTTCTGTCAACATATTATCTTTCCTATTAAACCCAATAACTTAAGAATCTGCCTAACTAAAATTCCTGCATATTAAAATGATTTAAATGAAAACATAATGAAATTATAATGCCAAACCCTTGCGCTGATATCGATATGTCAACCCCTTAACTAAATTATTTCGAATTCCTCGAAATTTCTCTCTCTTATTTTAGTGTATTTGGAACCCCTTTTTTGTAACTCCTTTGACATTTGACTCCCTCTCTTTCTTTCTCTTTGTATTTGTTTTGCTGTCTGCATCCGCTTTCGAAGTGGCTTAGGTTAACCAAGTTAAATTGCGCTATTTATATACCACGAAAAATAACCCAAATTCTTTTATCACTGGATAAATATTTATGTTCCCAATGGCACCGCAAGAAAACCCCTAACGAAATATTCGATACGTTCATAAACAATGAGGGAAGCAAGGCAACTTCATTATGGTTTCTTTCCCTATTTATTTTCTAAATTGAACCACTGTGCATTAGCGAATTGTCTCGCATGTGAGCTGGGGCGTGTTTGTGGTTGGGGGTAGAAAATTGTGTAAGGCATTTGGAAATTGGGGGTTTGGGTTTTTGAGTGGGAAGGTTGAAAAGGCGCACACAAATTTTTTGGGTGAACAAACGTGGCCTAGAACCAAAAATGGTTCTTTGCTAACTTAGTCGTCCTTGTCATTTCCCCCATCCTCCCCCAGCTAGTCCAGTTTTGTTGCTAAATTATTCAAATTATAATGTTTGCAAAAATACATATGCATATATACACACACACACACACACATACGTGCATTCAAAACCTTTGTTGTTTGGTAGAGTGGGAAAATTTTCAGGTAGTTGTTCCATTTGTATATACTATATTTGTGACAATCTGTTGTAATTGCGCTAATTGCAATTAATTATTCAGTGTCTCAGTTTCATGCTCATCATCCTCATCATTATTATCATGTGCGTGGGAAAGTGAGCGACAACGAGAGAGACAGAGACAAAGGCAGAGAACTGACAAAATATCCGCAGGATATGTGCTGCTTGTTGATTTCACTTGAGACTTTGACATTCTATCTATGTTGAGGGGAGAATAAATAAACAAACAAAAAATGTGAACAAACGATACAGATACACAAATACTTGATACATTGTCCTAGATTTTGGCCACCTAAACATAAAAATCACAACCAAAAATTATTTTATGGACAAGTTTTCCAGATATTTAGTAATAAAAAATTGCAAATTGTTATTTCAGGTTAAAAAATAGTTTTCTCTGTAAGTTATTTCGTGTTCAGATGGCCAACATCTATAAGAAAAGTTAAGTAGAATCTGATGCAAACATTTTATTTGTTCACCACCATAAAATGTTATTAATAATGAATCTCAGTTGAATTTCACATGTTTGTCTGATATTTTATTTAGTATTTTATTTGCGTGTATTTGCGCTTTGGACATGAAAATTGCGTGTCATTCAATAAGTATAATATACAATACAGTCAAACTTCCATATAACGAATCTTAAGGGGACAATAGATAGAATGGGCTTTTGACTAAATCAAATTGCAGGGTTCTGGTTTCTGACTTCTTTGTATAGAAAATTCGTTATACGGAAGTTCGTTATATGGAAGTTCGACTGTATATTGAATTTCGTTTGTCTCTCGAAATAAATAGCTTCGCTGTCTGTCTCGTTATTCAATCACTTATAGTATTAAGTGCGGCACATTCCGTATTTAATATGAAAATTATAACCCACAATTTTAATTTGATTAATTTGCAGGCCTGCGCTCATTTTGTCCAACATTCTCTGGGCGATCTCAGTCTTTCTCACTTTTTACAATATGCAATTCAAATTGATTAACGTTTGTGGTTTTTTATTAATACTTGTAAATGGCATTTAATGATATAGATTTTAATATTTATTTTCGAAATAGGCTTTAGGGGGCAAAAAAGCAAGCAGAAACTTGGCGTGCCTGGCAACTCGATTATTTGTTGTGATAAGAAATGTTTAACTGGAATTTTAGCGCTGCTTCTAAGCGGTTTTTGCAATGGAATTAATTTGCTTAATACTTTGAGGAAATTACATAATGCGGACACAAATTACTGCAATAAATAAATTGATTAAAGACTTCATAATAAACTTTTGTTGTTTTAATGGTTATACGATTTCAATTAACATGATTTTTTATGCTTTTCTTGCATCATTTTCTTCTAATTTTAATATTCACTGAACTTTTTAGCCATTTTGTCAAAAAGTTTGGCAGCCGCTGGTGTAACAGGTTTCTTTGTCAACTCTTGGCACACTTGACCCAATTAGCGTATGCATGCTGAAGTTAACCCTCTCCACCCTTCTTATATTATAAAAGCACTCACACATGAATACACTGACAATAAACCTACAAACACAAACACTGCAATGTGCATAAATTTGGAAATTTTGTTTTTGCTGCAATCTCGGCTTAAAAGCAAAGTGAACAGAACAATGCAGCGATGAGCGAGCGAGAGGGAGAGCTAAAGTGGGTGTTAAAGAGAGAGAGAGAGAGAGAGAAAGATATCTTAATAGTTGTTACACTAACTTAACCTCATTTAAATATTTTGCTGCTGTTACTTCTGCTGGCGTTGTTGTTGTTGGCTGTTATTGTTCTTACGGCTGCTCGGCGTCTTGCTTGTTACTTTTTGGGCCACCCTAGCACCCTTGCCCCTTACCCAACCACCCAACCATTCGAGTACTTCAGGTGCATCAACATACAGTTTGCTTTTACTTTAATGCCTGCACTCGCGCACTCGCATAAAGTAGCACACGACGAGGCGTGGTGTGTTGGGACAGGCGGGGGCTTGCGCGTGGCAATGTTGCACATTTTCTATTCAAGTACAACGAAAATTGTTGTAAATTAGTAAAAATGTAAACACGACGCACAGCAGCAGCAGCAGCAGCAGCCACAACCAAAAATACAAAAAAGGTGTGCGAAGCAAAGATGAACTGCCAGTGGAAGGGAAGGGAGCAGGGTATACTACTTGTGGAAGGTTAAGGTATCCCCACAGCTCAGTCCAGTGGCTCACGTCGAGTGGCCCCCCTCACCAAACTGAAGTGAGGCTAAGACTGAAGCATTTTCATCGTCTCTACGGCTACCAACCTACGCAATTAAGTGACGACGACAACAACGATGAGGGGTGAGGGGAACAAGAGCATGAGAAAGAAGAGAATTTACTGCCAGGTGAAAGGCCTCTTTCTATGTAAACACCAGGTAGTTGCGCCCCTTCTTCCCATCTTTCTATACATCTCTTATTTTCTCTAGTTTAATTTCTTTGTTTGCATTAAAGTCGCAACAGAAGCAGCAGCAGCAACAGTAACAGCTGCCCCAACTCCCCTTCCCTCGCGCCTTTGGCGCACTTGAACGGCTGCCTCAGCTTCCAAAAGGCTTTCGGTTACTTTGCTTCCGACAGCGTTTGCTTTATGCATACTCTAACGAGTGTTATATAGTTTTGGTATATGATTTTCTCGTTCAATTGGTGACAGAAGTTATCAAAAGTATTTTATGATGATTATTTCTGTTGTTTATGTTAGCCTTAAGGCAAGTAAATGCATTTCAAATGAAATATTAATTATTTTGAGATTTTAAAGCTTCACTAACTTCTTTAGAGTATTCCTTGACTTCGGCTATTCATTCGTTATGCTCTCTTTCTTGTTTGCATTTACCTCGGATGCCTGTGTGCTCCACAAGTGGGTTGTCAAGCATTTGGGCCGGATCTCAAGCAGCCAGTTGTTGTTGTCAAGAGAGAAGTTATAAAATGCGTTTCATACCAAGTAACAACAACATACAAATACATTTTTTTTTTTTTTTTGGATGCAAGTGGATTTGTAATGTTTGAAAAATAAAAGCCTGAGCACAAGGAAAAAAATATTTTGTTTACCTTTATTTGATTATTTATTTGAATTTATAAACGCGCTACGCTCTAAGAAAAATATGTAATAATAATGCAGCAGCTTTGAGTAATTTCGTCATATGAACAATATAAACAAATTTGTTGTGCGAGCTTGAAGTGCGCACACGAAAGGGAAGAAGACAAAAAAGAATCTTGCAGTTGAAAGTTGTTTCTTTTCTGGCTAACGTTTGATTTGATAAACATACAATTGGTTAATCCTTCTGTCAAAAAGCTTTCTTTTGGTTAACACTTGTTGATAATCCTCTAAATTTTATGTGAAATTTATGCTAAGCTCTTTCTTTTGAGATCTTAACCCATTTAACATTATGCGCAGCAGTTTTGGCTATCTTTTTGTTACATTTATCAACTTTATGAACATCTTTTTTGATGCTGTGTAGCATCTCTCACTTCTATCAGTCCAAGCCAACAACTGTCAATTGGTATTCTGAAAAAAATCAAATCTAAGTCGTTTTATGCGTTTAGCTTTTGTTTGTGTCGAAGTGAAAATGAAAGTGTGTCGTGGACTGTCTTGGCGGTTTTTATCTGCCCGATAAGCCGATATGCTTAAAGGTCTTTGCAAGCTGTGCAAATTGCGTGGTCGATTTATGACCTTATTTATCGCTGATCTCTCAACAGAAGACTGCATTTTACCAACGATCCAAACAATGCGTGGCAACATACAATAAACACCCACAGCATAAAAAAACACCAGCTGTTTAGATTGAGGTGTCAAAAATATGTATTTTGGATTTGGTAATATTAACAGATAAAACTGCAGATGAGTTGGACTTAAGTATTTGATTGCTGCCTCGTTAGGTCATTGTGGTAATAGTTTCAGGGCAGTTGATTAATGGTTAATAAAACTATGTAGGGTTTAAATGTGTTGGCATACATTTAAATACCAAAAAAGGCATCTTGTTTCAAGAGTTTTGGAACTAATAATATGCTAAAGGAAACTATTTTTATGACAGTTTAACTTTTATTTGTGACCCAAAGAGAACAAATTGCGTTAAATAAATGTTTAAGCCAATTTTATCTTATGAAAATCTAACAATTATTCACTTTTAAATAATAATAAAGCTATTGCAACCAGTTTAACAGCACTTCATTCTCTCGACTTTAAGCTCTTAAGCCCTTTGGCTTATCTTTATTATAAAGCTTGCATGCATTCGGGTTTTTGGGGTTTACCATGTAACATCGAATTGACATAAAAAAAAGCTAAACAATTTATGCGATTTTAATTTTTCTGTGTGTGTTGGCTTGGCCACCTTTTCTTTGACAGGTCGACCATAAAATGCTAAGAAGTCCCGAACACCGAATAAATATTTCAAATAGCCATAAATATGGTTGATGATATGTATGTATTTATAGGTTTTTCGTTGTATGTATGTAACGAAGGCCAAGGACTAAGTCCAATCTTTTAATTAAGTCAATAAAACGGAAATCGACCACGTAACCTTAGGAAAACATAAACTTAACATTAAATCCACTTAATGTTCGAACAAAGTGCCATGAATGTCTTCTTTATCGCCACAGAAAGAAAGAGAGAGAGAGCGAGAGGGCGAGAGAGAGTGAGAGCGAGAAAGACTCTGAAACATTTTTAACATAGAGCCTCAGTTTGAAGTCCTTGTCAGGCAGGCAGGCAGGCAGCATTCATCACACATAAAACTAATTCAAAAGCGTTTGGCGCAGCTTCTCAAGCTGTGATCTACAACTCCGACCTCTGGTTTCGCCCCGCTCCCCTCGTCAACCGCTGCATATATTTGTTTTTTATTAGCCGGCAGGTGGACTTCGCGGTTGGAGCGCAGTGTCAGAAAGTGGCGCCTTTGGCATTTGCTGTTTGTGCTCATCATCAACGCCGACTGACCCATAAAAAACACTCAGTCGAATGTATGTAACCTTGTTGTTGTTGTTGTTCGTGTTGTTGATGTAAGTACACATAAATTAAATATCTCGTACATTAACGCTGGAGTGTTTATTTTAGCTCAGGGCCTACTGGACCGACTGGACCGACGCGGCAACATTGCGTTGAAAAAACTCATTAAATTAGCAGTGTCGATTTTTAAGTGTCCAGCACTTCGGGCGACGGCGGCACACAATTCATTTTAGCTCTTTACACGCTCTTACAATCATGAATCATTCACGAATGCGTTGACAGCATATCCTAGAAACAATAGCCATTTCTAAGGACAATGTTCAAGACCTCACATGATTGCCATTTTATTTATATCACATTTTGTGTCAATGGTTAATTAAAAGTGCGTCTGTGTTTGTGTGTAGAAAAAGTCCTTACAAGTTTTGGTGAAGCTTCTTCACGGCCTATTAACTAAGATGTGATTTATAGTAACTTTAACCCGATCCATATGCTATAATTCTGCGAAAGATTGGCTCGCTTTTTTCTTAGTTTCATAAGATAAATTTATTTTATATGATATACCTTTAAACTGATAGTGAATTCAAGTCTAAGGACATTCTATTTTGTAAGTAAAAAAACCTTAGACATATTTCTGCACAACATCTGCTAATGGAATATCCATGTAATTTTCCATCACATGCAGAGTATTTACTATTCGTAGCATATCATGGCGCATGTTGCACAGCGTGTGCTAGGATGCCTCAGCCTCATTCAGTGGTCCCTGTTTGACTCTATCTTCGTGTGTGTGTGTGTGTGTGTGTGTGCTGGGCAACGTTTCAACGTGACCCAATGACACTTTGACTAATTGAAAACTGTCAAATTGCGAGTCAAATGCTGCTGTCGGGATCAAGCCTGGACTCTCTTCCCCTCTTATACCTTATTCCTGACTGCATGCTGTGTGTATGGATGTGTGTGTGTGTGCGTGTGTGGTTTTCTTAATTGAATTAACTCATTAGCCGTAAATATCTGAGTAGAGCTTTATATCTGTATATCTGCATCTCAACTGTCATACAAATATTTCAAGAATTTTTCAAACGTGTATGTTGTGTGTGTGTGTGTGTGTGTGCAAAATGTAATTTGTTTAACATTCGGCACAACAAACAAGCACTCGGGATTTATTAATGACATATCCGAATTGAGGCTAACATTCATTGCATTGCATTTCATTTCATTTATCTCCATAATCAATGCAGTCTGCTCTTTGGGTAAGCATCCCACTTTGTTCTGAAGGCTTTTACTTAATTTAAGTGGCAATAATTTGTGCATTTCATGCTGCCTGACAGCTGAGCCAGCAGCAGCTGTAACTATGACTTAGATTGAATATGTTTTTGGTAGAGTGTGATAATTGATTTGAAGAGCCCTAAGCGAAGCCCAACATGCGCTAATCATGTCGAAACTGTCAAAGCAATGTCTCAATTGATATTGAGCATAAACACAAAGTGCAGTTAGTCAAAGATAACTCATAGCTAAAGCTTCGATTTAATTCACTTCAGGCAAAACTCTATATAAAATACGATTTATAAATAAATACAACCATATAATACATATTGAATATCAATCGATTGTCATAAAATCTGTTCACATTATTCACATAAATGAGATTTTCTTTCTTGTTTATTGCTTATAGTATTTCATCCGCCCCAAACCAATATACTTATGTCTGACTGTTACTGAGGCTCTTTCGGATAAATCCCTTTTCAGCTTGAGTTCTGTGTAGTTAAGTGCGTATGTTGCTGCAAGGGAAGGGTGTGTTAACTGATGATGATGATTCCATTTGTGGTTTGAATAATTTTCATAATTTAAATAACAACCAAAACGGCTTCAATACTTTGCCGCAATTCTCGCACTCAAACTGACAAACTGTCTGTCATTTGCGTCGACTGACTCAGACAGACAGACAAACGGTAACTGAAAGCTGGATGTAAGAAAACGAGAGTGTAAATCACAGTTAACAGTAAGTATGTAAGTAAGAGTGAAACAGGGCGAAAAAGGGAACGAGTCAGAGCAGTTTGGGAAATGATAAATGGAGCAGCGACTTGTTACGCATAAATTTTTTCGGGTGCCAAGTGGGCATTTGGGTTACTCCTTCCTTCTCACTCACAAAGTAACCAAGTAAATCCCTGACGTTGTGTGTGCGAAAGTCGTCTGTTGTTGTTGTGTTCTTATGCTTTTGCCTTTGCCATTGCCTCTGCCTTGCCGCGAAAACAATATTTCATTACATTTACATATTTTCACTCAATTTTCATATTTTCACATTCGCTCGCCCTTCCTCCTTTTGCGCCTTTTGTTTTTCATTTTATGGTAATTCGCTCGGTCCCCATTCGGTTTGTCGCTTTCCTGCTCCCTGCCCCATTCCACGCCTTGTTGCACTGTTTCGCCCTAAAGTGTTGAGCGGCTCAGTTCATTCGTTTGTTCGCATTTCGTATGTCAGCATATTAAATAGGCTTTTCATGTTCGAAATTTTTTATTGTTTTTTGTTGTTCTTTTTTTATATGCTTTTTGCTCACATCTTTTTATTTGCTGCTATTTGAGGACCTGCTCGTTGGATACATTAAATTCCACAAGTCGTATGCAAAGTGAAGCGACCCAAAGAGCAACAACAACAGCAACAACAACAACACTGCCACTTACCCTCAGCTTTATTAAATATAAATATTTTGCTTTTGCTCTGTTGATGTTTGTGTTAAAAGGGGGAAAATTGTTTGGACTGCTTTCAAGCATGATGCAAGTCAAGGCCACTCAAAAAGTGCTTAACTTTGGACAAGAAATTATGTATTAATGGTATGTGTATGGGTCAAAGGGCATCTTACACTTACAAGTCGTCGACTAGGATACTTCAAAAACTTAAGAAACTTGTTAAAAAAAATTATATTGACAATTGCGAGCATGAAAAGTTCATTCACATTATATTGAACATTTTATGTTTGAAAATCAAAATTTGTATTTAAGGTCTGTTAAATTATTCAATAAATTGTTCATAGACACAAGATGTGAATTGCTCGATACTTGAAATATTTTCATTAGTAAATATTAAATGGAAAAACAATATTTTTTGTTTTTTTAATGCAAAGCATTCATAGTTCGTTATGTTTCAATCGATTTTGTTTGAGAGGGCATTACTCTCTCTCTCTCTCTTTCTCGTTTTGTTTTTGCGAGTTTTATTTAAAACAAATAAAATGCCCAAAGGCTTAAAAATCACCATGACATCAGGATGGCATCAGGGCAAACACAGTCGCGTACAACAACAGCAACAATAATAATAATAATAATAACAATAGCAACAAAATAAAATAAGGAAAAAAAGCAACCCGGAAGCAACAGAGCGGAAAGTGTGAGAATCACAGAGAAAGAGAGTGAAAAAAAGAAGCAGAAACACTGAACAAATATTTTGCTCGTCATACAAAAAAAAAAAAAAAAAACATTGTGCAATAATTTTTTGCGTTTTCACAAGGACCAGTTGCCAGTAACCAGAATCAGCATGCAAATAAAAAAGTAAAGTAAAATGAAGTCAGAGTCGGAGAGTTTATATAATGGTCCATACAATATTGCATGGAGTAAGTAGGAGTATAAATTGAAGTTGAAAATGCTGTGCCTGAACTTTATGGCATTTTGTTATTGTTTATGTTGCTGTTGCTGTCACATAATGAACCCCGCTTCCAGGCAACGTAATCCTTTATAAGCTACAAACATCTGACATTATCAAGCCAATCGACCCCTTCGTCATCTTTCTTACCCACAAGCCAAGCTTTGACTGCTGCTTTTCTGGTCAGCTCTTTATTTTTTTCTTTCTTTCGCTTTCTCAATTTTTTTTCGAGTGTCGGAACTTATAACGCACTTGAGCTGCCTTAACCCCAGGTTGGTCGCCCACTCGGGGAAAAAAAAACAGGATCTGGCTCAACAATTTCATAAATCTTGTTTACTTCAGTGTTGTTGGTTGGCCCTTTTTGTCTTTGTAGTATGAACTACCTTTAAGCATTTCACTTGTAGTATTACAATATTTGTCGGTTAAATCCTCTGTTCAACTCTCCCCTAACCACACTTTTACAACCAAACCAAAGCAACGGTAATGCAAAAGCAAACGCAACAACCAACGTACTTACATTTAGTAAGTCCTCTTCTTTTTTCTCTGTAGCTCTTGCTTAAGTACTCTGTTCCACTTTAGCTTTCACTTTTTCCCCCTTTTTTTTTCGAGTTGTCAAAATAGTTTATTTGAATATTTGAATAAAAAGGAAGAAATGTTTCCGAAAAGTAAATGAGATTAAAATAAAAATTTTATTATGAATTCTACTCGAGACTTAATGAAGTACACATTAAATAATGCAAATTAAATCTAGATAATAATAGTCAAATACAATATTTTAAAATTTTTATTAAATTTAGATTTATTTGTTCTTGAAAAAGTTCTTTTAATGATTTGAATACTTTTAACGAGCATTTTAATTGACAGATAGAAAATGAAAGACAAAGCCCGAGCTATTGAAACTTAGCTAGAAATATCTATCTATAATTCGCTGCTGCATTCAATCACTTTTCATTAAACTGTCCAAGCACACAATTGTCCCAACTAATGGTTATTCAACTGCAAATTGTTTCTCTCACACTCTCAGCTAACGTTACGCAATTCATTGATTAGCCAATGCAACTGCATTGAATACTTGCCCTCTAATCGAAGCAGAAACCACAGCACAGAGCAGTCAGGCCACCAGTCAGACGGTCAAGCAGGAAGTTAGGTCGTTAAAATTTTTGCAGATTTCATGCTGAATGCGTCACCCGATGCTGTCGCCCTAATGAGTCCAAATCCCTGCGAATAATAACACACACAGACAGACAAAGGTGTGTCCAATGTTCCAGGAAGGGATGCCACCACCATAGAGATATGATCTCTAGCTCTCTCGCTCAAAAACTGACACTGCAGACGGGCACAAAAATTGTTGTGTTTTTTTTTTTTTCTTCGCCTAATTGAGGCACCTCACCGTGGAGTCTCTCTGTGTGTGGTGTGTTGCCTGTGCTGGACCTAAACAAAAGATTAGCCGCATTTTTTGCAATGCGCTGTAAACGACACGAACTGCAGTGTGTAAAGAAGAAGTTGAAGAGAGTTTGGGTATGAGGATCTAGTAGTCGAGTGCCCAGCATGTGGACACGCGTTTTAATGGCAGCAAACAGGGCAAAGCAGCGTTGCATGCTACTCGAAGCGACGACGACTCTCATTCAGGCAAAGCACAGCGAAAACAATTGTCAACAGACGTGGAAACGTGACCAACGAATTTTACGCACAATTTCACTTTATGCGGCAGCAGCGGAACAAAAGCAGCAACAGCAGCAGCAGCAAGCCGGACATCAAACTGAACCTCTGAAAAGCCATTCAATAAGCGCGAGCTGGCTTGTGTCCATGTGTGTTTCAGCACATTCGTGCCACATTTATTGTTTAGTGTTGCCACCTACACTGCTTGCCGCTTCCTTCTCGCCCTCCTTCTCTCTCTCTCTCTCCATATGCTGGCCAATCGTTGCAGAGTCGTATGGGCTAAAATCCAATTAGCCGTCGCATGTGCCGCGTTTGGCGCTTCAAAAATCATCGCTTTTTTCTATTGTACTATTCTCCTTTCTTTTCACTTGGCCACAATGCTCAATTGTCCGCCAAGGAAGTGCGTTTTTGTGCGATTTCACAATAAGATTGTTGGTTTATGCAACATGAATCATGCACACTTTAAGTTGATTTATTCGACAGTTGCATTCTAATCATAAAAAAAGATGATTTGCCTTCAAGGCGCTTAGTCGTTGACAACTTTTATGTCTTCAATATAGTTACTTTGTTGTTTATGTTTGTGGACTTCCGCAATGCCTGACTTCACAATCACAATCATCAACTTAATGGTAAAGACCTATTGGAGCCAGTCAAACGTATGAATAACTCGTTGATTGAAGTAGAAAAATAAGAAATGACTAAAAAATAATTATAAAAATAAATTAAATCTTTAGAGAAGATATGATAAAACTAAAGAGAAATGTTGTTATCGATTGGTTAATAGTTAAAAAATAAATAGTTCCTTAAAAAGTTGATAAAATAAAACACTAACACGAAAATTAAACCAGATTCATTCACCAAATTGCTAATATACATAAGGACTTGTAATATAATTTAGAAATCTCTGTCAATCCCGCTCATATCCATCTATTATCATTGCAAATGTTGATGTATTGTTATCGCACATGGTTTATAATAATAGAAAAGTTTCGTTAGATGACAACTTATCACATTTTAGCCTCATCAGCAATAAGTTGTTACAGCTGCTTTAGTTGCTGTCGTGTCGTTGTTGTTGTTGCTGTTTGTTGTTAATGATCATGTTGACACAAGTTGTTAACAGAATAATTTATGCGACTTATATGACGCCTTAAAAGTTGGCCCAAACAGTTGTGTGCAGCAGCAAAAAATGTGAATCTATTGCATATTTAATGACAAGACGCTTGTCGTTTTTATTATTTATTTTTCTTTTTTTTTAGCCTCTACTTACTACAATAAATATATTCCTTTAGACTGAGCCTGGCCGGATGCGCGTGCTGGATAAAATTAAGAGCAGCTTGGCCTCCCAAGAGTGAAGAGAGAGAGAGAGTGAAGAGAGCGAAGCGGTCGACGCAGTTTTTTGTCATTTGTCAACGTCGCCAGTTCCAAGATTTTTTCATTTCATTTCAAACTTCGTAGAAGAGAGAGGAGTAAAAAATGATAAACGCATTCGCTTATGATGTGTAGAGTTTCATAAATCATGTTGAAGTTTGAAGCTTGCGTGTATTTTGTTGATGTTGCTGTTGTTGTTGCCGTTGCCGTTGCATTGGCTAAAGTTTATGGTTAGATCACGAGGTCGCCTGCCTGCCTGCCGCCAGCTGCTGTGCTTTGCTTCAGTGTACTGTACATGGGTCTCGAGCCGCTCGGGGTTATACTCCCAGAGCCACTAAGGTTGCCACGCGACAGCGTTTAGACAAACAAGTGTCACTGGAAGATGATGAAGAGCTGCCAGCACACTCACACACACACACACACTTAAACAAAAAAGTGAACTTACTCAGTCCCAGCCAGAGTTGCCACTGCGATTTATGCCACAGATTTGCCAGCACTGACCAACTATGTCAGCCAGTAGCTAAAGTCAAGGCTGACAAACAGCAGCTGTGGCACAGTATTCAGGTCACTGCATCTGTTCTTAGATAGAATTTAAGTTTTTCATTTTACTCCTTTTGCAATTTTTATTATCAAAACACATTTACAATTTTGCATTTCATTTAGATTTCGTACAACAAGAATTTTATTTTAATGTTTTCAGACTTTATTTTTAGTTAAAATCTCAATAAGATTTTCACTTAATGAACTTTCTTTCTTCTCTTGTCTCCTTGGAGGCCTCAAATCCGGTATTAAAAAGATCGATTCTCGATCGATTCGATAAAAATCGTTACTAAAAATACAAATTTGTGGAAAAATAAATACTAACAAGTTGTGTTTTCATCTAAATGTTATTTCTTTTGTACTTGAATATTACAAATATTCATTAATTTATTTTACAAAAGATTTATGTAAAGAAGAAATTCCACCAACTTATAAGAGGCTCTGGAACTTGTTTCCCTCTGCTCGATTTAATAGTTTTTAAAAAGCTACTCAAAGAGACCAAGAGGCAGCTGCTCTTCAAAAGACTATCCCGCACAGTAATTGGCCCTCAATAAGTGCTCATTATTCATCAGCTTTTACACACACACACACACACACACAGAGACGTCACAAAGAAAACTCTAAGCCCTCGTTCTTGAAATGCCTGAATAAACTTGGAATCGATATCGTTAACTTGAAAGGGCGTCTAGAATAATGTGCTTAGCATGTCAACGGTTTTGTCAGAAGGGGTCATAGAGCAGGGGTTGAGGGCGGGGGGAGCTCGTCAAAGCTCAGCTCAGCTCAGAGTCAACAATGGGGTGGACAACAACAACAGCAACAACAATAACGACAGTTCCCCACTGCTGCCACTTATGAAATTGAATGTAAACAAAATGAGCGTTCAGTCAAAACGTCCCTGAGCGATACCCACTATTCCCCCACTATTCCCCCAACCCACTCGTTAGCCACCCTCTATGTGTTGACTGACATATCGGCGCCATGGCATGGCAATTAACATGCAATTGTCATAAATTTAACCCACTGCACAGATTATTAAACATTCATTAAATGAATTACAAGCCAAAGTGCGCATAAATTCTGAATTGATTTTAACGCGGCGATCGAGAACAAAGAGCCAAAGGAATCTGCTTGAATTGAATTATAACCATTTCACAAACCCATAATGGGCTAAAGGAAAAACATAAATTTTGCCACGCTAAAAACTTTTATGTCGGTGGACAGAGGACCAGCAACAATGCACATAGAAATCAATTGCTCGCAAGTTCGGAGGGGCGAGACCAGCAAATAAATATTGTAAATGCATCGAAACGAAACCCCAATAAAGACAACAAAAGGGAAACTATAATAACGCACTTGTTGTTGAGGGGTTGTAAAGGGTGTTTGTGTGTGTGTTTCGAGTGCTTCTAAATGCACTCAAAGGACTTGTAGGTTTTCCACACGAAAAAAACTTTTTCAAAGTTGGCAAATCAAAAAAAAAAAAAAGTTGAGAGACTAACATTTAAGTTAAGTTAAAGCAAAGCTCTACAAATGCAATTACTCAGAAAGAAAGAAAAAACAGAAACACATGCAAGCAGCAAGTACAAAGATTGAAAGTCTGTGAATATTATTGGATTACTTTGTGCATTTTGTCACATTTCGCTGTCAGAGAGAAGCTCTAAGCAGATAATTTTTGTTTTTGGTTTCTCTCTCTTTCTGTCGCAAAAAAAAAATACATAGCAATAATAATAATGATCATGTTGATGATGATAATGATGATGATGTTGACGGGGGGAAAAACAAAAAATAAAGCAACAGAAATGCAAAATATTTTATGACATTGCTGACAATTTATGATGCAAATTCCTTGCAAAAACAACGCAGAAAAAATAAAATGAGACGAAATAAAGGATGCAGGCTGCGTTATTTTTTCCTTCTTTCTTGGTGGGTGCAGTCAGCAACGACAAATTTGTCGAGAAATTGCATAAAAATACACATAAAAAAAAAAAGAAAATAAATAAATTGTTATGCTGAAATCTGTAATCTGAAGTAGTTGCGGATGCACTCGAAAGATATTTACGAGAGAGCAGAAAGTGCTTTCAGCTGGAAGCAAAAGGGCAGCCGCTCCAAATGGAACTCATTGTGCATTGTTTTTTTTTTTTTTGTATCTTTCTGTTGATTCATCAGAAAATAAATTGAAATATGTTCTTGTTGACATTTTAACCAGAAACAACAAAAAAATCAGATACACTAAAACAATACAGAATGCAAAGCTCTGTCATGTTTCAGGTCAAATTGTGTTTGCATTGTTGATATATTTAATTTACTAAAACTAACAGCATAAAATATTTGATAATAAAATCACGTTCACACGCCTACGGCCACAAATCAATTGAAGCACACAGAGATCAACAACCAACAAATCCAACCAACCAATCGAACCCAATCGAACCCAATCGACCAACCGACCAAGCGACCAGTTCATTAAAACTTTTATACACATACATATGTATGTTTGACATAAAATTGAGTGTGTCCCATTTTCGTGGAAAGCAGCGAAACAACCGCAAAACAAAACTCTTCAATTCGTTGTGACGTTTTGGTTTGCCCATTTTCAACTAAATGGATTTGGCCCCCAGGCGCTTAATAATAACCCATTTCCAGTCCCAAAACCCATTCCCAGTGCCATTAAAAAAAAACCCTCTGTGTGTGCGGTCAAAAACTTTACATATCATCATCATTTCCCATCATCGCAAAAAGACAAAAACAACAACATTTTTTATTTGCCATGTAGCACAAATATTTATGAACATTTCAATATAAATACACATTAAACATTTGGCAATTTCAGCAACATAACCAGACTATCTCTGGGTGTTATAAATTTTGGTGGCTAACCGACATAAAAACCGCAGTGAACAACAAAAAAAAAGGTAACCAACAACAACAGCGACAACATTGACACCTAAACCAAATAAAATACAACATCATTAGAAATCAACGCATCCGATTGGCAATGACTAATGCATGTCATTCGGGGGAAAGGAATGTATCAAAGGTATAGCTAACAAGGATTAAGATACTTTGCATATCTCTATGTTTGATTTGATCAACTACATTTCTAGATTTCAATTCGTTGCCGACCAAAAAATAAATATTTTAATGAGTTTTGTTTGTTTTTGTTCTTTTTTTTTTGTCCATCTTTCTCATTAACATTTTGAACACATAGTTATAAACTTTTTATTGCGTTCTATCATACATAATTTTTTTTTTTTTTTTGAAATTAATTTATCGCCTTGAAATAATAACGTAAAACAAAATCGAAGCAAGCGATCGAAAGAGGAGGGTTTACGGAGCACGTCAAATGTCTGCAGAAGCGTTGCCTGAATTTAAATGGACAAATTAATTGCGTTTGTGTCATGTTGTTGGCCTGTCGAGACTGCTTCTCATTGAGTTTGTTCTCTCTCTTTGCTTATAAAACCTAAATGAATTAAAATGAAAA
Organism: Scaptomyza montana; assembly: GCA_018904305.1. NCBI lineage: Eukaryota > Metazoa > Arthropoda > Insecta > Diptera > Drosophilidae > Scaptomyza > Scaptomyza montana. The sequence goes on along the minus strand of JAEIGR010000005.1, from coordinate 1,631,356 downwards.
AAAAAATATCGAATTAATTGGCTTTTATTTTATTTTTTCGTGGACTGCGATGAAATGTTTAAAATTTAGCATTAATGAACAAAACAACTGTCGTTGAATTATTGGTTGCATTTAAAATAGTTATAAATCTTGTTATCTGTGCGATCGGCGTCTGATCATCGAATGCCCATTAAACGGTTGCCAGCACAACCATTATCCTTGTCTATCCGGCAAATCGCATTAGCTGAGACTCGAAAACCCTTTTTATGGAACGCACACGAACATTAAAAGTCCCTGTGGGGGATCCCAACTCCTCTCTCTCTCTCTCGCTCCACGGGTTAGACATTAATTATCACACAGTTTGAGTTTTTCGATTGAATGCCCTTCTTTATTTTTTGTGATTCACGACAAAGTTGTTCTCGCGTGTAGGAGGATCAATCGATACGACTTTTCAGCATCTTCCTTATACTTTTCTGTTCCTTATTGCTGTGTTCTTTCGTGTCAGTTGACATTTTGATTGTGTCGCCTTTTGTGAATTCATTTGAGACTCGACTTGTTTCTCCTTTTGAAAATTAAGTCGTTTCATTGGATGGTTTTTTGTTTGTGGGGCGCCTGACTATCCCATTTCTATCATGGTTCGACCCGACCACACAAGTCGATCGCCCAAATGAGACTCCAAGTCTTTCTGTTTATGCCACACGCAACATCATCAAATTTGTATATATAAAAGCATATACAAATATGCTTTGTTAGCGTTATAGCTGTGGGCCACGTTTGCCAATTAATTATAATTGATTAGCAATATATTAACCGAGCGTTATTATGTTGATGGTTAGGGTTAATTCGCATGAAATTATCATTGAGTTATTTATTTATTTTTTATTTTTTATTCACATCTGCTGCTGCCCAAACATATTTCTCTCTCTCTATTTAATGCGCAGCGAAAGCAAAGAATTATCAATAAATGATAAATGACATAATTGCGGCCTCTCAGCGTTCCAATAAAATTATCATTTCAAACAAATATTTTGTGTGTTAATGATGTGATGAAGCATCTTTAAATTGAATTTAAATGCTGAACATTTGCAACAGCTCACGGACGGAATGCCGTTGAAATGCAGCGATGGTGGCGAGAGAAAGGTAGGGAGATTAAGAGATAAGGAGAGAGAGAAAGTAGGAGACAGTTAATAATTAACAATGTTTATAATTTATTTATTTTTTAAGGCTTTCGCTTGTGTTTGTTATTAATTTGAAATTAAATCTCTTTTAAAGTAGATTTAAAGTACTGTTTTTTTATTTTTTCTGCAAGTCATGTCAATTACCAGGGCTACAGCAAATCATCAACAGCAAATGTCAGATTGTCAAAATGGCATCTGCTCGATAATGCCTTTAATTAGTTTCATTATAAAAAAATGCAACTCTGATTCACTCACAATAACTCATCATCCTAGTCGTCTTTTGGCTGTCAGTCAAGAGGCTTTTTTCTTCGATTGAACAACTTTTTTTCGTATTCGCAATTCTTAATCTCAGAAAATGGGTCGTAACTACAAATACAATCAATATCACAATAATAATAAATATCAATGGCGCAATCGCGCCCGCGATCGATATCGTTCCCGTTCACGCTCCCCACAACGTTCACAGTCCAATTATCGTTCGTCCAGCTCCAGCTCCAGCTGCCGCCGAGCCAGCAGAAATGGCATTACCTGGCAGGCGAATGCGAAACGCGAGTTGCGTCGACCCTCGGCCTGGGATGTGCCACCGTTGGGCTATGAGCATCTGACCACCGCCGAGTACAAGGCAATGCAGGCAAGTGGACAGATACCTTTGAGACTTGTGCCGAATGCTGTGCCGACGGGTGAGTCGGCTTCGATAGCAACAGTGACGCGACAGGCGCGTCGTCTTTATGTTGGCAACATACCCTTCAATTCGACCGATGAGGATATGGCGGCCTTCTTCAATGAGCAGATCCGGCGACTGCTTGGTGGCACGGACGATGGCAACGCTGTCCTTACTTGCCAAACGAATTTGGAGAAAAGTTTTGCATTCCTCGAGCTGCGTTCCATGGATGAGACCACGTTGTCCATCTCCCTGGATGGTATTTTGTATCGTGGACAGCCCCTGAAGATACGACGTCCGCATGACTATCAAGCTGTCGCACCTAGTCGCATGGTTGAGGCTAGGGAATTTTCTGGTGCAGTGCTGCCAAGTTTGCCTATTGCCTCAGTTGTGCCGGATACACCGCATAAGATTTACATTGGTGGTCTGCCCAGTTGTCTGAATGAGGATCAGGTCAAGGAGCTGTTGGTGACCTTTGGCCAGCTGCGTGGCTTCAATATGGTCAAGGATTCGCATGGTCAGAGCAAGGGTTATGCCTTTTGCGAGTACTTGGATGTCTCCGTCACAGAACAAGCCATTGCCGGTCTCCATGGCATGCAGCTGGGCGATCGCAAGCTAATCGTGCAACGTTCCATTGCCGGTGTACGTAGTCTGGTGGCTCATGAGGTTCCGGTGCTGCAGGTGCCCGGATTTCCCTCGGACAATGTTATGGGCAAGGCAACCGAAGTGCTTTGTCTGCTCAATATGGTGATGCAGGATGAGCTGCTGGACGATGCGGAGTACGAGGACATACGCAAGGACATCATGGACGAGTGTATCAAATATGGCAATGTCATAAGCGTCAAGATACCACGACCCTTTGGCGAATCACCCCAACCTGGCTGTGGCAAGGTTTACGTTCGCTACGAAACCATCGATGATTGCAAGAAGGCTGTGAAGGCATTGAGTGGCCGACGTTTCAGTGGACGCATTGTGATGACCTCATTCTATGATCTAGAGAAATTTCGTCGCAAGGATTTTTCTTAATGTTAAAAAACATGAAATAAACAACTATGTAATACGCTTCTTTTGAAGTTGCAAAGTCGGAATCTTTAAGCATTACCTGATTTTCAAAAGGTTTCAAAAACGCTTAAGCTGAAATTCTTATAAACTGTTAACTGTTATCACTATACTTGAACCTAGAACACTTTCTTCATGGGATTGCATATTTTTTTTGAAATCGTTACCAAACTTCTCACTGATATTAACCTGTCCATGCCGAGTCGAATTTCAAGAAGAAAAGCTTTTAATTCATGGTTTTGCATCAAAAATGAGACTAAATTTAAATTGGGAAACAATTAGGAATAGTTTCCAAGGTTTCACAGTGCGTATAACCTTAAACTATTATGCCCTTCTGTATGCTTGCTACAGGGTATATCTACTTTAGCTCTCTCTGCGCTTCCTTACCTTACTGTCATATCATCATCTGCTTAATACGCAGCAAAGCGCTTTAAGATTGTTGACTTTTGCAGTGGGCATGTCGGAACACACCTTCTTCGCCACTGATTCTTAATCTTTCTCTCTCCCTCTTCGCTCCCTCTCTCTCTCTCTGTGTAGGCTGTTTCAATTAGTTGACGCGCTATCCTTGATATACTTTACTTAAAAGCTGCTACACAACTCTGAAGCTTAATTAAAATTGTTTCCTTTAGACTTTTGGCTTTCTTATCGCTGGGGCATTTCTCACATATTCACACCTTATCCCCAACAGCTACCACACCGGAATACCTTCAAGTCGTTGAAGGTAGTCTGCAGCTCATTACGACCAAGCAGCGCATTGTTAATGCTTTTTCAATTGTGTGAACAGAGGCCGAAAGTGAGAAGGGGGAAACTGAAGCTTATCGGTTGCATTTTCTCAGGTTTCGAATGGGGTCTTCTGTTTGGCTCGCATCTTATCTTTATTTTGGTCATTTAACCGACAGACGGTCATCAATATAATGAAATGCAAGTCTGGTGATGGTGAAGCTTCTTCGATTTATCGCTAAAGCGACGACTTAAACTAAACGCTTTATCGGCAAAAGCCTCGTCAAAAGAGAGGGAGAGAGGGATATCCCAGGCTGACAATTCCCATTGGACACAAATTAATTCAACGCCTTGAATTTGTCATTTTGGTTGCCTTTTAGGTAGAAAAATATCTCGCAATCGAGCAACTTGATAAAAGCGTTGCCGCCAACGGATTGAACTCCTCTCAAAAAATCAATGCCGCTCTATGGGTAATTAATAAACGCCCATAAACATGCGGATACAATAAAAATTCCAAAGAGCAACAAAGAGAAAAAGAAAGAGAGAGGACAGAAAAACTAGAAAAATCGTTCGGCTTTGTTTGGGTCAATCTGAAAATCGTTGATTTTTTATGAGCTGCAGCTGCTATATGCACGGGATTAACTGGATTGTGTGAGATGACTCTCCGTTCCCGGTTGGGGGGACAGCAGCCTCAGCTTAAGATTCTCTGTCTGTCTCCCATTTAATGTCTTAGGTTAGGGCTGTGTTGAATGTCGCACGCAATGATTTTACACTAAAGAAAATTTTTGTGAATCGTTTTTGACTTCTTTTTCTCTTTGAGTGTACAGCTTTCAGCCTTAGACCTACCTTTGTTCGGATGTTAGGTAATCGACGCGATAAGAAAATTAAGAAATCAAATATCCATGACTCTTTGGGATAAGTTGAGTGAACTCTCATCGTTTCTACGCATCTTTAATTGCATTCTCATCATTTATTGTTTCGAGCGCGAGAATTTGAATATGATGTAGTAGATAATTATGGGGCTACAGGATGAAAACTCGGTCCCTCGAGGGGCGTAATCTTGATGATGGTCATTAAACCTAGCTACCTATTTTAATATTCTTCATGATTGCCAGGCTACAAAAAGCCTAGGTTGAAGCTAAACGAAAACAGTTTTCATTGCTTCATTTAATAAATGTTGAAATAGTTAAAGATACAACGATTTAATTAGCTTTTTTATGCCTTTATTTATTTTTATGAGATCATTTCCGATTTGTTTTATTGATTATTTATATATGCAAGTGAAACGGAATCCGTATTGAAATTTTTAAAGCACCCACAACAAAATGCATCTAATTTAACTCAGATATGTATCTAAATTAAACCATTAAGAAATCATTACAAATTTTGTTGTTCTAATGATTAAAAAACAAATTTATCGGATGCTCAGTGATATCTGATCAATGCTTAAAGGTTTGTTTTTTTAATGAAGAAATATCAGAGAGAGTTCAAAAAATCAATTAAAATGTTATTTGAATACTCAAAAAAAGATGATATCTGCTCTTTGAACTTTGTTTACTAGTATTAAAGTTTTGTAGCGAAACTCTTTTTTGACCTTTTCTCAAATCAAACCAATCAACTTTCCTCATTAGGTCTATTTTAAAAAGTGAACGGAAACACAAGTTAGCACAAAAATACGACGAAAAAAATATAATCAATTAACTTGAAACCTGTTGCTGTCTGTGTTTGTGTTCAAATGTAGATACACGATTGCAAACCCCAATTTAATTTGCATTTCCTGTTCTTTTTTGTCTCTTTTCTTTTTTTGGCTCCTCCTAAATAAACAAATATTGCAGTGCAACAAAGAAAACATAAAAAATTAAAAAACCCTTTAAACAAATCGCAGAGAAAATAAATAAAATGTTTTGTAATTTCCTTTTGGGCTGCGAACAAAGGCGAAAACAAATTACTCGCAAATACTCGTAATTTAACTGAAAATGTTTAAGTGTGGAAAAAGAGTGGGGAATGAAGGCAGGATTTGTAAGTGACGTTTTGTGTCTCCTCACTCGCTTCGTTAATGCCAGCGCAATTAATTCGAGCAAATCGTCTGTGAACCCTTTTTATGACCTCCATATACAGGCTAGATAGAGAGAGAGAGCAGTGCGGGGTGAGTTGTGCGGGAGACTTTTAAATAAAAATTCATTAAACGGCGTGCGGCGCGCATCAGCTTTTGTGTATTTGTTTTTGGCATTTGTGCTGGCTTTAAACTGTTTTTGCCAAACGAATATAATAAACGTGAAATAGGCAAGCACAAATATATACATAAATAACATTTTTGTCTGTTTGAATGCCAAGTTGAAATTTATGCGCAATTCGGGAATTGGAAAATTGCGACAAAGAGGAAGATTCTTGGGGAAGGATAACTTTATGATTGAACATATAACCAATGTTGATACAATATTAAGTTGAATTGTAAACTTAATTAGTAATAAACAAGAATGGGTTTAAATTGTTTGGTGTAGGAGTCTTGCTATAGTAAGAACAGAAGAAGATATGTAAAGTTCAGGAGTAGAATACAATTGTATTCAGCACTCTTTTACCATTTAAACCCCATCGCTGTAAGGCCTATACCGACTTCTACTATGTATTCAAGGCATACTATTTATATATCTACTACCTGTGCCACAACTGCTAACAATACCATTTACATAACTCCTATATATCGATATTTCATGAAAAACAAATTACAATACCCACTGTGCAAGTGCCCGAAAAAAAAAACACAATGAAAAAGGGGCATAAAATGTATAATGCTAAAATGAATGAATATCCAAGGCACAAAATACCTGAAAGCGGGAAGCGCATTTAATGAGGGCAATAAAATCGAAGCGCCGCTTCAATTTCCACCAAAACGGTTTCAAGAGGCCTTCAGCGAAGAAGTGTAACAGGTGCGATAAACAACAAAACCAACAACACAAATCCAGGTTGAATAGCTCTGGACAATACAGCTAAAGCGAAGACAATGAAATTATAATGAAGATTATGTGTAAAACACAAAGTGTAGCCTCTGGGTTAGGTAGCCCAGGCAAGCAGCCAGCCAACCAAACAACCAACCAGTTAAAAGTAGCAGCAGCCAAAGGACATTAGGTAACATGTTTGGTTAAAAGCAAATTTTCAAAGCTGCGACATTCAACGAATTCTCGTTTGTGTTGACTTTGATATTTTACCGACGCGACAGATACCCTCTTTTGCTATTAGGCAAATCAAGGAACAACAGAAAAACCGAAACTAAAATAAAAACATTATGTAAATTGCCAAAGCAAAGAAAATAAAACGGAGGGAAGGGCGTAACAAACTGATCTAAATGCATGTTAAAAGCATAATCTATGAAACGAAGTAGAAAACAAACAAAACGAACCCATAATCCAAAAGGATGCATACAAAACAGAGAGAGCGAGCGAGAGAGAAAGAAGAATTTAAGCAGCTTGGTTTCGTCATCTGAACGCAACACCGATTGCAATCCCTAAGCTCGAATGTTGGTTACGAATTTTCTTTATTCTAAACACACAAAGCAAATGTTATGTGCACAGATTCTAGTTTGATATAAGCTAAAAATAGTTATTGTTTTAATGATCACCTTTTACAGAACACCTTACAAATTCTTATATAACTGCTGCATGGCAAATTCAAAGTTGCAAAGCGAGCATAAATTTGTTCTACAACAAGATTAGCACTGTTAAAAAAAATAGATAAAATCAGATCAGTTTTGATTTTCTAATATTTTTATCTACATATTATATTATTGGTTGGAAGCTTTTGAGAGTTTAAATAGTTTACCTTGATTGATGTAAGAATACAAAAAAAAAAAAAAAAAAAAAGCAAAGTGTGGATAAATATTTTATTTGTTTACGAATTGCATTAGACAACTTGTTAAAGAACTTATGATTTTTAATCAGTGTAGAGTTGAAAAGACATCCCAGAACCCACTAGGCTACTTCCCCCCACCCATTACACCATCCTTCAAGCGCTTGTCACTCCCATGATGACTGACAAGTTTATCCTTTCTGGCAGTTGCATCTTTCCATTATAGTCCAGCCTGTGGCAGGGCTAGTGGAGCAGCGTTAAAGAACCTAAGCAACTGTTGGGCCAGAGTGGCAAGGCCAACATGCCACTTGCTGGGCTATCTATGCCGCTTGTCAGCTGCACACACACACACACACACACACACACAGACCAAATGGGTCAATGACCTACGCGAGGTAAGTCAGAGTTTGAGGAGAGTCCACCCCAAAGAGCTATGAAGTTTTGTGCCGTGTAACGCGCATTGTAGCTGCTGATGAATGCTTCATAGTCGTCATAGTCGTCATAGTCATCTTCATAGTCATCCTCCTCTCCATCTCCGTCTCCATTTATTTTTGCCTATTCATTTGTCCTGCCACACCCGCACCTCTTGGTCCCTTACCTATCACAACTTCAACTTTTGATAACCATCTGAATTTGCATTATTTTCTTTCGCTCTTCATTTCTACTATGCTATGCCTGATGATTCTGATGCTTCTGCTTCTGCTTCTGCTGCTGTTTACTGTCATTCTGATTTTAATCTTTAGCTGTAATGCCCCTTCGCTCTCTCTCTCTCTCCCTTTCTCTCTATGCGCTTCTGCCTTGATTTTTTCTTTTCTTTCTTGTTACTGCATTGCTTTGTTATACACTAACACAGCGAAAAGTTGTATAATTCTCTAATACAATGGGTAATGCATTAAGTATACGAATTTTTCATTCATTCCATCTCATTCTTATATCTTGGGAATCTTTTCTTTATCTATTTTCTACAGCGGCTAAAGAAGAGTACCAAAACATCTCTTATAAAAAATCTTCTTTTCGAACTTACTTTCGACTTAAACAAATCAACTTTGGCTTAGTTTATGGTATAATTTTATATATTGCAGAACATTCAACAAAAATTGTAGTTATATTTGATTACTCTTTTGAAGGGTATAAAAAAGTCGTTATGCTCAAAATATATGTGTTTTTTCTTCTTATTTTTTCCCTGCTGTTGTTGTTGTTGCTGTGTCTTGTACCTGCTGCTGCTGCTGCAGCATGCCCCAAACAAATGAACAGGTTCCATTTCTTTAGGTTGCCACTTCATTTTTTGTTGCTGTTGCAGTTGTTGTTGTTGTTTCCCTTCGTTTTTTTCCCCTTGGTCAACTCGGTCCACTTGACGTTTCATTCGCATTTCATTTGCCGTCGCCGGTAGAGTTAAGTCTGAAAAAGTATCCTAATTGGTATTAAAATCGTTGTTATTTTTTTTTATCTCTCCAACCTTTTGTTGTTGTTGTTCTGTCTCGACTTGGAAGGAATTCTGTTGTTGTTGTTTTTGTATTCTGATACTTTAAAAGCCAAATCCAAATGCATTTACTGCTTTATCCTTAGCCGTATTCAAATTGCATTCATCGCCTCAGAAACCCTAACCAAACCAAACCAAACCAAACACAACAATCTCCAGATCCGTTGCGCATTTCTTAGATTTAATCTCTCATCTTCTTCAATTGATTAAAATCGGAGCAATATTCGCTTCGTTTTTGTTTTGTTTGTAAGAGATTTAAGTGCACGATTGTGTTCCTGGAATACTCGAAAGATTTCAAACAGAAAGTACTGCTTGCCATAAAAGGTAATAATCGATGGGATTACACTTTAAGTACTTAAAACTGGAAATGTGGCAAAAAGCACGTAATAAACTCATTTATACTTCAGTAATATTACAACAAATAAGTCCTTTTGAAGGGCTAGCGAATGAACTTAAATATTCGCCAAAGGAGTTTGTCTAACAGCTACAAAAATTAATTCCTTAACTGTTTAAATGGCTTTAGTTTATTATCTTAAATTTGTTTAGTGCTTTAAATCAGAAGTTCTATAATTTTCCATCAATGTTAATGTTTATCAGCACTTGCATATATTTTGTATAGTGTAGGTCAGTTAAATTGTAAGTTATGTTAACTTTTCTAGCATTTGATAAGTCCGAAATTCTATGTTTGCCAATAACAGTATCGTACTCTTAAAATCAATGTGGAACGCATTTGTCCTAATTCTTAAAAAGTTAAACTTAATTCTTACTTCAAATCTGTTAATCTAACAGTAATAGTATTATACGAAATAGTTCATTTTTTGCATTTTCTTTAGCAATTCTTTTTCAACAATAATCCTCTTTTACATTTGTAAGCTTACCTTTTTACTTTTACTTCAAAACTTAACACACATTGACCGTTAGCATTAACAGACGCATAAGTTCCACATAAAGAGCAGCTGAGAGCCTTACAGAGTTTTAACATAAGAGAGAGAGAGAGGGAGAGCGAGAGATGTTAAAAAGAGGAGAGTTTAGTTGAGTTCGTGCTGTGGAACGCATTAAAATAACTATGTCATGCTGTTAATGCCAAGACATATTGCCAAGTGCCACAAAGTACTTTCATGTAAATACATATTAATCAACTTGTATGAAACTATTTTAATGTATGCAGCTAATAATTTCATATTTTTAGTTTATGATTATTGATAATTATCACAATTATGATGATGATAGTTACTAATGATGCACATTGATTTCAAAACTTAGAGTTAGAGTAGCGTAGCAGCTTTAGTAACTTCATCCTTTGGCAGCTAACAAAGTTCTTAAGCACTTAACATTATGCATGTCTTAAGCAGACGCAATCAATCGCTCTCACTCTATGGTTTTTATGTTACGCTCAGTGCGCTCAGTGGTGGCGCTCTCTTACAATCCACAACTTGTTTACATTTGCTGTTGGTTAACATTCGAGTGTTTAGGTCTGGTCTCAATGCACACTTAGTGTTGCCGAGTGTTCCAAGCGTAGTGGTTGTCGTAGCGGCTGGCGTTGCGTTCAAACGTTTAAACGAAGAAAAATAAAAATAAAAAACCGATTCGCGTCCGTTCGTGCGTACGTTCTTCGTCGTTGTCGTAGTCGTTATCGTCGCTATATCGTTAATTATATACGGCTTGAACAGAGATTCTAAACGGCAACCAGTTGACGGTCAGCTTTGTCGATCCTTGCGTTCGCGTGCAAAACAATTTAAAGCCGGGAATCTAATTTTATGACAACAACAAAAACAACGAAAGCAGCAGCATTTGAAGCTGCTGCGCGTGTCCTTTTTATGGGCCAGCTTTTTTTCCGGCTCTTTAAATATTGAATGCAGCTAATGGACGCTGCAGCTGTGCTGCCAACAAAAAGTAAAAAGATCAAGGTGTTTGTGAACTGTGTGTTTGTGTGTGTGTGTCGTTGTCGTTGTGTGTAAACGTGCGTAAAATATTAAGTTAATGTTAGAGAACAACAAACGTGATACTGACAAGGATTACAACAAGGATTAAATAACAAAGTAATTTGCATATTTCTATAATATAAATAATTTATAATTATGTACAATGTCCCTTTACATTAATTTATGCTAACCCCAAACGTCACTACCGCCTCACCAGCTAGCCACCCACCTGAATACACCCCCTTTGGATTAGGCGGATGTCCGTCCGTGTCCATGTTTCAAGTCAATGAAATTTATAATTGTGCACGCGTGTCGCAACAACAACAGAGTATACTCCCAAACCCACACCTAAGAGGGTGGAGATGTGTGTATATGAAAGGGGGGAGTGGGAGTTTCCAGCGTGCTGTGCCAGTAACGCCCCCTCAGCATGTCCTGGCTGCATGTTTCCTGCATATTTGTCATGCGTACACCATAATACCCGAGTACATTTGCTGCCGTTTCCCATTCTATTTGGTTTGCTTTGAAGTACTTTACTCCCTACCCCCACCAGAAAAACAAACCCCAAAACATTGCCCTTGAAGTTCATTCAATGATTATTAAAGGTACTTAACCCTTTTGTTCCATTAGTTAAACAAGTTGCGCTATAAGCACGAGGAATTTTCAGATAGAGAACAAATTAAATGTGTTCCCCATTTAAAGGTGTGGGAAGAAGTGAAACGTTTTTCACGGTTGTTGCCTGAATATTAGAACATTTACTAATGTGATTGGCTGTCAATTAAGAAATGTTTTTGTTCCTAAACTGTTTTGCTTGAGATTTCTTTTTGAAAAATGTCCTAAGTTAGAGTTAGAACTTATAGATTTGATACGGGCAATACCTTTATATAGCCTGCGTCTTCATAAAGTATTAACATATACAAAATAAGCAAAAATCTAATTAAAAGATTTTTTGTATTTCTTTTCTTAATAAATATATTCAATTAATTCACTTACAATGTCAACCTAGGCATCCAGGCAAGCCTGCTTATTATTTATAGAAATGTTCCATAAGAAAAAGTATTAAATATGTTGTAATATTTGTTTTAATGCCGCATAATATTCAATAGTAGTTTCCATAAATTCTACAAGAAATTAAACCGATTATCCTTCCGATTCATGCCAAAACCGATTTTATCTCTTTCTTACTTTCCACTTATTCAATTAGTCCACAAAAATGGTTTCAAAATCTATCCGGTACAACATAATTTTAAAACAAAAGAGCTCTTAAGCTTCCATTATCTTTCCCACTCTCTCTTGCCCTCTTTCACCTTAACTCACATCTTAATTTCAATTGAACTCAGTTGTTTTTTTTGGTTTTTTTGTCGCCTGATTCCAAAATCCTCACACCACCATGTGCCACGCTTTGCTTCTTAGCCAACAAACGTTTTACCACTTGAAGTTGGCAAGCTCTATGACCTCCCCCAACCCCCCTCAACTTCTCTTTCCATGTGCTTGTGGTCAGTTTTGCCGCGTGCCACGTTTTTGTATCGCACGTAAAATGGACATCAGCAGAACGAGTGGGGAGGCGCACACACACACGCACCCAAGCGTGTATTCGCATTAAAGGGGAGCCCAGAGCCAGGAACAAAAGCACAAACCGCAACGATAGGTGGTTTGTTGGTGCGGAGGGGGAATTGGCCAGCTCGTTGCCAAAATAAAATCAAAAAAAAAAAAAACTCCTCCGTTGACCTCGTGTCGCCTGCAGCGTTAATTTATAATTTACTGTGCTCACTGAAACCGTCAAAAACCAACGGCCCAACCACCTGAAACTAACCACCCAACCACCCACTTGTGGGACTTTCTCTCTCTCTCTCTCTCCCCTCACACAATCTTTCTTTTCTTTCTCTTTTATTATAATTATTGCTGTGCGTTTTTCGCTACGCGCTTTTTACTGCGTCTGAGTTTTTTTCTTCCTTTTTTGACTTTTTTTTTAACCATTTGCCGGCGGCGGCGTCGCTTTGTCCGTTGTCCTTGTTGTTGTTGCTATTGTTGCGGTGTCCCTTCATTAAATGTAGCTTGCCGGTTCGAGGGGTGGGCGGGGTTTTAGGTGTGGTTGGCGGCTTTCTATTCCGTGTTTTGTGCCACAGCCAGACGAAGCTTGTGAAAATTGCTTTTTTAACTACTCAACTGACATTTGCCTGCTGTTTGTTGTTGCCATTGTTGTTTGTTTGTTGCTGTTTTTAGTGCCTTAATTTTGTTTTCATTTTACATACGTATGTATGTATGTGTGTGTGTGTGTGTTTGTTGTTTTGGTTTTGCCTTTGCGGTTTTTCTGTTCTATTTTCCCTTTCAGCGTTTTATTTTTATTTTTTCGACACAGTTTCTTCTTCTTTTGTATATATCCGTGTAGATTTCCTATTTCCGACGACTGTTGCTTGTTTTGTCCTTTTTTTGTCGTCCGTTTTGTTTGTTGTTTTAATTAATTTGCAAATTTACTTGCCAAGATTAAAGAAACAAAACGGCAGAGCAAGCAAATTAGCTGCTACAAAAAACAAGAAAAAATACTTTCTAAATGGCACATCATATGCATTAATTCAGTTCAAGTATTTGGCTTTGGGATCTTTTTTTTTTAAAATGGTTTTCCTTCCAAAAAGTTCCTAATGCTGCCTGTCAATTAGTTAGCTGGTGTTTTACGATAATTGGAATTTAAAGTTGAGACAAAGAAAAAGACTTTAAAGATTTTTCTAGTATTTATCTCTTGTGAACACATTTCAGTATTTAATTTCATAAATAAATAAATTTATTTAAGATAAGACAAAATTGCATTTATTGCCTACATATTATTTATTCTCGGAATTTTCAATTTAAAATAAATTCAACTGACTTTCCGATTAGCCAAACATAGAAAACAGATTTTGTTAGGCTTGTTTAATCTTTTGAGCCCATAAAATGGGTAAAAAGGAGTATATACTATAAAGTATGTCGATATAGTCATGATTAAAGTTTCGTCAGCAAAAATCTAACATATAAAGTTCACAAATCAGGGTATCTGCTAGTTGAGATGACCTAACTTCAGCTTTTTTGATTGTTTTATAACCTATTGTTGTTTGTTAGCAATAAACGTAATCCATCTTTTTCACTTATGGTGGGTTTGTGTGTGTGTGTGTGTGTTTAAAGTCAGCGCAACCACAAAAATAGGCTAATAAATTCAATTTTCTCATTCAAGCAGCAAACACAACTCAAAACACACACACACACATTCAAATTGATGAAAAGCCGTTAGAAAGATTTGCCTAAAGGCCATTAATCGCTCATTTTTCGCATAAAAGAAGTAGAAAAGCGCCTGCGGCACCCAACCAAAAACAACAGCAATATATAATAACAACAGCTGTGTATTTGTTGTTGCTGTTAGAAAAGTGTTTAACTTTTGTTTTGTTTTTTTGTCGAAGCACCACAAAAACCAAAAAGTAAACTTTATCATTGTTTTGTTGTGCTGACAAATTTGTTGAATGTTAAAAGTCAATGAAGTTGTTTAAAAAAAAAAAAAAAATTGTTTTGCCTAATGAAAACATGACAACAACAACAGAACAAAATAAATACATAAATACAGCATGGGCGCTGGAAATTTCAAATTAAATAAACAAACAAAATAAGTATGCAAGCGAAGCGGCCAGGAATACTCCCAAATGTGCAATTAAAAAATTTTACAGCCATAACTTTTTATTACGAAACATAACTTCAGTCGTCTGTTTTCTCTTTTTTTATGCACAGTGCGCGACGCGTGCTGCTTGTTCTGCTTCCTTTTAGCCATTTTCATTTCACGTTTCATTTGATATTCTGTTTTTGGTCCTTCTGTTTTTCCAATAAATTGACTCGACTTGTGCTACAACCACCCCCCACACCCACAACTGCACCTCAATCTGTTCTTTTTGGATGAAAAAAATAATTTAATTTTTGGCAAGTTAAATTGCATTAAATTCAACCAACTTTATGTTTGTTGTATTCCAATTTTTTTGCTGCGCATTTCTAACATTTATTTCGATTTTTATCGGAATGAACTAGTTATTTCGTAATGCTTGGGAAATGTTTTAGGTTCTTATTGGGAGCACTTACGTGTGGCCATAAATTATACTTTATGCATTTTAGTTGTGTTTTATCTTTTATCTTGCAAGTTGTTAAAATGTTACACAAAAAATATTAATTCTGTGATGTCATAAAAAGATCGTTTAGCTTAATGAACTTTAGTATTTCAGGTAATACTTTATTAGTATTTTTATTTACAAATTATGTTTTTATATTTTAGTATATTTTTTTATGAACCAAATAATTAATGCTAGTCATTCAGATCTTTAATATTGTGTATTTAAGAGAAAAGTATTTTTTCCTATGTTTAAATAAATAAAATATTTTAAGGCCTACTTTAATTCCTTGTCTACAAACTCCCTAACCCTAACTCATATTCGAAACTTCCCAGTTGACTCGTTTAATATGTTTGACAGCAAAGGGTTAAAAGGCCACGCCTGCTGTTTCTTTGTCAGTCAGACAATCATTCAGTTAGTCAATTCGTCATACTTTCGGTTTGGGTTGTGCATCCTCTTGGGGGACCCCTCCCTTATGCAAGAACTTTATGCCCCACACACACACATGTCTCACATTATCCGCTGTGCGCTCATAAAACTTGCTAACAACCAATAATTGTCGCTTCAACTAAATAATGCATAAATAATATAAACACTCTTTCGACAACAACGAAACAACAATTACAACAGCAGGCGGATGGTTTTGTTGGTAATTCTTTGTTAACCCCTTTCCTTTTGTTGCTTTGGGTGCTTTGGGGATCGTGGGCCAGTTGTGGATTTGTCTGTCGACGGGCCCCAAAAGTAAAGTGAGAAAACCGCGACGAAAGAGCGAGAGAGAGAGAGAGAGACAGACTCAAAGCTAGAGCGACAAGCATAAAAAATGCATAAAACGAGGACTAAAAAATAAAGTCATAAAGTAAAAATTGCTGGCAGAATGGAAAACGAGGCGAAAAGGAAAAGGAGTGTGTGTGTGTGAGTGTTGCACAACAAATGACGGAATAAGTCAGGGGCGCCGCGTAGGTGTTGTAATACTCTCTTGCTTTCTCTGTGTGTGGTGCCTTTTTGTTGTGGTAGTTGTTCACAAAGTTGTTGTTGTTGCTGTTGTTGCGGTGCGACTTGTTTGAGGTTTCAATAGGTCATAATTCACGCCTAGTCGCCCCTTTTTATTCTTCTTGTTTTTATACTGCGGCGCCAAAAGGGATTGCGACCGGGATGAGCCCAAGAAGGGGTGAAGTGGGAATAAGGAACGAGGGCGACAAGGGATACTCTAGCTAGGTTGCACAGATGTATGTACTATATATATGTAGTATGTATTAGTATGTATATATGGGTGTAAATATGCACATGACTCTGGCGCCACAGTCAAAAGGCACAGCAAACAGCAAACAGCATGTGTGTGTGTGTGGTTTCATACGATATTATAAATGCAGAAACAATAACGACGCAAAGCAATGTGCACAGTGGTTAAACATTTTGATAGAGAAAAGGAAGAGCAGGCGAACTACTCAAGGGGACGCGAAAATCTTAACATAGAATGGGTTTTTGATTGAACCAAATGGCAGAGTTCTGGAAATGAATTCGTAATACAGAAAACTTCGTTATACGGAAGTTCGACTGTGCTAAAAAGTCAAATAAAAACTTTAAAGTGTGTAAGATACATATAAAAGTTTTGAGTTAGGTTCGCCTTAGAGCTAATAAAAAAGCTGCAAATGAAAAGAATGAAAAGTTCTTTGTTTTTCTACCTTCTTTAGCTTTATTTGTGAAGAACCTAATTCTAACTTAACTAACCTTAACTTCTATCTTTTATTTCCCATTCGCAACAAACCTTGAAACCTTTAAAACGAACTAAGTATTATCAATGAATTTCTGATCTCATTGGTATGATCGCAACCAATCTTGAAGTCTTTTCTTGTTCAATTTCCCGAGAACATTAAACTTTTCGAATGTTTGACCTTAAATTTAAGATATAATTCTAATTTAAAATGTTAATTTAAATATTATAATTTTTGACTAAATTTCAAATTGAATTAATTTTGATTTTATGTCGGCTATTCGCAGTTGACATTAAAAAAAAAGTATGTTCCGTATGGCTTTATTTATTTATGAGCATTATTTTCGGTTCTTTTTAAAGCACCTTTAAAATCGCGAAGCGTCGTTTTTTGCACTTTTGGTTGTAGAATTTTTGAACAAAGCAAAAAACAGCTTCGAAGCAAGAACTTAAAGCAGCCACAAAAGCTGCCTAAAGCAGCTGCCGACAAAGGCAAGCGTAGCACGTGTTGTTGTTGTTGTTGTAAGTGTCGCTTGTTTTGTTATTAGCACCCGCTGCCATTTGTGGCTTAGTATCTTGCACTAAATCTCACCATCTCCCTCTCCCTACATATATGACCATCTATGCACCTCTTCTGTTGTTAGCCAATGTGTGTGTGTGTGTGTTTTAGTGTGTGTTTGTATGCAATGTGCAAATTTGTTTGGCCGTTGTGTTTGTTTTTGCATTAGCTGCGGTCGGTTCTCTGTCTCGTGGCTCTTCCATCCCATTCTGGGGTTTTTTTCTTTCTTTTTTGCCTTCTTTATGGCTGTTAACGATGAAAAATTTGTGCGCTGTGCGTGACCCAACAGCGGCATCTGTGTCCTGCGCCTTACCCCTTGCTGGGCGATATCTCGCCAGCTTCAGTTTTAGTCTGCGTGTTTTGGCGTCACATGTTTCTCTCTGTGCATATATGTCAAATGTAAGACGAAGACACCAAAACGCAATAAAGTATTTTAGCAACGTATAAAGCTTGTAAGAGTATATGTTTGTGCGTTTTCAATTGTTTTGAATACTCAATTTTTCTTTAAATATTAAAGGAACTTACGCATAAATAACATAAATTTCCTAAATATGTTTGAGCATTTTGTCACTTAGTTGAATAATTGATTTTAAAACAGGGTATCTGTTAGCGAAGCCAATTAAGAAGCTTCCTATAGATATTTCAACATTGTTTGTCGCCGTGCTGTGGGTTCAAGTTAATCTCCATTAGAGACACGGCGCACACAGAAGTTCGAGATGGGTTGAGGGGGGACTTGGCTGGCGTCAGCTTTTAGGGTATGAATGCAGAGTGTCTGTCTATCAGTCTGGACAACGAATTAGGAAACTTTCCGTAATGTCCAAAGTGTTGTGTATGTGTGTGTATTTACAGGTATTGTATACTAGTTGTTGCTGTATAGTTGTAATATGCCAACAAACCCAACCGCAAACATAATTCATAGAACATTAACTGCAATGTGGCAGCCAGGCAAGAGGCAAGGCAAGAGGTAGAAGCAGCAAGTTAAAGGTGGTTGTTCTTGTTGTTGTTGTTGTTGTCCATTTACTTGCGAGGGCGATAAATAAAATCGATAAACGCCAGCTCAACTAAATTCTCAATTAAATCAATTTTGCTTCAAGTTAGGCAAACAGTCGAAGTCGAAAATTGTTAAATGGCAAAACAAAGAGAAGAAGTTCTGGTTTGGTAATTAAAAAATTACAAATCAAAGATAAAGTGCGTAAAAATCCAATTAATTTCACACCACAAAGCCAATTAAGTTGACATTCGACAGAGGCAGAGACAGACACAGAGGAACGCCTACTTGCCACAGATCCTGTTTGTCTACACACACACACACACATATATACTTATGTATTTATCTATATATCTACATACTAAAGCATCAATTAATATACAGACACACACACTCTAAAACACCCACAGCACGCACAACTTGGCCTAAAACTTACCTTTTGGCACGTGCGTAGGCTATGAAAACCACAAAACGCATTCACCACTCAAACAAAGAGCGCTCAAGTCTCGGCTTTTATCCACCACAACCCTCTAGCAAACCCATTGCCATTTCCGGCTCCTCACACTGCCTTCCCCCCTCCGCCATCACTTCTTATTGGCTGCAAACAACAAACACAGACGACAGTCAGGGCAATAAAACATGTTTTAAACACCGTTCGTAAGCTACTACTAAATACATACATAACATAGGTAAAATTCTCTAGTGGCACATTAAAAAATAATTTTCCAGCCATTTTGGTAATACATTTTCGAAAAATGCCAAGGATCCCCAGAGAAAAAGGAGGGGAGAGAGCGAGAGTGTAAGATAAAGTACACAGTTAACAATTTTTATATCAATTGCATTTCTGCTTCCTTAACTTTAAATCTTCCAATTTAAAAATTTAATAATATAATTACAATTTCTTGTAGCATTTTAATAATTTAATAAGATATATTTATTTTTTATGCTATAATTGTTTAACGCGTAGGCAGCTCAAATTCAAAGCCGTCGAGGCGTCTAATGTGTAGGAGAGTTGGGTGTGGGTTGGATGTGGGTGAGTTGGGTTCATTACACCTGTGCTTGTCGGCACACCTTTTTTTTTTGTGGCTCGTTACACGGCATTTTTACTCTTGCCACACATTGCCAGAAATTTCGCTACAGCTGAGACAGCTCCTTTTATTTTCTTTTTTGCTTCTCCTCCTTCACAGCACGGCGACCAAAAATAAAAATCCGTTTTCTCTTCAATGTAAACAAAGTGACAGCGATGACAAAAAACGAAGTTGAAAAGGGAAAACAAGCGCGCCAGAGAGAGAGAGCGAAAATGTGATACAAATCAAACATGCAACAGTTTTGGTTTCTTGTTTTTATTATGGCGTTGCAAAGAAGCCGAAAAGAACACAATAACATTTATGCATATAAACAATTTTCAGTTACAATTTGAGTCAAGTTTATAAATATACTGCGAACAAGTGCATCTTTTATGATATTCTACCATAGTTTCAAACACATTTTGTTGAGAAAATGTGATTATTTTTAAATCTTAGTTGACTCCAGGGTATAATAAAGTCAATTACATGCCATTATTATTTTCTTTCATGTATAATATAGTCTGTTCTATCCACATTTAACTAATGCGCCGACTGCATTTGGTATATGGCAACGTTTTCACTATTTCATGTCCTTTGGGAGTACAAAAAACAAAAACGTGCGCTTGAATTTTTGCTTTCAAATAATAAAACACACTAAAATAATAATTGTAATAACCTGTATGTATGCATATTAATTTGTGGTGAGCGAGAAAAAACGAAAAAGAAAAAACTATTAAGCTTGGCATTGTTCTGTTTGGCGTTGCATTTCATTTATGGCAAATATTTTCACACTGAAATTTTATGAAATGCGAATTTATTTGCTTTTCATTTTGCTAAATACACCAACAAACAACAAAAGCAAAATGTGAAAATGCATTTTTCAAAAGTTTTTACCAGTTTTGTGCAATGCATTTTTGTGGTTGATGTTCAGGACATTTTTCGTGTACAAAAATTTAAAACAGTTTAAAAATCATTTAGAAATTCTTGTGAAATTGTTTGTGTATTTTGTGGTTTGGCTTAAAAGTTCAAAAATATTTAACTTTTCATTAAGCAAAATGTGTTTTTGCTAAGCAAAGCAAAGATCCTTGAGTTCGATATAACCATTTTTCCTTTTCGACTTTTTGTGGTTGTGGCTTGATTTGTTGTGGTTTTGAAGTGCAAAGAAAATAGAAATGTTATTCAATTTAATTATTTAACTGACAATCTGCTAAACACTTGCAACAATTATTAAGACAAAACAGAAAACAACGAATATTAATACATAAAGAGAATAATAAGAGCGAACGGGACAGACAGTAAATGCTTCAAGTGGCAGAAACAGAAGTTACGTGAAATTATTAAGTAACAAAAAACAAGCAAGAGCAGAACGGGAAAATTTCCAACAGACTCAAGTGGAAACAAAATAAAGAATAAGTGTTCATTGTTGTTGCTGAATTTTGTAACGCGAAACGAGCAGAAATAGAAGTAAAATTGTATTATTAACAATTGTCGTTGCTGTACAGCGACGTGCAGCTATCCTGGCACTTCATAAATACTAGCAGTAGCAGCTGAAGGACTAGGATGAGAGTAGCAATATGAAACAATGACAGCCAACAACAACAACGACAACAACAACAACGACAACATCATCATCATCATCTTGAATAAAGTGTTGACATCTTTTTACCCATTCATTGTGACGTCCTGAAGTCTGTCTGTCTGTCTGTCTGCCATCCTTGACTAACGCTATGCGTCCTTTTTAATTAATTTCACTTACTGCAGCCTGTCTTTCACCACCCACCACCACCACCCCTCCCCTTTTTTATCCCACATAGCTGCCAATGTGACATGGTCCAGTCTAGCTTGTTACCAAGAATGAGAGTCGACTCGAGTCGAGTTGCTGTGCAAGTCTCCGATTCGCTTTAGCATGTGCAGGATTCTCTGTTCATAAATTTTGGTTGGCGTCACATTGTTGTCACCCCCTTTCGCATGCCTCACCCCACCCATAATTTTGACGCTGTTTACCTTCACAAGAACAGAATTTTGATGCGCCACAGGATAAAGGAATGAAGAGATCATGTGAAGCGAGCTGGAACCCAACAGACATCATTCAACACAAAATCAGCAGGAGAACAAAACACAACAGAACAGAACGGAACAGAAGCAGTAGAAGCGATAGAAGCAGCAAAATCACTTATGCAAATTGGCTTGGCGTGTAGAATTTCCTGATTGTTTCGGGGCTTTGCGGAGGGAGAGGGCGATAGAAAGGGAGAAGGCAAACGAAACAATGATTATACCCAAAAGTCAACTAAATGACTTTAGCTGCCTTTAAAGGTTGGAAAAAGACGATGTTTTAACTTATAAAGTTAGCGAAGTTTGCATTCAAAAGCCTTTGCTTTATTTTTGTTGAACGAAAATCGCGGATGCAATTTAAACAGCCCATAGAAAATTGTATATAAATAATAATTTGTACAGTCGAACTTCCATAAAACGAGCTTCCGTATAACGAATTTTCTATAAAACGAAGTCCAAAATCAGAACCCTGCAAATTGATTCAGTCAAAAACCCATTCTATATAACGAAATTTCTCTATAACGAAGTTTTTCTTGTTCCTTTGAGCTTCGTTATATGGAACTTCGACTGTATATCAAGATTTAAATAGTTCCTTTAAAAAAGTAAAATTAGTAAGAAACAGTGTTAAAAAATATTTAGATCAACTTTTGTTTAGAATACTTAAACCAAATATGATTTAATTAACATTTTCTTTGAGCCTCAAATATAATTTATTAATGAAACTTCATTAGACTTATTATTTGTATACTTTGATCTATTCCTTTAGCATATTTTGTTTTCCCTAACGATTTTTCTTTCAATAGGAAACCTATTTCAAGGCCTATGCCAGATACCATTTTGTCAATAGGCTCATCAACAATTGGCCAGCTTTCAGTCTATCTTAACTGTTTATTGTGCCTCACATACAATATGTACAGTCTGACCTCGCTCAACGCAATCCTCGTTACACGCAACTCCTCGATAATTGCAAAGCCCGAATTCTTAACATTAATTTTCAAAGCGAGGGCGTACTGTATATATATATATATGCATACATCAACATTACTCGCCTTTACCACATGTGTATTTAACATGTGCCTAATCCTTGGTGTAGGCAACAGACACGTTAACCCAAATTAAATACCCATGTAAAAGGCTTCTCGCCCTCCACCCTTACTCCATTTCTGCCAATCCCCCTCTGTTGGCTGTGAGTTATGTGCTGTGTGTGGGTGTTTCTCAACTGTGTGTGTGTGTGTGTGGAAAAAGGGAAACCTGTCTCACAACGCAAAAACTTGTGGCAAGATGGGACAGGCAAAAGACGGACAGCCCAATTGCCTGCATGAAAATTGGATTGTCAGCCAACAGGTTTCGATTATTTGTGGAAATCCCCGTATAAGAAAATAACTCCACATCGACGCATTTCACTTTTGCATGAAACATAAATATTTTCTATTTACGATTCACTCTTATGGAAGGAGGGGGTCATGGGAGTTATGGGAGTCATGGGGGTCTACTGAGGTTTCCTGGTCTCAAGTGTAGCCAATAGCCAGAGCATAAATAAGCAGCTTGTACTCCCTCGACACGAAATATCAGCGAGCCTGCCACACACACACACATTTGCCATTCAGACATCATTCATGCGAATGTTGTGAGTGCTAGATACACACACATACGCACAGGGATATGTATGTGAGAAGGAGGTGCCTGCACGGCAGCTACACTCATTTTTATTATTTATGTTACTCATTCGCCTCGTATCCAGCTTGTTGATTGCTTTGCGTACACGTGTAGTTTTGTGGCCCGTCTTCAAACCCTGCCCCGCCAGTTCCTGCCTCATTCTCTGTACACATATTTGCCAATTCCTTGTCGAGCCCACAGCACATGACTCGAGTGCCTTTTGTTTGACACAACGTGTCTCGCTCTCATTCCCATTCCCATTCGCAATTCGTTCGCCTCGACGCGCTAATATTATGAATGGCAAGTTATGCATTGCTAGCCCAGTTCGCCAGTTGCTCACCTTTGACACACAGCAGACAGGTGCGTCTGTCTGCTAGCGCCCCAAATTGGGCGCTCAAACTCAATCAACGATCTACAAAAAAAAAAAAAAACTCGGAAACCGTTTACCTTGGATAAAGTTATCAAACTTTTTCGATATAGCTTAGCAGTGTTGAAAAATAACAGCTTAATAATCAAAACAAAATTATTTTTATAGGTTTTATATAAGAAAATACTAAGAGATAGGTAAATTCAACAGTTTAACATACATATTGTATTCGAAAAATAATTGTAATCAAAGGGAACTGAGCAAAAAAATGGATTCAAACTGGAAGCATCATTTCTCGAAATGTCTAAACAATATCAATAGCTTTAATTTGAAGTTTCTAAGCTTATTTTACAATAAAAATAATAGTAACAACAATCTAATGAACGCCGTAGAGGATATATGCGCATTCTGTTTGTTGCCCAAGAACAACGAGGTAATAATCAAATGCAAGCATACGTTTTGCTTCAACTGCTTGGAAGAGTATTGCAATGTTGTTCGATGCAATCGCCGTTGTCCAATGTGCCGTGCCAGGTTTTCGTATTTTGAAAAGAAGTTTGGTACGCCCTATGTTGTGGTAGTCGATGAGGACCAACATGAGTTTGAGGATGACGAGATAGTTGCAGAAGAAGAAGAGGAGGAAACTGAAGATAGCGATGAAGATAGTTCTGATGATGTAACGCTATCGCCATCATCTGCAACCGATTTTGAAAACGAAGACGAAGACGAAGACGAGGAGAATTAGTTTGTTGTTTTGTTCAGTTCAGTTTGGTGTTTGTGAATAATAAAGGAAATTTGCCGTTTGCAAACATAAACAAAGAACCGCTCCTGATCTTTTAGGGTGTCAATGTTTTCGATGAATTGTTGGTAAGCTTCTTGCTGAAAGAGAAGGAAGTTCAAGCGGAGTGGGCGAAAAAGTTTGCTGTAGCCAGATTGCTACTTAAATCTTTGTATTTACTTCATATTAAGCAATATTTCACCTTACGCATGTTCGCTGTGAATGACAGAACATTCCCCCCACCTTGAGTCGACGAGAAACTTGTTGTGCTTACCTGCCGCAGTTTATATTTGGTTTTTGTTGTTGAGGGGGGGTATTTCTTTTTTTGTTCACGACAAGAAAATGATTCTGAAGGAAATTGAGGTCAATTTATATTGTCATGTTGAAAGCTTGACAAAAATTGTGCACCCAGCTGCGGGGCTGTGTGTTCGTTTGAGTTCAGTTCACTCCTGCTGTTGCTTCTCTTGTTTTAATATTAAAATAAATATTTCATTTATTTCTTATTCACTTGACCAACAACCTGGACATTACGACTGCTACTGTAATCTATCAGTTATACAGTATTGCTCCCAGGCTGTAGCCGTCGAGGCAGCGAGCAAGAATGCTTCCAGGCATTTTTAATATTTAAATAGTTGTTGCCATCAAAATGATTACTTTAGTCCAGCAGAGGGCCATGCATTCCAAATAAGCTATTTTTACTAAGGGCCATTCAATGCTTGTTTCTTGTTTTTTGCCAAAGGCATTTTTTTTAATATTCCTTGGCATTCTATGTGCGTGTCAAATTATGGTTTCAACTCGTTTTTATGAGTTTGTTGGTTATATTTCAACAAGGGCGAATGTGCTTCGAGGCAAACCAGGAATTTTCTTGATACATATGGAAGGCATATTTTAAACATTAAAACTTAAACCGATTTTTGTTAAGCGAAGCATAATGATTTGAATTGAAATTTTTGTGGCAAATACGCAAATCGGATTGAACGTGATTTCGGACAACCAACATTCACAATGTTCAAAATCTCTTATGAATTGTGTGCAAAAGTAACAAACAGATATAGTAATTTACCATGCATTCTTTGATGCATTCCAAATTGTGTTTGCATCTCGAAATGCAATATGTAGACTATTGTGTGTGCTTTGGGTATCGTTCCCAGGACTTGTTATGCATAAATGAAAACTAATTTGTGAAAATTGTTTGTGTTTTTCTATTTACAGTGGCGCACGGCAATGGCAAAAACCAAATGCAAATCAAATTGAATTGAAAACAACACCAAAACAACCACATGGTAAAATCAAAACGGACAGACAGACGGTTGGCTGGAAAGGGAGAAAGACATGCATGAAAATTCAATACGATGAACACAAAACAACAGCAACAACAACTAAAGCAACAACTACGGCAAACATCAACTGCAACAATTTTGGCGAGCGCATCGAAAAATCAGCTCGACGCAATGAAAAACTTATGAAAAGCGCTAAAAACAGCAGCAACAACGAAACTTTCAGCACTAACGAAAACGCATTTAGATACACGGTTTTTGGTTGGTTTTGGTTTTGGTCTTGGTCTACACTAACCCCGCGCCAACCCACTGGAGCCAATAAATAAGGATTCGCAATCATTGATTGAGTGAACAGCAATAACTTCAACAACTCCTCCTCCAAATCCTCAACAACAACAAAAACAAAAGTCGCAACGCGCAATTGCCACACGATGTGTACAAATAGCAGCAACAACAATAACGGCAACAACGGCAACAAGCATAACAAAAACAATAACAAAAGCAAGGAGCTAATACTGCTATGGATCTCCTTGGCAAGCATTGTCCTGACACTCAATATTCCTGGCAGCCTGGGCGAACAGCACCCGGCGACAGCTGATGAAGGTGAGTGTAAAAAAATATACACATAAAGGGCTGATAGATACTCTATCTCTTGGGCATAAATAAAACATTTGCAGTCATTGACGCAATTGCGTCAAAACCTCAATTGAAAAATAAATAGCGTTACCACAAATCGAAAAATGTTTGGGTAATGGAAAACAACAGCACCAAACCGTAACCAAACAATACAAACAACGAACAACAACAAGAACAATAAAGAAAAGCAATTTAGACATTAACACTTTTTGTTTAGGGGTTGATTGCTACAACTACAACTACAACTAAATAAACATACATACTATTCATACATTCAACGGAAGTTCATTCATGTTCAGCTGGTTGAAGTTGTTTTTTGGCTTCGAAAATTAGCGTTAAAAAATAATCAAAATGGGTGTAACATTTTGACAGTTTTTACTTTGATGTTGTTGATTAAAAGGCTCTAAAAATTGTTTTAGGTTGATAAAAAAAATATGTGTTTGTCGATTATTCAGGGATGACAGTCAATAATATTTTTAGGGGCAAACGTTTAAACATTTGCAGCAAAATAAAGCAACGAGAATGAAGTGTGGACTTGACAAGACCCAAGGATTGGATGTATAAATTTCATATTTCTTTTACATTCATTTCCAGCAACGCTGTAATTTGGTTCAATCAAAAACCCATTCTATATTCTCCCCTTGAGGTTCTTTACACGGAAGCTCGACTTTATAACAGAATATTCATGAATTCTCAATAAATTTCGTTACCCAAATTATACTTAAGAGTATATTTTACGCCTTTTTTCAAGACTGCATTAAACTCTCAACCATTTCTATTCAAATTAAATAGACTTCAACAGTTATTTTACCAAAAAGAACATACAAATATCCCTCGCAAGGTCATGACTCTTTTAGTTTACAAACTTTTTATACCAATTTGATGAAATTCGAGAAAATGTCAATGGGTTCTAAAGGGGTTTTTCTTTTAAATTAGTTTTCGGTTGTTGTGGTTTTCAATTGTTTGTTGTTGTTCTTGCTCTCCTCATTGCTTGATTATCGCACACTATGATTATAGTAGTACAATTTTTGTGTTGACTTTTTGTCCGGCTTGATATGCATTTTGAAATGAAGGCGTAACCTTTCAGGCCAAACATCTGGCGATCGAAATTCAGTCAAACATACGCACAAACACAACGTTAATTACTAGCGACTGTTTGTTGGGAAATGGAAAATGGAAAATGCACTTTTCGGCGTTTGGTAAATGTTGCGCTTGGATAGCAAAAGCGATTTTTTGTTGATGATGATGACTATGACGATGTTGCAACTGCAACGGCAAACAAAATGTGACCCCGACCCGGGTTGTGATTCAGTTTCATTGCGCGGGGTGCTCACCCTCCACCTCTCGAACAAATAATTTCATACAAATCGCCTGTCGAATGCCCATTTTTGCCCTATCTCTCTCTCTCTCTCTCTCTCTCTCTCGTTTCCTATCTCATCTCGAATCGTGCCATGTGTAATTGGATTTATGCTGCTGGTGACAAACTGTGACACTCTCCCCCGGCTTGCTTCTTCCCATCCTCAATTGAGAGCAGTTGTTTTTGTTGTTATCGATGGCATCGCCAGCTGAGCGTCATTATCATTTACATCATCATCAGAGTCAGCGTCATTTTCATCGTCAGCGTCAGCCAAATGTGATTTAAATTCGATTATTCTCAATTATTTTGTAACATGCATTTCATTTCATTTTCATTTTTTACCGAACGACTCCAACTGCGACTCTGACTTTGACTTTGAATCGTTTTCGATACTCATTCACTAAACCAACCCCAACTTTTCGATTTTCCTTTTTGCCCCTTCCTTGTTTCTTTTTTTATTGGTTCACTTGAGTGGATTTCGATGCCTGAGCCGCTCTCTCCTCGGACGAATGCATTTGTTTGATTGAAATTAATTTTGCCTCGCTGGGGATTTAACTTGACTCTCTGCTTTTGTTTCTTTTTCTCGACGTCAAGAGCCAAAACCATATTTGTAGTATTATTTTCAAGTGCTCACAACTTGACTTTGTTTTTTACTCCCCTCCTGGGCCCGCTTTAATAAAGATTAAGTTCTAAAACTTATGAAGTACTTAGATTTGATGTGTGGGAAGTGAGTTTCATATTTCCATAAATAGTACGTTGTTATATGGTTTGAAGTTGTCTTAATCTTAATTGTAAGTGCAACTTCAGTTCGTCGTACTCCAAATTATTCATCTAAAGAGCTCTCCTCCTCCGTCCTCACAGCCCTCAAATCCAATTATATCGAGAGTCAAACAAGCCGCACAAACAGTTTGAAAACGTTTTCAACTACATTAAATACAAAATGCTATTCCTTTTCGTTTTCTGGCCTTTGCTATCTAATCAAATATTCAACCTTTTTTATTGCGCTGAACTGATTTCATGACTGCGATAGGCAAATATCTGCCATTCGCCGACAAATTACTTGTTAACAAGTGCATTTTAATGCGAAAAAAGAAAACAGCAACAACAGTTTTCCTTTTGGCCAATTTGTGGCATGTGTTTAGGCGGCGGCCACTTCAGTTGCGTTTGTGTGTGTGTGTGTGTGAGTAGCCGCAATTGGAATGAATGCGGCCAATAAAAATAAAAACCAGGCCTACAACTTTAGTTTGCCAGAAATTCCACCCCACGCCACTCGTCCCTTTCGAGTGTGTGTGTGTGTGTGTAAATGTTTGGCCAATTGGAATAGAAAAATTGACATGGCTTTTTGTGCTTTGCTCTCTTTGTTTGTGTGTAGCTTGGATTGTGATTGTGGTTTGTTTTTATTTTTTGGCTAAGCTCTGCATTTTCTTTTTTTTTTACGTTTTGAATCGTAATGTAATTTAAACATGCAACAAACCATTTGGCAGGATTTGTAGCTGCTGTAGCTTTGTAGAGCTTAGGGCTGGGGGGGCGAGGAAACAATTATATAGTATATATACCATGTAGTTGGCCGCAATGAAAGCGAAAGCTGTGTAATTTGCTTTAGGGATTAACAACAGTTTGTTATGTGCGTCAAACCATTGAAAATCTCAATTAAAAATATATAAAAAAGCAAGCTATAAAAATAGTTCGAAGTGTTAAAATAATATATTTTATTACAAAATACTTGAAAATACGCATTTAAACATTTTTCTATTTATTTATTTTTGGAGAACTTTATTTGATGCCCAACTAAAAATGATAAATAGCCTGGCAACACCGCCTCTCCCTCTCTCTTGACAACAAGACTGCCAAGGCAATGTAATGAGATAATATTTCAAATGAAATCGAATTTCATGATTTGATTGTAAATTTCCATTTAATTATAGAGCGCTGGCTTCAATTTCAAACCTTAAAAGCACATTTTTAGCTTAATGCGGCCAAAAGTAAATTAAAATAGATAGGGAAAGAAAAAAATAAATAAATATAGCTTTTGTACTGTTCGCAGTGTTTTAAATAAAAATAAAAATGATGAAAAGAAAGAGAAAAAAAATAGTATGATATATATTTAACAGAGCGCACAGCTGTTTTGACACAAAAATAATCCATTAATACAATAAATGTGTAGCGAAAAGTTTTTTTTTTGTCCAGAGCAGAAGACCTCCTCTGTGCATTTGCTTCTGCTCTTTTTGGGCAGCCAACTTTGAAAGACAAATATTTGTGCAACAATTTGTGAAAAATGCTGAAATATATACGAATGTATTTTGTTAGTGGGCGTGGCACGGGGGTTGGGGGCGAGAGGAGACGACCCGCAGCTGAGGAGCATCCAACTCGCTGATGAAATCAAAACCCTTGACGGTGCTAAGCGCAAAGGCAAACACGCAAAGGCAAAAGCATTCTTTACTGCTCATTTTAATCCTTGATTTCTTGTACCAATAGTATATAAAGTATTGGAAAAATCCAACAAAAAATAACAGCCAACAGATAAAATCCATAAAATCCCGACCCTTTTTATGCAGGAGCTAAGCAAACACTCGCACAAATTTGGGAACATGGCTACCAAAGTACTTGAAAAATTACCCACCCGCAACAACATCCTGCCAATGTGTGGATTTGGGAATGGGAATTGAGTGAATGTGAATGTGAATGGATTGGTTTGCGACGCCTTTGACGCTATGAGCTGTGCGGCATGAATGAAAATGCGGGAAAAGCCAGAAAATATATATTTTTCGAAAACAAACACACACACACACCAAGTGGAACACATGCACTCACCGACCAGGGAGCGGTTGAGATGGTATGGTTGGCAGGGCCGTGCTCAACTCAAAAATCAATGGGCTCAATTTTTTAAAGCGCTCGAATTTCATGTTTCGCAAACCATGGCATGATGCCTGCACTCTGTGTGTGTGTGTGTGTGTGTTGCATGTATGTTGATGCGGTCAAGGCAGTTGCCAGGCTTTGACGTTGCCGCTTCATCCGCCTGTTGGCCATATTTGTATATGTATGGCTGCGGCATTTGAATTGAGTTTTTGTTAGAAGGCAGAGTAAGAGGATTGATCATTGGCTTTGAAATCGAAAACAGCAACGGCTGCCTTTTCGATTTCGTAAATTGTAAATTGGCACTCGATGATTTTCGGTTTTCAAAAACTGAATGATGTTCGCTATGGTGCGTGTGTGTGTGTGTGTGCGCACGCTAAACGAGAGTAGTTTGTAAAGTTCTGATTGAAAAAGAAAGTATTATCTGATCAAACATAATTGTTGTTCGGCAACAGTTCTAAGCTAAGTTTAAAGCGATAATCCTTATTCTCAGTCTTGTAAGTAAAACCATATGAATGTTCTTTTTGAAACGGAATAAGCGGTTTCAAGTCTGGCATATATATTTTTCTAAGCACTTATCATGATTCTTGACCCGAATAGCTTAAGGACAAAATCTTAAACTACCCTCAAACATACTGTTTGTGTTTAGATATATTTAGTCAGATGTTGGACTTAAGGATTTTTCACATATGCATCTAACACAAACTACACACACATCCATATGTATGCAGGGATTTTCAACAACATATTTGGCATTCGTTTTTAATGTACTTGACCCGCCTTTCAACTGATACGTAGGAAACTAAGGGCCGCTCAGCCACTTGCCTGCCTGCCTGCCGCAATAAACTGGAAAAGTGAAGTTTGTTCCTTTATTTGGCTCCTGGCGGCATGTGGCAATGACTGTGTGTGTGTGTGTATGTGTTTGTCACTGGCATGCTCCATTTATGCGCTGATATACGGAATTATGCTGAAATCACGTTCAAACACACACAGCGAGACCGCCGAGTTAGACGAAGAAGAAGTAGAAGGATAAGAAAACTCTTGGCTCTTGGCTCTTATCCTAGCAGCAGGAAAATCTCAGCACGCAGCGCCTCCCCGAAGAAAAGTGCTTCCTGCATAAGCGATTTTCGCTCTACTTATGTGTGTGTGTGTGTGTGTGTGTGCGAGTGTGAGTGTGTGCTGCTTCCTTTGATGTTTGTTGCTTCTTGAAGCCCGTTGTTCTTGTTCTTCGGTCTTCGTTTTTCGCCTCGAACTATTTATTTTCACTTGAAATGCTTTTACTACTGCCATATCTCTCCTTTTATCCTCTCACTCTCTCTTTCCATTGCTATGCACACACACAACGCATGAAAAACAAATTGTCTATTTTGCTTACTTTAAGAAATCAATATATGTATATATATAACAATTTCCGCCTCTGGCACACTTTCCTATGCTTAGATAATTTTAATAATAATTCAATTCATGCTCAATTTCATATTTGTGCACGTTCGTATTTGTTTGTGTATTTAATTAGTTTTATTAATAATTAGTTGCATTTGTTTAGCAATTTGGTTTGGAAGATGGGTTTAATTCGATTTAACTCAAACTTAAGCTATTGATTTATTTAATTCTGCTGCATTCAATACTGATTGTGACAAGGGGTCTGTTAACTATGCCAGATATTCACCTTTAGCACAGGTTTATGGCTTTTTTGGCCAGTTTAACGATGACATGTCGCCTTGGGTTTAGGATATGTGGCGTAAATGCGTTTGGTGATTTGGTTAAAATGCCATCGTTGATGCCAATCAATCGGAAGACTATTTTATGGCTTCCTTCACATGGCCCACAATCCCGAATACCTTGACAAATGAAGTAGAAGTAGAACAAGCTAGATTTTGCAGCATATCGATGGTTGGGCGTTTTGCGCAAATCACCTTGCCAAGGATGACAATGACAAGGCCACAAAAAATTAACCCTCAGCGGAGCAGACGATACAGAACAAGCATAAAAGGATATTTGCTGCGTAATGGAGATTTATAAGTCGCATTATCTATTCATCAATCTTGTCAAATCAACAACAACAAAAAATGGAAACCTTACTCAAATTACTCAGAGCTACTTGTCAAACGCACACAAATTTTGACACTCAACATATCCTGTTTCCCTCCTCCACCTCATGTACAATTACGTTGATATAAAACATAAGAAATATATATATGACATATCAACATTCAACATTTAAAGTAACGGCTTCGCAATAAAACAAATAATATATATAATATTTAAATTTTAACTTGTGTGCAGCCAAAAGGCAAATTTAATTTTCATGCATATTAAAAAAAAAAAATAAAAGCGGAGTCGGAAATTTATGACTTCATCAAGTGTTTTTGTTGTCGGCGCATGAACTGAATATTCATAAGAACATATACATACACATAAAAAAAAAAATATATACATATTATGCATATATTTGGAAATTTTCAGAGAAGTGGAACTAACAGCTGACAAAAGTGACTCGAAAAGGCGGCATTTGTTAATTGAGTTAACAACATTTAAAGTCGCTTGACTTAAATATATATCTTTATCATCACTTTTCTCTCTTTGAATTTGCATATTATTTAAGCTGCCTTTTTGTT
This sequence comes from Scaptomyza montana, assembly GCA_018904305.1. Lineage (NCBI taxonomy): Eukaryota > Metazoa > Arthropoda > Insecta > Diptera > Drosophilidae > Scaptomyza > Scaptomyza montana. The sequence continues at coordinate 1,598,486 of JAEIGR010000005.1, read as the reverse complement.
TCTTAGTTTTTGATATATTAAACATTTTATGCTCTAACATTTAGTTTATGTTTATAAGTTGCCATAATCTGTTTTTATAGTTTGTTTATCCAATTTTGTGTAGCCTTTTGACATTTCTCGTTCCAAATTAAATGCAAACAAAGCTAAAGATGCACACGCCATATTTTATGTGTTTTGTCTTGCCCGCCCTTTCCCCTCCCTCTATATTACAGTTTCTATTCCCAAGTGCAGCGTTTTGGAAAAAAAGCGTGCCACCAGACGAAAACAAAGCCAAAACTTGGGGCGGAAGTGGCAGGCAACAAAAAAAAAAAAAAAAACAGAACACAAAAGCAAAAACGAAATGCAACGCGAATGAGAAAAAATAATAATAGGAGAATCAACGAAATAAAAAAAAAACAAATACAGCAACAACAACACAAAAAATGAGAATACGAAAATGGAAAATTGCTGTGCCAGTTTGCCATGTGAAGGGAGGCGGGGAGCCGTCGGGATTTAACGAGAAAAGTGAAATGAAAAACCTGGAACATAAATATGCACATGAATTTAGTTTCAATTCCACATAAATCGCAGGGGCTTAAAAGTGCCATTGAGATGAGAGAGGAAGATCCTAAAAATACGTAAACAAATACCGATGAGAATATCAAAGCTCATGAGTTAATAGGCATAGCGTAATATCTCAGACGACATATCTCCGCCCAGTACATTTTGCGGGATAGAATTTGAACATGAATTTCGAATAAAAATCGCGTTTCAACTTCATAAGTTTTAAGCCCTTTTGATAATCAGTTGAGGTTTGCCGAAGTTATGGCATTGGAAAGTTTCGACCCGTTTCTTTTGAATTTTGAGGATGAATTTGAACATAAATTTCGAGTAAAAATCGCGTTTCCAACTTTAAATGCAGTATTAATCAGATTCCAAATCATGAGTTTCAAGCCATTGCTTTTGATAATCGGTTGAGTTTTGCCGAAGTTATGGCATTGGAAAGTTTCGACCCGTTTCTTGTTGAGTTTTAAGGGCAGAATTTGAACATGAATTTCGAATAAAAATTGCGTTTCCAACTTTAAATGCAGTATTAATCTAGACGCCAAATCATGAGTTTTAAGCCCTTGCGTTTGATAATCGGTTGAGGTTTGCCGAAGTTATGGCATTGGAAAGTTTCGACCCGTTTCTTGTTGAATTTTGAGGGATAGAATTTGAACATGAATTTCGAGTAAAAATCGCGTTTCCAACTTTAAATGCAGTATTAATCTAGATGCCAAATCATGAGTTTTAAGCCCTTGCGTTTGATAATCGGTTGAGGTTTGCCGAAGTTATGGCATTGGAAAGTTTCGATCCGTTTCTTGTTGAGTTTTGAGGTGCAGAATTTGAACATGAATTTCGAGTAAAAATTGCGTTTCCAACTTTAAATGCAGTATTAATCTAGATGCCAAATCATGAGTTTTAAGACCTTGCTTTTGATAATCGGTTGAGTTTTGCCGAAGTTATGGCATTGGAAAGTTTCGACCCGTTCCTTGTTGAGTTTTAAGGGATAGAATTTGAACATGAATTTCGAATAAAAATCGCGTTTCCAACTTTAAATGCAGATATTAATCTAGATGCCAAATCATGAGTTTTAAGCCCTTGCTTTTGATAATCGGTTGAGTTTTGCCGAAGTTATGGCATTGGAAAGTTTCGACCCGTTTCTTGTTGAATTTTGAGGGATAGAATTTGAACATGAATTTCGATTAAAAATCGCGTTTCCAACTTTAAATGCAGGTTTAATCTAGATGCCAAATCATGAGTTTTAAGCCCTTGCTTTTGATAATCGGTTGAGTTTTGCCGAAGTTATGGCATTGGAAAGTTTCGACCCGTTTCTTGTTGAATTTTGAGGGATAGAATTTGAACATGAATTTCGAATAAAAATCGCGTTTCCAACTTTAAATGCAGTATTAATCTAGATGCCAAATCATGAGTTTTAAGCCCTTGCTTTTGATAATCGGTTGAGTTTTGCCGAAGTTATGGCATTGGAAAGTTTCGACCCGTTTCTTGTTGAATTTTGAGGGATAGAATTTGAACATGAATTTCGAATAAAAATCGCGTTTCCAACTTTAAATGCAGTATTAATCTAGATGCCAAATCATGAGTTTTAAGCCTTGCTTTTGATAATCGGTTGAGTTTTGCCGAAGTTATGGCATTGGAAAGTTTCGACCCGTTTCTTGTTGAGTTTTGAGGGATAGAATTTGAACATGAATTTCGAATAAAAATCGCGTTTCCAACTATAAATGCAGGTTTAATCTAGATGCCAAATCATGAGTTTTAAGCCCTTGCTTTTGATAATCTGTTGAGTTTTGCCGAAGTTATGGCATTGGAAAGTTTCGATCCGTTTCTTGTTGAACTTTGAGGGATTGAATTTGAACATAAATTTCGAGTAAAAATCGCGTTTCCAACTTTAAATGCAGGTTTAATCTAGGTTCCAAATCATGAGTTTTAAGCCCTTGCTTTTGATAATCTGTTGAGTTTTGCCGAAGTTATTGCATTGGAAAGTTTCGACCCGTTTCTTGTTGAATTTTGAGGGATAGAATTTGAACATGAATTTCGAATAAAAATTGCGTTTCCAACTTTTAATGCAGTATTAATCTAGATGCCAAATCATGAGTTTCAAGCCATTGCTTTTGATAATCGGTTGAGGTTAGCGGAAGTCATGGCATTGGAAAGTTTCGATCCGTTTCTTGTTGAGTTTTGAGGTGCAGAATTTGAACATGAATTTCGAATAAAAATTGCGTTTCCAACTTTAAATGCAGTATTAATCTAGATGCCAAATCATGAGTTTTAAGCCATTGCTTTTGATAATCGGTTGAGTTTTGCCGAAGTTATGGCATTGGAAAGTTTCGACCCATTTCTTGTTGAATTTTGAGGGATAGAATTTGAACATGAATTTCGAGTAAAAATTGCGTTTCCAACTTTAAATGCAGTATTAATCTAGATGCCAAATCATGAGTTTTAAGCCATTGCTTTTGATAATCGGTTGAGTTTTGCCAAAGTTATGGCATTGGAAAGTTTCGATCCGTTTCTTGTTGAGTTTTGAGGTGCAGAATTTGAACATGAATTTCGAGTAAAAATCGCGTTTCCAACTTTAAATGCAGTATTAATCTAGATTCCAAATCATGAGTTTTAAGCCCTTGCTTTTGATAATCGGTTGAGTTTTGCCAAAGTTATGGCATTGGAAAGTTTCGATCCGTTTCTTGTTGAGTTTTGAGGTGCAGAATTTGAACATGAATTTCGAGTAAAAATTGCGTTTCCACCTTTAAATGCAGTATTAATCTAGAGCCAAATCATGAGTTTATGGCGATTCTTTTGCGTTCAACTTTTCAGTTTAAAATCTTTTAAGCCCTTGCTTTTGATAATCTGTTGAGTTTTGCCGATGTTATTGCATTGGAAAGTTTCGACCCGTTTCTTGTTGAATTTTGAGGGATAGAATTTGAACATGAATTTCGAGTAAAAATTGCGTTTCCAACTTTAAATGCAGTATTAATCTAGATGCCAAATCATGAGTTTCAAGCCATTGCTCTTGATAATCGGTTGAGTTTTGCCGAAGTTATGGCATTGGAAAGTTTCGATCCGTTTCTTGTTGAATTTTGAGGTGCAGAATTTGAACATGAATTTCGAGTAAAAATCGCGTTTCCAACTTTAAATGCAGTATTAATCTAGATGCCAAATCATGAGTTTTAAGCCCTTGCTTTTGATAATCGGTTGAGTTTTGCCGAAGTTATGGCATTGGAAAGTTTCGATCCGTTTCTTGTTGAATTTTGAGGTGCAGAATTTGAACATGAATTTCGAATAAAAATCGCGTTTCCAACTTTAAATGCAGTATTAATCTAGATGCCAAATCATGAGTTTTAAGCCCTTGCTTTTGATAATCAGTTGAATTTTTCCGAAGTTATGGCATTGGAAAGTTTCGAAAAATAGATTTTGTAGAGACAGATAAGGCGTTGCAACAATATGATTGAAGGATTAAAATAATTTTGTTAACCTGTTAAATGTTTAATGCTTTTTGAATTACAAGTTAAATTATATTATTTCCTTTGCATGATCAAAATGTAACTAAAACTGATTAATGATACTTTCAAAATATAACGCAACTTAAACCTAGCAATCCACAGGGAAACAACACACAAACAACAGCTGATTACAAAAATCTATTCTATTTGCGTATTTTTATGTACACATAAAGTCAAATCTGAGGTGTCTTTGTAGCCCAGCAGCAACAGCAACGATTGCATTTTTCATTCATTCCCATTCCCTTCAGCTGTGATGAATTTTTTTTTTTTTTTGCCATACCAATTTAATGCCCCAGTCGAGGCGAGACGAGACGCGTCGAGTTGAGACGCAACGCTTGAGGTTCACCCAGTCATTTTAATTACGTATACAAATATTTTTGTGTGCGCTATATGCTCCCAACGTTATATAGTTAAATAGTATTCCCGCTGACAACTGCTGCTGCCGCTGCCGCTGCTGCTGCTCGCTTTAGTCGTACGCCCATTCATGATGGGCTCCTAAGTGGCCCGATGCGTTTTTTGTAGTTTCGTTGTAGTTGCTGTTTTGTAGCGACATTATTAATGATCTACAAATTCCCCAGACATTTCAGTTTCATTTGAAGTTGACATACAAAACGCATGACAACAAAAGCATTTGTTTGGGCTGTGACGGGGGGGGTTGAAAAACTGTCTAAACACACATACACACGCATACTGTGACAAACTTCCCCATACCAGCGAATTCTCTGTTCTATTGCGATAGTGAAATGAAATGATTTTGAGTAATTTATTTTATAGCAGCGCTGAAGTATTTATTATATTGAAAAGCGCTTGAACAATGCTGTGATTAATTTGACACACACACACACACACACACACGCACCACCCCAGCCCCTTGTTTCCCCTCATGCATTGAGCAAGTGGCACAAACTAATCCCTAACAAAAAAATAAAATTCCTTGCGGCCAAGTCTGCAACCAAAAACCATCTCTCTTCTTCTGCTGCTTCCACTCGGTTTTTGTTTTGTTGTTGTTTTTTTTTTTCGATTCGATAGTCGCAACATATTTGGTTTTATGTTTGATGCCCCCCGTTTTATTTATTCGAATCGGTTTTCGCTTAGAGCTCCCCCAAACAACAACAACAACAACATTTTGCTGCGGCAAAAGTAGCCTTTGAATGCAGTAGGCCCCGGCCCCTTCAACCCTCCATCCTAGCTTGAAGCTATAATTTAGAATCAATCGTTATGGTTTTGGCAGCTTGCAAATTTTTCTTTATTATATCATATTAATTTTATGAGTGTTGTTTTTACCACCGTTTGCCGTTGCCTCCTCCTTCTCACAGCTGTTGTATATGGCATTTAAAAGATATTTTTCATATCAATGAAGCTTTATTTGGCTAGGCCCAAAACGAGCTGGCAGGACAACAGGATACACAAACCACAACAACAACAACAAAAGGAGAAGGAAAAAAATTTACAAAACTTTGCTAAATTTCCTAAAGTCATGCAAACATTTTTTACATATATCGATTTTTTTTTACCGCTTTCGTTATTCTTGTTGTTGTTTTTGTTGGGAGCCAGTTGTTTTTATACTTTGCGTGCCCAGAGCGGGTAAAGGTGTGGAGGGTATGCAGAGGATGGAAGGTACTGTTGGTTGTTGGTTGGTTGATACATATTCAGGACTTGTTACGGCACATTTGTTATGACAGGCTCAAATTGGGTGCCATCAAAATTATATATTATTTTACATAATATCTTCTTTGTGGCTCAAATTGTGCCTGCTTTCGCCTACGTCCGTGCCTGCCATTGACGCGTCTCTCTCTTTCTCTTTCTCTCTGTCTCCTCCTCTCTTTAAAAGCAAATTTGATGCGGCATGAATTTCATGTTAGCCAACAATTAGTTCATAAGCAGCGAAGAGTGCCTAGAATAGACTAGCAGCACCCTCGCATAAGAGTTATATCCATACGTTCAAAACAGATATTTTATTTGGCATACACTTCAAAAGTTTGGGGTTAAGTTAGTTTTTAACTATTCTAGTTGTATAAAAATGGAGCTATAAATTTAAGAATTTAGCTCTTCGAAAAGATTTCGCTTAACAATTATTAAGCGTTCGACATTATAAGTAAATATATAAATTGGTTTTAAGTGCAAGCAGGGCCTTCAAATGAAAAGTTAGATTTATCTCTCTATCTTTCTCAGTTTTAATATCAACTGTAGATTACGAATAATTCTTAGAAAAAGTCCTACTAAGCCTGCTCTGCAAGCACAACAAATTCTTAATGTGTAGCGCCTTTTAAGGCATTGAAGGCTGTGACAAGTTAACAAAGCTTGAGACGGGGGCATAACACGCAGCAATGCGAAGCAGCAACACACAACAGAAACACTTGGACATTTTATTGCAACAATTTGTCAAAAGGTGTCATATAGTAGATATAAATATAAATATACATATAAACTACACTAGAAAGCAAACTTCCATTTGCAAACTGCTTTTTAGCGCTGCCAAACCAACAATGCCTGACTAGACACGACACACTCAGACAGAGACAGAGACATATACAGGCCAAGACATTTCATTTTCATTTTCATTTCCACTTCAACTGTTAGACTAGATGTTAATGGGGTGTCTGGGGCAAGGCTTTTGTGCTTACCTACCTACCTGTCTACCTCAAGATTTTTTCGAGCTACAATAACATAAATTTGTGTCTTATACTTACCGAACTTACTTACAGAACTGCACTAAAGTGAATTAAACTCAACTCAACTGGGCGTCGAGTCGACAACAACAATGAACAACGAAGTGAGAGAAGTTCCATTCGAAGTTTTCCGCATTTATGTGCTGCCATAAACACGTGTAAATCCCGTTCATAATGAAAAAGTCACGATTTCTAGTGTCAATATCGTAAAAAGTAAAACGTAACGAGCAAAATTGTGCCTCCAAATGGGAAAACAACAACTTGTTCGCCATACCAAAACACATAACCCTGCACATTTTGGGCAATAAAATTGAACTAATTGAAGCTCCCACCCAAGTGAGAACTCAATGAACTTCTATGGAGCCCGCCTCGAACAGCGGGCTTAACTTACTTATCTATCTATCTATCCAACTATCTTTCGTTTCTATTTTTTTTTTTTAGGGGTTTTACAGTGTGTTTGATCGAATCACTTTGAGTGATGTCTCTAACCAGGTATCATTCAACATATCCGCGTCCGTATCCGTTGGTAACCGTATCGCCTTTGCGTGTTCTGTTTGCATTTTACAAATGTCAACAATTGAGAATGCACTTTGAGGTTTCTATTAGCGCAAAGGAGATGCCAACTGCAACTCGGACCTCGCATTCAATAATGATAAGCGTGTCGAGCCTTACGCTGCGCTGCATTTGATGGACAGCGTAGCGGATGCGATAAGTGCACAAGAACAGTCAAGAACCTTTAAACATTTAGTTTCAGTGTATGGCTATTTACCTGGGGATGGCAATGGAAAGGGGGTGGGTGGTACACGCAGGTAATCCATCATAAAATTAGTTTTGCTTTGCGAGCTGAGCGCTCACAAAGATTTTTATGCGTTGATAAAACGCAACGAGCTGTTTGTTATAAACAAAAATATACCTGAGTATACACTGAACGACAAATTTCGAGCAAAACTTTGTTAATCATAACAAATATATAACGAGAAAAATTTGCATAAGTGAATTTTATAGCACTTTCATACATAATTCGAACTTTCTCTCAGTGCATACAGAAATTAACATCCACTCTAGTTTAAAATATGAATGATGTGGCACGCACTCCACTCGCCACTTCTTTGCTGCATTAATGTGGCACATATTTAATATTCTTTTCAAAATGCAACCGATCTAATTGAACCCAACCATAACTTACCCTTTGACTCGGTTAATGTGACCTTTTTCTGTTTAATTTTTATTCATTTGATAAGCGCAGCTAATGAAAACGAATCAGGCAAAAGACACACAAACACTTTTATATGCATACAAAAATGTTTCAAATTCAATCAAATGAAATTTCAATAAAATTGCCAAGGGCTTTTTGTCAAACACACATACAAAATACATATATTTTTATGTTCCTACAATATTCTCCATATTTTATAGCTTCCTATAACAAAAAGCCCCAAAATAAAAGAAAAGCAAAATCTCATGGAGTACTTGGCTAATTTTGAGGTTAATTTAGGTTAGATTGTCACTGAAGCGGCATTTGGCCATAAGCATTCGGAATTGTATTATGATGAGCGGAGGGGGGAGACGAGAGTAGAGAGTTCACAGCCAGAGCAAAAATTGAACTTCCGACTTTAACGCTTTGATGTTGTTATCGTCGTTGTTGTTGTTGTTGTTGTGTTAGACCCTAAAAAGTCGACAAATGTGTCTGCAGGAAATATTAAGGCTCAAATCGACGACAACGAGTAAACTTCTTGACATTGTGGCGTATGGGAAGGCGGCAGTGGAGGGGGGGGCATTTGGCCCACAGTCAAATAAACGACAAAAAAAAATAAAAATAAAATACAAAAGAAAAAAAATAAAAATCGTGTAAGAAAACGGTCCGGCGAGTCATAAATGGCCAACAACTTGAAGCGCAAATCGTCATTGGTCACGTGCAGAATGAAAAGGGGAGAGAAGGAGATAGAGAGAGGGAAAGTGTCAGTTGGCAGTGTTGAGCATTTGCTTTTTGCTGTTGTGTTAAAAAAAATAGAAATAAAAGAGCAAAAATCCAAGACACATTTTATGTTGCAATCGTTGCTGGCTGTCAATTTGCAATTGTTGTTGTTGCTTTTGCCATTGTCAAGTGGCGCCTATTGAACACGGCAGGAACTAGAGGGGGCATTGCCAATTTGTCGCCAGCGTTTGGCATTCAAGTTGATTTGTTGCTGTTGAGGTGCTGCTGACATGTGGCTAAAAGACAATATCGATTCTTAGGCTTAGGCTTGAAATAAGGAATTGCTAAAGGCAACAAATAATGAAATATTCCAAAGAATAATAATCAAAAGTAATTTAGTGACATCAAGTCTTTATATAAGAAATAAATATAATTATTAAGTTAGTTTTATTCTGTTCATTCGTTTCTTTAAATTTGATTTATTTAGTGTATTTTGAGAAAAGTATAGAACAAATATCATCAGAATTCTTATAAGTGGATTATTTATATAAAATCAAGAACATATTTATAGCCTGCTGTTAATTCGCACTCAAGTTTCTACACTTAAAAAATTCCAATCACAAGTTCCACTTCCCTAAACATATTACTGATCCACATATTTGATTTCCTTACCCATTAAAAATATACAAAAAATGCATAAACAATTCTATTTGATTTATTTGCTGATCTGTTTGGATCGGTTGTTGTTTGTTTTAACGAGGAGGCGCCAAGTTGTTGTTTGCTTATTTATGAATGCGACGAAAAGCTCTCTCTCCTCTCCCTAGTCTACTTTCCCGACAGCCCCCTTGGGGCGTAAGACAAACAAATGATCTAAATAATTACCTCGTTGTTGTAGTAATCGAAGTTTAAAGCACAACTCGCCACATGCGAACCGATTGTCAAAATATTTTCATTTCAATTTCGAGCTGCAGGCTAAAATAAATAAATAAACTAGCTAAAAAAAAAAGCAGAATGAGTGGAGATGGAAATGACTGAATGACTGATTGACTAAATAATTGCCCTGCACTTAGCCCCCATTGTTTGTTGTGCCGTGCGCGGTGTAAATGAGCTAAACAAATGAATGCCCAAAGATCAAATGGGGATATTGAATATTGGGTAATGGCGTTGTTGTTAGAGCAGTTTAAATTTGGCTATATATATATATATTAAAAATCTTTTGAATGAAAACTTTACAAAAGGAAAAACACATTCCACTTAATATACGACATGTTCTGTCAACCGATTCAAAGAATTTGATGCAATTGCTTGTTCCGAGTTCATAAATTGAGTTTTGTGGATCGATCCAAAGTGTTATAGCAATGTTCCCTCATCATATTGCATACAATATTGTTGCGTGTTATTTCAACATTGAAAGAGAGGAGAAGAACTTTGGTGGCAACATGTTGACGCCCACATTAAGTGGCACAATTATGAGGCGACAAACATTGAGCCAAGCAACTTTATTCCCCCAAAAGACTGTTGCGACTCTACATGTTTCGTTTGCTTAATTATAGAATACATCATGCAGAGAACATTTTTGTTGCATGCACCATTAACAGCAAAGTGTCTGTCAGCAAGAGACCGGAGGGAGGTAGAGCGGGTGGGATCCACAAAATTTGTCAAAATATTGCTGGCTAATAAAAAAAAGAAGAGAAGAGAATAGAATGGGCCTTAAAGCAGATCAAAGTAGATTAGTAGATGAGACACAGCACAACATTGAAATGCACTCAAACGTTGTGACACTCATTCGTTCATTCATTCAATCAATTCATTCGATTCATCAATGCGTCCAATTCGTAGCGTGTGACAATAAATCTTTGCGCCTTTCTGAAACGGATGGGCTTCTCATCTTATTTCCGCTTTCAGTTGTCCGTACGAGAATACCAAAAACACTGAACACAGATGACAAGTTGCCAAATCATTTGAATGGAACATTCGATTTCGATTTCATTTGTGTTTCCAAAGTTTGTTTTAGGAGTATGTAAACATTTGTTAACCCCAATCATTTAGCAATTAGCAATTGCTCTCTATATACTATGTACATATAGACAGATGCAGCCAACTCATTTGGTTGCTCTCAGTGGCATAGAAATTTTATCGCTTTGATCTGTTGACCTCATTCTCTTGCTATATTTTGGGGCAACCGAAGCCTAACAAATTGCATTTGCTGCCCTCAATGAATGAATTAAATCATTCGTTCGATGCCCAAAAATTGCGGTCATATTTTTGGCGCCTTCCTAAACAACAGCAACAAAACAGTTCGCTCGTTGTGATTGCCGCCATTCATTGGGTTAAGTGGGGTTTCTATAGAAATTGTTAGTAGGGTGTAGAGGCCTCTGCGATTTGTTACAGTGATTTGACACATCTTTTTCGTTGCTCATTCATCTATCCGGCTATAACTAATGGACATGCCCATTTCTCATGTTCTGCTATTGTTGCCCCCAATTTGTTAGCACTGCGAAGAGCTTTAAATGAATGTGAAACAGATGGTTAGAAACAGGAACTTATTTCTGTTCCACCAATCAATTCGATGCATAAGAGAATGAGCGTATGTTTTACACTTTTAGGGTCTATTAAAATTAAATTTTACTCCTTTTTAGCTTGAAAATAGTATGATAAATAATCTTTTCTGTTTGTTTTTAATAAGAGCTGTGAAGCAAAAACTTCATAATAACATATAGTCCGTAGAGTAACCACAACAATTTATGCCCCAACAACATTCCATTCCCAGCACGAATATTCATTAGCTAATAATAATACCCACCACTACCACTAACACCCCACCCGCCCCGCCAACGCCAACGCCCTTTGTAAGTAGCTCTTCTATCGCTGAGCAAATTAATTTCATATGCAAAGCATGTAACGTTTGGCGCTTATTACAACAATTAATCGGGCCATGGCAATAAGAGTTGGTTAGCTGCTTCATTGCTTCTCAGTTTAGTTGGGTTAGATGCAAAAGTTAAGTGAAATGAAAATGCATTTATCTAATTAAATTTCAACAGCAATAAAGCCAATGAAAGGAAAAATCCTAATCTATTTTATGGATAAATAAATAAAAGTTGACAAATATATTAAAAAGCTCAAATGCAATGCAAACAAAAGCCGAAAATGCTGTTTACACTACAAAACTGTATGATAAAGACAGAGAGAGTGGGGAGTGGGGGGTGGGGGGGGGGGGTTGAGTTGACATATAGGCACGTACAGCACACGCCCACCGAGCATATATGGAGAATATAATTTGTATAATTACAAATGCTTTGATAATACCAAATATCCAATCAACTTGAAAAACAATAAAACAACAAAAAGAAACAACAACTATAATCAACAATATCGCTACAATTGACCGAAATCGAAATCGAAATCGGTCGAAGCTACACCCAGTTAACATTTTAACAGTCCCCCCCTCCAGTTCACGAAAGAGTAATTGCCCGCCCGCCAGTTGCGGCTCATTCAGCTCCACAGCAGGGCGACACGCACAGCGCGACGCCAACAATGAACGATGAACAAAGAGGGAGACGGAGGAGGAGGAGAACGACGTCGATGATGAAGAAGAAGAAGAAGCCAACGATGTCGACACCACGTCGCGAGCCAGCAGCGTTTTTTGAGTAGCGATGAATTTTTGAGGCGCCACACACTGCCTCACGTAGCAATATGGGAGTTCGTAGTAGATGCATAGAACAAAATTATGATATTCGTCGACGATGACGACTTTATATCTACACTGTACAAAATCAAGTACTAAACTTTAGCAAAATCCAGAAGAGATGAAAAAACCTTAAGGAAGAAATTCAAATTGCAAATCTATAAATAAAAAGTTCTTCTGAAATCTTTAGTTTATACTCCCGTTTCTCATCGAATTTTTCGCTCAGTGTTAAACGCAGTCGGGGCGCGCTTTCGTTGACCCTTTCAGCGCCAGTCTTATCAACAAAAGAAATCATGCTGTCAGTCAATTTATAGCTATAGCTATATAGAGCATGATATACACAACAAAAGCACGCCTCAAAGCAACTTACAACAACAATTAATACAAATACCACAAAGACAACACAACAAAGAAGCCCCACGCACAATGTCAAAGTTCAAATATTTCAATTAAATGCGGCTGCCCCCCGCCCGAAATGAAACATATATTTGACCATTAAACCATATACCAAACGATATTTGTATTGAATTTCATTTAATATTTCGAACTAACATGAAAATTTATTTACTTTTTTGCAGGTCCTTTGTCGGAGGTGCTCACAGCTGTGGGCTCAGAGGTGGCGCTGCCATGTGATCTGATGCCTGGCACAATGATCGCCGATAAGGTGCAACTTGTCATTTGGTATCGTCAGGGCAATGTCAAGCCAATCTATACGTAAGTATCACTTAGCTATAATATCTTTATTTATAGCTGCTCGTGAAGAAGTACTTCAGAAGTGCTTCAAAATTCATGAAATCCTCTTAGCAACATTTTTATCTACCATTAAGCTAAAATTAATAGCGAAATATATATGTAGTTGATTTTCATGATACTAACACAACAACAAGCAGGCAACAGCAAAAAAGCTTATTTTTTACTTCGATTTTTGAGGCAATTATGAAAATTCAAAGATATGGCGACATTAGGTGCGCTCATTATAAATTCTATTAACGTTAGGCATTTATGTTGAATTCGACGATATAAATATTACTTACACACACACACACACACGCATACTTTGTCTATAATAAACACACACAGTACGTGCATCTGCTGGGTGGGATTATTGGGGTTGGGACAAGAAGACTTATAGCAACAAACGCTTTTTAACAAGCAAAGCAATCAGAAATATGTAAAACGCAGTATGCCAAAAATGTTGGCAGGCTGAGTGTATGTCCTAAATACATACATACCAAACACACACACACATACATCTTTATCAACAGGTCAATTTGAATGTTGGTGAACCAGAAAGTCACAAAGAGCAAAGCCAAAGAATGCTTTACCTTGAGCCTTGCAGAGGGTAACTAAGAGAGAGAGTGGGGAAGCTGTTGTTGTTCACTAGACCAGAAATTGAGTATTTTACATACTCTCTATCTTGCAACCTTGGCGAACACACCTAGCTCACACACACACACACACAAACACACACCCACTGTGTGTCAGCCTGAATCGATTATGGGCAAGTCAAAGTGTCAAAGTTAAATGTGCATTCATGTGGTTCGATTGATTTTACAATATAAAAATTCAATGCGGTGACTGCAATTACAGTTTGCCGAGTTTGCCCTCCTCTCCATAAACTTTATGGCTGCCACATAACACCTCTCCACCCACTTGCTTCCCTCCACCGCCGCATCCAAATCTGAAGTGCTACCAAATAAAGCGTTTTATTTTATTTTGCTCTCCATTGCCGCGTTGCCCGCATTTTGTATTTTTATTGTTTTCCATCAATTTTAATTTGCTTTTTTCTACACTTCATAAATTTCGGTTGTTTCTCTCGATAACACCGAGTGAAATTTCCATATGCCAGCAGCGGACGAGAAGTTCGACAAGATTAATTACAAGAACAAGAAAAAAGACAACACAATTGCTGTCAGGTACAACAGCTTCTACTCTGCGTGCTCCCACAAACAATGACTTTAAGCTGCTGACCAAGTTTAGTCCAAAAAAAAAAAAAGTTAGCTTATATGTTTTGTGGGCTGATGTTTGAAGTTCAGTTAACTATTAGAACCTAATTTAATTATCTTTAAATCCATTAACAAATAATCATCCATCATGTGGCACTTATTCTCGTACTCCTTCTTGGCTTTTTTTTCTCTTTCCACACATTGCAGTCACTTTTGGATTTAAAATTTCTTTTTTTTCGGGAGTCTGGGTTGCATTTATACGTTTCGGGGTTTCCCTGTGATAAATCACCAGCAAACATATGGGGGCGAAAAGAGAGTGTAGAAGAAAGAGGAAAAAAGTAGCTAAGTAAGCTAAAAGTAAGCTTTTCTGATATATTCAAGATGTGCGATAATCTTGGGGGAATGCTTTCATATCCGTTGATCATAAATAATGCGACTTGACTAGAGAGGTTAAGTGAGCTCTGGCCAGGTCACCGAATGACCTGTCTATACACAAAATATGACCGATTATGTAAATGCACTCGAAATCTAGAGCTTTTAGGTTTTTTCTTGCCGCAATGAAATATTTAAAGCTTAAAAATCTGAGTATCAAAAATAATTATAGTTATATATTTTATTATAAAGTTCGATTTTTCCTGAAATGTTAATTAGTTTCACTTCTAACCAAAAATACTTATTTAATCCCAAAAAGTTACACAGCTAACAAAAATGCATTAACAACTGATTAATCCATGCACATGCGACGATTTTTACTTTTACTTTCCGACCGCAACAACTACAACAACAACAAAAACCAAATATTTAATTGGACGCATCTGCTTTTTAACGATAAGATTTATATTGTATTTATGTACTATATATATATATATATATATATGTATATGTATATTAATGCCATGGGCTTTTGCCTATTTAAAGCTGCTTAAATGTTGGCAGGCAACGGCAGGGTTCGGGGTTAAGTAAAGTGGAATATAAAAACTTAATTTAAAATGGAATCGGCTTAAAAACTACGCAAACAAACAAACAACAAAAACCAGCGCTAAATTGATCAATTAATTAATTGAAACAAACTATAAAAAATAAAAAGCTCTGGTGCCAGCCATCCAGCCAGCCAACCAGCCAATGAATTAACATAAACAGCGAAATTTATTTTGGTTTCCAGCGCAGGGAGACAAAAACAAAAAGCAGACCAACAAACAACAACAATGACAGGCCCTTTAGGTTAAAATGGGCAGCGCGAAATTTGGAACAAAAGAAATGGAAATAAAAAACACAACAAAACATATTAAAAATTTACAAGCATTATCAAATTAAGTGCCACACACACATATACAGAGGCAAACTAATGTGCATCAGGGAAAAATAAAATTATGTGACACCAAAATAAAAAACTATTTAAATGTAACCATTTAAAATGTTTAAAAAACTAAAAAATGTACAAGAAAATAAAAAGAATCTAAATCGAAAGTTCTGAAATGCACTTTGATATATTTACGAGTTGTTGTTGCTGGCCATAACTTTGGGGCGTTGACACTTAATGCGGCATTTTGTCAAAATGCATAGCGCAAGCCATAAACAAACAAAAAACACGAAAAAAAACCTTTGATAACAATAAAAACTACTTGTATGTTATTTGTGGCTGGAATACGTAAATGAGACATTCTATTTTAACGGCGATTGTTGAGTTTCAATGCGATTTTTATACACCCAATTCAATTTCGAATCTGACTTGCATTTCTCTAGATCCTAGTAGCAGTAGTAGTTGTTGTTTCTCGATCTTAATTGCTGCCAAATAAAATCGATTGAGGTGAATGTCTTCATCATCAATAATCTCTGGGGTGTGTTTGTATGTGTGTGTCGAAGACAAAATGAGATTTAAGATGCATTTGAAACGTGCCTGGGATTTAAAATGTTAAGCTGTCAAATTCAATCAACTAGAAAACTAGATGATTAAATAGTTGAAAGTTAAGTTAAGAAATCTGTTGAAACGCTTTAATTTTCACAAAGTGAAGTCTGTTTAAAGACTAATGGAATTAAATAATATGTAGTTGTGGTTAGACATATTTATCATTAAACAGATATTTTAATAATAATTTAATATTAATGCTGAATGAAAGGCTCTTAAACAAAAAAACCACTCGATGAATTCAATTACAATTTTAAAAGCACTTTGGTGGCATTTACAAAAATATATGTATAAACATTGTAAATAATCGAATTGAATATATGTTCGCGTACTTTACAGCTTTGATGCGAGAGGTCGACCGCTACACCAGGCAATACCCTGGGCCGATGAGAATGTCTTCAATAAGAAGGCACATTTCTACTATGACACAAATCCGCCAGCTTTGCGCATCAAGAATATTCAGACTACAGATGCTGGCCTCTATAAATGTCGCGTTGATTTCCATAAATCACCAACGCGCAATTGGCGCATTAATGTGACAGTCCTTGGTAAGTCGTCGCAAGCAAAATCAACGACCCTTAAGACTCTCTGCTGCTAGCTAGCTGTCTCTTTATTACATTTGCGCCATCCATTTGCCATTTGCCATTTGCAGTGCCACCCACACAGTTGACCATACTGGACCATCATGGTGCGGCGGTAAGGGATCAAACAGCTGGGCCCTATCTCGAGGGGGATAGCATCAATTTGACCTGCCTTTCGAGTGGGGGTGTGCCACCGCCACGCGTATCCTGGTGGCGTGAACATGCTTTAGTCGATGACTCCTATCAGGTGCTGCCCGATGGCTCCGTTCGCAATGCTCTACACCTCAAGAATATACAGCGCAAGGATCTGTTAACGGTAAGTGGCATCGTTTGACACAAACACACACACACACACACACAAACATTTTGTAAGCCTTATTTATGAGCAGCAGAACAATAGAAGCATACCCATATCCATACCATATAACCCATCTACATACAAACACACAATAGCCCAAATGCTGACCATTTATTTCGCTTAGCCACCAGAAAACCAAACCATTAATGCCGGCCACCAGCTACGAATACACAAAGTCTCAGTCCGATTCTCCTCTTTACAATAGCTAATAGAAATCAGAGCGCTTGGGAATTGAATGCAGCCGCGAGGCAACGAATGCGACTGCATTGTGTGGTGGGGAGGAGTTGGGGCGAGTAAATATTGTTCAGTTTGCCAGTTGGCAGTTGATTCTAAGCCGATTTTGCTTTTGCTTCGAGTAATGAACAATATTGTTAGACAGCAGCTAATCCCAAAAATTCTCTCGCTCTCTCTCTGTCCGCCTCTCTCGTACAAATTGTAGCCCATTGTGAATGACGGCCTTTTGTGTTCGCGCTGAGAGAACATTGTGAACTAAAATCGCATTAATATGCTGGTCTAGAAATCACTTGAAAACCTGGCCGCCGCCATGCCACAACTAAAGCCCAAAAATTATTAGTTCACAACAAAGATGGGTTCTTGAATCATCAAATCCAAAGCGCCCATGAGCGGTGGTCGCAGCCATATGACAAATGTGCACTACACTGACGAAAAATGAGGATAAGAAACTAACTAAATAGATGGTAGTAAACTGATTCTGCATAAAAATATAGATAAAAACACAACAAACTAAAATGCATTAGACACAAGCAATAAACAAACATTCGGAAGAAAATAAAAAAACGATGACCTACTGCGACTCCACCTGGCGATGATATATAAAATGCATATATATGTACTATATATTGTGTAACCCAAACTAAATTTATGACCTAATTTTCTAGCCAATCTTAAAAAAGACAAAAAAACCAACCCAGCAACGACACTTTAACAGACTGGCGAGTGAGAGAGCGAGAATGCGCTTGTTTGAATTTTCCTGCCAGGTTATGCAAATATTTTTATTGGACATCGTTACAGTTTTCGTGCCTCAATAAAATGTACGCATTGGAAAACGTATATGGCCAGAAAAGTATCGCATTACCAACAAAAAGTCAAGCAACACAATTTATGATATCATTATGATAGTTCAACAACAACAACAAAAACACTAAAGCAACGAGCCTGTGGCATAGTTGATTAACATTCAGTATGGGGTGGGGTGGGGTGGGGAGGAGCGGTGCTTTGCGTGTTCGACAAGCATTTCAAGCAATTAAAATTAAATGTTCACCTCTCTGTGCTCAGAGTTGACCGTTTGGCGCTTGATTTATCATCCTAGACATTCTCTAGCATTAATCGCCAATATTTTATTGCACATTGTTGTATTAATAGTTGGCGAATTGTCGTATTATTTGCATAAATCAAGCCAAGCATTGTTTTAATTTCTATCCTATTTATATTGCAGATGTACACCTGCCAGGCGACTAATGGCCATGTTGTTCCGGCCCTGACCAAAAAAGTTATACTGGACATGAACCGTAAGTTTCGGATGCGGCGGCAATCATCTTTTTTAATATGCATGTCCCGTTTCGTATTACAAAATTTTATTCAAATTATGCTAAGCTCAACAACAATGCTGCAGCAACAGCAGGAGTTTGTTTGTATTTGTTGGTATTCAGTTTTAGGACCAACCAAATGTCAACAGTTCAAGGTCAGAAACTGAGGTCCAAGCGTGTAGAGAGAGAGATAGTCTTTGGCATGGAAATTAATGTAATTAAAGTTTTTGTAATTGTGGTGTGCTCGAGTCCAATGTTTATGCATTTATGACAACATGACAATGTAAGTGTTAAAGTGTTGTTGTAAGGGGTAGGGCTGTCAAAGGGTGCAGTAGCTCTATGAATATGATAATCGCATTGGGTATCCCACAAGTGCAGGTAGTGCAATATTAATAGGATCCGTAACTTGTTATATGATAGTTTTAAGGTTGGGTTTTTCCATTATGCAAGTAACTTAAATAGCAAAATAGTTAGTTAGAGTAGGCAGCACTGGCAAATAGAAGGAGCTGCCAACTGTCTTACAGTTTTTAACGATACGGCAGCACTATAAATTAAAATGATATTTACGCATATTCGCTTTAAAGAAAATATAAATGAAAATAAAATTCAAAAACATAGAGCTTAAAACACTTGCTATTTAGCTAAAGAAATATGTCAACTGTATATTGGCGTTGCCAGACCAACATTTTTTTCTTAGCAGTAGGGTAGCGCCAAGATTTCGATAGATTTCGATAGCTAACAGTTATTTGCAAACAGCAAGTTTTAGTTATTATCGTTAATAAACGTTTCTTTTCGGTATAGTACCTCCGTTGAGTTTGCTGCTACAAGGCCTGAATCATGCTGTTGTTGCTGGAACACGCACTCATGTGACCTGCACGGCAATCGGAGCTCGTCCACCGCCACACATAATCTGGTCCAAAGCTGGTCAGATACTAAAGGGTTCCTCACAATCGGTAAAGCAACTGCCACGCACTAATTAATCCAACGAAATAACTTTGAAACATTCTTTCAACACAGACTTCCTCTGACGGCAATACAACCATATCGGAGTTAATGCTTATACCTGTACCCGAGGACAATGAACGGCAAGTTGTGTGTTCCATTGCCTTGAGTTCGGGCATAACATCACAACAGTTGCACGAAGGTGATACGACAATCATGACAACCCTGGGCAATGGCAATATGGGTCTCTACCTTAAGGATTCCCGAGTTCTTAATGTGACGCGTAAGTTGATAGAAACTTCTCAATGCGAATTTGTATTAGAATCGCTGCATTTCGTTGCAGATGCACCTATTGTCATACTCAACTTGGGCGCGCCACTCGATCCTAATAATCTACTTAAGGGCTCCGATGTTTATCTGGAGTGTGATGTGCGTGCCAATCCCGCAATCACACGCGTCGAATGGTATCATAATGTAAGTTTAATAGAGACCAAGTAAGGGTCACAAATATAACAAATCCTTCTTTCATCTTTCACAGGACAAACAGCTGCATTCTTCACGTGGCATCATCATCTCCAATCAAACACTGGTGCTACAGGGTATCTCCAAGTCCTCGCATGGCCAATACTTTTGCCGTGCAACCAACTTGCAGGGCAGCGTTTCCAGCAATGAAGTTTATCTTGATGTTAAATGTAAGTGCTTTTGGGAACTGACTTGAAGCACTCGACTTTATGCAAGCACTTATTTTGCTCCTGTTTTACTTGTTTGATTTTTTCAATAGATCCGCCGGTGTGCAAGTCAGAGTCGACTATTATACGCGCCGCACTCAAGCAGACAATCAACATTACCTGCGAGGTGGACGCGAATCCACTCGATAATCTAAATTACAAGTGGCACTTCAACAACTCACTGGAAAATCTTATTGAGTTGCCGCAGTTGGGGCAACTACAGCTGCCTGTGTCCACTCTTGGACTCCAGCAGCAGCAGCAGTTGCCTTCCGGTGTTGGCGGATATTATCAGAGGAACAAACGGAAGCACACACACGGCACGAGCACAAGCGGTAGCAGCAGCAGCAGCAATGGACATTTACTTCATGGTCGCCATGGACGCGTTGCCAGCATTGTGGACATGACGGCCAGTGTCCGATTCGAGGATGACTATCTCGATATCGGAGAGCACGAACAAGAGTTCGATAGCTATACTGATTATGTTGAGCAGCCATACACACAAATGGTCTACTCCAACATAATGCACAAGAATCACGTAGACAACAAGCAGATCCAACGCAAACTGACTCAGCAGCAGCAGCAACAACAGCAGCTGCTTCAAACAAATGCCGAGTCGAGTGTCCATGCAGGTGCGGTGCCAGGCAGCGGACAACAGTTGGCGGAACGTAAGCGAATCGCGGCATTGCATAAACAGCAGCATCATCGCCAAGTGCTTGCCACGCCCTCAACAACATTGCCGCCACCCTTAAACAATGTCTATAGCTATTATGTGGAGAGCTACGAAAGCTTTGGCGCCATTTCCTGCATTGCCAACAGTCCGATGGGCCACAGTCAGCCCTGTTGGTATCACATTCAGCCAGCAGGTGAGTTACTAACTTGTTTTCTTTGTATACCCATGTACCCATATACCCTGTAGATATACTTCTTTGATTTGGGTAGAGGAAATATTTTCAACTAAATGATTTTTTTTAATGAAAATTGAAATTGAAATTCTAGACTTTTCTAGGAATGCAACGAACGGTCATTCGATTTCGACTTTATAGCTCACACCTTGACTTATTACTGACTTTTGCTGCACTGCTGGTCAGTCAATCGTTTGGTCAGTTAGTTGAAAGTTAATAACAACAACAACAAGCGGAAAAAACAAACAAATAAATATTTTAATTAATTTCGCATCGAGCATTTTCAACACTGACGCTGACGTGCAACATGTTTACTCAATTCCGGCGGCTGCTGATGCTGTTGCGGTTGCGAGTCGCTGGCCACATTGTGAATGTGTGTGCGTGTGTTTGTGTGTGTGTGTGTGAGTGGCCAGTAGATAATTGTTGCACGTAGCGCGGCCGAGTGGCAGCCAACAGTATTTGGTGCGTGAATCACGGCGCGCGTTGTTATTTACATTTTGTCTGTGGGGCGAGAGCAACAGCAATGTGGCAATTTTACGCGTTGCAATTGTTTGTTGCACAAAAGTCCGTCCTCTGCCATTGTCCTTGGCAGCAATAAAAGCCACGTTTACCAGCAGTCAGTTTGTTGTTCTTGTTGTTGCAGCTTCAATCTGTGTCGCCAATAATCTGATAATCAAATGCAATAAATTGCAAGTCGCATCATTTATTTACCTATCGCCAATGGCGAATGTGTTGCCGTTAAAAATTTAAAATACACAAACGGCCATGGCCTGAAATGCCACCAGGATAATGGCAGCGGTAAATAACAGCAGCAAAATGGGTTTGGGGGCAATGAAACTTAATGTTTCATTTCATTCACTAAAAGGTCAAACAAACTTGTAACAATTTTGATAAAGAGAAAACAATATGTTATCATAAGGAGGTTAATTAAATGGGGACGAGTGAAACTCTTAAATCCACACAAACTTTAATTATCTCATCTATATTAAAATGATTTCCATTTCCTTATAACCAGACCTGCCCGAACCGGTTAAGAATTGCACAGCATACAATGCGACAGCGAACTCATTGCAAATACAATGTTTGCCCGGCTATGATGGTGGCATTCCGCAGCATTTTCATGCACAGGTGTACGATGAGCTCACCCGTCAGATACTTTACAATGCCTCGTACAAGTATCCGGAGTTTACGGTGAAACGTCTGCCCAGCGATTCGGCTTTCAATATACGCGTTACGTCCGTCAATGCTCAGGGTCCCAGCAAGGCGGCATATCGAGTGCGTGGACGTACACTCTCTGCACCCCTTTTGCGCACAGGTAAGATTGGATACCCCAATAAGAACAATTACAAACTAGCTGCATGCTTTCTTTACCCTTTTTCCATTTTCCATTTTAACTCATTTGCATATTTTCCTTCTCTGTTTTATGTTTTTCTTTTGCAGCCTCTTCGACGGCCGTGCTGGTGCAATTGACGCCACTGCTGGGTGCCCTAGTTGGCGTCATTGCGACACTCTTTTTGGTGTCCATTTGCGTGGTGATCTTTATTAAGTTTCGCAGCAAACGTAGTCGTCGACATGCACCGGGCGATGCAACCACAACGGAGGCGGACAAAGGCAGCGCTGAGCCGCTGTCCCGCAATATGGGCAGCCATTCAAGTTTGGAGGACAAAAACCCGGATGTTGTGCCCCAGGAGGCCAACAGCGAGGACGAATTCCATCTGGAGGAGAAGGCATTCGACCGACTGAATATGGAATCACAGCGCATATTGTATACACCACCGACACGCATTAATACCGCTTCACCGCCGCCGCCCCCATCGCTATCGCCAACATTTGGCAAACAGGTGAGTCGAAGAGGAACAAAAAAAGAGAACGAGATATATAACCAATAACTGCTTAAAGTGAATTTTTTGTGGGTTCCTGCTATGCAAGCAAAAACCACGCGAGCTGTGGAAAAGTGAAAAATTTTCCTTTTAACAAATATTGTTGCATACTTTTGAGGGACTTCATTTAAGTATTATTTTATAAATATGTTGCCTACTTCAAAGGTCAAATTGTACACATTAAAAGGAGCCAACAACAGCAAAGCAAATTTTCGACATGCATAACGAAAAGTTGTGTAGAAATAACAAAAGATCTAACAAATAATTATAATTATCAACATTTAAAAGTCTGCTCAAATTTCCTCCAAACTTTAATTATCTTATGGTCTTTTTTAGCCGTTAAATAATTTCTTAGGTATAAAATACATAAAAAAAATGTTGAATGCAAGAAGACTCAGTCTAGTAAAGTCTTTTTTTTCATAAGAGTGAAAGTACATACAAAAGAGAGACAAGCTTTTTTTGGTTTCCACGAATTATTGTCAAAGTTCAAAGTAATTTTTTTTTCTGTCTAACTGAATAAGAAGCCATTAAATGAAAATTAAACTTTAGTATATTTTGCATGTCTGACAAAAGCAGACTTCAAAGTTACAGACATTTATATTATGTCTTAACTTAGCCAAATATTCTTGAATCATTACATATTTACTGCTGGCCTGTGAATAAAAGCTTTAAGTTTGATATTTCAGCCACTTCAGTTTGAAAATAAACATTCACACACACACACACACACTGCACTCTACACTCATTTGTATGCGGGCAATATCCACTTACAGTCAGCAAACAGCTCTTGGCTAGTACGAGGGAGCAAGAAATTTCTGGTTTATCACAAAAGTTATCATTACACATTATTGACCCAAATTGATTGAGGGGAGGGGCAGAGGCAAAGGCTGCTTTGTTTTTTGGCAAATGTGATATATATACTTAGATATTGCCGATAACCATTGCATGTTGAACAAGGAGGTAAACGAATACTCACATTGCTTAGCAATTAGTCAGACAAAGATCGTTAATAAATAATGTGGATAAACTTTAGTTTGAAATACTGTTGGCTATGTTATTGATTTCAATAACTTGTCCTTTTGGCCTAGTCATTAAGCTGTTTGACCAATGAGTTTTCGTGTTAAAATAGCTAAATAGAGTGTGAGAATCGTGTTTGTGTTTTACCAAAAACTTTTTTTTTTAACCTAAATGTTACGCTATTTATAGCTTTAATTAAGCAATTTGTTACGAAAATAAAAAAAATAAAAACCCTTTGTGTAGATGATAAGATAATTTTTAAATGTTTACTTACTAGGAGGCTCCCTAATACACTACTTTTTGAACGTCTATAGTGTGTTGATTTCTGCAGCTCGAATAAGTTTTTCACACTTTTCAAACTTGTACTCTTTTCAACTAGGCTTATACTGAATTCTTAGAGTATTTAATAGTCGGTTACCTTGATCAGCAATGTGTTTTATTATCATTGTTGTCGTTTGTTCCTTTTTTTTTTTGTTTTTTGTTGCTTTTGTTATCTGGCAAAGGGTCGGACATGAAATTTTGATGAGCTAAAAATGTTTTCTGGCGTTGGCTTTGGCTTTGGCCATTAAAATTACTTCAGTTTTTGTTAGTTACTTTTGTTTGATTTTTTAGTTTGTGTTGCGGTCAACTCCACCTTCCCTCTCCCTTTCACAGGCTTACAAGTTCATTAGAAGTTAAAGTTCTGGTATTTTGCTGTTGTTGTTGGTTTTTAACACATGAACAAATTTACTATCTGCATTTGAATATAAGGAGTAGAAATAAAAATAAAGTTTGAATTATGTATTTAAGAGCGTTTTTCTCTCTCCTTGCAGTATGGCGAACTATCGCTAACAACCAATCCCGCCTTTAGTTTGTACAATACGCCACAGAGGGCGCCAGCGGCACAGCGTCCAATATATACGGCACCGCCGACATTATTGTCCACACGAACGCCACCCAACATCTATACGAGAATACCAGGACGTGGCAGCAGTGGCGCCACCTATCTGCCTGCCTATGAGACGCGCACCTCGCCCACCTCGCCCTATGGGTCAACAACGACCTGCACAATGCCGCTCCTGAATGGCCAATCAAATGGATCCCTGCAAACAAACAGCAGCCTGGGCGCAGCTGGCTGCAACACTTTGCCGCATCCCGGCAGTTTGGGTCTCGCAGGCGGTGTATCTGCAGCAATGACAAGCTCCGTAACGAGTGGTAATATTACCATTGGAGCGGGCCAAACGCTGCTTACCTCGCCCCGAGCTCAGACCGCCTACAGCTTGGGAGCGGCGGGAGGAGGAGGAGGTGGAGGTGGAACGCAATCACCGCTGCTAAGCGTAGGCAACTCCTTGCTGGGAGTCGTCGGTGGTATTGGTGTCGGTAACTATGAGACGGTGAGCTCCTGAGAGTTAGCCAAAGAGGACATTAAATGTCAGATCGTGTGCATTGGGGGTAGCAGTACGTGTACAACATCAGGCGCTGAGCGCACCACAATCGTGTAAAAACTGACCCATCCCCCCCATCCATAACTGTATTATATACACACAAGCTGTTGCGAACAAAAATTTATAAGACTTCCAAACAAAACAAGCAACAAGAAAGAAAAAATTGAAATGGCAAAGCGATCATAGAATGTTTAGTGTTAAAAATCGACTTAAAACAAAGCATTTATCAGAGAGGTGTGCGTGTGAAGAGAAGGAGATGGAGATGGAGTAACATATTTCGGTGAAACCAGGCAATACTGAATAGTTAAGAGTACCAAGATAAAGCAAAAAACAAAAAAACCTATGCTAAAATAGTACTTCAGTGAAAATAATGAGCTATGCTTGTGAATTCATCAACAAAAACAAAAACGTAGTTTAATAAAAATATCTAAAAACAAAAAAATACATATAATAAACGTATATGTGTATCCATAAAGAATTTAGACGTAGCCCAGAGTTGTAAATATTTAACTAGACTAAGTAAGCATTAGCATTAATTGTAGTCATTTAACTTATGTAGTCTAAACTAAATTAGTTAGTCACATTGAATCTACGAAAAGACTATCCCAATTTCAAAAAACAAAATGAACAAAGATCCTGACTATATTACTGATTTAAATGGCATATATATACATATACATATATATCGATATATAGAGCACAATAATAATGGAAAAACTGACTAGGCGCAAATTATATGTATCAACGAAATTATTTTGTTAAATGTGAAAGAAACTTTATGGAGATGGAGAGCATCTGTTGTCGAAATACCTTATCGAATATATATATGTAAGTACAATATATATATATATATGTATTTATAAATCCAAAATGCCCGCGCCAATGTTCAATGTGTATGTAAAAATAAAAAACCCAAAACATTTTTGCCCGCCCAATATTCAAATTCAACTCTTTAAGATATGAAAACAAAACAAAACAAAAACGAAAAAAAACACTCACAAACTTCAAGTTTTTGGCAGTGTTCAAATGATTACTTTGGAACCATCTTAAAACATATACTAAATTGCAAGTGCTTTCTCAATGGACAAAATCAAATAATAATTGTGACTCGAATTGTAAATTAACATTACAAAATAAATAAACTTATATATAGTATAAAGTATTTTATGGTTAAATAAATATAACTTCCCATATTTTTTTATAGTTAAAATCAATTTTTCTTTAAAAATATGTTCACTCGAAACTTAGTTATACATTTTCGACATTTCTGTCAATTATTTAAGTTTTAAGAAAAAAAAAAAAACGTTCTGTATTTATTTGGCCTTTAATTTGAGATACGATTGAAAAGCGTTTCTAACGTCTACTAAAAATCTTAATATTTAAAAAGCAAGAATGATATAAAATGAATGTGAAATATGTGCAAGAATAAATAAAGAACTAAATCTGAAAATTATAAATAAATTGCGTTTTTCTACGAATGCTTTTGGCATTCTAACTAATCAAAAAAATCATCAAAACGATTTCGATTTGACAGAACTTTGGAATGGCAAAGAAATGGCAGCTTGCCTTATTAAAAAAGGTAAAAATTTCAAACTGTTAAGCTAAATTTAGATTATGAGCACATTCCATTCTGAGAAGTTGTCAAAAGTTGCTTGCTTTGATGGATAGATACTCCAGTTGCTCGTCCTGGCAGTTGCTCACGCAGATTTTCCTTGTCGCATGCTGCTATAGACATTTTTCATAATCTAAAGAGTACACACGCCCCCCCAAGTTGCTGCTAATGACAAAAGCAGCAGGACAAACGCACACAAACAGCCCCTCGACGACCTATACAAGTGACATGACATGTGTTCATGTGTGTGCATATTTGTCCTTTTGGCAGGACACGCAATACATTTTTGGAATTAATTAACGCAACGCAACGCAACAAAACCCCAGACGAACAGCCCAAAACTAAATAGCCACAAACAGACATCAGTGTGTGTTTGGTTTTATTTGCTTGTAAAGTCCTCATATATCCTGCGGCGAAACTTGTCACAGACTAATTTCGTGTCTCAGCTCATAAATTGATATTAATGAGCGAGCATATTTTTTTTCGCGTTTGAATTTGACTTCGGTTCGTTTGACTCTCGACAGTTACAAAGTGGACGAACCCCCAGACGTATGCGTAATTTGAGTCGTCGACCAATGTCCTGCGGTTATTTAACATGACTCGACATTTAAATGCACAACATACACACACACACACACACCAACATATGTGTACAAACAGGGTGGCAGAGGTTGCTATGGGAGCTCGGTAACATTTCGTTTCAAGAAATAAATTGTATGAGATATTTGTGTTTGCATATTTGGTTTATTTTTTATTTTCACCTCAGGGGAATTTGAGGTTTGAGTTGGGGTCAAACATTGATTGTGCAACCCATAAATTATGTAAATTTTGTTATTTTGTCTATATAATTATAGATCCTATAGCTGAGCCCACTCATCGAGTTCAAAAAGTGCTTGAACTGCTTAATGCTTGTGCCTTTTCTTCTCTCTTTTGGGTTCTTCGACTGGTTCGGTTTTGTGTTTCTTACTTTTATGCGATTTCTTCTCTGTTTCAACTTGTTTTTCTTCGACGATTTCCATCGCTTGTGTTTTTTGTTTTTTCCTGTGCGTTTTTTTGGAGATCTCCTCGATTTTTTCCTTTGTTTTATCATCTTTTAGTGAAGCTTGCACTTTTGTTTTCTGGCAATCGATTTTGGGTATCTTCTCTTTCGGTTTTTCGTCCTGCTCTGTTTTATATTTTTTCCTGCTTGATTTTCTAGGGCTATCTTCCTTCGTTGATTCATCATCAGAGTTGTGTTTTCTTTTGTGCGATTTCCTTTCGTTATTTGTTCTTGTATTTTCATCGTTTTTGGGTTTTATTTCAATTTGCGATTTCCTTTTGTTATTAGTTTTTGTATTTTGATCGTTTTCTGGTTTTATTGCAATGGGCGATTTCTTTTTGTTATTAGTTTTTGTATTTTCATGATTTTCCGGTTTTATTTCAATTTGCGATTTCTTTTTGTTATTAGTTTTTGTATTTTCATGGTTTTCCGGCTTTATTTCAATTTGCGATTTCTTTTTGTTATTAGTTTTTGTATTTTGATCGTTTTCTGGTTTTATTTCAATGTGTTTGTCGGAATCCAATTTACGTCTCTTAGACCTACTTTTTCTCCTTTGTTTTATCTTTTTCGGAATTTTGAATTTTTGTGTTCTGGCATTCGATCTCAGATTTGTTAGGTTCCGTATTTTCAGATTTGGTCTTTATTTCGTTCTCATTCTGATTGCTTGTAGTTGCAGCATCTATCTGCTGATCGGGTATACTGGTAGCTTCCTTTTTAATAACCATATTTACAGGCGAACCTAGTAGAAGTTCGCACTCATAAATCAACTTGTGTACCGCACGCAGTGTTGGCTCGCTCGCTCTCACATGTGTACAGAAGCTGCAGTCAAGAAAATAGTTTAATGAAATTCAATTCAATTCAAATGTTATGTCTTAACTTACCGTCTGGCAATTTCAATCTCTTTTCTGGCTCTCTTATGCAACTTAACTGGCTTCATTTCCATATTGCATTCGCTATTTGTCTTTAATGCTACGGCCAAATTGTAAAGTAGCTTATGATCCTGGGGCGCCACATGACGCGCTTTCATTAGCACATCTTTGGCCTCCTTATATTGTCCGGACTCGTAGAACGATCGTGCCAAATATTGCATTACTTTCACGTTATTAACGGACATTATGTTCTCCTCCAAGCATTCTTTGTATAATTTAATGGCCTCCTCATAACGCTTCTGCTCCAGCGCTATGTGCGCCAAATTCAATAAGGCATCGGTGCAACGTTTGTCCGAGTTAATAATCTGCTTGAAGGCTGTCTCGCCATCAACTAAGTATCCATTGATACACAGCGCTACGCCAACGCCATTGGCTGCCCACAAATTATGTGGATTTAATTTCAGAGCCTTAAGTCCAAATGAAGAGAATGAATAAGAATGAATAGGGAGATGAGATTGTTGCTTTGTGCTTACCGTAAAATATAGCATCCTTGCATTCTCTTGATGTTTGCGTGACTCATCTTCACGTTTATGTTTAATGTCCTCTTGTGCTCGTAGCAGCAAGGTATTGCCAAGGCCGACAAGTATGTGTGCATCATTTTGATGGGCGGGCTGGCGCCTGATCTCATTGTAATGAGTAAGCGCTTCCAAAATTGATCCCTGTTTACAATACAAGTTGCCAAGGAATGTTCTGCATAAAAAAAAGAATAAGTTAACGGGATGAAAGAGATTTTTGTCAGTCCCTTACTTGGCCGCTTTATTATCCTCGTCTCGCTGGAGTACCGCTTTGAAATACTTTTTAGCGCTTTCAATATGGTTGAGCCTGGAAGACATAACACCCAGCCGAAAATATGAATCGTGGAACTCCGGATATTCGAACATGAGCTCTTTGTAATGATGTTCCGCCTCTTCATCCCGATGCAGCGCCTCTAAAACGCGTGCTCTATTAAATCGTAGTGTGAGCGTATTGCTTTCGACATACTTTTCGGCATAGTGCTCCTTGTTCATAGGTTTGACAGCATTTATAGCTTGCAGCGCTTCTTTTGGTTGGTTGGCATAGAAGTGAATAGCTGCGATATTGTTCTGCCAGGTTAGAGGCAACGCCGCACCTACAATTCCTTGCATAATAGTTTTCGCCTGCTCGTAGGCATCGAGAGCCAGCTGCCAGAGCTTCTTCTGTTCATAGATGCTAGCCAAAGCTAATCCAGGTATGATAATCATTCTGCATGGCGGCATTCTGCACAGCGTTCTTAAACAATACAATCGATTCATTGCTTTTACCACACTGCAAGTGGTATGTGGCAAGCATACGCACTGCTTGCGGCTGCATTGGCCACAGACGTAAAACGAATACCAACGTTTGTTCGACCTTTTGCATATCCTTGCGTTGCACATACATCTGTGCAATGCCCAAATGCGGCGGCACATAATTGCGCTGACAATTCTGTATTGCCAGTCCATAGAAATTGAAGGCATAGTTATAATCTTTCAAGGCATGAAAGCAACGCGCTAGCTGATAAGCATTCTCGGCCTTCAGCAAGGGATCATCCGTGTACTTATAAGCATTGCCTGCTATCAATTTGACTTTCTCGTAGTCACGCTTATAGTAATAATGTCCGGCCAGCCAGGTCAATACCAACGGATGGTGGGGATTCAGTTCATTGGCTGCACCCAACAAGTTCATACCCTCTTCGGTTGAGCCGACTTGCCGTTCACTCAACTTCAACTGTGCCAAGCCAATCAAAGCATTCACGCTGCGACCATTGTGCAGCACAGCCAACGAGAAAGCACGACGTGCTCGATCCAAGTCACCCAGCTGTAAGAAGCACTGAGCAATGCTCACACGTACATCGGCTATCGAGCCATGCGGATGTAGCATCAAAACGCTTTTGAAGTAACCCAAAGTTGCCGTATAATCCTTACGACTGTAGGCCACAATCGCACGGCCCAGCAATGCCGGCACACATTGTGGCACCTGTCGCAAAGCACTGACAAAATATCCTTCAGCATTCACCGGAGATCCAATTAATATATCCGAAAATCCGCGACACAGCAAATGTTGCAGCTCATCGGATTGCAGCCGAAAGTTGTCCATCTGTGCGACAATGTCTCTCAATTTTTGCTCATATTCGCCACGACTCTTGGCCAATTCGGTACATGCCATGCTAACATAATGTCCCGTCAGCAAGTTGTATACCTTCAATAGCTCTTGCTTGTAGCTCGGATAGTTGCCAACGTTTAGGGTGAGGGCATCTTGAAGCACTGCCTCGAAACCCTCAAAGTTTTGCCCATCATAGTATGACCACTAAGCATTAGAATGTTGTTGCAATTTAGGTTAATTGTTAATTTATAAAGGAAAGTTTACTTATTTATGACAAACAAGTCGTTGAAGCCATGTTTGTATTATTGAATTGCACGAAAAATGGAAAAATTTTGCTAATCTAGGCGCTTTTACTTTTTTTTTTTTTTTAAATTAGGAAAAAAAGTGTGCCTATATTTTAATGTAAAACATTTTTCGTTGGGCGAAAACTTATACAAACGTATGCATATACATATGTATAAGCGACGCAGGGCGCAAAAAAATTCTTAACAAATGTGAAGGAAATTTTGCAATTTTTCTTAATAATACTTACTGCGACTTTAATGCGGTCGTTTAAAGTAAAACGTCGGGCAGCCATTCTTAACCGGAGATTGAAAGTTTTAGAAAATTGTTTCACGTTCACAAATATTAATAGAAATAGTTGAAAGTTCCTTTTGCAAGCACAGCCAAATGCGAAGTGAGGAAAAAGTAAAAACGAGCCTCAACGCTTTCGATACTCAAAGTCAAGTTAACAAAAAATAATTTTTTGTCGCAAAGATTTTTTTTACCGATTTTCACGTCCAACTATTTTTCAGTAATCACACTATGTTGCCTTGACCGATAAATCCAGACGAATATTATATTCCGAATGTTGATGCCTCACAAATTTCGAAACACGTTTCACAAAATAACATCATATGAAAACAACACTGTTTTTTTCTTCAATCACTTTTTTGTTCCAAACAGAGTGTTTAATTAGTTGAATAATATTAGGCTGCAAAAATTATTCACAGTCGGTTTAATTTAATTTGTGTGAAATTTTTTCGATAACAAATTTCTGCACAAAACACTAAATAATAAAAAAAAGAAGACATTTATGTTGTCAACAAAAATATATATTAAAGGTTGTGTAATATATTTGCAATTTTATAATTCATCGTTGAAAATAATTAACTTTTTGTGATATTTATTTTCATATTCATTTTAATATTGTGCTTTGGATATTTTAAAGCTGTTTCATTCCAACGTTCCAAGTGTTGTGCAAAGCTTAAGACTATCAATGCATGTACATACAGAAAAATGCATAGCTTTAAAGTTTAAACCATTAAAAATGTTATTAAATAATCGCAAATTATTGTCCAGACAATTTTGTATCCATTTAAGCAACAAACATATAATTATTGTTTTCCAAAGCCATCAAACATTAACAACGTGCGCAAGGTGTTAAGAAATCAATAGCGTTGAAAGCTTACATATTATATCAAATATGTAAGTCTTAACACCCTTTCAATGTCAATAGCAAGTTAAACAAATGCTTGTAAGTCATATATGTAGCTAATGACGTATATTACATGACTGTGCCTTAAATTGCGCTTATGCCTTAACAACAAAAGCAACAACAATAAATTACTATATTTCGGTGTCGCCTTTGAACATTGATATTCGTTTTTGTGTGTTGGCTTAATGTTGCCCTGTCACCCAAAATCGCGTCGCAATGAAAACGAAAACAATAAGCCTAAAGCCCATACACAATTTCCTATGTACAGACGTTAATAATAAGTGTATTTTGGTTCGAATTTCGAAGTACTTGAAAGTGAACATAATGATAATCCATTTGATATGCCAGATGATGAATGCCGAACAACACCAACCAATTCACACAATTCACATCCGCAACAAGAGAACTTGTTCTTGGGTATAAATGGAGCAGATCAACAGTGGAATAGTATCAGTCAACGCACTTCAAGCTTACATAACGTTTCGACCAAGAACGCAACACACAACAAAAATCAACATGAAAGTAAGTTTATTTCAAAGGATATCCGAATACACATACTCTATATTGTTTGCTCTTTATAGTTCCTCATCTGCTTGGCACTCATCGTCGCTGTGGCGCAGGCTCATATTGTGGCTCCTGTTGCCACCTATGCCGCGGCTCCCGCTCTGACCTATGCTGCTGCTCCATCAGTCTACTCGGCTGCCGTTCCGTCCGTCTATTCAGCTGCTGCTATTCCACGTGCCTATACCACATACGCTGCCGCTCCCTCTGTCTACTCTGCCTCGTATGTGGCATCGCCTTCAGTGTACTCCTCGTATGCTGCACCCGCTGTTGCCACTTATGCCGCTGCACCCGCTTTTGTCTCCACGCTTCTCAAGAAGTAAATCGATCAAAAATAACACCACCAATTCATCATAAATATATATACATACATACTAAATGTGTTAATATAAATTGAACTGCAATGAAACTTGACAAAAGATTTTACTTGATTTGAGAGATTACTTTCCGAATGAATATTTAAACGGCTGTCTGAGTAATCTGTGCATAGAAGTGGTTGCAACTTAACTAAATTAAATGCCATAGTTTGCCATGATAAAATAAGGAAATGAGCATTATCAAGCCGCATTAACACTCAGTCTACATTGCAACCTTCTAACTGGCTTCGTTGCATGTTCGGGCATCGGGGTAGACGTTAATGTTATGCAAATGAGTTATGACCGGACTGTTGCAGCTGTGGCACGTGTTTGGCGTGGCACACACATACACACACGTGCCTCCAGTCGTCACATAATCCCAACCATAAACGCTTGACAAACACCCAAACACACGTACTTAATTGTAGAGCAACTAATCATCTAGGTAAACAAGTGCTTATTGATTTTACCACACTTAAATAGTGTTAACAGAACACACAGAAAGCAATTTGGCATAGAGTAAATCGCAGACATGCTTGCAAAGAGCATAACCTGTACAAAATACAGTTAGCTAAACTATGCCACATAGTCTACATAGTAGTTGTACTACTCGTCGTTGCTGTTTCCTTTGATCCACTTCCGGACGCGCAACTCGCAACGATTATGCACAACAGAAAAGTTTTCTCCGCTGTTTTGGGGCATAAAACTTTTACCTAAATCACTTAGACCGAAAAACAAGTGTCGGGCATGTCGAAAAATCACGCCAAAAACACAGACAGCAACTGCGAGTGCAGTGAAAGAGAGAGGAAGAGAGAGAAATGCGTGGCAAAGTTTGGCAGCTTAACTTTGGCAACAGTTGCCAGCAGCGCTTCATCAGCCTACAAATATGATGTTATTTATGCTTACAACTTGTTACTGTTAGCCGAAAACATTAAATATACGAAAAACTATATTTCTGTTTACTAATAGCTATAACTTATTTATGTTATGTATAAAACATTGAATCACCGTTCGAGTATTAGTTCTTAACAATTGACTTTCAATTGGAAAAGACATTTCAATGCTAGCCAATGCATAGGCTGAGATTATCAAGCAGCTTGTTAGAAAGGCAATAACTCCTTTACAACCTTCAATTGGAGTGCAGTAATAATGCAATGGCAATTGCTACGACGAATATCCTTAAGGGACTTGACTAGGTTGTAAGCCTGCTTGTTGCATGCACACAATCCTATGGCAAATGGAATGAAAACAACATGGAAAACAACAAACGTAATGACAATTGAGTGGAAAGGCAACAGCACAGAACTAATCCGATATTCATTTCTCATTCCTCCATTGTTAACGTTGTCGCGCATAAATTGACAACAAGCTTTCAAGTATTTTATTAGAGCTTAGAAGTGTGTGTGTGTGCGTTGAGTTCCGAAAAGCAATTCCGCATAAAGTTCGCCAACTTTTCGATTTAAATATTTGACTTAATTTTCAACATTATTGTTTTTGTGGAATATTTAGAAATCGGAACAGCTTGTTCCTTCTTTAGGCTTAGCTCCTTTTCGGGCCCAATAATTAAGCCCATGGCAGTGAAGTGCATATCAAACACGTTCACTTGAATTCGCCTCTGTCTCAAGTGTGGAGCTTGCCAACCCTTTTCTTCCTCTTAGCCTCTTCAAGCCAAGGAGCGGGAAACAAAGAAACCCTTCTACACGTTCGCCCTTTTTTTTATATACTCTGCAATTGTTGTTGTTTTGATTTGCTTGTTTGTTGTTTGTCTGCTGCCTTGACAATGGACAAGTCCGTCACGGCCACGTTCGAAGCCAGCCACGCCCACTTGCTTACGAGCTAACAGCATCCCTAGTTGCACGTATAAGTATATACCGTGTCTGCCGTACACAAAGCCAAATGACAAATGGTTCTGAAGTGCAGTTGTGCAGAAAGTCAAAAGGTGTTAGTTGAAGGAGCAGTCGGTCGACGCACCTAAGACTTAAGAAACAAATACATATTAAAATATTAAGTGCAGCCATTCAAACATCCGTTTTATGCTCTTGACTATCAACTTTTAATCCTTTGTTAATTTAATGCAAGAAGTTATGCAAGAATGCAGACAAGTTTTTGGTATTATTATCAATTCATTGCAAGTTAAACTTTATCGCCATTTTCTATAAGCTTCAAGCTTAATATTTCATATGCTTTTGTTGACTAATTGCAAGGCGTAAATCTTTTTCCAAATGACAAATGCAACGAATGCAAAATGCTTAATAAATTATTCATTGTACCCTAAATGCTTGCTCAATAATTCAAATGACTTAACTTTCAAAGTTAAAGCTTTGCAGGCAGCAATCACAAAATTTTCTGCCATTTGTTTGTGGCACGTAGTAAGTAGTATTTACGAAGTCCTTAAGGTCCCTTCTTTTTGGCAAATCCTTTCACGAACCCACAGTTAAAAAGTTTTCCATTGGCGGCACCAAATCAAATGTCGATTATCGCCTATTTAGTTGCACTCTTTGTGCAAACTCCATAAAATCCAGGCGCCTGGCACCAAATGTGGCAGTTTCTTTGGCCCTTCTTCCACTTCTTACCCTAACTCTCGCTCTCTCTCTCTCATTCGCTCTTTCTGCGATGGTACTGAGCGTCACATCGACTGTCATTCATTATCGGCGTGTTTGTTTTATGAAGGTCGTTGCCAACACACACACACACACACACAAAAGGAGTCACGACACGCACGCACAGACACCCAACACCCAGAGTTGTTCTTCTCCCTGACATCATTTTCAACAACATTTGCCATTGTTGTTATCTTTTGCTACTCATCGAGCTTCATTCTCGCCACTCCATCCGTTCCATCTGTGTCTTTGCTTTATGACACTTTAGTCTCTCTCTCACCCTCTTTTTGGAGATATCTTTTAAAAATCAAACATTTCTGTTGTCCGGCAGCAAAACAAAACAAAACAAAAAATTTGTCTTTGCTTTACAAAGTGCTAATGGGGCAGCTGCTGTCAGGCGGAAGTGGATGTGGATTTGTATGAGCTGCTCCTCAAGTTCATCATAATTGCGTATGACAACAGTCAAAACGAATCTGAGAACAATAACTTGGCCTTGTTGTGTTGTTGTTGTTCTTGTCGTTTTTGGGGTGTTCGTGGAGCGTACATTAAATAATGGCGCGTTATTGACAGTTTATCAAATTGATTTAACAAAGCGTATTGCTGTTGTTGTTGTTGCATGTTGCTTGTTATTGGTTGCTTGCCACATCTACCTCAGATTCCCTCATACACCCTAACGCGCTCCCTAACTTTGGGTGCGTGTATTTTAAGCATCCTTAAGTGGTCATGATAAATGTTATGGGTCTTTCTCTAGTTCCTTCACAGTCACTTCATAACCAACCCACAAATACCCCCCCCCCCCCCTAACACCCCTCCCTATCAAACTTCTCTGCTTTTGTTCGTCTCTCTCTGTGTCTGTGTGAATTTATGTAATGCGCAAAGTTAAAGCATACTTTTCGGCTGTGTTTGCTTAATGTTTTCTGCACTCAGCTAGGGCGAAATTTAGTTAATTTTAGTTTGTTTGTACGACAAAGTATAACGTTAAATTGTTGTTGTGCCTGCTTGTTTTATTAATTTAAACAAAAGGAAGAAGTTTTACCCCAACTTTTAGGCACTACACAAACAAAGCCCCCAAACGTCATAACACTATTATTTGTGACAAAACTGACAGATAGAGAGAGACTGAGAGATACAATAACGATTATGGTCGGGTCAAGGAGGATGACATAAGAAGTTGTAAATACTTCAAAAGTATAAGAATTACATAAATTCAACAGCACAAACATTTTATGAATAGAAAAAAGATCCTTCTTTGTTGATAACGTAAGACGTTAAAGCCTTTTCACTTCAATTCTTTGCTTTTTATTTTTAGCTAAGGTTGCTTTTAATTTTTGTTATGCCTGGCATTTTCCCACTTCAAATTAAGCCAGTTAAGGTAGCGGAAGTCATGTTGAGCTCTCGAGCTCTCTCCTTTCTCTCTGAACATTGTAAATTTGCATAAAAGACGCTATTTTAGTGGCATGAAAGACCAAGAGCTAAAAATATATCTACTTCACTTGAGCTGTAGTTGTAATAAAATATTTTTTTTCTTTGCGCTACTTTGTTTTCGTTTTTCGGTAGGGGTCCAAAAGTGAATAGAAAAACTAAAACAGCACAAAAAAGCAAATGGCGAAAAAAAAGCCATACACAAAAAAGGGAAACAGCAGCACATGCTGATTTTTGTGTGTATGTGTGTGTGTGTGTGTTTGCTTCGTGCTTGTGTGTGGAATTAAGTTTACGGAAACGGAAATGGCATATTGCCCCGCAGATGATCGCCGGCAGCTGCTGCTTTCTCC
The DNA here is from genome assembly GCA_018904305.1 of Scaptomyza montana. NCBI lineage: Eukaryota > Metazoa > Arthropoda > Insecta > Diptera > Drosophilidae > Scaptomyza > Scaptomyza montana. The sequence goes on along the minus strand of JAEIGR010000005.1, from coordinate 1,560,503 downwards.
CCATCTTTTCTCCACCTTCTCTCACACACTTCATCTCTTTTTCACTACCTTTGTACCTTTTGTTCGGGTTTTCGCCCTTGTATTTTGGCTTATTTATTTTGTTTCACTTTGTTCGCTGCTCTCAGCTGCTTTTGCTGCTGTTGTGACCTTCTCTTCCGTACTAATCCCTAATCCTCAGCTGGTACTTCCACTGCTGCTGCTGCTGCCCAACTCGCTGACCCGACATTGTGTTAGCAGCATGCTCTGCTGTTGCTCCTCCAGTTCCGATTGCTCCAAGTGCTCATCGGTATCGATTCTACCTGAGTTACCAAACAGTTGCCAATAATTGCAGCAATAGATGAAAGCACCTGCAAATTCAATTTCATCGCAGAAGATCTTTAAGAACTCCAGTTAGATTTACTTTAACTTACTTAGACAGCTAAGTAGAAGCCATGTCATAGTCGCAATGGCTACCATAAAAGCGTATTGTTCCTTTTCATTAGCTGCTGCTTTAGCTGTAATAATATTTTTTGGTGATTTTATGTTGGCTTTTGGGTATTTTCCAAACCTTTGATTGCTTCTGTAAGATTGTCATAATCATAAAATGTTTTTGGGGTTGTCATAGTTTCTTTCAGTCCAACTGTTCTTGACGCGTTGAAGTGAGTTGGGTGACTGAAATCATTTTGAAAAACTAAGATCTACTTAACAGCTGGTTCTCTCTTTAATCAGTTATCATTTTACTGAAGACAAAGCTGTTTGCCGTTGGTAGTTCTTGAAAATGACTCACCGATAAATTATCTTAGTTTTTTTTTTTTGTTTATCGCAACAAATAACACATTTAAGAAGAAATAAACTGAACATTAGTTAAAACAACTAAACGCATTCATTATTTTTTTAGTTTTATTTGTTTTTTGGCCATTGAAAGCTTCAATTGTTTTGTGTCTGCTTTTGAAGGCGTTGGCTGTTTATCATTTGCCGCATTGCATGACTTGTGCTCATATATCAATATCGCCATAGTGTTCATAGTGGATATATGTATGTATATACGTGGAGCAATAAAACCCAAACAATAAACATTGACGAAATTATTGCTGGCGTCGAGAGACGAATTTGCAAGTTTTTGTGTGCCTTGCGTGAGAGTTCAAATTTGAGAAGGTGGCGACGGCAAAGGAGTATCAATTGCCAGATGCCACGCCTTTACTAATTACATATACGACAAGTGTAGTGGGTGAAAAGAGAGAGAGAGAGAGAGAGAGAGAGAGAGGATTGCCTTGCAGCTTACAGTTGCTACACTCTAATTGAATTTAACAAATATCTGGTAGGTTGAGTTGAAAAGCAGTAACAGGATTTTATGCTCCATATATGTCAGCATCATGTTTGCAATATCCTGCGGATGTGGTTCGCTTATATGTGTGTGTGTGTGTGTGTGTGTGGAAGAAGAAGCAAACACATTCAACTCAAACTTATAAGGAAATGTTGAGAAAGTCTTGGAGGCATTTTGGGTAGCGGCTTAAAAGCTGTGTGTTTAGCTTTGAATAAAGTATTCAGCAAACTGTATTTAACTTGCATACTGAAGAGCTGCTTAGGCCTCTAAATGAATTAGTTTAGTATGTTATACGCTGTGTAGTTGTAGCTATACAGTCGAAATTCAATATAACGAACTTCCGTATCACGAAGTTTGCTTCCCGAAACCTGCATTTTAGTTCAATCAAAAACCCATTCTATATTAAAAATTTTATCTATAACGAAGGTGAAGGTATATGAGTTGCATTGCATGGAAGTTTGACTGTAGTTAGTTGCTCTCATTTTATATGTTTCACATACTATTAGCTGCTGCATCATAATTATGCTGCTCACTTGAAACCTAAAAGCGAAACCCATCCATCCCTTCAGTCAGAAATCAAAGCAACTTCAATGGGGTTTTGCTTTAGGCGCGTCCCATTCACAAGTCCCTTTTCGGAGTTTTGTGCAGTTGATCTCTTTGCCCCTGCCAACCCCTTTCTCTCTTCGCCTTTGACTTCTTTTCCGTAACGTAATGAAATTAAATATTTAAGCTCTCAATGCCTGAATGGACCATTCCAAACAGAAGCTGGCATGCTTTTTTTGTTTTGTATGTGTGTGTATGTGAAAGCAGAGATAAAAAACAAGTTAAAATGCCAGAATTGGCTGTACTCTAAACTATCCCGTTTACATAAAAGGAAAGGCCTTTTGAGTAAGTTTGAAGATATGTTAGTCGGATAGTAAAAGTTGTTGCTAAAAAGTGAAAGCTAAATAACATATTAGAGAAATAAATTTCATATCAAATTAGTTCTTAGAACTCTTACTTAACAGAAAAAGGACTTTAATTCAAATGCTTTCCTTAACAGTTCCTATGAAAAACAAATTTTGGTTTGAAAACTAAGAAATTCGCTTGAAGTTGTTTCAACCAAACAATGGAAATAGATTTTTTGTTATTAAAAAGCTGTTAACTAGTTTATTCGTCAACTCAGCTTTTGTGTGCAGGGTATACCAAAAAACAGAGAGACAGCGAGAGAGATGGGGATAGAGAGAGAACTTTAGTTTGTGGCCATGTTTCATAACACAATGGGACAGTTGTTGCAGTTGCAGCTGTTGTTACTACTGCAGCACAGTGCCATCTATTGCGTGGAAAAGGGATTAGGATTAGGGCCTGTACTTTTTGGCCAAAACACACACACACACACAGCTTGCAACTGTGGCAGATTTTTGGGTTGTTGCCTCTGTTTGGCCTCAACACTTAACAACGAGCAGCGCAACGCAACGCAACGCGAGAGAGAAAAGGATTTTTGTGGCACACGGACAACTTCGTCATCGGATACAGCTTTTGTCTATCGCTTTTCCACCTGCACGTTTCGCTCACCATCCCTTTCTCTCTCTCTCTCTCTCGCTCTCCCCTCACTGTGACGGCAGCAACAGAAACGTGCTGACGACTCACAAAAGTTGCCTTTTTCCCCCAGAATATTGCTGTCAAAATCAAAATTTATTTGGCAGTGCATTCGATTTTGGCAATTTGGTCGAAAAGCAAAAGCAAAAAAAAAGAGAAAAAGAAACATGAGGAAAAAAACAGCAAGAGAAATCGACTACGGAGACGGAAGTGTCGAGCTCTACGTGATAGGGTTTGGTTAGTTTTTTGAAAAAGCCAAAGCTCCCGCAGCGTATCTTTTTTATCTCGAAATTGAAAATAAAGTGAGCGGTTTGCTGTTCTGCCAATGTGCAACATTTCATGCAAAATTTAACACAACATGGCTTAAAGCTGGAATAAAAAACTTTCATTGGAACCAAGGGCTCTTTAAACTCCTTTAAGCGCTAGGAAATTATAAATAAGTGAGTCCTTGAATATGCCTATTAATTTAATTGTAATTAAATTTTATGATTTCTCTGTCTGCTTTAAACCCCTTTCCAAATTGAGATTTAATAAGAAAAAACGTAGCTAAAAAAATATATGTATTTTTGACCCTCACCCAAAAGCGAAGAAGAAAAACAAAGGCAAATTACAAAAGCGCCAAACTACATAAATATCAGACGCATTCGAGCGGTAATGCAACAATTTTTAATTACCATTTAGGCGCTTCAACGAGCACAACAACAAGACAGCACCAGCAGAAAGAAAGAGCATGATGACCAAAGAGGGAGAAGAGGGAGAAAGAATGAAACAAAAAATTATACTGAAAATCAGTCAAATCGCTCGAAGCGAATTACAGGCCCATTTGGCTTGAATTTGCTGTTGTATTTTTTAGGCATTAAAAAATTAAAAAAAAATAACGCACAGAAAAAAAAAAACAAAGAGAAAATGGTAAAATGGGGGAAAAAAACAAGCAACACTGGGGAAATTAAGTCAATGTCCTGCGGGTTCAGTTGCGTTTGGATAAATGTAATTAACCTTCAGGATAAGCATTGAGTTGGGCCTTTGATAATGAACGGCAAACGGCGAGTGTGAAACTGAAGCACAGATGGATACAAAAACCAGATAGAGAGTGAACAAAACCGAAAACAACTTCAAACAGTTGGCACATTTTCACGGAAATTGCGAGTGAAAAAGAATTGTTATAATAAATGAAAACTAACAGATGTTAAATGTATATTCAACCTGTTAAAATCAGAAAGTATCTTTTAAATATCGTTTAATAAACCACATTTATCATGATTTAATATAATTTCTAGTTGGATAAGTTTAAGCAACTAAATGCTTTCAACCAAACATTGTGTTTGATGAATTTACCAATCTGCCAAGTACTGAATTCGAAGGGCGGTTCTATCCTCTCTCTCGCTCTTTCTCTTGTGTTCGTTCTGGCTTTTGGATGTTCATCACCGTAAATAGGACCAAACCACATCATTAGGGCAGTCGCCTTGCGAATTAATTACAATGACAATGAGGCGAAGGTGTAAAACTCTCTAGAGAGAGAGAGAGAGAAGACACAGGGTACATAATATTGGCAACCAAACATTGAAGCGATGGACAAGAATGGGTAGCAAGCGCTTGCTGTAATTACCTTTGGTCACACACACTCGCACACACACACACACACACACACAAACACATAATTAACTCGATAATGAGGACAAACTTGACTAGACGAAAAGCCCGGACCCAGTTTGTCCCAAGTTGTCGCAAAGGCGCAAAATGTTGCATGTAATTGTGTGTTAGATTTGTTGTTGCTGCTGATGTTTGTATCTGTCTGTGTGTGTGTGTGTTGCGCTTTGTTTGCCATGATAATGACTTCCGGTTCACCAGCAAAATGACAGCCGGAATTCGTAATTGCTTTTAAGCGTTTCAGGCCTGGTTCTCAATTTGCGGAACTCTGATTTGCAATTTGAAAAAAACAAAACGAAAACCAAAAACCTTAAGACCCAAAGTAGGTGGCTTATAGGGTTAGGAGAACGAAGTGTTTGTGTGTTGTATGTAAAATGCCGTAATTCTTACGCATTTGACCCAAATTGACGCAAAAAGGTGTGAAGAGCAACGAGCAACACGATTGCGGCAAATTGCATTCGAATGGCAAACGTAGAAAGTGTGTTATTATGCAAATTGTTAAAACACAAGAAAATGTTGTTTCCAGGCTAAACATCCTTACCAATAACATATGTGCAGTAGGCTAACAATAGAAGTTATACAAGCCAAAAACTTGAAACTTTTCCTCTTTTGTTTTGAAAACAAAGCACTCTGGCTTTGTGCAATTGGAACCTTGGCTGTTTGCTCAAATGGAACAATTGTTTGCGATTGTTCATAATTAATTTAAAGTACTTGTGGCATGTACTACATACATATATACACCTTGCACCCAATGCCCCTTTGAAGTAGTTGAAGTTATTGCCTTAGATTGCGGTAAAATGCTAATTAATAGGGGTTGCTTTCTTAGGTTTTTCTTCTCGATGGCGTGCTCTAATTTTCAAGAAATTTTAATTCTCACAAATGACTGCGAGCCTGCGGAAGTGGAGGATGCCGGATTTGTTGTAAATGCCGGACTGTTTGGAGCTTGCTTAAAGGCCCAGCTGAATGTTCTTTAACGTGGCTTAAATATTAATAGCACATTACGTATACGCCGCGCTCGAAGCCATTTGGGAATTAAGTGGTATTTTGTAGCCTACATACATATGTATGTATATTGAATATGCAGCCGCGTTTGGAAACTCTTGGTTTAATATTTATAGCACAATCCTCGGGGACACAATCGCTTGGTGTCTATTTGAAAATTTAAGCACGCAAAAGGTCGGCGCATATTAAATAGCAAACTTGACGTTTATATCTTGACGGTTTTGGCTGCCTTTCAAGTGGGCTGAATTAGTTACAATGTGCATTGTCATAGGCATCTAATAACTTAATCAAATCAAATGTGCAACTTAACCCAGTTTCTGTTATCCTCTTTTATGATTTGTTCCATTTAATCCGTCACTCTGATTTGTCAGTAGATTTTGTAGCATTCAATTTATTGAATTCATAATTCTTTTTGACATCCTCTCTTTGATAAGGTAACTGCTTTGCATGCTAAAAATTGTCGCACACTCATCTGCATATATCCTTACAGTGCTTATTGCAAATTAATTACATCCTCTTTCACTTTTTTATGCACACTCGATAACCGCATAGAGATGCAGATTCCAATAACCAAACACCATCCTCTCTCTCTCTCTCTCTCTTTATCCTTAGCTCAACAACAAGCTGACTCTGACTAGGCTGTGACAGGTTTGCATATTTCATAGTATGCTACGCATAAGTGACACTTGTCAAAACACATTTTCCACACCTACACACCCCGCCCTCCTACGTCTCGCCACTTCACACTATTTGCCATATTTCAAGTGCGGCACTTGAAAAAGAGAAAGCAAGAGAATGTGTGCATCAAAAGAGAGCCGAACAGAGAGCGTCGCAGGAATAAAAAAAAAAAAGGGTGCTCAAGTCGAAAACCCTTGAGTTGTTTTGCAACATTTGAACACGTCAAGTTTTTTTAAGGTCAACATGTCGCTAGCAGGCAACCAAACTAGACCAACGGATAGACAGCCAGACAGGCAGACAGACAGAGAAATATTAGTTGGCAGTTTTCTAACGATTATAATCGTCTATTTATCTGCAGTATACATATAATAGTATGTTGTATATAGTACGTTCGATGACTTCTCTTCAACACTTTTGGCGGCTGCGTTTTCCATTTTTCCGCCAATGGCAACTTAAAGCCTTCGAAAAGTTTTCTGGTTATAGTTTGAGCAGAGTTGCAGCTGCTGTTTGGACTTGAAGTTTGAAGTGCTGCTCATTTTTTGGCCAAAAGTAATTCATTACAATTGCAATTTGAGTTCACGGCAAGTAAAAGTTCTAAGCGCGGTTTCCAATTGCACTTCAACTGCAATTGGCTTTCCCAAGTAACTTCAAGTTGATCAGAAGCGCAACGACAATGGGGTTTTAAATTTTTCATTTCACTTAAATAATGTTGGGGTTATTTTCATGCATTGCCATTTTTCTGATTATTTATTACATAAGAGATTTCGATAAATGTAACTTTCGATATTTTTATATGTTTTTTTGGAATCAGATATTTATTGATTTTCAATAAAAAAATCTGGATTTCATTCTTTTTAACAAATTTAGCATTATTCAACTTTTTGATATTTATTATTTGTTTGTGAAAATATTTGTTGCCTATCGAAAACACTGTTAGTGGGAACAAATCGGAAAAGAAACATTCACAGCTGTGTGCTTAGAACATCGAACGTTTATTGGGAACCATAAAAAAATTATATAAGCGGAAAAAACCATATTCTCCATCAACCAACAAGTTTCCCAAAAAACTTTGCATAGTTTGAATAGGTTTTGTACTATTTTCAGCATCTACTCGATAAACTAATAAGTCTTGCAATAAGCGCTTCTTGAAGGATTCAAGCAAAATGTTTGCTCCTTTTACCATCATAATCTCTTGCCAATATTTTTTTTTTCTGAACTTTTACTCAGAGTCTTTTACCCCATGTAATATTTTAAGCTGCGTTTGTGATATTTATTTTCTGCTGCGTTTATTTTTGTTAACTGGGCTGCTCATTCTTCTCTCAACTCTCTCTCTTAAAAGTGCTCTCCGTGTTTACTCGTTGGGCTTATGCTGCTATTACTCTACGTGGGTGTACGTGGATATGTGTTTAAGTGTGTGTTTGTGTGTGTTTTGTTCGGTAGCAAACACTTTTTCGTAAAATTTTCTCGAAAGAATGTTAGACAAACCGCTTTGTTGGCAACAATTTGGGTTAAAACTTAAGTGTTTTGCTTCAAGTTGCCGCATCGCCACCCTCTCGAGCAACCGCTCCCCCTGACGACACCAGACAACCCTACGCCCTTTTACCTTGTCTTGCTTTTAAATTCTTTGCCAATGTACGAGTGCTTTAGATGGCTAAGTCCTTTCTAACCAGAATGCTAGTGAGATAGGTTGAGGGAGTAGACTGGTTAAAGGGGCAGAAAAGCACAGGAAAGAAATAAAATAACAAAAAAATTTACGGGAAAATGTGTTGTGGAAAGCCAAAGCTATCTGCTTGTATTATGTTTTCTTATTTTGTTGCGTCTGTTGTGCTTTTCCTTTTCAAGCGCACATTCCAAATAGCATAAGGACACAAATTGTCCTCTGGCTTCTTTGGATTCTTTGGTGTTGCGTCAAATTGGTGAAAAAGTACTTTCACTTTTGCCCAGGCCACAGAATGAAAAGTATTTTGTGATTTTTTAAGAGCACCAAATCGGTTAAGAAGCTTTTCTTTTATCTAGTTGAAAACAAAACATTAACCAAAAACAATTAACATCTATTAAGGAATGCTCCACTGAAGCCTAGGCTAGAACAACGTGTCTGTTGATTTGATTGAAAGTTTTGCCGAGTTGGCCACATCAAAGCGTGAAAGCGCAACCAAAAGTTGATTTAATTTCAACACATCCCTGAAAAACTAAATGTAAGCATGTATCCAAAGGAAGAGAGAGAAAGAGAATGTCTTCCGCTATAAGTAAATAAATTTGTTTGTTCACATTTGGGGAGCAGCTTTATTGCTAACTGTTCGGCGTAACTTAACTAATTTTAAACTTTTATGCAATGCGATCTGCAAGTGTGTTAGTGCAATAGTCTGTGTGCGTGTGTGTGTGAGCGTGACGTCACACTTGCAAAAAGTTTGTAGCACAACTGATTTGGCTTTCGCATCGCATGAAATTAGTTGCAATTTTCGGCATCTGGGGAAATTTTCACAATTTGGCATTGGCAAAGAAAAAAAAAGCGGAGTGCAAAAGCAGGAAATTGTCTACAGCAGCTTGCGGTTGCAAAAGGCATCATCAACGTCATCATCATCATCAACAGCATCATCATCATCATCATCATCGTCAGCAAAGATGACACTTTGAAAGTTTTTGAAGAGGATTTTGAAAGCAAATGCAGTGCTTGCTAAATATTTTGTAAGCACTTCAACTTATTCGCATTCTATCAGCAAAATGTTGTAGTTAATGCATTTTCAAAAGTTTCAAAATCAATTTCACTTCACTGTCCCTCTTGTTTCATTTCACCGTTTCCATAGTTTCCTTCAATTTCAGTCGAGTGCAGCCCTGTTCTTGTCTATACATGCATAAAACGATAAGCCATTCGATTATAATTGTCGCACCACTTTTCACTTTTCCTTTGTAATTTGTACGAGCAACAACGAAAAGGCAAAACCAATATGGAGATTATTGATATTGAAGAGCTGCAGCGCAAACAATCGGGACAATTTAAAACTGATGGCAACTCAAATGAGTTTAAAATACAAAACGCTTGTCCTGGCAATACCATCATCTCTAATGGCAGCGATGCACGCATATTTGTGGGCAACATTACCGTGGGCAAAGATGTGAACAACAAGCTGGTTTTTGATCTACTCTATCAGGCCAATGAAATCGTTGAGCTGCTTCTAATACTATTAATATTCTTTGTCATCTTCAAGATAGCTGAATACTACGAATAAACAAGTAAACTTCCAACATATAATTATTTTGTTGTAGTTTTTGCATCTAATAATGTTTCAATAAGTAACAAATATACAAGTTATTATTTCGATAAGAGAAAACATTTTCAATCAAATCATCGATATGTGTTAAGTTATCGATACTTCAGTAGCATTTCGACGCCGTGTCGCATATCTAGCGGAGCTAAAATGAATATACTTAAGTAAGTAAGTTATTGCAATTCCTTTTCATTTGGATTAATGCTAAGTTACTTTGTTTTTCATTGCAGCCTGTTTTTGAAACGTTTCGTTAAGCGCCAGCTGACGCGTGCATCGGGCATTGTTTACAGCCTGTACAAATTGTGGATGCTGGCTTATGGGCAACCCGATGAGACAGCTTTAATAGTCTTCAACGAGCTGCCACGCCTGTGCAATTTAAGTCATGTGGATTTCAAGTGTCCCAAAAAGTACTGCCACGTATGCCGCTCGCTGAGAATCACTGAATACATTGACAAGGCAAAGATATCTATGGATATTGCGATGTATACGATCTCGTGTGAACTTTTATTCAAGGCAATTGCTCGGGCACTAAAGCGAGGCGTTATAATACGCTGTCTCACCGACTCACAGATGGTGTACGTAAATGGTTCGAAGGTGAAGCACCTGATGGATATGGGTGTCACTTTGCGTTGTTCACCCATGCATTTGATAATGCACCACAAGTTCTGCATTATTGATGGTGAGGAGCGCATTTTGCAACTGGATGCTGAGGCGGAACGCATTCCCTTTCACTTGTGGCAGAGAAAGGGTTATCTTATTACAGGCTCACTTAATTGGACATTTACGGGCAGTGCTTTCAACTATGAGAACGTACTTCTCTCCTCAAATCGTGAGCTGCACTCATTGTATCAACAGCTCTTTGAGAATATGTGGGAATCGTTTCCGCTTTTGGGCAAGGCAAGCTTTAGAATCAAGTCCTTCGATGAAGTTGTGGATGATAACATTTGTTTGCCTTGGCGATTCTGGGAAGAACATGTTCGCCAAAAGAGTTCTTAACATTTGGTTTGTTTTGAACAAAACTTAATTTTTCCATTTATAAATATCATTTTAAGGGTTCTGATAACCAATGAAGACATTTTATTTAATTTTGTGTTAAGCATTCTTTAGTTTTATTACAGTCAAAAGTTTTTGCCCGCAACTTTTCTTACACATGATGCTGCGAATTTTCACCACTTAACCAAGTTAACAAATTCACCCCAATTCACGTTTACTTTGTTCTCTCGACTCTTGATTACACTTTGGTCGCTCATAAATTTGTATCAACAACAACAAAAAAGCAACCGAGAAAGCATAAAGAAAAAACTCGCGGCAAACTTTTTACCATCATGGCGAAAAGTTTTTGTTTTTATTTTACCTGGGCGATTTGAAGTGAAACTTAAGCGTTGCAATGTTAAAAGCTATAACTAGATAAAAACGAAAAACTATAAAATGAAGCATAATATTTCACTGCTCTATCAAATTGTAATTTTGAGTATGACAACAATAAATGGAATTTTTGCTTAATATTCATTTTTGAATTTCTTGAGTGCAACAACGCAATCAGTTTTTGACTGCATTAATCAAAAAAGCGCAGCTGGTGACAAATTCTAAAGACAGGTCTTTCAAGAGGGCTGTCCTTTCCATTTGCTTCAACCAAGCCCCGCTCCATATCGTGTTATATTCACAGCACAACAGCAATGTGCGAGCACACCTGGATTGCTCTATTGCAGCTTCCTGCTATGGCCCACAATATGGCCAACCATTTGACCCCAACTGACGACTCTCAACCCAGACAAATTTTATGGCTAAACATTTTTTTAGGGTGGTCCGCTTGGACGCGCTCGTAAATTCGTAGAAATCTTCACACACACACACGCGTGGGTGAGTGTGTGTAACTAGCTTTTGATATATGGCCATGGCAACGTTACGGGTTAGTACTTTTGAAATGAGATTTAGGAACGGTCGCCCCGTGAAAGCGCTCCAAAATTTTCCCTTTCAATCTGCCATAAAATGTGAAAAGCAAACCCTTAAAAAAACATGTGAAATATTTACGCAGCACAATCTAAGGCCAAAACAACATTGTAGGCTAAAAACGTGAGTTAGATATTGTATGATCGAAATAATTTCGCTTCTATTTCGACTCATTGCAGAGCAACTCTAACTGAATTGCAATGCCAATTTAATTAAAACAGAAATCAACATACCGAGCATTCAAACAGCATCTGTCTCGAGTTCCATAAGCAGCACCCAAAGGTAGCTGAAAAAAAAAAAAAAAAAAATAAATACATTCAGTCAGATGTAAAAACTAATTTACAGCCATTCCATAAGGGCTTTCCAACACTTTGGAACCCAAAAACAAGACTCCCTGTGCCAACATGGCCATAAATGTAAATGTATGGCCCACAAAAAGAAAGTTGCTTGTGTCTGCCAATCTACATACATATATTCGTTTAGGCGCGTTGGTATATATCCTTAATCAGGGCCTCTGTTCCTGACCTATGAATCTATATGAATTTGAGCCCACGTTGCGGTCGAAAAGGCTAAATGGAAAATCGAAGCAGCACATAAAACAAAATGTTTTTAAGTATGTAAACATATCGCTTTAACAAGGCAAATATAGTTTAACTTATTTTAACATCTTTATAAACAAACATCCATATAATTCAACATAAATGATTCATTTTAACGCTCAAAAGAGAGCATTAAACATTTATTTATAATTTTTCTTTTTATAAATAATGATTTATTCTTTTGTTATTTATTGTATAAACACATAGTTAATTTTCACATATATCATTATTATAAATCATTTAAAGCATTTAAAGCACAACTCACCTTTAAAACCATTTTTATAGAGCGACTCTTTGGCCATGTTTGCCATTTCAGTTACTGGGTCACAATGGCTGTCATTGTGATTGGCCAGTGACCGCAAAAAAAAAGAAAATCAAGAAGCAAATGGAGAAGAAGCATCGGTTATAGCCGCATCATCATCGTCAATATACCATGAAAGAACATAAATCTCATGGCCGCAGCAGCAATCAGATGCGGAATCAGGAACCAGAATCTGTAACACAAACCAGTGCCAACTTGTCAGCTAGGCATGGAAGTAAGTAGAAGAAGCAAAAGGCGGAAAAGGACCAGGCTGGCAATAGATAGGAACAGTGCAAAAAGAGCGAATGGCGCGTCAAGGGCGCCATAAATGAGAATTTCCGACTCATTTCCGTTGTTTGTTGTGTGTGTGGTTCATTTGTGGCGCATAATGAGCATTACGGGCATGTGGGTGAAGCCGCTGTACAGGAAGGATTCACGAAAAAAAATACATCATAGAACGGCCTGACAATGTAGGTCATAAACTCATATCGATTTTCATTTAAAACTTCAACTTGTACGTACAAAAATACAATTTATGGGCACTGGGACTCGTAAACTGCATTTGCGATTGCGAAACTGCAATGCACAACTTGACCTTTATGTATCCCAGTTATAGCGCTTGTAAGCCAATTTCCAACCCCGGGTGCCATTTGTCAGCATTAGCAGCAATTACAGTCGCAGTCCGCAATTGTGTCAAGGGCATCATAAATACAAAATCTCAGCTGTGCCATTTACACTTCGAGAAAGAAACTAAAAGCGGAAACAGCTACAAACTTATAGAAATATTTACTAACTTAGCTGATTGATATTATTATTATGTAGCTAAAACATATGTTTGAGTGTACTTTAAGCAAATGCTTTGCATTTGGCTGAGTATTGATTGTGACCAGCAGAAACACGAATGCAATTCAATTAAATGCAACTCGCATAGCTGTTGGCCTACAATTTTCCAACTCTGTACATAAATTTGGTTTGTTAAAGTATTACAAATGATTCAAAACTTTAATACAAGAAAACAAAGCAAACGACAGTAGCACATGATTATTTCGAAAAACAATATCACAATAATAAATACACACAGCAGATATTGGAATACTCTTAAAACTGTTAAGCTCTTTATAAAACAGCGCAATGACATTTTACGATCAAATAAAGGCTTGCCAGGGTAGTCGTCGACCAACAAAAGAGAGTACAGATTTGCAGTAAGTTTTTACAACAGTTGAGCCCCAACATTCTTCTATATAATAATCTTTATATAGCCTCGGCAGTATGAATAGTGAAGATGATAAAAGTTTATCATTGACAAGTCAAATAACGATGACACCACCATTGACACAGTGAGTGTGAACTTAAGATATTTCCAAGCATTTAATAATGCTTTTATTTTAACTTCTAGCACACAATGGCTCATCTTGGATTATAGACAGTTTAAGGCCGCAAGGATCATACAACGAAACTGGCGACCTTGGCATCAACGTCTTTTAAATAAAAAAAGGCGGAACGCCGCCATAACTATACAGAGATGGTGGCGTGGTTTTCAAGTACGCAACAACTTTACTTTGCTTATTGAACAGAAATTGCAGAATGCCATATTGGCACACTATGATAGAGCTGCGACAAAGATACAAGCGCTGTTTCGAGGCTGGTGGATTCGTCAAACAGCTCAGGATATGGGTGGCAAGAAAAAGTTGCAAACCTGTGCTGTTGAGGATCTGTTGCATTGTGTGGCATTCAAGCTGCATCATATGTTGCGAACCTATTCCATTCCAGGTGTATACTCGCTGGCAAACACAAAGTAAGTGTAGAGAAAAGAGATATCAATGTATTACTGAATAATCTATATTTATATCGACATTTTTTACAGTTGTTTGTCTCGCGTTGAAAAGCTTTTGGCGAGCATGAAATATCGCTTTTATAATGCTGAAGTTCGTAGTCGTATGATCACTCGCGACATGAACTTACACACACAGCGCAAGCGTTTTATACATAATAAATTGTATACTGAGGTGCCATATAAGGGTCCCAATTACAAGGGTAACTGCAAGAGCCATTGTGAGGAGTACTTAACTCGTGGCAAGGATATGGACAGGCGTATGTACAAAATCATTGCGGCCTACGATGAATCGCAGCGTGAAGTCAAAAATCAAATCAGCCATAGCATAGCTGAAAGTGAGAACTTTTTTTGGTAACTACAATACTATGGGAATACATTTTTTTTTGTTTTTTCACAGAAATGCATCGTAAGCGAATCATGAATATTCTTGAGCGTAAGAAAAAGACAAAACAGGACTTTTGTGGCGATATTATTGTCAGCATGCGTCGCTGGAATATATGGGATGATGAGCACTTAACTATTGATAAGGATATCTTTCAGACTCCGCAAAATCTTGAGTCTTTCCTTAATGAAGTTTCCCATTTGTTGTCGGATCTATCGAGTTGCTATTGCCACACGCCAGCAATACTTCTTTCTTGAATCAGTTCTACAAATTATTAAAATATTTAAAATAAAAAATTTCATATTGTTTTCGATTGTATTTATTTTCCAAAAAAAATTATACATATAAACATGGAATTTATGTTTTTGAAGTACTTTTCCGCTAAGCAAATACTGCTCTGACGCAATCCACTGTAAGAAAAAATGATAGTAAATTGAATTAGGCAAAATAATTAAGAGTTACTTACCAAATATGTTGGCAAAGAAGCGCATTAGCACAGTGACAAATGAAGGTCTGTTTGGATCAACCCATCTTTCAGTTTCTTCGTCT
This sequence comes from Scaptomyza montana, assembly GCA_018904305.1. Classification (NCBI taxonomy): domain Eukaryota; kingdom Metazoa; phylum Arthropoda; class Insecta; order Diptera; family Drosophilidae; genus Scaptomyza; species Scaptomyza montana. The sequence continues at coordinate 1,545,414 of JAEIGR010000005.1, read as the reverse complement.
ATATTAATTAAAATTACATTCTTAAATTCTTATAACAATATACTGTATTTGTTTTTGTTTGCTGCACCTTACCTAATGCATCGCAATCTAAGCGTTCATTATTTAGGTTAAGTTCAACAGTGGTTTCTGGAACATCAGAAATTTCCATTTTTTAAAACAACGAATTTTTTCACAAATATTTTCTATTAAATAATTTTTGTTTTTTGCTTTTGTAAAAATTCTATACAGCTACGAATGCTCAACAACAACAACTTAACAAATGACTGACATGTTTGTATATTTTTTTTTTATTGTATTGTAATTTGTTTCAAAATTTTGATATTTCTAGCAATGTCTACTGAATTGTGTTTTTCTAAGTTTAAGGTCTGAAAATGTCTTTTAATTAGGCATTAAGACTTGAACAATCTGCATTGAATATCTAAAGGCACACAGCTGGAGAGAGACAGAAACAGAGATAGAAAGAGACAAGTATTTGTGTAATATGCCGTCTGAGGCAGTTATATATATATAAGTATATCTGTCTGATTAGATAGCCGTAAGACATCTTGGCCAAAGCAGACGAACATACATACATATTTTTGTGGCTAATGACCAAGGCAAATACATACATACTCTATGACAATTTCATTCACTCAAACTTCGTCCAACACCATTCAACATGTTTATCATTAGGTTAATTGCTTAAATATACATATATAGTATACAAACATTCTGCGGCCTGACTTTTGTGGTTTGTGCAATGCCAACTACTTACTTATACATATTTATTTGACGTTAGTTGAGAGCGTTTCACTGCAAGGTTTTTAGGCCAATTAGTTTGTAATGAGATTTCATTTCGTGTTTGTGACACATTTTTGCTGGCTAATACCTCATTAATGTTCACAAAAAATTAAAAAGCCGTCAAAACTTGGCCAGTTGCAGATTCTTTATTAATTTTTTTTCTTTTTTTAATATTTAAAGCGACTTTAGAATCTTTTCAAACAAACTTTTTTACGTTACTTTCTTGTTCAGATTCAGGCTACAGGTGCAAATGATGGAAATTATTTTCTTATTTATGACAATGTGGCCAATTAATAAAGCCAAGTTTTAAAAGTTTAAAAATTACGCAAGTGGCGCTGGGCACATTTCAGGCAATTACACATGCCGTTAACAAGGACTAAGGACTATTTTCGCACATGCCGCACGCCATTAACACAGTTCAAACGGCTAAGCCAGCTCTCCTATTTGCCACCCCCCGTTCGTTATCATTAAGTTAATTATATGTTTGCGGATGCCTCGAGGTAATTACAACTCCGATTTCAAGCCATTTTATATGATGTTGTTGTCGATGATGATCATAATAATGATGATGATGATGATGTTATTGTTAATGTTAATACTGATGTTGATGTTGTACACGACTTGAATGACTTTGAGACCGGCGCGTCCATAGTCAACTTGTAATTAATTTGAGAGCAAACATCGTCAGGCGCCTTTTGATGCGGTTAGTTTGGTAACGCTTCCCCTTCACAGTTTATGGTTTGGCTTCTGGTTAATGTACGTGTTGTGCGTGTATCGCTTCGCAAAACTTGTTTGGTCCATTAAATGGACCATGGACGAAAGCCAGAAAAACCTTTTTAGTTTTGCCTGATGTTGTTGATCAAATATGCAAAGCTGGCGTTAAAAACTCTTTAAAACTCTGTCAAAAATTGTCTTTGCCAATTTGTTTGTTAGCCCTTTTCTAGTACGGGGGCGTAGCTGTAGGCTGTAAGCAAACTAAGTGCACAAACTTTACTCTTAACACATTTAATTAAAAAGCGTAAAAGTGCTCTACGACCAAAACAATCCATTAAAAAAAAACTGACCAAATGAGTTTGATGCAAACTTTTCATCTCATTTTGTTAACGTTGCGTGTTTTTTTCTCCTCTTAAAATTTTTTTGTTGTAAATTGTTTGCAAATCTGCTTGAGATTTTTCAGAGCTTGCACAGCTTATTTTGCAATTTTTTATGATTTGCTTTATTTTTTGAAACTTTTTTCGGCAGTTTTGGCTATTTTATTTTGTTTGTTGCAAAATGTTTGGGTCTAACTTGTGCTTTATCCCTATATTTTTTGCAACCTGTTTTTTTCAACGAAAGTTTTTCATAAGCTTTATTTTATTTGAATTTTTTTTTTTATATTTGTTTCTCCACCCTGTCATCAATATATGCATTTACACTTTAACGTTGACATTGTCAATGAGTTTTATTTAGGATATATTTTCAATAATCCAAGCTTTATGGTAAGTAAATTCAATAGTTTAAAGTTAACTGAAGAACTATGCACACAAAACTCCCTTCGAGCCCTCTTTATTCATTTAAATATGGCTTTAATATGCATTTGCTTACTTTTACTATTTGACTTTTAGTTTCACCTCCTGTAACATTATACATTGCGTATTTGACATTTGAACCCATGTTTAGAGATTTATGGGCTGGCAATATCGTTTACTTGGCCATAAATCTTGTCATTTGCTTTGTGGTCAGCAGCATCTTGGCCCACACACTCTGGGCCAACTTACACATGTGTTGTTTTCTACACTGCTTGTGTAATCGGTTGCTTGGACTCGCATTATGTTTTCATGGTAGCATTTGTTGCTGTGTTTTTGTATCTCGTTTGCCGCCTGACAACACAGGATCAACGCTTGCAAACGCCATTATTGTGCCATTAACGGCTTAACTCATTTTGAATGGAAGCGTTTCCGCCGAGCTAAGATATAAATATGAAAATGTTGCCTTGGCTTTTTCTAATTCGCAAAAGTTTTTCGCTGGGCTGAACCTTAACCTGCCGCAGGTGTTAAAAATGATTTGCAAAATGTAAAACTTTTCGTTATAAATTCAGCTCAGCTATGTAATAGTATATATACATATATATGTATATAGAGAAGCTAAAGAAGGAGAACAAAGTGAAAAGTAAATAGTAATACAAAAAAAAAGTTGAAATTGCTCAAGTTTATTGTAGTGAAATATGCGAAAACTTGAATACATTTTTCGAGAATCGCAATGCAAATAAATTTTCATATATGTTTGTAGTCGCATTGTTATTGTGTCGCCCACTGTTGCTATTGCCCGTAAATTGCAAAATAAAAACATAAAGAAACTACTGCTAAAGTGAAAATGTGATAAATGTTTAGCACTTGTGCCACCAACTATACAATAAGTAATAGAAATATACGACACCAATTTGCAACAAGCCACAAGAAGAGGCAGTCAAAAATAGTATTTGGAAATCGTTCTTTGAGAAAGTGGATCGAAAATAAACATTTTATTAAAATATTGTCATTTGTACATTTTGTTTAAAGCAACTTGTCGCAGGCTGTCAAATAAATTATTTACACCATTTTTAAAATAAACAATTTAGTTTATGAACTAAATTTTTTGTTTAAATGAACCGCGTCGTCGTCGTGTCAGGAATATGTCACAAAATAAATATGCTCAAATGAAATGTGTGCACACCGAATCTGTGTGTGTTGTTAGGCCTCCCTCTACCCTTCCCTTATCCCACTTACCTAACCGCAGGTGCTTTGTCATAAATCTTATCTCTCTCTCTACTTGGCCATGCGAATGTGTGAACGCCCCAAACCGTCATATAAATTTAGTGCAAAACTATTTGTTGTGTGCAGAAAAAACCCCAAAAATAAATGAAGAAAAACAAAGAAAATACTAGCATGGAAAACTGTGCACAGAACAAAAATGAAAAGTGAAAAAAGCAAAATAGTCAAAATAAAAAACCAAAATTCAGTTGTGTGTCTTTATTTGTATTTGTGTGGCATGAAATGGCAAATGCGAACAGCTACCTGGACGACAAACACACACACACACACACACAAAATCAACAACAAACATGACAAAGAGACAGTTGCATAAATGAGAGACGGCGAGAAGGAGTCCTATGTGTTTGTATGTATAGAATCAATGCAAACCTTTGCAATGTTGTCTAGCAATCTAACAACGTCTTCATCTGAGCTGAACAAACACACACACACACACACAACACACTTAAATGCAAGCTACAAGTGAATGCTGTTCTTTTCCATTTGCTTTCTCTCATTTGCTACTTTTGTCAAACAAACAATTAAAGCGACTTACAAATGGCACACGGACAGAGAGAGAGAGCGGGAGAGGGAGAGATAGGTCAGAGATCTTCGCAAAGGATAGAAAGAGGATTTCACACGCAGAGCGATTCAGCTTCAGGTTTGTTTAAAAATAGCAGTTGAAAAACCAAATGAAAACTAATTGTTATACAGGGCTAAAAAAAAAAAACCAATGTGAGCCCGATCACACGGGAGATGTGAAAATATCTTAAAATTTATTGCATTGTAAAGTTGCAAGGACTTGACCTTTCAAAATTTTCATTACAATTCTCATATTGACAGCAAAGCTGCGTGGCTCGACCGTCTCAAGGCTCAGTTTACCGAACTAAACTTAATGTGAACTTAACTTGAACGTGAACGTAAACTTGAAATTCAAGCGATTACGCAATCCGTGAACTTATCGAACATCTGTTGCCTTCAAATAGAATAGAACAACATAAGAATTATATATAATAAATAACCAAGCAGCCTGTTTTTTGCAGGATCTTTAAAATGTTTGCTAGCATTATTATACAAATACGTAATCTTTTCCTTGAACCAAACAAATCAGCTTAGGTTCATCCATTTTAAAATCAGCTGTTTCAGCTTGAACTTGAACTTGAAATTCAGTGTTCTGCAGGTTGTCAACTTGATTTTTAGTCAAAATGCATGTTAAAATCTTACAAAAATTAACTTCTGCATTTGTAAAATCTTTGCAAGTAATTCCATAACTTCGTTAAAACTGACCCGATTTTCAAAAGCAATATCTTAAAAGTCATGGTTTGACCCCTAAATAAAACTGCATTTAAATAACTACATTTAAATAAAATTTTTTGCTCAAAATTCATGTTAAAATTTTATGCCAAAAAATCGACTTGGGGATTGGTAAAATCTTTCGACTTCCATAACTTCGTCAAAACTGACCCGAATTTTCAAAAACTACATTTAAAAATCTTTGCTACAAATAAAAATATTTAAAATTACATTTAAATAAATCGATTTTCAAAACATAAATCATTTAACCCTTAAAAAAACTTTTAAAATTTAAATATTTGCAAAAATCAATTGGTAAAATCCTTCGACTTCCATAACTTCGGCAAAACTGACCCGATTTTCAAAAGCAATATCTTAAAAGTCATGGTTTGACTACTAGAATAAAACTGCATTTAAATAACTACATTAAAATCAAATTCGATTTTTGGTCAAAAATGTTGCATGTTAAAATTTTATGCCAAAAAAATCGACTTGGGCATTGGTAAAATCTTTCGACTTCCATAACTTCGTCAAAACTGACCCGATTTTCAAAAGCAATATCTTAAAAGTCAGGTTTGACCCCTAGAATATAACTGCATTTAAATAACTATATATTTATAAATTTCAGTAATATTATTAAAGAATAACGTTAATAATTTGCATTTGACTTACCGTTCTCGTTGCCCGTCGATTGAATTAATTTCTAGAATAAAGAAAATTAAAATAACTTTAATATTTTTTCCAAAGCAAAGTTCTTATTATAATAGGTTTTCCCTATTGCGGTATTTCAATTCTTTTTTTCTCACTGTGTACGCAGCATATTGGCTTGTTGCTACAGTTTGTTGCTGCTGAGTTTTTCCTTGCGCTAAGTGAATTAAGGGGTATTCGCGACTTTGACAACAGTTTGCTTTGAGCGCAATGCAAATTTTCTTTTTTCCTTTTAATTTTTTTTGCACAACGTGTACGTGTGTGTGAGTGTGTGTGTATAACCATATGTCCTTTCAACCATACACACCAAAAAAAAAAGTGAGAGAAAGAAGAAAAATGATGGGCAGCAGCAAAGATATGCAAGGCACGTTTCGAAATTATGTGAATGGGAAGAGGAGCATACATGCCACATCCAGAGAGAGCGAGAGAAAGAGAGAGATAACAGGACTCACTCACTCACACAACAACGCAAAATAAATAAAATATCCGTCACACACACACACAAACACATTTCAAGCGGAAAGGAAGTCAGAAAAATTGCATTCGCAAAGATCTTGTACGCGGAAAGCAAAAGCATGCGATGCATGCTGCCAGTGAATTTTATATGCGACAGTGTATATGCTGCCACGCCCACTTCGACTGCTGCTGCTAATCGTCACTCCGTCCGTACGCGTTCGTGGAAAATTGTGTGCCGATTAAATTGGCAATCAAACCAAACGCAAAAGCTGCGTGAAAGATGTCACAGTCTGTTGATTGTGCGTCGCTTACAACGACGACGTTGCCCGAAAAGCTCATCATAGTCAACGTACCCCTCACTCCTCCCGCCACCCCTTGAGTACAGCCCCACCAACCCATAACCATTACTCAGTTCGCCGGGCACAAGCAATAATTACATAAAGCTAGCCGAAAAAGTTTACATTTATGAGCCAAACGGCTGTTACCTGCAAATGAAGTTGGGTGGTGTGGGTGTGGCACGGGGCAGGTGCATGCATATTTATGTCACCATCAGCGAAGGAGAAAAAAAAAAAACAAACAAGAAATCCAAGTAGCAGCAGTTTGACGCAAATAGCTCCGTTGACACAGTTTTCAGCTTCAGACCCAAAGCTGCCACAAAAATGGCTTTAAAGAGGCAACAAAGCGAGTTGTAAGAGAATGTGCCTTAAATTGTCCTTATATTGATTCGTTGCAAGTCTGAGTAAAGTTTGCTTCTGCTAAGACTTAAAATGCCTTTGCTTAAGTGAAAAATAGTTGTTTTGTTTTAAGTGGCATTCCAATTCATTTGAGTTGAACAACTGGTAAACAAGCTAAGATTCCATTTCAACGAATTAAAATTCCTTCTTTGGTCAAACAACTCCAACAAGATTAACCAGACAGTGTTGAAGCGAAAGCAGAAAGATGAATGACAGCGCACTTTGATTGCATTTGACCTCGTCGCTGCAAGGACGATTCTGGCCATATTTTAATTATCATTTAGGTTACAGCAAAAAAAAAGAGTTGGGTTAAAGAGAAACTCACAAATGCCGACAGAAAAATGTTGCGAAAAAAAATAAATGTTGTCTGGTTTTTATTTTTTGTACATCCTTTGACTCGTTTAAATGTATTGGGTGTTTGTTTTAAGTTAAAGCTTATTTGAACGCAGTGTTAATCTAGGTCTTTGGGGTTGGCAGCAATATCGATGTGGCAGGCAACAAAAGTTTTTCTTTGTTTTTTGTTTGACTCTCGCTCTCTCTTTGGCATTTGTTTAGTCTTTGAACTTCTCCAATTAAAAGTAAATATTGTGAGTAGTTTATCTTGATTTAATTCATTGCCAGCCCACTGTTGGAGTTTAACATAGTTTCACCGCACTCTCCTTTCCCCCCTTGCACCACTCCTGCATAGCCATAGCTTCTGTATATGCATCTGTATCTGATTTCCACTCGACGCAGTCTTAAACTTTTGTCAAAACTTTCTCTATGCGGCGTAATTTAATGCCATTTAAAGTACTAGAAGAGCCCAAAAGTTGCAAGCAGAAACCATCTTAATGGCAACCGACTCGTAAATAGCTAAACACACAACGTGCTTCATTCTCACAACTCTACTTACTTTGCTTGTCCTTCGTCCTTTCAGTCGGATTAGTGTCTTTGCGCGATTAGTGAAATGCCCCAACATGCAACTTGTTGTGGCGCACATACATTATTAAGTATTGTCCAACGTTTATATTCCTGTAAGTTTCTGCAATTTGTGTCAGAAAATCCGCACGCATGTTCAGTGCTTAAAATGAATCATAAAGTGGCAAGTTCTCTTTCTTATTTTGGTCTACATTTTTTTTCCTCTCTATTTTATTGAACGTCGCTTGCCAGAATTATGATTTTAGTTTATTTCCCTTTCTACTTTCTGCCACGCAAATAAAATCACGTTCTCGCATACAAAATACGCACAGACAGGCATCATTTTATTTACGATTCAACTTTGTACTACACAAAACATCATATTTCGACTTATTTCCTCCCCCTTCGGAAGCAGCTTGGTGAGAATTTTGATGCGTGCGCTTAGTTCAAGGTATGGGCATGGGAATGGAAAAAACAGGGAAGGTGGCAAGTTTTATTAGCACTAAATGTAATAAAATGCAAACAGTGCAAACAGCACAAGCAAAAGAACTGCAAGATCATTAAAATTGTGTAAAAATCGACATGAACAACTAGAAGATACTCTATATTGCATTAACTAAGCTTCGTATTGAAAGTTGTGTGTCCGAAGGAATGTAAAACCTTTATTATGACATCATCCTAACGCAGAGAAAAAAATCTTAACAGGGTATGCAACAAACCAAAAAGAAGTGCTCTAAAAATTCTTAAAATATTAATGTGTTTAAGTTCGTCAGCTGGTTGCGTCCTTAGCCTACATCTAAAAACTCCAAGCTGTCCCATTTGAAGTTTTCTTTATGCGCGAACCAAGAGCAAAAAAAATTAAACAAAACATAAAAATCCCAAATTAATGCGCGCATCTTTCTGTTTAATTTGGTGTGTTGCAAACAGATGTGAGAATTCGTTTTTTTATGCAAGCACATGTGCAACTGGATGTAAGTTTGGCTAAGAAATAAGATTAGTATTGATGTATAGAAATCAAAAATGCAATATTTTTGTTGCCAACATTGTAAGTTAAGAGTAGAGGAGTTGCGAGTAACAATGATTCACCTTTCAATGTTATTTAACGTCCAACTCTTAGTTTCAGTTGCTTGTTAACTTTGTTTCAACATGGCATTTGATCAACAGTCGCCAAAGAATTCCAACTGTCATCCGTAATAAACTATTTTATCACTTTAGATGTCCTTGCGTTTTCCGTTAGTTAATTAAAGTTGTGGTTAAGCTTTAATATTTCATAAGCTCGCATCACATCTTTAAATTGGTGTTGCTGCCAGCCAGCCAGCCAGTCATTTTCAGTGAGTATGTTTGACAGCCACGCCCATTTGTGCCACACAACGCCCACATAGTAGGCTGAGCAGAGCAGCAGCTTTAGCTACAGCAGATTCAGCCCCATTTGCCATTGTTTTTGCCTGTTCGTTTGGCCTTTGCCAGCGAGCCAACTCATTAAAAATTCCATTTTCATTTCGCCCATCATCCATTTTGATTTCATAGTCGAGTGGCTGACGGGAGAGAGAGAAGGAGAGCGCGAGAGGGAGAAAGAGTGTGTATCTGTGTGAGTGTGCAATTCGTTATGTTTCGCTGCATTCGTTGTCGCTGGTCGCCAACATTCGCTGTCGCTCGGTTCTAGGTTGCACAATTTCAAAGTGTTTACTTTCTTGCCACATTGATTTCGTTGCGAAAAACTTTCACTTTATCTTGGGTTGGGGGCTGTGACTTTTTGCATTTAAACTCCAGGCAATTTGATATTTTTTTTATTTATTTCATCTGTCATTGAACTGAACTGAACTTTCCACTGCTCGCTGCACATAAATTAGTGTTTTTCACGTGTTCAGCGAACTTTAAACGGTATAAAGCGTGATTAAAAAAATAATAATAAAAATAAATGGCAAACATTATTGATGCAATTACATATATATAAACATATATATGTATATGCCATCATGTGTGCTTAATAAAAAATGTATTGGCCTGAATGCAGCAGCGGGGCAACTGGCCACAGTTAATTATTTGCTAGCGTATGTGGCGTACGTGTTGTATGCGTAATTGTTCAACCCTTTAACTGCCCTCCAACCCCTTCGAGTGCGTATGTATAAAATGTTTACTGATGAATTATTTGAACAGCACTCAATGTATGTACATATGCTTATAAATATGTTTAATTTAACATTATCGTTCAACACAAATTGGGAATTGCAAATTTTGTGTGACCCAAAAAATAAAATGAAAAACTTGTCATTTATACTATTTGTTCACAAACAGTATTTAATCAATAAACGAAATAAACATACGTTCTAAATAGTTTTTATATTTTGCTTTTTGGTTTTCCTATTTTACAACTATGGCGGATCGTTTGAATGTTTGCCTTATTGGTTCTGGCAATTGGGCCACGACAATAGCTAGAAATGTGGGCGTGAATGTGGCCAACTCGCAACTAATGGAGGATAAGGTGAATATGTATGTGTACGAGGAATATATTGATGGACGCAAGCTTACTGAAATAATTAATTCGACGCATATCAATGTCAAATATATGCCCGACTATGTGCTGCCGCCAAATGTGGTAAGTAAATTGGCGCGTGCTTACCCGATTTTGTCTGTTCAAATTTTCGCTTTCGTTAAGGTTGCCTATGATGATGTGGTAACTACAGCTCGTGATGCAGACATCTTAATCTTTGCCATACCGCCAACATTTGTGAGCAGTTGCTGCAAAACGTTGCTGGGCAAAGTGAAACCGATGGCTCATGCTGTCTCTTTAATCAAGGGCTTTGAACGTGGCGATGATGGACAGATTCTACTCATTTCACATCTTATAATGCGACAGTTAAAGGTGGGAATGGGCTAGTACCACAGTCGAACTTCCATATTCATTTCAATAAAAAACCCATTCTTCTTTTTTCACCTTGGGATTCGTTCTATGGTAGTTCGACTGTACTACATAATTTGTTAACATCCTTATAGTACACACACGTCTTGTTAGATACCCTGTTCTGTGCTAGTTGGCTGTAATTTGGCACATGAGATCTCGAATAATAATTTTGCTGAAGGCACAATTGGTTGTCGGGATCAGAAATATATGCGTATACTCCATGACATATTCAAATCCGAAACTTTTCGTGTAGTTGTCACTGATGATGCGGATTGTGTTGAAATCTGTTCCACTTTAAGGGTGAGTAAGTGTTTAGAAGAAGCTTAATGGAACAATTATTTCATTTTTAGAATATAATTGCCTTTGGTGCTGGCTGTGCAGATGGCTTGGAATTGAATGAGAATACCAAATCTGGTATTATAAGACGTGGTTTTTTGGAGATTCTACAATTTGTGGATACCTTTTATCCAGGCAGTCGCTTGGCCACCTTCTTCGAATCATGTGGCTTATCCGATCTAGTAACAAGCTGTTATGGTAAAGTATACATATATTTATACTATTTATTGTTTAATTAACTTTTCTTTTTCTAAGCCAATCGTAATCGCAAGCTGGCTGAAGCTTTTGTCAAGTCGGGCAAACCTTTGAGTGAACTGGAGCATATTCTGGTGAGAGGACATGAGCCTTTGGGTCCCATTACCGCCGAGTTGGTTTACATAATGCTCAAGAAGAAGGGTTTGGAGGAGAAGTAAGTAACATAAAAAGATATGTATCTTAACAATATTTAACAAACTGGCTTCACAGATTTCCACTATTTACCGCTATTTATCGCATTTGTGCGGGAATTTATCCGCTAACTCGATTGGTTGAAACGCTGCGCTTTGCTCGCGAGGATATGTAAGCATTAACCAACACTTTAGTCAAAGAAAACTTTCTTTATAATGAGTTTCTAACATCCCCCACGCACAGCTACCATCCCAATCATATGTTCCAGCTATAAATAAATCTTACGTGTATTTTTTTAAAGATCCGTTGTGAATAAAAAATAGATCAACATACACTTCATTTAATAGATGACTTTCAATGGAACAACAATAGATGAATTTATCGTCATATTTTCGAGATGAATTGTTACGGGATATATATGTATATATGTACTTGTTGAGCAATGCTTTTGCTATATGCAAATGAGGAACAATGCCAATGAACTGACGTTACAGCAACAATTTCTCTCTCTCTCTCTCTCTCTCACTCTTACGATGTTAGTTATCAAACAAAAGCCTTACACACGCACATATTGAACTATTGTTGTGCGCCTTTTCTTAAGCTGGGTTTGGGTAGGGGTAGGTTCAAGTATTCCTTGCGGAAAGTGCACTCCATTGAATGCACTGGCGCTCGCAGCACTTGCCGCTTGAAGCACAAGGAAAAGGAGTCTTGCAACAACATACAACGGAAATCACTTCACTCATAAATGGGTAAAGCAAAATGGATAAAAAGGCAAAGTGTAGTGTACTCAAAAAGAAAAAAGAAGAAAAATGAAACCACATTGCTATTTCTATTGTTTTTTTTTTTTTCTTTCTTTCATTCTTTTCTTCGTCTTCATCTCAACTATGTATCGAATTGTTGTTCTGCATTGTTCGGGTTGTTGGTTTTCCAATTGAAATTGATGGGAAATGGGAGCAGCAACTTGTCTGAAAAGATGCTTTAGCAAAAGAATAGAAATAAAACACAGACTTAATGACCCAAATTTACAAAAGAATAAAAAGTATTCTATATTATATTTGAACGTATGCAAACCGTATTGAAAACAAATATTAATATTCAAATCAGATTATCGATTGCAAACCAATTACGTTTTTGAGGTGGCTAACGCTTAGTTTTGGCATTAGTTAAAGCCCTTTGAGCCGCTCTGGCTATGAAAAGTCAATTATTATATTCATTATTTATGCAATTCATTTAGGATTTAGCCAAATGCATTGCTCACATCTAATAGTTTCCAGCATAATTAAATCAAATTACAAAAGAGCGCTTAACACTGATTTTGTTATTTGAAAAATGGATTAGTTCAAATCGAAAAATTATCCAATTTAAATGCATTATGATATTATTGATGAACGTATGTATGTGTGTATATTTGCGTCCTATGGCGTTGACAACAATTATTTAGTTTGATTACACTATTACACACAACGTGACCATGAACAAGTGGCGTATGCGCAATATTGCAGATAACACTATGCAACAATAAGTTTCGAGGCATTTGAAATTGAAGGTGCAAAGTCTCTTAAGGTATCTGTTATTTAACAGACAATTTAAGTTTGATATTTCGAAAACTTATTCATAAAACGGAGTTTTGCTGTCCAAAATCCACACAAATGTTAAGCGGCATTTCTAATGCAAGATTTTCTTTCATTTTGTTGCATAGTGTAATCTGCAAAAAACCAAAAAACAACAAAAAATCCATGCATATGTGCTTACGTAGAAAGCTATAAAAATGAAGTGATTGCATTATTGTTAGCTGTAATAAATGTTAGAAAAAATATGTGTTTTGTTTTATGTTTGTTGTCGCGTCAATTGGTTTATTAGCTCATGTTGCATTTAGTATTTTGAGTGTAGTCAACCAAAATGACGCTTTACGTGTGCTGCGTGTGATATGGCAATGCAAAATTGAATACCGAAAATGAGAATTCAAAAAAGGAAATTCGAACATTTAGACGCTCGACTGCTGCTGCTGCTGTTGCTGCTGCGTTCGATCCGGTTGCTGAACAAATATGCCAGTTAGGCAAACAAACAAAGCCAACAGGGAATACACATACAGATACACACACACACAAATATTCTTACACACACACAGACATATGTGAAAACGTAGCCAAAATTTGCATATCAAGAGACAGCATTTTCTACGCTGCTTACGCTGGGGCGAAATTGGGAGCGCAGCGGGGGGATAAAGAGGCTTTATTTGCGCATTTCTTGTTGCATTTTTGGGTAGCATCAAACGCATCTGTCTTCACCCTTTCCCTCTCCCACCCTACCTCCACATTTTGTTGATAATTACACGGTAAATTTGGCAAATGTGACAACGAATCGCAAAACTAGATGCGTTCTCAATGTATCTAAACGATGTTTTTATGTACATATGTAGATACAGTAACAAGGACACCTGCTACAGCTAGCGAGGCACTACAAAAAATAAATAACAATTTCGTACGTTATACACGTCGTTTTGCTTATGTAAACGTATGCGTTTGTTTGGTGTTGGTTTGCGTGCGTGAAGTGCGCTTAAAAGTATACTTCATTTCCTGTTTTACACCAGAGCCACCTACTACTTGGCAAATACTTTATACACGCCTTTACACACACACACACACACACACACACACAAAACACTACAACGCCCCTACTCGCTTGTGTATTTGATTTTCATTTCCATGCGGTGAATTTCCTGATAAATGATGATTATTAAAAAAGTATTTCAAACTTTCAGGAAATCTATTATTCAATGAGACTAGATAGGTTTGTTCTACAAAAGTTTTATTCCCACTTGATTTGACATTTTAATTTGAGTTTTTGTTTCTTTTGTATTTTTGAAAATTTTTCATTTTCTTTGATTTGCCAAATTAGAAACTCTTGGTTCTTGTCCAAAAGGGAAATTGAACAAATTTTATTTCTGTTCGAACGCATGTGAAATTGCATTTTTGCTTAATATACACAAATACATATTTGACACAAACCGACATACTAGTTTGAACAGATTTCTAATTGTTTTTCTCACAAAATACTTTTGTTGCGGCATTTCACATTGCTCGCCTATCAAATGTTAAATGATGCGTTTTCCTTTTCGTCTATTTTTTAGCCTAATGAATTTCTTAAAAGTTTCACAAAAAGCAAAAGCAAAAAGTTCTATCTAAAAGCTGACCGAGTTTATTGTAGATAAATGTCCAGACACACACACACACAGACACAATTACTTATAGGCAGAAAAAGAGAGAGAGAGAGAGAGAGAAAGAGTTGAGTTGGTTTTCGCATAAAGTTTTTGACCACTTTTTAACCGTAAAAGCGAAAAACCAACACAGCCACAACATAAAGCAAAAACAACAAGTTTATAGTTTTTGTGGCCAAGTTGTGTTTTTTGAGCTAGCTGAGATGCAGCATATTTGATGGCATTGTTTGGCAAAGCGTTTAACTATTTACAAGACCTAATTGACAGGTTTAGAATCCAGCAACAAAATAAAACAACCTAAAACATAAACTAAAATCGACATTCTTCAACGTTTGTGGGAGTATATAGAATAGAGTATGCTTTTAAATTGTGTCCTGTGCCGCCAGGGAAAAAGCACACACAAACATTTGCAAATATTTTATGAGCACTTAACTTGGCCCAAAACAGACAGACAGCTATGCGAGTATACAAAAAATAAAACTTCACTTTGGAGTTGCCTCGGCGGCAATGTTTGACATCTATCGCCTCCATTGGGTTACATACGAAAGGCGTTTGGTGAGGCTGGGGGAGAGATACCAGGGGAACTGCTTATGTCAGAGCTAGTTGTGCGTGTCGAAGGTATGATAAAGTTTGAAGCTTGATGGTGCTGATGGCGATGACTCGTACGATGCAGCATGACATGTTTGTTAAATTCGAAACGAAATCAATTTGATAAACTGTCAACAATGCAGCACATTATCAGCAGAATGCGATGAGCTCAACTTAAGCAGCTAACGCATCTGCGCTCTCCCTATCTCTATACAATGCCTAATGTCATTCACAAGGCTTCAAAAGCGAATAGTTGTTAAATTATAGCAAAATAAGTTATTGGAAAATACTCTTTAACGAATTATTATTGTCATCAAAGCTTTTATTTTGCTTTGAATGTCATATTAAGCTTTAGGCTCTGCATTCGCCAAACATTTGCTTTGCTTTAAAAAACCATTGATTAACAAACAAATGTTACAATAACAAAAAAGCAACAACAAAAACAATATTACCCTTGAGAAAAACTGATAACCGGTGTGAAGCAGTTTGAAGAAGGCAAACATTTTATATATATGTATATGTATGTATGTATAGATGCCTGCAAATATTTTCATGCCAGCGTACGATATTATTTCTTATCTGTTGGGGCACCAACAATGTGATACGCCTGACTCTCGGAGTAGAGGGGAATGGATGCAGGTGTGGGTTTGCGATTACCATAACTATAAATATCGATTACCTTTTGCCTAGCAGGTAGACGAGTGCTTAAAGCTGCCATCAAACACACACACACACAAACACACATAGAAAAACCTAGTAGACATAGACATATACGAGTCACGCCCATGATTACACACACACACACACACAGGAGCCAACACACACCTCAACAGGAAGCAACTTAAGGCTGTCATTGTTTTCACCATCTTTTTTCTTATGGTTCCTGTATCTGTGCGACGGTTTTATGTTTGCAGCTATTTTTGTTGCCATTCCTTCGTCTTCGCATTCGTATTTCTCCTTTTGCTTATTTTTACCTGCGTTATTTTCTCTCTTTGACAAATAAATTGACATGCCACATTGCGATAGCGACCGAAAATATACACACAAACTCAGCGCCAGAAACGAAACAAGCTGTGGAAATAGATGCTAAGCATGTGACAAAGATACTCTAACTGGCAAATATATATTGAGAACATACTACTTTGAAATATATGAGTTGAAGAAATAGTTCTATACATACTCACAACTTTGCAATTCCTTAAAAAAAAAAAATTCTTCTAGTTTAATTAAAAATCAGTTAAATGACAAAATCATTCACTCTCTCTCTCTCTAATAATCGTCAATTTAGCGTTGCCCTTTGTTATGTTTAAGTACTTGCGAAGGGCACAAAACGAAATTGTATCGAAAGCGACACCACGGGTTTAAAGGTTGCTGCCATTGATGGCATCCGCTCCACTCACCCTCATCACCCTCTTACCCACTTAAACAATGAAATGTCAAAGCACGTACAAAAGGAATTCGTTCGTAACGTTTCGTTTTAGGCTGCCTCTCATTTTGTTTTCTTTTTGTTGCTTTCTTTTATTTCATTCTTTTCTGTTATTTTTTTTTTTTTTTTTTTTTTTTTTGAGCTGTTTGGCAAAATTGAAGTGCGAAGAGAATGGCGACAGCGGTGCCATGAAAGAAATAAATATGCCACAATATGTTAACGACAAGTTTCATCCCCCTCCAACTTCTCATCCTCCCACCATTATTCGGGCACAAAAAGGTGAAGTACGTGCAAGTTTTGCTTTTGACGCCGCTGCTGCCACCGCCGCCGCCGCTGCCGGTTAATAAATTTTATTTAAGCGACACTAAAAAATGGCATTCGATTATTTAGCAAATGTTGTTGTCGGCCTCGCTTCACAGAAATAAAAAAAAAATCTGCAAATGTTTAGATAAATGAAGAGACGAGAAACGCTGGCTTACCACACGAATTATGTGCAATAAATGAAATGTAGCGGCATAAATCATTAGAATAGATAGATAGCTGCCGAGCAAAGCCTTGCGGCTTTCTTCGTGCTTGTGCGTGCGCTGTTGGCCACCCGCAATGATCCAAAAAAGTATGCTATCATTTTTCAATAAGCTGTATTAGCTTGTCAGCCGCCAGATGTAAGGCATTACACATACGCCATGTTGAGTGTGCTTGCGTGGGCTTTGATTTATCATTGCTTGAAATCCATAAAGCTAATGCCAGCCATATGAAAAACTGTCTCCCTGTTATTTGGTTCACAAATCAAATCAAATACTTAATCAAAGGTGCTTTATTTATGAGAATAGCCTAAATGGATATTAAAAATATATATTTTAAAAACAAAATGAAGCATGTATAAATAATATAAAAATAAGTTCAATTGCAATCAGTGTTGCCTCAAGTGGCTGCCAATAAAGCTGGCAATAACGCCTTGGACAGCATCGCCAACTAGCCATAATTACAACTTAATGTTGTTCGAATGTGAGCTGTTTCCATTCGACACTCGACCGACTACTTGTCGCCATCGAAGGTAATAACTTTATTAATTGCGCACTGGATACAAGCAAAAGCAGAGCCTTTTGAAAATCTGTGGCAACAGCTGGGACGGCAAGCCCGTTTGGGACCCAATATTAATTTATTCTATTTCCCATTTAAGGCCTCAAGTGAGTTAGAGACAAGAAAGTGCTTCGGCACTTTGGTTTCGCCCCCCAACAAACTTCCTTACACTTTAGTTTAGTTTATTAAGTATGCGACAAGAACAATTAAACAGCACACCGGAAAGTTGGCCCTAATTGTTGTCGGTTTTGGCCAGCAAGACAAGAACTCAACTTCAAGAGTATCTTAGCCTCTATAATGTGAAGTAACTGTTGTGTGCAGTTTATTAAACAATGTGACATCAGTTACAAAAACTTTAAGATTCTAAAATGTTATATTTTTCACTTGAATAAACTTTCATTTTGGCATTAAAGAAACATAATTTTACCCAAAACATGCATTAATATGTAAATTGAATGACAAGATGAAAGCAGATTAACAGTTTTGATATCACGAAAGCAAATGAATCACTTTTGTACGTATTAGTTAAAGTCGACGTAGATGCCGCTACGCCTCAATAATCCCAGTGGTGTTCGGTGCTTACATGATGGCAACTATTTGGCTCAAATTGGTATAAATGATGGGAATAAAGCGTAGAGCTTGCAATAAATAAAAGCTCCACACACATAAACAAACATTTGTGCGTATGTGAAAGAAATTTCCCTTGGGGCGAAGAATGGCGCAAAAAAGTAGGCAATGATTTTTATTAATTGATAAGCATTTGCAACAAGTTGCCATCCATTTGCGCCTCGTGTTTATTTACACGACGTGCCAGCATATTTTGTTTTGAGATATGTTTGTATGCATGTATGTGGTCCCTTCTCCATTTGGTTGAACGCCAGCCTAGATTAAGTGATAAATACTTTCATATTTGAAGGTATATTTAAGGTCGTCTTTGCTTGATGTAACAGCTACAGTTACAGCTGCTGCTGATTATCACAGTGCGATAAGCCAATGTACATTGAAAAGTAGCACACATCAAGTGGAATCCAAGAGCGAGTTAGTCAGAGACAGCGACTAGGCAGAATATACTTAGTATACACAATTGCAGAGAGAAAAAGTTTCAAAAATACATAAGGAAAATAAGCCCAATTGCAAAGGATATCTGTCAGTTTTTTATGGGAAACAAAATATTTTTATTTGGTGTTGACATTCTTCTTTTAAGATCCCTAAAACAAGATAAGCAGTAAATATTTTAAGTTCCCTGCATTTTTCTGAGTGTAGGTCAGTTATGAATAAGTAGAGAAGGGTCGTAAAATCATCAAAGGAAAACGTTGTTTCCTCCTCTGAACTAAAATACCATAGACTTTGAAAAGGTAGATAGTTCCTTTGAACATGAAAAATATTCCATTTGAATTGCGCAATGATACTCGTGTCCTTGTCAATAACCATGTTCGATACTCGCAATAATCATAATAATAATAATAACGCCAACTAATTAATTAAAAATTCAACTTTGGAGCTCACGAGGAGAATCCAAACTAAAGTCAAAGAGCCACTTTCAAAAGTGTTTACGGCTGAATAATTTGAAAAGCTAACAGAGCAAACAGAATGAAAAGACGAAGAAAAAATTTAAATGAATTGCAGCATTCTTCAAACTTGGTCGATACTCAAAAAAAAAAAAAAAACAGAACTTAAGAAAATTTTACCCAAACCCTAAAAACGAAAAAAAAGTTGAGTTTTCTTATTTTTTTTCTTTTCAGCGTAAGAAGCAGCACAAAGTTTGCGTTTTTTTCGTTCTTGAGCAATAAAACAGGGAACGTCGTATGAGGGCGAGCGAGGAGAAACTGTAATGCGGGCTGGAAGCGGGAAAGGGAGAAGCAAAATGTGCACTTGTCAGCGTAAGAAAAGCAAAAACAGCACGGAAGAAGTAGAGGGTGGTGCCAAAGGACTCAACTGCGCTTTCTCTCTCTCTTTCTTTGCGTAAAGCCGAAATCATTAAAAAGCCAACGTAATTGATAAAGGAACATCGGGCTGAGGCAAACAGAATGGTGACGGCGATGGGAAGGTGGAGAGCACCGAGTAGAGTAGCTGGATAGGGGCACAAGTTTATATAGCGATGACATCGTTAAAAGTCTGCCCTGAGAGTACTTTGTCGTACTCTCTACTTAGAGTACTCTGCACTGTTCACAGTACTCTCTTCAAAAGTGCTTCAAGTCGACCGAATTAGTGGCCACAAATTGGCTGGCAGCAGTCTTGAGCTATTTGCAATGTATGGTTAACTTTGCCATCCCCCCTCGCCAAGTCTCATCACTCCCCGCACCAAGCCCCTTTTCGCACTTCACTCACATGTTTGGTAGAGTTGTTAAAAAAATGTTTATTTCTTTTTTGTGTGAAATGCAAATGAAATGCAGACAAATATTTTACATCCAAGACATTTGAGTTATTTTCTGCATTTTACCAAGCTCAAAAGCGTTTGTATTTTTATGGCAATATCGCTGCCTCCCTTTCTAGTTCTTAAAAACAAAGCTGGCGTCTGTTGAGCTTTACAAAGAACTGACCCTTAACAAATCCTCCCACTTGCATTGTAGTCTCTCTCTCTCTCTCACGCTCTTTCTCTTCCTTAACCTTTGCCACGGCACTTAAACCAAACTAACAAAAGTTCGCATTTATTTGACTTCGCTTTAGTACGATTGTGCAGGAGATGGAGGAGGTGAAGGAGGTTACTAAAAACGGGGCGGATTGGTTGGATCACAAGAGAAATGTGCTGTATAAGTCATTTGCATAAGTTGCCACGGCCAACGTCTGAGCAAGCAAGCAAGCAAGTAAGTAAAGTCAAATTTTTGTTTTCGCAATTGTGCAGAAAAGTGCTGGCCGCATATTAAATCAGACGAGCAAACGCGTAAGAAAAATGAATCAAAAACGAGGCCAAATATTAAAAAAATAAAAATGAAATAAAAAATTACAAAGTCTTTTTATTTTCATTTATTTTTGTTTGCCGGCTGGCATTAAAGTTTTTTTTTTTGTGCTTGCTCAGAAGTAAAATGAGCAAAGAACTTGTAAAATGAATGGATTGCAAAGTTAAGGGTGGCGTATACTTGATCCTAAGCATCAAAAAATCCAAGACTTAAAGTACTATTTATAAAAATGTAGTCTATTTTTAGGCATATTTCTCCGAATTGAAAGTTATTAATCAACACAAATGTGTGTTTGTGTTTTGTGGATTGTTTGTGTTTCTCAAATTGTTGCTGTTAAAATTTAATGTGTTCAGCTTAATTCTGGCGTCGTTTATCAAAGCGTCTTTAATATCACGTCAGGTTATGTAAATAAACAATTACAAGCATTTATGTGCGCACGCACACCAACACAAACAGAGACAAAGACAGACACTCGGAGATTCAGGTATTTATGTACATATTAAAATGAGCGACACACGGGCACAAATTTTGCGGCTTAAAGTTAATTCATTTCGTAAGTGTTTACCTAACCTGGCATTAAAGCGGCTAGAAGAGCTCTCTCTTTATCTCTCTCTCGTTGCCAAACTCCAAGATGTCTTAGGTAGCAAACGCAAATTCGATAAGCACAGCGCTCAAAATAAACACAAACATAAACAAACACAGATAGACCTTTATGCTATACATACAAACATACAAACATACATAGATAGATGGCTAAGAGGGAGAGGAAGTCAAACAAGAAGCATTGAAAGCGGAAGGAAACGCGTTGTGGATTCATCCAAGTGCAAATATTTCAATTTGAAACTGATAAGTTCCATTAACTTGTAAATTTATCTAAAACCTATGCACACATATAAATAGACTCTTGATTTAGATTTTAAAGCAAGCAACTTCAAGCTATCTATATCTCAAAAGTTAGAGAGAGAGAGAGAGGGCGAGAAATCCTTTTAGAAAACTTATTGCTGGCCAACAAAAATAAGCTCGCGTTGTGTTTAAGTGTGTGTGTGTGTGTGTGTGTGTATCGATTACTTAGCCTAATGCACTTTGCAACTCAAACTTAAACTAAAACTCTGCACTGAACCAGAACTCAACTGAAGCATCGAGTCAACCCTAAACCGAATCTGTTGTAACTGTAACTGAAACTGAAACTGTTGGCAACCAACCAACTCAACTCAACTTGGCCGAAGGCTGCGTAGATGGAATTCATTTAATGGATAGTTGCGATACTCTACACTACTCAAGTGGGCGGATAATGACAAAGAATCGGAGCAACAGAGGCAGAAAGAATGAGTTTTGAGATGCGCCATGGAAAAATTGGCAGCAAGTTTTCAGTTATTTTTCTTCCAAAGATTAATGTGCTTAGTAGAAGCTCAAGCTCAAAATATATATTGATTTTAAGTACAGTTATTGCAGCGATTGCTTACGCTAAATATAGGCTGCTTGTTCCATTGCTATTTATAACTTAAACTTTCATTACGTATACGTCTTGTGGCATTGCACAAGATAACATTTTGCAATTGCATTATTTGTTTTGGCTATTTGGCAGCTGGACTTTTCTGGCCTTTTCAATATCTTTGTTTATGATTCTTTTCTGTTGTCTTTTTCTTTGTCAGTCGCCGATAGCTTGAATGTTAATTATTTATTTGCAGCTTTTGGCAAGTACTTTTTCTCTGTAGGTTGAAACAATAATTTAATCAAAGACTTAATTTGAAGAGCACAAAAATCTAGAAATAAGTTAATTTCCCAAAACGATTTATTTCTAATCTATCATCAATTTCTTATTTCTCTTGCTGCGACTATCAGTATTAGTTTTAAAGTGCTTTTAACTTGCTTGCCTGCAACGAAGGGCGTCTTAACGTCTTTGTCTTAACCCAAATCATGGCATATTAGGCCAGCAAGTGGCAAACATGCAAACTCAAACACTTCTTTTGCAGTTCGCGTGAGAGTGTATGGAAATTATTTGGAAAAAGTGCCTGTAGATAAACAGTATTTGCATGTTTATCAACACTGTCAGTTGCAAGAAATATGCATTTGCAATTAGAGAAGCTAAAGAGTCAGCACTCGGTTTAAAATACTCTTTAACTACTCTTTAAAAGTTAACCAACCACTTTGCATTTCTCTCTCATAGTCGAAATTTTAAATTGAGAACTCAAAGTCAAAAATGTTTATATAATTGTTTTTGCGTTCGTTGCACTCAAGGAGCCAAAGGCGAAAACTGGCAAGAAATTGTCGGAAGTGTGAAGTGTGCGAAGCTCAGTAAAGTAGAAAAAATGAAACGCAAAACAAATAAAAACCAGCAACTGTGACAACAACAACAACAAGCAAGGCGACTGCAAGCTATACAAACATAAACTTTGTTGCATTACCTTGCTGTCTGTGTGAGTGTTTGTGTGTGTGTGTGTGTGTGTGGGTTGGTGTCACGCTAACCTCAAAATTGCCGCCAACAATTTAACAAGCAGACGTTGTGTGAAAAATATGTCAAACAGAAGGGCAAAGGCGGCAAAGTCATCGTCGTCGTCGTCGGCCAGAAGCGCTTTTTCTTTTCACTTCCTCGCGCTCTTTTCTTCTTTTTTTCAGAGCGAAAATTGCGTTAACACGCACGCACGCACACACACATGTACACCCACATAGTTAAATTACCAGCATAAAAAAAAGTGGCCACGACACACGAACAAACCACACAAAAATATTCCTGCCACGTTTTGAATTATGCATGTCTACTACACACACACACACATACACGCACGTATACTTCGTGTCAATCTAACTCCCTTACTCTCTCTCTCCCTTTCTCTCTCCCTCACACACTCTCTGTTTAATTCTTACCAAAAACCACTGGCAAGCAACAACAAGAACGAGAACGAGAACACATTGCTAAAGAAAAATATACATATTCGCAAATAAAATGACTGACAAAAAAGCAAACGAAAACTCTCAAGAGCTTAAGCAGCGATTGCTTGACTTCGGTATACCCTGTACCTGAAGCAGAAAATCATCCATTAAAACACAAAACAATGGAACCCTTTGTAAACACTTTCGATGCGTTTACCTAATATTTTTTGAAACAAGTTATCCTTTTTGTAGATATTGCTGCAACCTAATAAACTCTTTGCGGCGCCTCTGGCTATGGTAAAAGAAAAACTACTCGCATTCTGTTTGTGCTTTCATCCTTTCGACATGCAAATGCACTGCAGGAGACCAGGAACAGAAGCCGGTGGAGCAATGGCTGGAGTCGAGAGCAGCAACAGCAAACAGGGACAACGTGTGGCGACAACACCAGCAGGAAGGATATATTTGTGTATTATGCTCTTATAATAACTAAATTCGCTGCCACCAAAATCAGAGGGGTGCATTTATATCACAGAACCACATACATATATATGTGGGAATGGAAATGATGTCACTCATGAGTGTGTGTGTGTGTGTGTGTGTGTGAGTGAGTTATGAATGTGCATCCAATTGAAAAGATTTGCAGAATATAAGTTTTGGTGCTGGCTAAGTTGAGTGGCTCAACTCATTTTTGGTGGCAATTAAGTCAATGCATTAGTCAGAGAACAAAGAGAGAGAGAGAGGTTTATTCCATTAGGATTAAAATCTATCAAGTAAAAGCTGATAATTACAATTTTTAAGCTGTACAGCAGCTAATGTACTAGCATCAGTGAAACAAAAAAATAATCTTAAGCCTTTGCCTTTTTTCGGTGCTGCAAGAATTAATTGTTGTAGCAATTATATGCTCGAGATTTCATTAATTATAATTATTCGCTCTAAGCAGAATATTCATGGCTTTAGCTGCAATCAATATCAAATGCCAGGCCCTTTGTGACCTCAAAGTAACTAGAATTACTTGTACTTGTAGCGAACAAATATAATTACTTGCGGGTCTCTGGCAAGAACATTAATTAAATGAAATATAAAGGTAAAGCAAATATCGCGTGTCTTTGGGGCAGAAGGCAAAAGAAAAAAGGACTGCAAGTAGATTTATGAGAAAAAAAAGTGTATAATATTTGGTTTATTTTTTTGTTATTTTTAATTTTAATTTAAATTTGTCGCTGCACACACACACAAACACACTTGACCTTTGCTTGCGTTGGTGTGGGGCGAAACAGGAAAACGTTGAAGGCAATGCCAGTTTTGTGGCCTCATAAATTTCATATTGATTTCCGTTTTCAACGTTTTCAAATAAGAAATAAATACAAGACAGAGAGCTTTTGGGCCAAGAAGCGTTGGGCCCAAGTGTACCATGAACAATGAACAATGAGCTGTGAAACTTTATTGACTCTTTTTACTGTTACAAATTTACTTGATAGCACCCGGTGACTGCAAAGTTTTTGGATGCTTTACGATGCCTGCAGTTGCTGTTGTAGTTTATTTTATTTTGTGCTTGTTTCTTAACATTTATCCAGCCCCATTTCTGCAGTAAAGCAAGTAGCAACAACATAATTTAGCCAAACAACAATAAACTGCTACTTCAGAGACTCCAGACTCGAGTTGTGTGTGTGTGTGTGTGTTTGTGCGTTTTCTGCAGGGGGAAACAACCCCAACACATATGTCAGAAGAGCGGAAACTGTAACTGAAACTGTTTGTTAAAAGAAAAAAAAATACGAAGCTAGCAAAGTTTTCATCCTCATTTTTTTCTTTTTTTCATGTGTTTGTCAAAATGTAATAAAGTGCAAAGAGTAGCAAAAATAAAATAATGCGAACATACATAAAAATGCGTCAAGTTGGTGTTTTTGTATTTATTTTATTCGTATTCGTATCAGCCTCAAAGTCATCTCAAGACAACAACTCAATCCCTTTTGTGCTTATTGTTTTATATTGTTTACCCTTTTTGGCATTGAGGCGAGGCTGTTGAAAGAATTGTTCAACACGCATTTTTGGCTTATCAAAAACTTTCGAGTTGATTTAATTGGACAAACTTTTGTATCAGCACAAAAGAATCTGCTTTTTGTTACACTTGTTAGAAATTAATACTAACTAAAAGTAATCCAGAAGCTATATAATGCTTATCAAACTGACAGCTGTTGGACCAAATTAATGCCACAAAATAAATGAGCTCTTAAATGGTGCGAAGGCTTTGCGCCAATACTTCTTGTACATTCATTCGTCCATTGTGTACAGCGAGCAGTGTTGACTAACGTCAGTCAATGGCTAATGAAAGCTCTCCAGTGACAAATTGTTGAGCCGCTGGCAATTTTTCCCTACCAACAACGCTCGAATGTTGACAGCTCAATAATGACATAGAGAAAGAGAGAGGGCGAAAGTGTGAGAAATGTGTGAGACAAATGATTTTATGCCAATTGTGCCACAGCTGATTGCCTTGTAGCAGCTACGACCTCGACCTAGTACCCCTCCCTTTATGTTCTGCTACTTTTTCGCTCGTAAATCGAATGATGTTCGCTTGTGAGCACTTCCTCTTCTTCTACTTCTTCGTCTTGTGCTGCAAACGTCCCTCGCAGTTATGACAAATTGTACGACTCATTTCGTTTGTCACACTTGAACAAAGTGGGCGTGGCAGGCTGCCCAAGGCAATAAAAACAACTGAAAATCAAATAAAATACACCAAGCTGATTTTTGTTGAATTGAATTTTATTATTATTGATCTTGCAGTTTCGGAGACAAAATGATTTCATTTCAATATTGATTTGTCTGTCTCTAGCTATTGCTGTTAGTTCTAGCTCAACAAACACGAAAACTTTAAATATTCAGCTTGAGGCTTGAGGGATAAGAAATAACTGTTAAACTCACTCAAATATTATAGTCTTAAAATACAACCTAGAATGCTAGAAAAGATGAAAATAATGACTACACAGTGTAAATAAAGTAAAATTAGCTTAGAGTGAAATAATTATTGTGTTGGCAAACAGTTGGTTTTTAATTAAAAAAGATTTCCCTAACTTACTTCATCTTAAGTGTGCAAGTTCTTTGCGTTTATATTAAACTTGAGTTACGGTGCGTATGAGCAATATGAAGCGTATGCAAAAACAAGATAAAGAGAGAGCGAGGGACGAGGAGATATTAGTTGGCATTTTATTTTTGCCTTCTAGTTGATTAAAGTAATTTTAATTGCTTTTTAATGTTAATGGCAAAAGTTGCAGCTGCTGTTGCTGTTGCACAACTTTTTCATTCATAAATATTTTGCTATTCTATGCACTGTATATATATATATCTGTTTATATTTGCAGATAAGTGGATTCACAGCTTGCATAACAAAATTGAAATGTTTATCATTGAATGAATTATGCAAATGTTGATATCCATTATCCATCAACTTGCAACAACTGATTATTTGAATACATTAAAAACTGACCCAACTAACCAATTAATGTCAAATGTTTATTCTCCATCTTGCCATGACCCGACATCACACATCAAACACCAACTTGCCCCAGCTACAGCTACACATTTATTTGCGGATTTACGCCAAAAAGTTGAACTTCACTAATTCAGGAGAATGGGGGGCAGGAAAGTAGAAAAGCAGGCAAAAGACCTTAAGCCTTAATTTAATATATTGACACAAAGCTTTACTCGTAAGACGTGTCTCTGCCATTATAATCCTCCATATTGTATATTGACAGCTGTCACCAAAGCTCCCCCACCAAACAGGAAAAAATATATAAATTGGCTTAATGCTCAACTATGCGCAAAGCTTTGAGGCACAAATGCCAGAAGTTTCGTAGCTTGACGTTAAAGGATAAAAAAAAGATTTAAGAGCATATTTAGTTGAACATGTAAAATTTAGATACATTGTTTATTGCTTAAAGCATCTTGCCGCTTGACGCTGCCGATCATAATTCTCGATGGCTTCATTAAAGTATCTTAGAGCCTCAGCCTCTGGATCAGGGTCAGGCAATGAGGTTGAGGAAGAGACAACATTAACTTGTGCAGCCGCCTGATTGCTAGTGCTGCTTATGTCTGGCAGAGAGTTTCGCTGCTCCAAAACTGGTGCAGCTCTCGCTTGAGGTAGTTGAGTTGTTAGTTCCTTGACACGATCCGCATAGCGTAGTGTATTGAGTGTATGCTCCACGGAGTGTAAGCCCGGCGAGATCATGGCTATCATGCAGGTACGCACCTGCTTGCCGCCAATGAATGAATCGCGTAGCACTTGGGTCAATTTGGAGCTGCGAAAGGGCAGATGCGACGATTGGCGACCCAAGGCACGAATGCATTCTTTTAGGGCCAGCAAGGATTTGTTTATTTCAGAGCCTTCGAGACGTGTCTGACGATTGATGGAACAATTATCAGCTCCACGCTCATTGCCAGCCAAATCGATGATCGAGATTTTGCCATGCATTCGCCTGAATTCGCCAGAACGCAACACTAACTGGAATACGGCATGGGAACGGGATGAATTGGAGTTGGCCGATGTCTTTCCGGAGGTACGAACTTTGTTGCCCAGCTCGAGCAGATGAAGCACATCATTGGCATGCGTCACAATTTTCTCGGTGAGGTTAACAACTTGAACGCGCTGCTTGCCATCCTCCAGGACACGTAGTTCGGGCTTTCCCGGCATAAGTAAATCATACACCCTTGTGCCATAAAGCTCGAAAAAGCTGCAGCTAACATGAAGATCCATTTCGGCATATTTGGGCAGCTGTAGATTCTTGAAGACATCCTTAGCCGCAAAAGCATAGATGCCATCGCAACTATTTTGCTGTCTGCCCGTAAACTGTCCACCCATGGTATGGGTTTTCCCACTGCCGGTCTGTCCATAGGCAAAGCAGGTGGCCATGCCACCCTCAAAGATGTGATTTACCATTGGACACGCAGTCCACTTATAGACCTCAGCATTGGTACAATGCTCGTCGAAGGTGTGATCGAAACGAAACTTATGATGCTCCAGGAACTTGGTTAGATCCAATTGCTTGCGCGGTTCGTGCACCACAAGATGCTCACCGTTGGGCACAGTAATCACATCCAGTTGATGTTGATCCAATTCTTTCCGGTTCAGCGGTCGCTTGCGCACACACACCACAATCTGATGTTGCCTCGGTGTGGAGCGTGCCATACATTCGATTGGCTGAAATTCCATGCGAAGTCGATACAAACGCAGCATGCGTGCAATCTCCCAATTGGGATTTTCCGGATCCTCATTCCTGTACAACGAACGCTCATAACGTGCCTCTTCATTACTCAGGCGACGCCTTTCTCGCTCGGCGGCCAGCCGTTCAATCTCGGAGACAACATTTACTCGAGTGCGTTCGGCCTGTACACGGGGCGTGGCAGTTACCACAACGGAACGTTGAACCATAGAATTACTCATTTGACTTTGAACCAAAGGAACAATCTCTTCTTGTTTATCATAAATCTGTGGATTGTGCTCTTGGATTGCCGACAGAGGCAACTCCTTGCCACAAATGACTTGTCCCTCATTCCATTCGACGGTTACAATATTGTTATCGCCCCCTTCAAGCTTGGTAATGACGGCCGTCTGCTTGCGACCATCGGTACGTCGAATAAAAACCTCTTGATCTATGGACAGCAAATGCATTTTGTGACTTGTTCACTAA
The DNA here is from genome assembly GCA_018904305.1 of Scaptomyza montana. NCBI lineage: Eukaryota > Metazoa > Arthropoda > Insecta > Diptera > Drosophilidae > Scaptomyza > Scaptomyza montana. The sequence continues at coordinate 1,516,399 of JAEIGR010000005.1, read as the reverse complement.
GAATTTAGATATTTATACCGGGATGTTTGTGAATTGTTTTACTATTATTTTACTAATTTGTATGTGAGAATTTATTTCTGAGTAGAGCGTAGACATTAAATGCTAGACATATGTGACAAATGTTTTCTGATACAAAATTGAGTGGAACTAAAACATGAACGAAATACGTTATTTATTCGTTCTTTTTAAACCGTTTTGATTTGGATGCATTACAGACTTTGTTCCCTTATTATAGAGGAAGTAAAGTTTGTGAAGTTGTATGGAGTTATCTCCGGATCTACTAAATCTATTTCAAAAATTTTGGGTGTAATGAGTTATATATTAAAGCGAAAGAGGAAAAGGCTATTTATTTTTATGTCAGCGGGCAAAAGCTAGCTTAAACACTTTCTCTCTCTCTTTCTCTTCCTTTCGTTTTTTCGATTAATTAGTGATACTTCAGCTTCATTTCATCCATACAATTTTTTGGTATATCTCAAGCTAATATGTCGAACCTCCCTGCTGGCTGAATGAATGCAAGTGTTAAACATCTTTACACACATACACACACACACAACACACACACGTACAACTGACGTAGCTGAGTAAAAGTGCCTTGCTGGAGGACCTAGTTCATAGTTGAGCAAACATGCCCTTATTTCGTTGTGTGTTGTTGGCGCAGGGTTTCAGGGTAAAAAGGGCCGGGAACAAAGATGATGCTGTTGCAAAATTTCTATAACCATAAAATGTTTGCACAACACTTATTTTTAGTGAAAAGCAGCAGAAGAAAGTGTCGAACTGAACTGCATACACTTACCCTCCCCCTCGTTTATCTGTAAGGCGAGGGTATCATGTATGTGAACAACGGTGCGAAAGTTCGAAAGCGTCGAGTGCATATTAAACAGAGCCACCGTGCACGATATACCGGGTGTCGCTGCATCTTGGGCAAACATTGAGGTAGACAAAAGCCGAAGGCTGCTGCAATATAGTTGTTATTGTGAGGTGGCCATCAATCCTCACTCTCTCTCTCTCTCGTCTCTCCTGTCTCTACTCTCACTATCACTTTCACCATTTTAAACACTCAACACACACACACAAAATACATACTTAATTTCATGCATATTTGTGACCAAATTGCCATCTGTCGTATTTTAACGTCTGTTTTTCGTATTTCGATTAGTTTAGCCATGTGTGTTTGGTTTTTGCAGATTGCTGCATTTGCCGTTCTGACGTCAAATGTCATAAAAAATTGCAATAAATGCCTGCGGAGCAAGCTGTCACACAATTGCTTGTTGTCAAGTCAAAATGCAAAAATAACCGACAGCCAAATCAAATGAAATCTAAAACAAAATTAGAAGTGAAATAGAAACAGCAACAGAGAAATCAAAAAACAAACAACACACGAAGCCACACAATTTTATCCCAGTTGCGGAAACGGAAGCGGCTGCATAAAAATTTAAAATGGTTGCTGTCGAATATTAAATGCAAACTGCACAAAAACTGTAGCATACTTTTAAGCGCAGCATTTAAATGCGCCTAATAGAAACGTAATATAAACGAGCCAAGTGCATTTCTTTTACCAACTTTAAAAAGAATATAGAAAAATTTAAACATAGAATATGAGAACATATTTACCTTAGCGTATTACTTAAGTGCAGACGTCATTAATTATTGTGAATGGCTCTAAACGTTAACAACTCGCGCCTTATCACTTAAATTAACACACGCATCTATTCTCAGACAGTTGAATATATATGTTTGCACACACAGTGCAGCTAAGTGTGGCTTGAAACTAAACTCTAATGCGCTTGTACAAACATGGTATGTCGTTAAAAAATAAGCCAAAGTGCCTCTTAAATTTGCAAAACCCATAATTTTCGCATATTAGTTGAAACTAGTTTCGTGGGGCTTGGGGTAATCGAAGGAATCATATGCATTTAACATGCAATTGCGTGCCAAAGGGGGCAAACGAACCCCAAGCGAGAGCGATGATGTCGACAAGGATGTGGAGCTCAAAAGCCTGAAATTAAAACATTATTCATAAGCAGACTTCGGTAAGTACAGAAGGAAAGTGGAGAGAGAGAGAGAGAGGCAAGCATAGGATCATATCGTTTTAATGGCATGCTATCCAAGCAGCTGCTTGACTCCTCTCCCTCTCTCTCTCTTTGTTTCCTCTGGAAGTCTTACTGGTCTGGCTTCGAGTTGTGTTTAGCTGGCGTTTTAGTACTTTCGAGTCTCTAATGACTCCAATGCGACTAGAGTCACAAAAGTAAGTCTGGTAATTGTAAACTTTATGTGCCACGTTTCCGAGGTATGCTTCTGTCCAACACTACAACCTTTGTTGCCATTCGACATCATCTTGAGTGTAATCAGAGTCGAAATCAAAATCCCAAGCGTGTTTCTAACGAACTAGTTACTTTTTGCACACACACACACACACACACGCTCTCTGGTTTGAATGGAGTCGAATTTATTGAGCTATAAAGGTGTCAAAATGTCTGCCTTTCTTTCGTTCATATAGATTTAATGGCATATAGTATTCGGTTCATTGTGAATAATTAAGACAAAGTTACGTTTGCGTGTGTTTTACACCCTTTCCCACCTCTCTCTCTTTCTTATTTCTGACCATCACTACCATAAAAAAAAATCTCATTAGGCCAAATGTGTGTAATATAATGACTTTGCCTTCAGCTTTGCTGAATGCTTGCTTTTATCCATTTTTTTTTTTTTTTTTAACTACTCCTGCAATTCATTAGTCAGCCGCTCGACCCGAATGAAATGAATAAGGAAACGGTTTAACGAGGAAGTACAGCAGTTCGAGTAGTACTATTAGCAGTGTAATGTATGGCAGTTAAATGCCTTTGAGCCTTTTTTAGAAGAGAGAGAGAGAGAGAGTTTTCGTCTTAGTAGGCGTATGTGAAATATTTGCTTTACGCTTTATTTTAAAGTCTCAGTCAGAAGACGAAACTTAAACACGCAAACATTGAACTCACTATTTTCTGTTTTTGTTATGCACAAACTTTCAACAAAATGAGCAACTTGTAAGTATTTACTTTTGTAACAATTGAAAACTTCAAGCTGCATTCCTCATTATTTTTTTTTTTAGCTTTGTAAACTATATGAAGTGCCATGGCACTGAATCGCCGCCATATAATGCGCCAAGAGCGGAACTGTTGCGTCCCATGACAATGGAGCTGCAAAGTCTAGAGAAGTTAGCCCGGGCTGCCAGACGTGAGCAGATGAATCGTTTGGTAAGTGAGGAGAAGGCCAACTATGATGCGGAGCTGCGTAGCACCTTGGGCAAGTCGTTTGTCAAGGATGATGTTTGCGATCGACATTTATGCAATGTTTGGGGCGGTCAAATGGACAAACGTTCAGTATAGGTTTCCAGTTTAAACAATATTTGAGTGCAATAAAATGAAATAACAAAAACACTGCGGCGCATAAAAAAAAACCCCGTTTTGAAAAGCTTGGCAATTAGCCAGGTTAATATCGTCAAGTTTCTCTCATTTATCAAACATTAATGCATACTAATTGTAACGCCTTGAATTTTGTGGCAGCAATCATTAACGCAAATCTACTAACGCCCAAAAATAAGGCATAACTGCTTTAATTACACACAAATTATTTCACAATGAGACTGCAATAGTCCATTCGTAATTTTTTTTTGTGTGCCGACATGAATTGCATTTATTTGCGTTGCTCACCTTTGGCATTTCGAATTTTCATTCACTTTCTGGCCCAATTAATTCCTAACTCTAAACTGAAATTTATTTATAGACCAATGACGAAAGATGCTTTTTGAAATAGGATAAGCTAAAGTTGGTTAGCTTCTGCTGGCCCCAGGGCAAAGCGAGAGAGAGAGAGAGAGAGATAGTCAGATTTGTTTTGTGTCAGGGACAGCCACATTCAGCTGGCATGCTTTGCGGTTTCTGGTCCCCAGTTTGGCACCCTTTTCATTGCGAATGTGTGAAATATACGAAACTCTTGATGTGCCACGCCCAACACACACACACACACACACACACATATTGTTGTCGTTTGTTGGTCAAATTGTCGTAAATTAGTTTTAACACCTGACTGAGTAGCTTTTACAAGTGGTCCATCTCTCTCTCTCCCTCTCCATGTGCCCCGAGTATCAATGTCCTGTTGAGTTTTCTCAACAAGTTTCCGAGCCTGGAGTCCAAATTCTAACCCTTTTGTGTCTGACTTTGTCATCTGTTTTGTGGTGTGTGAAATTAATGTAATCGCATTTTAAGCATAAACTATGTAAGAACATTGCTTTTCAATTAAGACCCGCACGCCGCCCTTCGGTCCCTCTGTCCCTCTGTTTGTCCAAGTGTTCAGATCTCTCTTTCTCTCTCTCTCTCTCTCTCCCTCTCTCTATTCTCTTGTCCAAACAGTTCCGCATTAAGTGTCAACTTCTGAAACTGCCACTCGGAATGCCATCGAACCAATGAGCAAGATGAGCTTAGCCCAGCCCGTCCCGTTCCTAACCGAAGCTAGCTTACTTGGCCAAAATGAGCTGGCAAGTGCTTTTGGATTGAGTTGAGGTTATGCCATTAGGTGTACACTGTCAGAGAGACAATTGTACCTAAGTTAAATCAAAATTTGTTTTGGAAACCAAAAAATCTAAGCGATTTGACATTACTTAAGAAATTTTCAAGTTTTAATTGCATTCAAGTTTCGTTGACTATCATCGTTGACTGTCATTATCTTTCTGTGCTCTCAGTGTAATTGTGCGGATTACGCTCAGCTGATGAGTAGCTTAACCTTGCTGACTGGCTTTGACTGCATTGGCTCCGTACTCAGCATTCTCAATTTAAACAAGCCAAATTTTGTTTGAAAATCCCATCATAAAAATCCAAATGTTGAACAAATCCAAATACTGTAAAAATACAGGACATTTGGGTCAACTGCGTTTTTCCGTTTATTTTATGGCAGCTTTCAAAGTTTTTACTCACTGCCCCGGACATCGTGCTTCTGTCCACCTGGAGCAGCTGCAGCCGCATTCATAGCCGCAACAGCTCTCTTTTTCTCTGTTTTTCTTCATCTCGCCAAGGTGGCAATAAAATAAATGGCAGCACTTTCGGTTTTTATCCCAATCGTTGGCAGGGAATTTTCGCCCTGAAAAAAAATTGCCAATTTTGGCAATGGTGGGTTGCAATCGCGTTTGCCATATATCAAAAGGCGAAAGAGTATAGCACATAAACTCCACTTTCCTTGAGAGCGAGAGAGAAAGAGAGTGAGAGAGGTTTGCTATAAGAGTTGGTTAGCGGCAAATATTTGCGGTATTTTTACTTGGCCACTGTGAGTGGTTTATGACTCCTTTCTGGCGCCTGCAGCTTGTAGTTTGTATTATTATTGTGGTTTTTGGTGTTGTTTGTTTGTGTTGGTGCCACCAGGTAAATGCTAGCACACTAAAAGGCACTAGTACTCTGGGGTATTTGCTAAGTTGAGCTGTGAGCTGACTCTGACTGGCACTGTGCTCAAGATTAATGCCTTGGCCATATCCTTGGAGGAAGCGAGAAGCACCTTTGGCGACTCATTGTTCAACAATATTGACAATGTGGCCAATGTTGCACGTTTGAAATAAAACATAATATTGAAAAAAAAAGAGAGAGAAACGTAATTTCTAAAAGGATTACGAAAAGCTTTAAAGCAAAGCCAGCGACAGCGACAAAGACGACGACAACGACATGAAAAATGAATTGCAAAGAACTGGGAGCTGAACATGAAAAGGTATATAGAACGGTAAAAGCTAAAGAAAAGCAACGAAAAGCAGCAGCAGCAGCAGAGCGTAGAGCGTTGAGAGTTTTCATTTGCAAGGCACTTGGCGCGTTTGTTCGAGCGAACGACACACACACAGATTGCAGACATTTTGAACGAAGTCTCGACACCGTAAAATATGTGAAAAATGAACGGAAACGCCGCAACAACGAGGCGGAAATGAAAAATACACGTATAAAGATGACTGAAAATGGCCGACGAAAGCCTCAAATCAAAAGAAATGTTCCAGTGTGCGAGTGTGTGTGCGAGTGTGATGAAAAGGCTTGGGGAAAAAGTCATTTTCACATATGACATGGAATTACCGCACACACTCAACTAACACACACACATATTGTAATTAATGACAGCCAAATTATGGTTGGAATGTGAAAGGATAACGACAACGAGATAAAATCTCTTTTTATTGTTGAACTTGAAATGGAATCCGTATTGAATGAGCAGTGTTGTATATTGAATAATATAGATTAGCTTTTGTTGTACTGCAGTCCCCTGAGTGTTGGCTTATCAGCTTATTAGCCACACAGTAAGAAATAAGAGCTTTAATGTATTGACTTTGGGTTATATTTAAAGCAAACGAAATTTTAACAAAAATTCTTTAAACTTTGAATCACCATTTATAAGGAGTAAACGAATCCTTTAATCAATTCTTCATTAAAGCAGAAATTAATAAAAACAATGGTAAATTACTTGATCAAAGTAAAAATGGTGCAAAAGTAATAGAAATAATGTTGAATCAAAATGAAACGCTACTGAAAATATGATAGACATTATTGATTTGAGGAAATATATTTTTAGTGAGAAGAAAATAAGTTGATTTATTTCGCTCTGTGTGTATCAGAAATTGCTTTTATATGTTCAATTTCATTAAAATTTCACAAACATATTAAGAGACCTAATGACAGAAATACTATATAGTACACTCAGTGCTGCAGAATGTTTGACCCAGTCAAGTGGTTGCTTCGCATCTGAGTTTGATATGGGAACGAGTCGTACTAGAAAAACACAAAGCATTTCAACCTATACGGCGTTTGAAAATATATTTTATGTTGTTGCCACTACTGCTCAGCAATAAGGTGATAAACATGTTGTGGACCATTTCGGAATCACTGCACGAGTACATGTTCCTTGTGATCCTCTTGAGACGAGTCCTTTGCCTTTGTGTGACGCTTATAGCGTGTCATACGTGTAGCTATTGCCTTTCAACGACTGACGCAACAGTGTCCCCAATTCATTCGAAGGTGGCGAAGTGGTGTCACTTGTGAGCTTATAAGTTTGACAGAGCAGCAGTCTTTAATTGACTTTGAGCTTAATTATTTTCAGTGCATTTGAATCCAATGAAAAAACAAAGTTGTGATCGGGCTACACTGGAGGTGTTTAAACATCTTGAAATTTTTTAATTTGTATAGTTGCAAGTACTTATGTTTTCAAAATATTTTTTACAATAATCATATTGACAGCAGAGCTGCGTGGCTAGAGTTATTACATAAATAATATTTTCTTGAACCAAACAAATAAGCTTATGTAAAATTTCAACTTGAACTTGAACTTTAAATTCAGTTTTCTGCAGGTTGTCAACTTGATTTTTAGTCAAAATGCATGTTCAAATCTTACAAAAATCGACTTCCGCATTTGTAAAATCTTTCGGTTTCCATAACTTCGGCAAAACTGACCCGATTTTCAAAAGCAATATCTTAAAAGTCATGGTTTGACCCCTAGAATAAAACTGCATTTAAATATTTCCATTTAAATAAAATTCGATTTTTGGTCAGATTGCATGTTAAAATTTTATGCCAAAAAAATCGACTTGGGAATTGGTAAAATCTTTCGACTTCCATAACTTCGTCAAAACTGACCCGATTTTCAAAAACAATATCTTAAAAGTCATGGTTTGACCCCTAAAATAAAACTGCATTTAAATATTTACATTTAAATAAATTCGATTTTTGGTCAAGTTGCATGTTAAAATTTTATGCCAAAAAATCGACTTGGGCATTGGTAAAATCTTTCGACTTCCATAACTTCGGCAAAACTGACCCGATTTTCAAAAACAATATCTTAAAAGTCATGGTTTGACCCCGAGAATAAAACTGCATTTAAATATTTACATTTAAATGAAATTCGATTTTTGGTCAAGTTGCATGTTAAAATTGTATGCTAAAACATCGATTTCGGCATTGGTAAAATCTTTCGACTTCCCTAACCTTGGCAAAACTGACCGATTTTCAAAAGCGATATCTTAAAGGTTAAACTTAGCAATATCAAGTCAAGTTAAGTTGAGGGTAACGACCAAGCAGTGTTTTTCGTTAAGTTGAATAGATCAGCGTATAAGTTCACGTTCATTTAATTTCGCCTTAACTTATGGATGAATTTGGTTGTTCTTCGATTTTACATTGAGCTTACATTATATTTTATGTCGCTATGAACATTATATGCTGTATCTGCACGCCGAGATGAGGAATCTACTGTCTCAGAATACACTCTTTGCTTCCGGTTTTAATATGTGATTGGATTCTATAGCAAGCTTTCTTAATATTAATCGAATGAATCTTAGTTTCGAGTAAATTTTTTACTTGCAGCTTGAAAGCTTTTACCTGTAGCTCGACTATACAATACGGACAAAACTATATGCATTCAATTTCTCAGTTATCTTTGAGAATGACTTTCAAAAAGTAACTTCGTATTAGTTTTCATTACAATTGTCGAGTTTTCTTTATTCATGATTCCCAAACCCTCATAGAGCTTTCATTATGTTAATTGCAGTAATTCATTAGTTTCATTGGAGTTGTCAAATTAAGCTATCATTCAATTACATCAATTGTTAGCACTTTTTTATTAGTATATTACCTATTGAAATTTATATGGATACGTTGTTTAGTTTCCAAAATGTTTGACCCGGTGCAGTACATTTTGCGGATGTTCTACTTTTACTCGCGAGTACTTGGTGTCATTAACTTTGAAATTGACATGGCATCAGGTCGAGCAAGAACCACACGACGAGCATCGATCTACGCTGCGTTGGCAAATGTGCTGATATTTGGAGCTCTACCCTTTCTGACACGCAGTCAATTACTGCAAACGCTATGGACACATGCTGGACTCCTGCACGAATATCTGTTCCTATTCATTCATGCCAATCGAGTCAGTTGCGTGTTAATCACATTGCTAAGTCGCTGGTGGCAACGTCGACGGCTCATTCATCTTATAAATGCCTATTGTCGACTGGCTTATCGGAAACCGGAGGTCGCGAAAATATGGAGACGAAGAGTCATTATCAAATTTATGAGCGTTCTATTCTCGGAATTATCTCAAGTGTTGACAAGCTTTAGTACATTGCAAACATTTCTGACTGTAAAGCAGGTCTTAAGCGTATATCTACTTTACATACTGACCGCAATGGTCAATGTAATAATCTCCCACTTTTTCTTTATTACTCTTAATGCTTATGGCCACTATATACTGTTAAATCAAGAGCTAGAGGCTGTACTCCTTGAGATGCATTCGTTGGAGAATGTACGTCGACGAGATTGCTTCATAATTAAGTGCAGCTCTCTTGCCGATCGATTGGAGAATATAGCTAAAACACAATCCGAGGTTCAGATGCTGGTCGAACGTACATCTCGTATCTTTGACATTCAGGGTATCTGTATTACCTGCATCATGTATTTATCCGCAATTGCAACAATCTACTTTACTTTTGCCAGCTTTTATCAGAACAGTATCGCTGACTATAGCCCCATGGTTAAAGCCATATTTGTTATTGAAATAATCTGTTACTTTTCGGACTTTTTCATCACCATGGACAATTTATACATTGTCACAGCTGTCCATAAGGAAATGCTGAAGATTTTAGAAGAGTTTACAACGATTGCACCCGGGTTAGATCAACGATTGGAGAAGGCTGTAAGTAGTTCTATATCTAATAGGATTGCCACGCAGCGTACTCAGAGCGTCTTCTCTTTACAGATCGAGATGTTTCAGCTTCAGCTGAGACGAAATCCTTTAAAAGTGCGTCTACTACAGTTCTATAGTGTAGAACGAACAAAAGTGATCGCAATGGTCAGCTCAGTAGTGACGAATTCTCTAGTTTTAGTACAATATGAACTTCAAAATACTTGAATATAAACATTCATTGAAATAAATACATACTCAAGACTTGTGTTCCGTTACTTTCAGTGCTCTACTAAATTGTGACATAGGAACTGACAGTTTTGCTGTAGTTTTCATCCTGATTATAAACCCATTCCACTAAGTAATTAGTTGTGGCAGCTTATCTGTCAGCCGCATCGTTTGACCCTTAAACTTATTTGCCTGTCCGAACGAACGGAAATTTACCTTTCATTTAGTTGTTCAAAATGTTCGACCCGGTAAAGTGGATCCTGCGGTTGTTTTACGTTTATTCACGTTTGCTTGGAGTGCTTAACTTTGAAATTAATATGAAAACAGGCCATGCTCGAGTCACAAGAAAAGCAACGATTTGTGCTCTCCTAGTTACCGGCATGGGATTCAGCGTTGTATTTGTCATAACTCGCAGTCAGGTATTACAATCATTGTGGTCAAATGCCGGACTGCTGCATGAGTATATTTATGTGGTCATACATGGCACCCGTGTCTTCTGTGTAATGATTACATTGCTGAGTCGCTGGTGGCAGCGTCGTAAACTGATTCATCTTATTAACGCCTTCCGTCGCTTGGCGTGCCGGAAACCACAGGTCGCAAGAATATGGAGACGAAGAGTTATTATTAAGTTTATGACTATATGTTTAACTGAGTTGTTTCAAACTCTGGCGAGTTTTATAACAATCGGAGTTTATCTCAATATTAACTTGATAATAATCATCTTAATGTTGTCCCTGCTCACAGCACTGGTCAATGTGATAGTCTCGCACTTTTACTTCATAGTGCTGAATGTTTATGGTCACTATATTGTTTTGAATGAAGAGCTACAGGAAATATTGGCCGAGACCCACTCGTTGGAGGCTGAAAACCGAAGGGCTACGTTCATGACAAAATGCTGCAACCTTGCCGATCGTTTGGAGAATATTGCTAAAGCACAATCCGAATTGCAAAAGCTTGTTGGACGCACATCTCGTATTTTTGATATACAGGGTGGCTGTGTCGTCTGTATACTGTATCTTTCTATGATTGCTTCAGTATACTTTACATTTGCCAATATCTATCGGAGCAATGGAGTTAGCTCGGGTTTATTTTTCAACATGTTGATGATATTTATGATCATCACTTATTTCCTGGACATTTTTATTACAATCGACAACTTTTTTATTGTCTTAGATGTTCATGGCGATATGGTCAGAACGCTTGATGAGTTTAGCTCAACTTTAGCTCCGGGCTTAGATCAGCGCTTAGTGGAGGTCGTAAGTGAAATCAAACTTATTAGGATCAGAGTTCTAATATATTCTCTTTTGCTTTCAGATTGAATTCTTTCAGCTACAGCTAAGGCAAAACCCCTTGAAGATCCATATTTTACAACTTTACAGTGTGGAGCGAGTGAAAGCGATTTCTATGCTTAGCTCTATAGTAACTAACTCTCTAGTTCTAGTTCAATATGAATTGGAAAACTCTTATACACAAAAACCTTTATAAATCATAATTTTCTACTCTTAATAAGTTCCATTTTCCAATGACACCTTAAGACTGTTGTGACCCGTTGCAATCATTTAATTAGGTCATTGCATAATTAGTGAAATTATCTTATCTGTGAATCGAATCAATTTTAACGCCCTCGCATTTTAATTAAAGGGGAATTCTAATTTGTGTTTAGTTCCTCAAAATGTTCGACGCGGTCAAGTGGATCTTGCGGTTTTATTACTATTACTCGCGAATTGTTGGGGTAATAAACTTTGAAATTGACTTGAAAACTGGACGAGCAAGTGTTTCAAAACTTGCTTCGATTTATGCTGTTCTAGTGAATAGCCTGGTACTTGGTGCAATAATGTTCCTGAGTCGCAGTCATCTGGTTGGCATACTTTGGTCACATGCCAGCCAGCTGCATGAGTATCTCTTTGTGATTATGAATGGCATTCAAATTATCTGCATTATGATAACTATAATCAGTCATTGGTTACAGCGCCGTCGGCTGATCAATCTTATTAACGCCTTTTGTGTTTTGGCGTGTCGGAAACCACAGGTCAAGAGGGTTTGGCGAAAACGAGTTATTGTAAAATTTTTAAGCGTTTCTCTCTCGGAGCTCTTACAAACAGCAGCAAGCTTTGTTTCCATTGAAACGTATTTTCCGGTAGATGGGACCCTAATGGTCCCGATGATGTATGCATTGACAACTTTAACCAATATTATCGGCTCGCATTATCACTTGATTATGCTGAATGTTCATAGCCACTATATACTACTCAATCAGGAGATTCAAGCAGTACTGGACAAAATTTATTGCTTAGAGAATGAACATCGCAGAGCCGCATTCATGATGAAATGCTGCTCCCTTGCCGATCAATTGGAGGATATCGCCCGAGCACAGTCCCAGCTACAAAAACTTGTCGATAGCATAGTTCAGATTTTTAGCCTACAAGTTTTCTGCTTTCTTAGCATGTACTACTTCACAACAATCGCTGGCATCTATTTCACATTCGCATCCCGTTGTAGCAATGCAGGCGAATGCAACATCTACAGCACCATGGCTTATGTTTTTGTAATGGTCTGTTATTGCACGGACGCTATAATCACAATTAACAATTTTTACATCGTCCTCGATGACCATGCGGCTATGGTCAGACTGCTCGAAGATTGCTCAACGTTTGCCCCCGGCCTGGACGTTCGATTGGAACAGGTCGTGAGTGTGTTAACATCATTTTGATAAATGGATAAACTTCATAAAATTTTTGTTTTATTCAGATCGAGTCATTTCAGCTACAACTGAAGCAAAATCCTTTGAAGATCCGTCTTCTTGATTTCTACAACTTTAAACGATCCGCACTGATTGCTACGGCCAGCTCAATAGTTACTAATTCTTTGGTTCTCATTCAATATGAATTAAAAAACTAATAAATATTGTAGAATTTTTCAACAAATGGATGGAAAGAGTAAGTTTTCGTGGCTGACAAATGTCCTTTTGGGACTAACACTGTTGTACTTCAGTTCCTCGCTATATTTTTTCCATATCATAATTGCTCATATCTATCAATCTTTTAATCTATTAATATTTATATATAACTTATCGATCTTCCAATGGGAATTCAAGTTACGTTTAGTCCTCTGACATGGTTGATACGGTACAGTTCATCCTTCGGTTATCATATTACTACGCGCGCTTCTTGGGAGTGCTCAACTTTGAGATTGATGTTAAAACCGGTCTGGCGCGAATCACAAGAGTATCTACGATTTATGCAGTCCTGGCAAATGGATTCGTTTGCGTGCTACTAATTGCATTGGGTCGCAGCAGTCTGGTAGCAAGATTGTGGACATATGCAGGACTCTTGCATGAGTATCTATTCCTGGCGGTGCATGGAACGCGATGTACCTGCATGGTGGCAACGATGCTCAGTTGCTGGTATCAACGTCAGGAGCTTGTTCGACTTGTAAATGATATTCGTCACCTGGCGTTTAAGAAACCCGAGGTTGTGGGAATGTGGCGACGTGGTGTTATATATAAAACTGTAGGAAATATGCTTTCGGAGGTGATTCAGATAGTATTTAGCACGGTGGCCTTGTGGCCTCTCCTCACGTTGACTCTGGCTATGAACATCTTAGTGTTGTTTAGCATGACAGTTATCGTCGATGTAATTATCTCACACTATTACTTTGCCATACTTAATGTACGGTGCCATTACATTCTGCTCAATCAGGAGATACAGACTGTATTTCATGAGATTCGTTTCCTGGAGAATGGACATCGTAGAGCTGCAATCATGATTAAATGCTGCACCCTGGCCGATCAACTGGAAGATATTGCCAGAGCACAATCTGAGGTACATCGGCTTTTTGGGAAAATAACCCATATATTTGGTATACAAGTCTTATGTGGTACCTTGAGTTGGTATATGTCCATCATGGCCTCGGTTTATTATACGTATTCCGAAATAAAAATGAACATGAATGGGCATAAGGATCCCTTATATATCTTCTTTTATGTCATTCAATTCGTTATATACTACGGTGACATTATATTAACCATTCGAAACGTTTTTGACCTCCTGGATGACCATTCAAAATTGGTAGACCTTCTGAATCAATCCTCAACCTTTGCGCCGGGACTAGATAAAAGGCTTGAGACGGTTGTAAGTTGATAACAGATTAAGTTAATCTATGGTTTTGTTTTTAATGTGTTTTCCCTCTGTGCCTTTTAGATCGAGAGCTTTCAGCTTCAGCTAGCACGCAATCCTCTAAAGGCTCCTGCTCTTGGTCTTTATAATATGGAGCGAACAAATATCATTACCGTTGCAAGTTCATTGGTAACCCACTCTTTGGTTTTCATTCAAAATGATTTGGAAAACGCAATAGTTTCAAAAGCACCAACCTATAAACTCAACCCTGAACATTTTACTGCTTAAGATGTTTGCATTCGATTTGATTAAAGGTAGCTTAAAGCTATTGCTTTAAACATCATTTTATCGACCTGCCCATCTTGTGAGTGTTTCTCTGTGTGTACGTGTATTAGTTCTTTTACTCTACGTGAATGAAACGCTGCTTGGGGCAAATTCAGGAGACAAGCAACAAAAGAAAACAAAATATTCCTTAGACAGGCACAGAAACAGTTTGAAGTTTTGGCATGTCTGATGCTCTGGACTGAGAACATGCTGCTCCATCTATCGAACCTTGATACACTGAGCAAAAATGAAAGTCATTATCATCATCATTACAAGCTGCTTTCTATAATCAAGCAAGATATTCTGTTAGTTGATGATTTTTCCAAGTGCATAAAATGAGAAAACGACGTGACAAAAAAAATAAAATAAAATAAGCAGAATAATAAGTGAAAGCGTTATATGAAAGATTCGAAGGAGGTGGGATGAAGGATGAAGAAGGTGCCCTAGATGATACAATACCAAAATCATACCACACCAGAGTAACTGTGTCAATGGCATGTGTAATTGCGGGCAAGCCAACCGATAATAGCAGCATCATACAGTGTGCCTGGAATGTGTAGTTGGTTATAGGGAATGGGAATGGATATGAGAATGTGGATGGTTGTGGTAATGGTAATGCCTTTGCTGTGCTGCCTTTGTATTGGGATTGCCAGGCATTTATAACTTGGCAACTTGTCCTTGCTTCCAAACGACAAAGAAAACGAGGACGGGGCGACACTGACAAATCCTGTTGCAGCGTCGCGTCAATGCCTTGCCACAATGCCAAATGGCAACAAAATAAACGAGTTTCCATTCAATTGCTACAGTTGCTTTAGCTGCTGGCTGTCAGTTTAGCATAAGTCGCTGTTTCATCCGGAAGGCAATATGCATTGCTGCATAGACGGTTAGACGGACGGGGCGTAACGCCAATAAGCACGCAATGACATTTTAGCATAATGCATTGCAGCATCTTCAAGTTGCATGGCAGCCAAAACCAACAGCAAGACAAGAACAACACATTCAAACACAACACAACTCCACTCAGTGCTGTCACTTTACACAGAGATACAGAGAGAGAGAGAGATGGTGGAAGTGGAGTGTGTGAGAGTTTTCAAAGTATATGTACCGTAAAATCATTCCAATTGCAATAACAAATGCTGAACATGAAACGGTCAGGCGGAGTCGTGTCAAATGGGCTTTGAACTTGGGCTTGGCCAACGTTTTGCCGTTTGTATCTGTGTAATCAATACGAGCACAAATAGATGGCTCAGATGCTACAACTAATGTAAATCGAGCTATTTGCATTGCTGCATCATTTTAAAATACAGCTCTCTGAATGCAAAACAGGAAACGATAATAAACATTAGGACAAACAAATGATTTAAGATATACTTACAAATAAATGTTTGTGTGCTTTTAATTTTCTTTTTGAAAAGACATAAAATATTTACAGTTGTCAAGATATTCAAATAAATCTTTAAAAACTGAGCTTCAATTCAATAAGCAAATTTCAAAAATAATTGATTAGCAAAACATGTTAAGTACACATAAAAAATAAACTTTCCATATGTAATGGAAATTTGCAGCTGACTGAGTTCGCGAGAGGGATAGACCTTCGATTTTGTAACATAACTCAAAAAATATGCGAGGCATTCGCGGCAAATCGCATAGCCCTGACAAGGAAAAACTGAAAATTAAATTGAATTTGCAAGCGGCACGCACATAAATCCGAGGCCACAACTGTGGATACAACTGTGCAACACCGAAAACGAAGCTTGAAAGAAAATCGAACAGAAAAAGATGAGAAAAAAAAACCAAAGAAAATTTGTAGTTTGCTTTTGCCGAAGGCCAGAAATTGTGCTCAAAAGTATCATAAATATTTGATTTTCCACATTTTACAACATCTCACAGTCTCCGTCTGGCCGGATGTGGATGTCTGTACTGGATGTTCGATGTTGGTTGCTGGTTGCCAAGAAAATTGATAAGATTCAATGATTACATCTCAAAATTGATATAATTTGTGCACAATTTTCAGCAATTGGCAAATGTCGCGTACGTGATGGAGTTTTTTCTTTTTCCCTTTTCGCTTAAGCGCATTGAGCGTATTAAAGTTTTTTTTTTTCATTCTCCGAAAAAGCAGAAATTTTAAAAATAAAATGTTGTTTTAGGTATAAAGAGAAAGTTTCTCTAGGCTTATAAGTTCATTTGTTTATGTAAGTTTAAATAATATTCAAGGTTATTCATTCGACAAACTCAATCTGTGCCTTTTTGTACTTGATTCAAAAATATGTTCTTAATTTTAAGTTTGATTTTTTTTGCTTTTTTTGCTTTCCTGTACACATTGGTACAAGCCGTTGCTCGTAAATACATTTTATGAACACCTGCACATTACAAACTTTAAAATTTATGTCTCTGTACGTCTCGTATAGTCAGTCCCGCCGTATAGTAGTATAATCGTATGGTATAGCCGTATATGGTTCTCGTATTTATGGATGTGGCGTCGTGAATGTTGCGGCATATTTGGTTTTGGTGTGCGAAATGCATTTTATGAATCTTTTATGGCTTTTAATGTAGAGACACCTGCATACACACACACACACACACAAACATGGCAGAGTCAGATTTTTGGCGACACCTGGCGCTGAGTTTATGCGGCACTGGCGTCACACAATCAACCAGCCAGCGAATGCCTTGCGACCGCCCCAAAACGGCAATGGAGGACAGCTTGACGGGCGTTGTCATAAAAAGGTGGGAGGCGCTAGGGCTTAAGGGAAAGAGAACAGAACAGAGACACCTTAACCTTTTATGGCATTAAACTTGCTGGCGGAATCTGCTCACGCGCGCGTAACGTATATCATTCTGGCCTAATCCTTGGTGGGCATGGCTTTTGCTAAGCGCTGCACATGAAATATATATATTCAGCCAGCCAACCAGCCAAAAAAAAACTTAACCAAGAAGAAGAAACTTAAGCAAACAACAAAGTTAGTTTGATTTATGCTTCGCTGCAAGACTTTAAGTACAAACATATCTGGGCTAAGACAGTGGCAAGAGGACCCCAAACACTCATTAGTTAACAGTGCTGATGATATGATTAGGATATAATGGATTTTATTGTGATTTACATTTAAATGTAGTTTTTTTAAGAGTTTAAATAATGATAAAAAGAAAAAAAAGCGATTGCCTTTAAAAAATCTAAAATATTATAAACCATTTATGTATCTTATACCGCTGCCTTATCTTTCCTAAGCCAAAAAATATAAAGTTATTTGATTAAATAATTTCCAAATTTCCTATTGAAATGACACATTTAACTAAATAAATGATTCACATTGTAAGTAATTGAACAATTGAACAAATGGAATGTCAACACAAGTTTAATTTAATAATCTTTGTAAGTGAATTTTAAAATCAATTGAAATCTTAAGAGTTCTCTTTCACATTGTTAAATCAAAGTGAAATTTATTTAAACTTGAGTTGGCCTAGAAAAGTGCAATCAAAAACAAAAACAAACATTAAGCAATTCCAGATAAATAACAAACAAGCTTAGTAAGAAAAGGCTTCTGAGTTTGGCCTACTTGAATGTGTAATCAATTGCTTCACGTGATATGCTGCACATTAAAATAATTGCAATTTTTCAACAGGATGTTTACTCCTACATATTGACAATACACTCGGCTCAATACTTGACCTAAAAATACAAAATGAGTGAAGATGCTAAAAACAAAAATTTCTTTTTCGTGAGAATTCAATTTCAGTGTCATTTCTTATGTGTGTGTGCTTTTTTTTCGTCTCTCTAATTGCATGCCCCAATTTACTCTCACCGTTGACTGGTTTGCTGGCTTGGAGATCCGTATATCCGCATCCGTTGATTTTCCATTCGCGTTATTTTTCAGTTCATCCGCCAGCAAACGTGAGCAAAATTTAAATGGCGCTCACTTTGCAGCTGACTGCATTGAGCTGAGCTGACAAAAGGGACATCAAACGGCAAGAAAAACAACTGAACTGAGTGAAAATTCACAAATGAAAGCTAGACGTTAATATACTCTGCATAACGTATAGAATAATCGGTTAGAGAGTGAAATTCAACTGAGTATCCATTTGGAACCGAACAAATCTTTTTTTTAGTGCTTCTTTTTCAATCTTCCCCTTCAGTATAGTTATTGTTATAGGGTAAGAAACACAAAAAACAAAAAAATTGTTAAGAGCATAAGATACAAATTGATTGGAAATGTGCAATCAACAAATGACATGGCAATAACAGAAAGAGGAGCAGCGGAGATGTTTTGTTTTTACTATCCGACACATTCGACAAATTTGAACAGCAATTAAAAATGTTTTCATAAGACTAAAGAATGGAAAAAAAAACTCTAAGGAACTAACAGTTGCCGCAACTAGTTTCGACTTGACAGTTAAATCAATTTGCAGCCACAATTAATAAGCTGACAATGGTGTAAATGTTGCAAACTCACACACACACACACACATACAGACACACAATTTCAATTTCCTTGTCGGAAAAGACAGCAACAAGCGCAACGCAAGAACGAACTAAATGCCATTGGGTACGTGCAGGTATAGCGGATAAGGGGTTAGGGCGGGTAGGTAGGGGGTCTTTGAAGTTCATGTTGTTTGTCAAGAAAATGAATTTCACTTGACAGCGATTATGTGGCACAGCCAAGTCACTCAGTTTGCCAAGTTATAGTAAAAGCTGAAGCAAAAGTTTTGTAAAACATTTCCGATATTTCAAATACAAACACACACACACACACACAGTACCCCGCCCCTCTCCACCACCTCTTCACCACCTTTACCCACTTTAACGACCAGCTAACACACCGCAGCGCCCACGTACCACTACAGCCAGTCTCAAGTGTTCTCTAACTCATTCCTCATCTTATGCACTGAACGAAATTGAAATGATCATTGAAAATATATCTTTTAATACTTACTTTAAGCTCTCTACTCTATCGAACAGCAATTTTCTTAAGAATGATTTTTCTCTATTTAAGTATATCTTCCGATCCTGCAATAACTCAGCAACAATATTATTTAACGCTGGTTTTTGTGGCTTTAACAATTAATTTCAGCTTGATTTAAGATTTATAATAAGAATGATTTAGGGCAAGTAATTTTAACTTGATTGAAAACATGGGAAATTCTTTAATGATTAATTGTATTCAAGTATTTCTCTCAGTGTCTCCATGTTAAGCGTGTCGTCTAACCAAAATGCCAAACGAGCGTAGAAAACGCTGCCTGCCACAAAACAACAGCAGCCAAACATTTCGGGGTGTGTGGCAAAGGGTGAAAAACTTTTGCCTAAATCACTTAACGGAAAACAAGTGTTGGCATGTGCCCCTCTAGCAAAAAGAATCCGCCCAACCCGCCAACCCTCCCGTTGTTAACTCAACTCATTTCGATCACAAAACTTTATGCCCTTTTCAATAAAAGAAGATTTTTGTTTTAGCAATAAGAAACGATGACGAAGCCAATGAAATATAATAGCAAGAAATAACCGGAAGCAGCAGCACAGGAAGTCTTCTGTTTGACATACCACACACACAGAGACATACACACTCCCCCTAACCCCCTACGTCACCGTAGTGCAAGCAGTTTGGCAAGTGCGTAAACAGAAAATCAATTAAATTGTGCATACAAACTCAAAGTGGCGCCCACTGTCGGCTTGCAATTGCACTTGTGCGTGTGTGTGTGTGTGGTGAGTAAGTGGAGGGAGGAGATTTACATTAATTATGGCACGCAAAAGCTTTTTGACTTTTATTGTGACATAGGCTCGACAACAGCAACAACAACAACAACATTTATCGTCTCATCTTGCATATAAAACGCATGAATATAAATTTCATTCCCCACGGAAGGGAGCTAAAGTTTTTAAAAAGGATGCTAAATGTCACCACAGCCCAAATGCCCACTCCACCCCCACCCCTCCCACACACACTCATAAAGTGATTTTTCGGTTGTCTGCTGAGCAGAGTTGGGTCAGCAAGCCTTTTAATAAAGTCCCTTGGAAGTAGCTGATGGGGTTGGTGGGGGTCAACGAAACGAGATCGATTTTTAAAAACTCTTGCATAATTTATGAGCATGCAGCCCTGGCATTTGAATCTGTTGACAAAGATGAAGGGAGGGAGTAGTGTCTTCTTGCTCTCCTCTTCTTCCTTTACATCTTTCAATTGTTTCGTTTTCATTGAATATTTAACCAAATGGCATGATGCTCTTGCCATGATTCCCCTTGCTACCGAAATGTGGCATTTTATTTAATTTTGATGCAAATGGTTGTCAATGTTTGCGGCTCTATTGACATTTGGGGTATTTGGAATCGTTGCTGTTGCCATCTCGCTTGCACCTGCATGTCATTTAATTAGCATTTTGCTTTTGTGTGCAACATGTTGCATGATGATGCTGCTGGTCACCGTATTTGATATCGCACACACACACACACAGCTATGTGTAAAGTTTTCTATCATGAATTGCAATTTATTTTGCCATGTTGCATGTGCCCCGTAGCCGCACAACACGAAAAACACCACAATGTGGTTTCGGTTGCAATCGTAACACCACCCTCTCCCTCCACCAATTTAGCCGCTGCTGCATGTTGCCCCATATTCCATAATGGCACATTTATGAAAATTTCGAAACATGTGCAGACTTGTGAAAATGTGAATAATTTGAACCGAATAGAGAGTTTGCCAATTAAATCCACTTCGCCTGTGAAGTGTATAAAATCGAGATACGATTATGTTTAAAGAGTTTGCTTAAGATATATCTATATATCTTAAAGTAGCTCAAAGAAGAAACTTTTCTGTTTTGTACTTAAGAAATTATCTTTGGTTTTTCCTTTTAGTTTTAGTTTGCCAAACATTTGAAATTAAATCATTTCAAATCAATTTGCAATTCAATTTGCATAAATTTGACTTTAATCACATCAATTACACAAAGAAGTTCGTGCACTTAGCATTAACATCCACCACACTATACACCATCATGATATAATATGGCACCAAATTATTGAGATGCCTGTTCATTGTCTGAGTCATGCCAAAACCACTCTCCACCCCCTCTCGCTACCCATTAAAAATAAAAGAAAACTTCGCTGTGACCGTGCCAAGTGCAGTTACTTTCTGCTATCTGACAACATTAAAAGTGTCTGCTCAAATTTCTAACTTGCCAAAAGAATTTTCAGCTGACTTTTTGAGTGTGTGTGTGTGTGTGTTGAGTGTTTGTCCTTAGGTAAGACGTATTACTTGTACAAGGACATGGATAAGGGAGCTGCAGTAGCCGCCCCTCTTCGAGAAACTCCAGCTCGCTGCTTGCAGTTGCACACGCAAGAAATGTTTCGTGACTAAGAATTTCTGAAAACTGAAACTAAGGACAGCGTGCGAGAGAGCGAAAGAGCGAGCGGAAAACTTTGAAGTTTTTATTTAAAAAAACACATACCGCAACATTCCTCGCTGAACTTTAGCACACGTAAAAACACGTGAGATAATTTAGGAAGCCAGCAGCAGCAGCCCAAAGTGAGCCTGTTCCATCTTGTTTATGCTCCTAGTTATGCTCCTGCTTACCACGCAGTGTGTGGAGTGTGTCAAGTACTTGGGATAAACTTTTGTGACAGCTCAATTTTTGATATGAGAGGGGATTGAAAAACGTATAAGTCGCTATATTTGAATATTACTTGCTACTTTGATGCTGCCTTTTTGCAGACATACTTAAATGAGCAAAGGTTGACTAAAAAGCGAACAAGAACTGTTAATGGCTAAAGTCTTTACAAAAAGGTTAAGCTTGTAATTATGGAAGAAAGCCTTTGAATGAATGAAGAAAACAATTCATATGCAATTGGTTCGTGAAAGAATAAGATGGCTATATCTTACCGTTTGATAGCAGTCAGTCAGTCAGCTAGGAAATGATCTTTATAGAGAGATCAACACATATTGAATGCAACTTTCATTATAATTCAAACAGAACTGTGAAAACTGCTGCTGAGTAGTTTTCACTTACAAATCAAGCAAACTTCTCCCATAATCCGAAACATATTAATGTTGATTACATATCATATCTCTCTATGCTCTCTCTGTCTCTTTCTCTCAATCTGTATAAATAAATACACATGCACCTTGATGAGAGACATAAACAGAGGCACGACTGCTGTCATGCAGATGCTGCAATTGAAATGCAACAAGAGACGCAAGTTGTTGCATAATGCACTTAACTGAACTAGAGTTTCTCAGAGTTCCGCCTACTCGTCACACACACACACACACGCACATATGATGTATGTTTGCCACTGGCACTGGCTTGCAACATAAACATCGTGTTGTGGTTATGGAAATTAGCTCAAATTGATGACAAACATTGTCCGTGGCAAGATTTATGCGTCCATCTCAAGAACACATCCTGCGAAAATGGAACACAAATAAAACAACAAAGGATCTCTCTCTCTCTCCCTTTTCTTGGTTCTTGGTTCTTGCTAACTAATTGGTATTTATTGCTACTTAAATGCCACGGAAACTTGTTGCCTACTTTTCACCTCATATTTCATATGTGTTTGTTTCAAGAGCGGGAAACGCCTATTTTCGAAAGAAAAAAAATGTCGGATGTACCAAACAACCAATCGGAAAAGATACAAACTATAATTAGCCGAAAGATCTTGTAAGAAAAAGAGAGAGATCAAATGAGAGAGCGAATGAGAACATATGTGTTTGTTTGAATGGATCGTTGAATGAATGGCAAGAAGAAGCTAGCAGAAGAACTGAGAAGAACATCTTGAGGCTAATTTCAGTGGGCACACGACTTTGGCACGGTTTAGTATCGTCGCGACAATTATCGTAATTAACTCGTTTATGTGTTGTGTGCTAATCCAATTAACCAAGTTCGCACAGAGGATGGATGCTCCCCTGCCCAAAAGAACGCAAATAAATTAATTCAATCAGCATTCAATTAGACAGACTTCGAAGGCAAATTAAGAATTTAAACACGCACAATTCGCATACCTAATTCAATTGTGTCGTCTCTCCTCGCTACCGTCTATCATTATCATCAGTATTGTGTGTTCAATTGTTCGATAAGACAGAAATAGTGATTGAAACAAATTTTAAATTCAATTTGCATTAGCCATGTTGAACTATCAGCAGCATCAGCTGCATTCTTTGCCCGTCGGCAATCCAAATAGTTTCTACTATGCCGCTTCAGCTTCAACATTGACGCCGTCGGTAGCATCCGGAACGGGATCTGCACAGGCATCCGGAGCTGGAGCTTCAGCAATGTCCGTTGAGACAGCGGCTTATCAGACACAGTCACAGATACAGCCACAGCCTCAGCCTCAGCCTCAGCCTGCGGAGCTGGTGAAGGGCATTCTCATCACAAGCCGTCGAGAACTAGATAAAATGCATCGTTTTTCAGTGGACAATCTCATTGAACTGAAACAGGATGCGTATGGAAAGAGTAAAGTGCCCATAGAGCTAACTAATAATCATTTTGGTAAGTCAGTTGACCTGATTTTTCAGTTAGTAGTAGAAGTAACTAGCCCAATCAAAAAAACCCTTTCTGCTAGGAAGCTTTTATATCCTCTGAATAACGCTCTAGAATCATGATTTCCTGTTTATTATTCTTAATTTTTTCAGTACAGGGAAAGTTGTTCCGATAGTTAGGATGTATCTTAGATTTTTTTAGGGTTTAGAGTATAAGGGAAAAAGATTCCCTATATTATTTTATTTCTTTAAACTAAACCTAATATCCTTAATACCAAGGACTTTCAATTGTGAGCTATTTTAAGTATTTCATGGCATTTTTTTGTACTTCAGGGTGGTAATCATCAGGCATCATTGCATTCCATGCAATCCGATTTTGTTTTTGTTTCTGTTCCGTTGGTGTTCATGTATCTTAACCCAACCAAATCTTTTTACCCACGCCATTTGTCTCAATTTGTCAGCGTAGCTGTCTGCGGTATGGCATCGTAGATCAGTTGTGTAGCATGGCCATCAGAAACCAACGATGTCCCCGGAGACATTTACATGGGGGGCTGCAGGGTGGTTTAACAGTGGGAAAGAAAAAAAAAATAGAGATGGATAATTTGAATTGCCAGCGAATTGAGCCAACGAGGCAGCAATAAAAAACCAGTTGCAGCTTAATAAAATAAAAAAAAAGGAACTCCAAAATCGAAAGGGAAACCTCAATCAGATTTGTGCGCCAAAGAGGTGAAGAGGTGATGAGGGAAGGGGGAAGAGGGGTAGCAGGGAAAATTGAGACTGGCACATGTTAAAATCCGAGCGATGATAAAAATAAACACACGCCTCTCTCTCTCTCTCTCTCTCTCGCTCTCTATTTCGAAGCGGGAATAGGGGCTGCCTTCTGTTGGTTGGGATGAGATTGGCTGCCACGTTTAATGCTCCACTTGGAAAATATAGGCCCGTTGGGCTGGATGTTGTATTGGGTTGGGATGGGCCGGGTTGGGATATGGGCGCTTCGGTTGTGTTCAAAGGCATGCGATGCAGGT
This sequence comes from Scaptomyza montana, assembly GCA_018904305.1. NCBI lineage: Eukaryota > Metazoa > Arthropoda > Insecta > Diptera > Drosophilidae > Scaptomyza > Scaptomyza montana. The sequence continues at coordinate 1,491,598 of JAEIGR010000005.1, read as the reverse complement.
CTCTGAGGGAATATCATGTCAGCTTTGATTACGTTTTGTCATGTTGACAATGTTGAAGTGTTGTCTGTGCAGTCATCGTTGTTGTTGCTGTTGTTGCAGTTGCAAATGCATTCGCCGAAAAGGGAAAATCCGTATGGTTGTTTTTTTTTTTCGTTTTTATGTGTGTATGTATTCGCCGGCGATTGAGATTCGGCTGGCTCCGCACTTCTGATAGCAATGACAATGAGACAAGCATATTTCATAGCAAATTATGCCGCTGACAAGCAAGCATGCAACAAGGATATACGTATATATATATGTACATACATACAACCAGGCCAATAGACGACATGTCGCCTTTTGAATGTTGACAACCTGGCTGCAGTAGAGCAGGCCGAGGTAGATACTCCTACACACAAAAAAAATAGTGCAACAAATAATGTAAATTGCAAATATGATCAAATAAAAATTTGTCACTCTTTCTTACAAGAAAGTGTTCTTAAAAAAGTTATGATATTGAAAAGTCTAAAGATAACAAAGTTTATTAAGTGATTTTCATTTGTTGCCTTTTTTTCCTGTGCAGCTAAGACTGCAGCTCAGTCGCCTTGCGACAGAAGAAAAGTAAAAGATGCACGCAAAGATGACTTTATGTCAACCATTTGGATGTGCAATTGGCGGCGGCATAAATGAGCAAATGTCGCCCACATATGGCACCTAAATTGCATGCATGAGTTCTACTTACACACACACACGCACACACACACCCACATGCGGAAACTACATACATAAATCATATAACCATCAACTTTCGTATGATTCTCAGCTCATTACAATTCAAATTTATTACGAAAGAGCTAAGCATTAAATATATACGATATGTAATAAGTTCAAGAGGTTTTCAGGTGGGCATATTTAAGTATGTAAGAAATGAACGGAAAAAAGATAGAAAGAATTGCCATTTAAGTTATTATGTTCTTTAGATATTTAAACATGAAAGCTTCATTTTTATTTTATGCATTTAGCATTTGTATTTCTTGGGAACAATATTTCTTTGGAACTTTTTCTAGAAGTGAAAAATCAATTAATGAAAATTTGTTTTCGCTTTGCGTTTTGCGTTTTATTGCCGCTTAATGTCACAATTTCAGTGTAATTAATAGATCGTAAATTTGTTGCGTTTGTTGTTTGCTGTTTTCGACTCATTCGGCGCTTAAAATAAGTTAACAGCTGCCCAAAGATGTCGACGAAGGAAAAAAATTAAATATATTTTATGTGCCATGCCATTTGTTTATGACCCGCCCCCTATTCTATTCCTCACACTAAATGCAAAATTTAATGTCTTTAAATCCCGTAAATGTTAAATTCCAGAAAACTCAGCGTAATCGATTATTTACGATTGCACAAATTCTTAGGAATTCCACTTAAATCAAAAGCATTTTTAATGACTTTCTAATATTGTTCTTCTTCTGTTGGCAGGCAACGTTGGCGCCATGGATTACCCCCACAACAATCATGGTACCTCGGGGCATTCAAGGAAGCCGCGACGCAATCGCACCACATTTAGCTCCGCTCAATTGACGGCCCTCGAAAAGGTCTTTGAGCGCACCCATTATCCCGATGCATTTGTCCGAGAGGAGCTGGCCACCAAGGTGCATTTGAGTGAGGCGCGTGTTCAGGTAAGCAAGAAGTCAGGGATTTTAAATAATCATGTTCGATGCTACTTAATGGACGAATGTTATCAAGTTGATTTGCAATCCTTTACCCTCGTACGTTCCACTTTTAGGTGTGGTTTCAGAATCGTCGAGCCAAGTTTCGACGCAATGAGCGCAGCGTTAGTATTGGACGTCCACTTTTGGATTCTGTGACACAGCTGGTGCCGGCTCCGATACCTAACAATATGCACAAGTACACGAGTTTGACACACGGTGCGCCACCTGGCGCCTACGCCTTGAACCACTTTACACCACTTGAGCTGCGCTCCTGCCAAAACTATACGAACTGTTATGCCGGATTTGGAACGAATGCGAGCTCGTTCTTTGGGGCGCCCAACTATTGTGTGGCAGCCAATTATGCTAAGAACGCATATTCATCGCTTTGATTATTAATTATATAAAACAAATTTATATGTATATCAATTTAGCTAAATTGCATTATTATTATAAAAATGACTGATTATTTTTTTAAGAGAGCATTGCAACAAAATTATACCTGACTAATAATATAGATAATAAATATTTTTATAGACAACATTAAATGAGAAAATTCAAATGTATTCTAACTTGTTTGCCTTTATTTATTTTTTATACAAACTTAGAAAACTAACAACCAAAGATTTTTCATATAACATCAAGCTAATTTGTAATCAAGAACTTTGCATAATTTTCCTTTTATAAAATCTTTTAAGTACTCAATCATTAAGCTGTCAAGCTTGTGTGTGTTAAATTAACATTACTGATTTAATTATTTATGTGAATAGATGAATTAATTAGAAAATTTTACATAAGCATATGTGATTACACTTTTTAAAGTGTGTGTGTGTGTGTGCCCGCATATGTGTTAATTTGTATAATAAAACTTAATTAAAGTCGAAGGAAACCCACAAACAAACAAGCAAGAAGAACAGGAGAGGGTTTGAGTCAGAGAGACAACAGAAGAAATGGCAAGGAAAACTTTTGAAAGCCACAAACCATCAAAGTACATTAGAATTGTGGCCAACTTCTGTTGTTCAACGCAATTAAAAAGACAGATTGCCATAACAAATACAAACTAAAATACGACAAGAGAAAAACTACCTATAAATGAGACAAAGAAGTGCTTGAAAATAAAACACGAATTTTCATTACCTGTGAAGCGAATGTTTCTAAATAAAATTGAATATTTGGTATTTTAATTGTTAAATAAAAACATACCGAAAGAGTTTAGACAGTTTAAAACAAGTTAGAAGGCTCTAGACGGGAGAGCCCGACTAGAAGATACCCTTAACCCAGTTGCAATAAATATATTAAATTTATATAAGACTTTGGTATACTGACTTAACTTCAATCGATTAAATTCGATATCTCCGGTGTTTCTTAACCGATTTTGACGAAATTTTCAGAAAAGTTCTATCGTTACCCATTTTTTCAACCCTCATTTTTACATTTTCCAAATTCGATGTTTTTGTTATCGATTGCATGTGTATATCGGAAACCAGAATAGTTATCGATAATTTGAAGAAAACTTGTTCTGCTCATGGTATAGGAGAACTTATATACAAAATCTGAAGTCTCTAGCTCTTGTAGTCTCTGAGATCCACGCGTTCATACAGACGGATAGACGGACGGACAGACGGACATGGCTATATCGTCTCGGCTGTTGATGCTGATCTAGAATATATATACTTTATGGGGTCGGAGATGCTTCTTTCTGCCTGTTACATACTTTTGCACAAGACCATTATACCCTTTTTACCCATTTTATGGGTTAAGGGTATAAATAGACTCAACTCTGAGTAGAAAACCTATCTAATTTATCATATGACAAAGCCTAGACACAACTCTTTGCATAAATCGGTACAAACATACCTATACTAAAAGCAGCTGCTGCTTTTTAAGCACTGAAAGCAGTAAGATGACATCGAGTGAATACAAACACACTCACACACACGCACACAACACTTGATAGACAAAAGTTTAACAAGTACCATGTAAAAGTTTAAATGCAAATAAAAATTCCTTTCTCAGTCGGCAGCATGACAGGCTGTAAAAGCAAAAATAAAAAATGCAAATTATCATAAGGAATGTAAGCGATATTTGCAACTAATTTGCATAAGGAGCAAGCAAAAAGGATAAAGTAAAAGAAAGAGAGAATGCTTTGTTTTTTGTTAAAACATTTTTGCAATATTTTACAAAATTGCAATAATGCTTGAAAGGCAGCACAAAGGCAAAAATGCGTATTGCTTGCCCCCTTTTGCGATGCGGCACAAATATGTTGCAGGACAGGAAAAAATAGGACAGCGAATTAACAGAGGCACGACACTTACTGCCTGACATGCTACATGTTGCAAAACATATAACTAATTCAAATGTCGAGCCGGTGAATTCCAAAGGACATACGAGGTCCTACTAAACGCATATATTTTTTTTTTTTTTTTTAGCAATCACTTTACGACTTTTTGTATTGAAATATGTAATACACCGAGAAAAACAAGTATGAAAAGACCTCGAATACTAGAATAAGAGAAAAATGTATATATTATTAATATATTTCTTAACAAATGATACATAAACTAAGTATTTTTTGCAAACAACAAACAGCCTTTGAGTTCAAATCTTAAGAATATTGCCACGCGCCCTTTTCTGAGTTGTTTGGCTCTAAATAATTATGTGATAATTGTGTGTCGGTTAAAAAGCAATTATTCAAACATATCAAAACAGAGATGAATGAGTCTCACATAACACACACACACACACACACACATATGTTACACGATCTGACAAAGGGAAACAACAACATGACAACAAGGGCCACTTATGTTGCCATTCCCGGATCTTTCCTGTCACATGAAAGACGAACCGAGGCGCAGCCGCAGCCCTCTTTGACATCTCCTTCAACTCGCAGAGGAATATAGCATGACAAGGGTGATGATGAGAGACTTCTGGTAGGGATTGTAGAGAAAAGAAACTCTGTCAAAATATATCATAGCGCAGATCATAAAGTATAAAAAACATATAAATGGCGCTAAAAAATAGTAAAACTCTTTTGAATATATTTATTTTCACTGATTATTTTAATATCCACAAAAATAGAGTTATTTCAAACACTTAAACAAAAATCGTGGCCGAAAGATAAATAACAACCAAAGTAGCGCCAGTAAAAAAACTATCCAGATATTTAAGCCGAAGAAAGAGCATCGGTTGTGCGATATAATGCCTTCTTGTGCATCTGTTTTTTTAACACTATCCGCATATAACATGCCGGTAAACTCGTTGAGGATTGGATAATTATCTGTGCTGCAGGTACTGGCCAAATCATCGGCCATTTGAAAAGCATGATTAACACAGATATATCGACTTTCTGAATGTTTTAAAACCTTCTTATTTGCCTCTATTGTAAGACATATCGATGTGCTCGTATTAACTAAATCAAGATGAATACACTTGTGATGACTTGGGCTGCGAAAGATGAGCAGAAATGTTTTATAGTTTTCGTCCATAACGAATACACTGAACGGATCCCCAATTTCCAACATATAGCCGGCATATTTTGAATGTATATCTGCAGGCAATGAACCATTACAGACTTTACTATACGATGTGTTGAAAATGCGATCGCAATTGGTGCCTGAGAGTTCAAACATGTTTAATTGAAAAAAAAAAAGAACACAACACAAAATTTTTGAATATATATGAGTGAAATGAACTAGCTTACTTGAGTTGTAAAGTGTAAAATGTCATTAATTGTGCATTGAATGGCATCTTGATTAAAAAGTTAAAATTTAAATCTTTAGAAATTATAGAAAGGAAAGGAATAAAAGCCAATGACTATATATATATATACATATTGATACTAATTCGAAACTATAATTTTCGGCTTATACATATTTACTTATGACCTTTATTTTGGACAAACAATGATTTGGCAAAAAAAATAAACAAAACGAAGAAGCTAAACAAAAAGAAATTGCAAACAGATAGAAACCCGTCTTGATAGCTTGATTAACATTTGTTTACAAATTAGTTTATACATTTTTATCTGTGACTAACTAAACAAAAGCAACAAACACAAAACGCAATTGAATATATTATAATATCAGAGTGACTCCCAAAAAAGCTTAGCGAAAATTTAAACCCCCCGACCGGTTTATTTTTGAGCAAAAGAGGGCCTAAATCGCAATTTATTGCAACGCTATACAACTTTTGACAACAACAAATCTCAGATCCAGTTCTGTTTCAAACCAGACTAGCACATTAGTTTCTTCTTGGGTATAAAAGAGATCATTTTTATATTGGAAACTCAAATTTCGAAGTAGAACCCATTGGAATAAGAAGCTAAAATGCGAGCTGTTATTGTTTTTGCCGTTGTGATATTCGCGCTCTTCAGCATGATGGAGGCGCTGCCACAGTTTGGATATGGTGGCTACGGTGGACATCATGGTGGCTTCGGTGGACATCATGGTGGCTTCGGTGGACATGGACATCGTGGTGGCTTTGGTGGTGGTTACCCAGGCGGACTAGGCGGCTATGGTGGCTATCCCGTCGGCGGTTACGGTGGTGGCTATCCCAGCTACGGTGGTGGCGGCGGCAGTGCGTCAGCTTCTGCTTCAGCATCAGCGTCAGGCAACGGCTATGGCGGCTATCGCCGTTAATTTTAATATCATATTCCTTTATTCCTTTTTAAGTTGTTCAATAAAATAAATGCTAGAGTAAACAAAATTAGAGGAGAGAGTGAAACATGTTTTGCGGCAGTCTGGCATAAGTTTTCGTCCCTCTCCATTTAGCTGCTTTCTTTTTGGGCATTGGCATTGCCGGAAATTCCATCATAAGTTCGTATCAAGTTCTGCACTTGAAAACAAAACAGCTGCTATAAATGTGTGTGATTGTTTGTGGGTGCATTTGCTAAGCAAGTTTTCATGAAAAAATAAATGTAAAAAGTTCACTGCAAAGCCCACTGTCGTTTAAAGTGAACTTTCACTTTACACCCTCACATACTTACACACAAGTAATTGCGACTAAACCAAAACGAATTCAAACAACAACGAAACAACGACAAAAAAAAGAGAGGATGTATATACTCTCAAGTTACACTCTCTCTCATAATTAGAACTTTGTCGTACTCATTTATAAACTCTCATTTCATTCTCGCATGTAAAATTTAATGAAGGTGAAATTCACAAAAATACACTCACCTTTTGCAGCAACTACAGTTAATCCTCTCTTTGGGTTTTGCTTCACTTTTGCTTTGCTTTACTTTTTCAATCAGCGCTGCAATAACAAATCACTATTTATTCGATTTACACTTCACGGACACACACAAAAAAAAAAAAAAAAAAATGTATGCATGCATGTATAGCACGCTCCGCATTTGGAGTCTCAAGCAAAAACAACAACACAAATTTAAAAGAGCGAAGGAGAGATCATGCTCCGTTATTTCCCGCACACCAGCAATAATTTTCTTTGTGTTGCTTTGTCACTTTGCAATCGCGAAAAAACACTTTTAGAGCCACTAAACAGAGGTTTCTTGATAATTAAAACACTTTGCGCATCTTTATTACACATAATTAACATAAATTAGATATTAATTTGCACTATTTATTATTGAAACAAGCGACTTAATAGCTTTCGATTGACCTCCGTCATTTCCCGCACAGCAGCAACAACTAACTGAGCAATAATCTTCTTCTTGTTGCTTTGTCCTGATCGGAAAACAGTTCCAGAACTGTTTACTGCAGTTGAAATTTACAGGAAGGTAACTGTTACAAAACTGTTTTGTATGGTTTTCGTTTATAGTTGTGCAACTGCTTTTTTTGATTTTGTATTATATTTAGAAAGTGAATTACAAAATGCTACTACACAATGAAAAAAATGAGTTTAATGAGCCTAACAATTTATGTGTAAAATAATAAAATAAATTTAAAATTTAACACGGCAACTGCCGTGGCTGAGGACTTTTTCTATGGCTCAAGATATTTGTTAAGAATAAGTTTCACTCCCTGTGTAGCTAGTTCAACGACATTGCGGCATCATTAAAACTTTTGACCTGTCATCTTTTATTGGGCAGTGCCCAACCAAAGTTTTGACACACATGCACAGAAACTCAAAATGGGGCTGTCATATTGTTATTTTGGAATTTATGTGCACAGAACGAAGATGATGACAACAAGAGAAGCAGGACCACTTTGAAGACAGGCTATTCAGAATGCTTTGGCAGAGTTGCATTGATGACCACCACCAGTGTTGCCACCATTCAAAATGTTGCGCCAATTGACAAAGACCTGCTGGCCCAAGTCATTCAGGTCCTCTGCAGGTCGACCTGCATTGTGTGTGATATCTTTCTAGCGTTCGCATTCTTTGCAGCGTGCTGCATTCATAAAGAGAAAAAACATAATATAATAACGCGTTTATGTACGTTCAGCATTTTATGTGATGCCCAAGTGAATGTCCATGTCGCCAATAAGAAATCCAGACTAATGACGACTGCCTGCAAAATATGAAATGGCATAAAGAACAGGACAGAGCACAAAAGAGAAAATGAGAAAGCGACAATACATTGCCATAAAATTCATGCTTTTTTTGCATTGTAAGGTTCGCCTTCAAAACTGATTCAATTTGTATGGCAAAGGGGGCTGATTCAGCTGAGGCTTCAATATTTATGCGAAATTTACGCATTTCTCTTTACAGAAACACACAGGAAATAAAAATAATGTTAATTAATATTATTATTAAAAAAATAAATGTGGAAACAAAAAATAATTTTTTATAACAATGCAACTTGTATTTGTTTTTTTTTTCGAATTTGCATAAAATTTTTACAGCTTGTTGTACAATCTTTTCTTTTTTTTTGCCGAGTGTAGTCTATGTCTATGGCCTTTTCAACGCACGTCAAAGTCATCAATTTTGAGCTTCGTAAGATGTTCAAGAGATATACATACCATACATACATATACCATATATATTTTTGAATTACTGCCAATGCATTGGGAAGACAAGCAAAGGGTGGAGTTTGGTGGTGGTGGTGGTGCTGATGGTGGTAGGGGTATGTTTCAGTCCTACAAACAGTTTGCCTAAAATATGTCAATCGAAATGTAAATCATTGCGTAATTTGCATTTTGAGCATTTGCTTCAATTGAATGACGATGTTGTTGACTTTGTTGTTGTTGTAGTTGTTTCTGTTGCTGGCAACACGTGAATTATGGCGGCAATTTTGACAATTGCCAAGCTCCGTTGCCACGCCTACAGCCCCACATTGCCTCGCTTCCGGTACGTGTTTCTCTCTCTCTTTCTCTTTTTGTTTATGTATGTGTGTGTGTGTTTGTGTGTATTTAAGCATTGTATAACTTGTGCCCTCTTCACGTGCACATAAATCTCGTTGCCGTTTGTTATCCAACATAATTGTGTTGACATGTTGGATGCTTATTTAAATGGATTTTACCAGATTTTCAATCGTTTCCTATCTCTAACAAGTACACGCACTCACACACACACTCGCACGCTCACACACACTTTTGTTTAATCAGCTAAAACAAACAAAAACAGCTGAAAATTGTTTTTATGACAGCTTTTTTGATTTAAATCATAATTCTAAACTTTGTTTCCCTAGGACACAATGCAACAATATGAAATAAAAATATTTTTACAGACTTTCCACTTAGTTTTGGCTTCCTTAATACGAACATCCCAACAATTTTCGATTCTTAAATAAAGGTGAAATGAGTTTTAAGTCAGGACACATAAAGAAATTTTTTCTTAACTGCGTTTCTTGCACTTTTAGTACCCTTTAAAATCTACTTGAACTTTTGAAGATATTTATATTTACTAATCCCTACTTAATTACCAAATTGGTACGTAATTTTCTTTATACAGGATTAATCAAAAATAGTTAAATATAATTTCGACACATATAAATTAACTTAAGAATTTTTTGTGTTTTAAAATAATTTTATGATTTATTCTTTATCCATTTTATTTATACACCTGCGTCTCTAAATACTGAAAATAAATAAATAAATGTTGAAGTGTGTGTGTTTGTATGTTTTTGTGTGTTTTTGTGTGTGGTGAAACTTTTCTCACGTACGCTTTGCTGAGGAGATGTGCATACGCCAAAAAGTATGCAACAGCAAAACGTGATTTCGTTTTTAAATTTTAACGCTTTGATGCTGTCAAAGGGGAAATTTATTTGCGATACGCATTCATTTGGAAATTATTGGCTCCTCCAATGCCATTGTTCTTATACCCTGTAGCCGGTGAACAAATCTCATAAGGGGTATCATTGGCTTGCATATCTATTCGATGAATATTCCCTAAAATATCTATATGTATTTGATATTTTGATGCACGCCTTTACTTAATGTGCTTTATCAAGAACTTGGAATGCTTAGAGCCTAGAGGGTAAACCAAAGTCGAGCAGTCTTTTCTTCGCGTTATTCTGGCCAGGCAAGGTAAGAATAAATAAATAAAAATATATACGTGAGCGCACAATATGCCACAATAGCAATTTCTTAGTACAATTTCCCTTATTGCACAAGAAACTATTAAGGAACGCTTAAGGGAGTGCAAATGGCAAATGGTGCATACTTCCCCATAACTCAGCTCAAAAAATGTATAAAAATAGGTTTAGATACTTTACAGATGTTTGAGAACGGGATGGGGGTGGGGAGTCAGGTAATAATATTTCGCAATGAAAAATTAGCAAGTTTTGTTTAGCAAATATCGCGAAACACCCTTTAAATTGTTTGCCGCCAAGTGAAAAAATCAAATATTTAAAGAAATAAAATATTACAGTGTTACCTCGTAAATAATGTTAAGAAATGGTGTGAAAAATTTCAATATTTTCAATCCTACTTTTTTCCGAGACGCTTCGAATAATAATACCTTATTCCCAACCTTTTTTGACATTCCCTCTCATCGTTGACAAACTTATAGACACATATTATATTCCATAGGGCTAGAAACGAAAATAACGATCGGTGACAACGACAGGAATGTTCATGTCCAAATAAAAATGCATCCCACAACCATCTGTTCTCCTTAACCAATCAAAAACCGATATGCCCAGATAGAGCACGCTGCCAGACTTCATGTAGAACAGGTAGTCCAGAATGCTTCTCCTCACCTTTAAAACAAATATATTAACATATTTCATTAAATTTTTGCATTGATATTTAACATTTCAATATAATATGCGGTACCGCCGTACCGGTGCGATTATTTATTCGGTTCGTATTATAGTTCGGTTGTCAAAGGTTACGTTATTCATAACCTAAACGATGTTCAAGTGTAGAAAGTAACGGTTTGGTTCCAAAAACAGCTTTTGATGCAGATTCTTCAGTGTATATATCAACTATATCAATTCCTTCTTGGCCTTATCATCATCTGAACACGTTTCAATGAGGATGTGTCTTGTGTAAAGTCAAGCCAGGTGATGCTTTTGTCAACGCTGATTTCATTATATTTTCCCATCAGATTGCTATAAATTTTAACATATATGAAAAAATATTCACTTTCACTAATCAAGGAAAAGCGTTATTCTATGTTACCTTAAATAGCAATTTCCGTACCACCAGGCGCCCGTAAACTTTTCGGCACAATTGACTGAAGGCTTTATATCGTTGTCCCGATCTCTTGTTGTGAACTTGTTACCCAAATGATAACTCAACGAATCACCCGCATCTCCGGAGTACGTGCCCAATGTGAGCAATTTATAAGCATCCTCTTCGCCAGCGATTGCGAAACGATCATATTTAGCAAACCGACGTTCTTCCTTAAAGTTTTCCATCAAAACGATTAGTTCTTGATCCAAATTTTTGGTCAGAGCATGCAGCTTATCGAGTCCAATAAAGAACTCGCCAGGCACATTGCCGAAACCCTTCTTATAATCATCCCAGAACCGATAGAAATCCACACTGCCATCCATACGTGTCAACACAGTTGTCCAGCCTCCACCCTGTGTCTCTTCGTCGCAGCTAACGATGAATGGATGCCGACTGTAGACGGGCACACGGATCTGATAGATGCCACTGCGACGAGTCAATGCGGTTGCCTCCGCACAGCAGCTGGCAAACTTATTGGATTCCAAACTTGTTAAGTTATTAAACTGCTCAACAAGCTCAGTCAGATTGTTTTTCAATCTATAAGTTTAATGATAAGTATTTTGAGCACTAAAAATATGTTTCGAATGCAAACCTTATCAGCTCCTGTTGTAATTGCTGATACTTGGAGTTGGCATCTGGGATTTGAAAACGTATTTCGGTTGTGTTGCCATATTTAACAGTTACAGTTCTCACATTTTCATTCAGCTGAACACATTCTCCAACACATTTGCACACAAATATATTAAGTAAGAATATGCAAGAAATTGTTTTGAACAACATTTTTGTTTCCAACATATACAAAATAAGTACTTAAGCTTAGCACAGATCACACAAGACTAAAGATGCTGGGCAGCTTATGAATGAATATATATCAAGCAAACAAAACAAAATAGATTTGCCTGTGATAATGAATTCTAAATACCCTTGTAGTTGTTAAACATTTGATAAACTCTTAATTATATGGCAATATGAAATAAAATATGAAGTAGAATTTTATTAAAAAAAATATCGCGTAAATTTGTGACTTTCTTTCATCTTTTTCATTTTGTGTACCTTGTCATTGTCCTCAGTACCCTAACCAAAGTCACAACAAACAGATTAATATTTTATGATCGTGTTTACAAATTTGTACACCCTTTTATATATACAGGTATATACAGCAGCTACCTGACATACCTTTTTTAGAGGTTGCAGAGAATTCAGCATTCCTTATTTTGTATAAAAGAACCCAACACTTTTTGGTCGTTATCATTCGCATTCCGAACTCTGACCCATCAACATGGAAATTTCACTTTCATTTGTGCAAGTCCAGTCTAGCATTATAATGCTGCTCATGCTAGCACTAACAATTGTAGATTATCTGACTAAAGAGCGGACGGCAACAAAAACAACACTGGAATTTGATGCACCAGCAAGCATTGTTAACAAAAATACATACTTTTCGGGGCCACGAATGTCGATCAGAATGTACTGCATGGAAGATAATTACCTGGACTCGCAGACGCCCGTTCAACACGTGCGTGGCATGAGATATCTAAGGCTGGAGGAACGTGTGAGAATTATGACGGGTGTGCGACGTAGACTTGATCATCAGTTTTGAACTATTAAACTTTATACACAATAAAATTAACATTAAGATTAATAAAAATATATTAAACACAACAACAACCATCCTATTTAATTGTTAACAGCTTTCAGCATTTTTCGCGCGCACTAACTTTTCAACAAGTTAACGGATTTTCGTGCCAAACCAAATATCGATATATCGATACATGCAGCTTGAAATTTCTGTAACAGCGTGCAAACATGTTAACAGATCATATGTGAAAAAACCTGTAACCTGTGGCGGGATTGAAGCAAGGAATTGTGTATGAATATTCGAAAACTAAATAAGTATTAGCATATATAACGGATAGACTCATACTTATTATCTTTTCAATGCAGAGAGTACTACGTCTGACACTACAGCGCACTCGACTAATGGCTAGCTTTGGGCAAATTTTAAACCCGTTGACAGGTCAAAACACATGGCAAGAACGCGACGAGAATTACGATTATCATCAGGAGGTGGCAAACGCTGGCTTCGGTGACATGCTGCACGATTGGGAGCGCAACCAAAAGTACGATGCGGCACTGCGCAAAACAATCTCAGCCATGCGTAAAGCAGGCAAAGAAGTTCACGTTCTGGACATTGGCACCGGCACTGGGATACTTGCAATGATGGCACTACGTGCTGGTGCAGATACTGTTACCGCCTGTGAGGCATTTATGCCCATGGCTAATTGTGCGCAACGCATTTTCGCTGCCAATGGTGCTGATCGAGTGCATCTCATCCGCAAACGTTCGACGGATATCCAAATGGGCGTAGATATGCCGCACAGGGCCAATTTGCTAGTGGCTGAGCTGCTAGACACGGAGCTAATAGGTGAAGGTGCCATTGGCATATACAATCATGCACATGATGAGCTGCTCACTGATGATGCACTGTGCATTCCTGCACGGGCCACCTGCTTTGCCCAAGTAGCGCAATCTTCGCTAGCTTCGCAATGGAACAGTCTGAAGCTATTGCCCAGCCTGGACGGCGATATACTGCTGCGGCCGCCAGCACAATTGCTGCAGTGCAATGGCGAGGCGGCGCTCCACGATGTCCAGCTGTCACAGCTGCCAACCGAATCCTTTCATGCACTCACAACACCAGCGCAGATCTTTCAATTTGACTTCCAGCGCAAGCAGGCGCGTGAACAGCAGCGCGAGAATGTGCTGCGCCTAAAGATTAACCAGCCGGGCAGACTAGAGTTAGTCTTCTATTGGTGGCAAATCGAATTGGACGACGCGGGTGAACAGCTGCTGAGCTGTGCACCCTACTGGGCGCATCCCGAACTGCAGCAATTGCAAAAGGCACAGACTAAGCGACGACCGCTGTCAAATGTTGTACCTTGGCGGGATCATTGGATGCAGGCCATCTATTACATACCCAAACCGCTGCAACTGCACTCCGCCGGCGAACAATTCTATCTGAGATGCTATCACGACGAGTACTCTTTGTGGTTCGATGTGGCAAATCAAACGGAGCCAATCGAGCAACAGCAGCCTGCTCGACGTCATTGCTGTACCTGTGACCTGCACATGACCTACACGCGCAGTAGGATCGGCCAGCTCAATCAGGGAACAAGAAACAAGCGCTACCTGGGCTACCTAGAGCAGGCAGTGCAGACAGTGCAGGCAAAGCAATCACAAGCACATTTCTTAATCCTGGGCGATGGCTGCATGCTTGGACTTGCCAGCTCGGCTTTGGGTGCTGACAGTGTGTGTTGCCTGGAACCACATCGTTTCTCGCGCCGCCTGCTCGAATCCATTGCCAAGCACAATGAACTGCAGAACGTTACGTTTGTGGAGAGCCTGCAGCAGCTGCAACCTGAGCAATTGGATACAATTACACACATCTTTGCTGAACCATATTTCTTGAATTCCATTCTGCCCTGGGATAACTTTTATTTTGGCACTTTGTTGCTGCAGCTGCTGGAGAAGCGTGCAGCATCCGAAGTAGAAATAGAAATTTCGCCATGCTCTGCTCGCATTTATGCTCTACCTGTTGAGTTTCTGGATCTGCACAAGATACGCACACCAATTGGCAGCTGCGAGGGCTTTGACCTAAGTCTCTTCGATAAGATGGTGCTGGTAAGACAACAAAGCTATCTTTATGACGTACCCTTTTGAAAGTTTGACTGCAACTGTTTTGTACTTTTCTTTAAACAGCACTCGGCGGATCGGGCTCTATCGCTGGTGGAGGCACAGCCACTTTGGGAATATCCATGCCGTGCCCTTTCACAGCCCCAGCAGTTGCTCAGCGTCGAGTTTGCCAAGTTTGGCGAGGAGAAGCAAAATCAAGGCTGCTTGGAGCTAACTGTGTAAGTAAATAAAAGAAACCTCAACAGTTTGTAGTTGGTCAGGTAGATAACTTCTACTCTTTGCAGGCCTGGTGATTGCAATGGCATTGCCTTATGGGTGGATTGGCAGCTGGCGGAAACTGCGAGTTCCAGGTCAATTGTCAGTAGCGGTCCCTCCGAGACTGTTGTGCCCGGCGAGTTTGTGAAGTGGGACATGTTTGTGCGGCAAGGTGTGCACTTCACCCGTCAAACAGACAAAGCGAGGCAGCAGACGAAGGAGGGTGGAAAAAGGCATTTGGATTGGAGCACCAGCTTCAAGCCAAGACTGGGAGAGCTGACTTTTAACTTTTCGCTGCGATAAAAGTGAATAAAAGACGAGACGGAGTTTAAGCACAAGACAATTTAGACAATTCGAAAGGGAATACATTGATTAAGCCATGGGTATCTCTTGCTCCATGTGGGTGAGCACAATATTGCGATCCGTCTGGGCACTTGGACTCGTTACTTTCAGTCCAAACTCGCCACCCCTCAAACGCACACGCAAATCCAGTGCACGAATGTCAGTCATCAAGGAGTGTTGCTTGTTCTCCAGGTCTATATCGATCTTTTGCGCATGGTCCGACAACAGATTGAAATTGGCCTTGGCATCATCGATTTTGGCTTGTAGACAACGGCGTATTTCACGCAACTTCTCCACCTCACAGCAGAGCTTGTCGTGCGCTTGATCCAGACAGAGCTCCATTTCGTTGCGCTGTGCACGATTCTCTAGACGCGTCTCGGCCAGCTTCAACGAGTCCGACTTGTCACGCAACGCGTCCTCCAGCGTCTTGATCTCGCACACAGCATTCTCCATTTCATCCTTCATCTTCAACTTCTGCCACTCCAGCTCGTTGCGTGCCCGCTGCGTCTCAAAGACGCGCTTTCGTATGGTGTGCTCTGCCCGATCCTGCTGCGCTTGCAGCATATTGCGAGCCTTCTCGCGGCACACGAACAGCGCCTCCCGGATGGCAGCCGTATCGGTCAACTCGTTCTCGGCCAACAGCTTCATGCTTTTCACATGAGCCAGCCAGGCCTCATAGGAGCAGGCGCTGCAAGTATTTGGATAACAAACAAAAAAAAATATAATAAATATGAGTTCTTACTTTTTTGGATGACGCATGGGATCCGGCTTGTAAGATAGCGTGGCTGAATTGCGATCTAGCGCCAGTTGCACAGTATCCAAATCCGTTGCCACCACTTTGTTCTCCAGCTCCATGCTTATCTTATAGCGCACCTCCTCGAGACGCGTCAACTTTTGCCATGCCTTCTGGCATCGATCTGCCAATAATTGTTGATTATTCTCCAATATGCACAACTCATTCTTAATCTCCCGATCCGGTTCATCGTAGGTCATCTCGGAGCCCAGGCGACTGTCACGCATGGTTAGCACTTCACTAATCACAGCTATGGGACCAGAAAGCGCATCCACTTCCCGCTCCGTCAATGCTTTTTCCTGCTCCAACAATTTAATCTCATTCTGAATGCGGTCAAATGTCTTGGAGATGATCTCACGCCAGCTATTCAGCTCCAAAATGCTGCAAGCAAACGCCAATGAATCTAGGCTAACTCCACTCGAATTCCTTGCAACTCACCGATCGGTCAGCGCCTCATTCGTCTCTACGTTCGCCCAATCAGCCTCGATGCGCGTCTCATTACGAAGCGTTCGGGCGGAATGCCTTAAGGCAAAGGCATCAGCCCGACGAGCATCTGCCACATTACGCAGACGACCCACACGAGCGTTCCAGTCAGATAGG
Source organism: Scaptomyza montana (assembly GCA_018904305.1). Classification (NCBI taxonomy): domain Eukaryota; kingdom Metazoa; phylum Arthropoda; class Insecta; order Diptera; family Drosophilidae; genus Scaptomyza; species Scaptomyza montana. The sequence goes on along the minus strand of JAEIGR010000005.1, from coordinate 1,474,655 downwards.
GAGATGTGCTGCAGGGGTTTTTCCATGGTCACCACCGAATGAAAAGCCATCTTGGTATACTAACTAAAGTCTTTCTAAAAACGTCTCAAAATCAGGAAAAACAAAAAATATATTTTTGTTTTTTTGGGGCTCTCAATAATAACTCACAACTTATACTAACGGAATTATTTTTCACCCTTTCATAAAGTATTGATTGTTTTTTGCTAAGGTTACTAGATCACCAAGGACACCAAAGTTTCCAATAAAGAAAATAACAGTTGGGGCATTAATAATTCTTGAAAAGTTTTCTAAAAATGTTTCTGTTTATTGACACAAAATGCTAAAATTCGTTGATATCAATGAGCAATAAACAATAAAATATTGATTCCTAGCAATATTAAGATACTATAAATTTATAAAAACTATTGTGTTTATATCAATATAGAAATAAACTTCCCATTGGTTACAATCTTTTGCATCGTTAGGTCTTTGAAATAAGTTGACTCGTATTGTAAGTAGCAATATTGTAATCGGTCTGAGCACTTGGATTATTGACCTTAAGTCCAATCCGATCGTCATGGAGGCGTTGGCGCAATTCCAATGTCCGCCTGTCCGTCATCAGTGCATGCTCTTTCTTTGCCAGATCCACACTGATCCGTTGAGCATGATCCGATATCAAATTGAAATTCGCCTTGGAATCATCAATTTTGTTCTGAAGACAGCGACGAATTTCGCCTAGCTTATTAACCTCCTGGCTGAGCATGTCATTTACATAATCGAAGCACAATTCAGTTTTGCATCGCTGCGCACGATTCTCCAGTCGTGTCTCGGCCAGTTTAAGGCAATTCGTAGTACCATGTAATGACTCCTCGAGCGTCTTCAGCTCACAATCCGCATTTTCCATTTCCTTCCTCAACTTGGCTGCCTGAAAGTCAAGCTCATTGCGAGCCTGCTGCGTCTCAAAGATGCGTTTCCTTATGGAGTATTCAGTACGCTCCTGCTGTGCCAGCAGCAAGCTTCGAGCCTTCTCACGGCACACAAACAGCGATTCTCGCAGGGCAGCCGTATCAGCCAGCTCGTTCTCAGCCAACAGCTTTATACCTTTCGTGTGCTCGAGCCACGCTTCATAAGAGCTACAAAGTCAAAAAACATATTCGTTATTAAAAAGATTATCTATTATTATTTATAGATTTATGCCTTACTCTATGGGCGCACGCATTGGATCCAACTTGAAGGATATATTTGATGAATTGTGATCGAGTGCTCGTTGTTTAATCTCCATTTCCACTGTTTCTACTTTGTTTTCTATCTCCATGCCAATCTTGTAGCGAACTTCTTCGAGACGCGACAATTTATTATAAGCCTTCTGGCATCGATCTGATAATAATTGTTGATTATTCTCCAATATGCACAACTCATTCTTAATCTCCCGATCCGGTTCATCGTAGGTCATCTCGGAGCCCAGGCGACTATCACGCATGGTTAGCACCTCACTAATAACAGCAATGGGATCAGAAAGCGCATCCACTTCCCGCTCCGTCAATGCTTTTTCCTGCTCCAGCAATTTAATCTCATTCTGAATGCGGTCAAATGTCTTGGAGATGATCTCACGCCAGCTATTCAGCTCCATGATACTGAAATACATACATAAATATAAGTCTAAGCAAATCTCTCAAGGATTAGTTCAACTTACCGATAATCTAGCGCTTCATTTGTCTCATAGTTGGCCCAGGCGCTCTCGATACCCACCTCATTACGCAGCATTCGTGATGAATTCCGCAGAGCAAAGGTATCCGCGTGACGGGCATTGGCCACATTGCGTAGACGACCCACGCGTGCATTCCAGTCACTTAGCGAGATGTGTTGCAGGGGCTTTTCCATGGTCACAACCGAATTGAAGGCCATTTTCAATAATTCTTGAATAATCTTTTTGTTTTTAATGTATAAGTACAAGTGTTTTGTGTCGAGTGGAACAAAGTTTTCTAATTTGTTTTTTTGGTGTAACAAATTTGTTTATCCGTTGCCTACTTTATCGGCAAGAACTTTGCCCCAAAGACAATGTTTCCATAGTTAACCGGTTGCCAATGGTAATGGTTGCCTACAAAATCGGTGCGACATGCATCTGCCTAATTTTGAAGATCAAGTACATTGGCTTCTCCGCAGGGTTGCAGATTTTGCATTTTTCAGCGCTTTGTTATTTAGGTCAGATATTTACCGTTTTGTTCGCAAACTTGTCACCATATAAAACGCAACTTTAATATTTTCCTCGTAAAACCAACTTTTCAATTAACCGAATAATTTCAAAAATAAACCCAAATTCATATATGCAAAGAAAAAACGCTTTCTAACACCCATAAACATCGGTACACAATCGATATATTTTTTACATGCGCTGAAACAGATGTTTCTCATCGATATTTAAAGGCTGGCGATATCTGTGAAATAGTTATTATAAGTAGATTTGTCATCACTAGCTGCTGCTGCTGCTGTTTACAGTTTTTTTAGCCAGTAAATTGCATCAAAAAAAGAACATTAACTAAAAACGAGGAGTTTGCGTAGCCAATTGGCCGTGTGTTAAGGTCAACAGCAATTGAACTGTGCACTGCGTGATACAGATGCACGGCAGTGTTTAAGCGCTCTCTGACAGCTGCCCTTAAGGTGAAGGACAACAAAGAAGGCAAGGACAAGGACGTCATTGAAAAGATTTTAATCGGCCACACAATGGCCACATGCAATCGCAATTTAAATGCTAATTGTGACAATGAGACATCAACAACAACAACAATTGCATGCCCTCAACTTAACGCCACCGCCTCCATTAGCCTCAATGTGCTGCCCGACGAGATACTCGAATTCATATTCACCTATTTGCCACCCTATGGCGATCTGGAGCACTGCAGCCTTGTCTGCAAACGCTGGCAGCTTATTGTCAAGAGTAAGTGTGTTTCTCTCTCTCTACATATATCTATGGAACTTCCGGCAGTTAATCTATTTCATATTGCAGATCTTGTGCGACGCTCGCAACTGAACCTGGAGAAGGGATTGGCTGACTTTCGATTGCGCTGGGAAGTGTATTCGCAGCAAACAGCAGCTGCCATAGAGGCGACCAAACCAAGCATGCCATTGGGCATGCCCAAGACCATAATTGCAGGACGTTTTGCGCACTCCACGGTGCGTCTGGGTAATTCGATGTATGTTTTTGGCGGTGGCTCCTCTTCCAATACAACATTCAATGATCTGTGGCGTTTCGATTTAACGCACATGCGATGGTCGCGTCCACTGGCAACTGGCACTTACCCATCGCCCAAGGGCAGCGCCTCTATGGTTGCCTGGCGTGATATGTTGGTGCTATTTGGTGGCTGGCGTTATCCATCACTGCATCCACCGTATCAGCCATGGTGTTTGTTCGACGAGCTGCACTACTACGATCTGGCCAAAGATCGTTGGCTAGCACGCAATACAATGCCCTGTCCACCGGCGATGGCCGGACACTCGGCAAGCGTGCATGGCAATCGTATGATTGTCTTTGGCGGCTATCAGATTAAGGACGATGTCAATGTAAACTCGAATGACACCTGGGTGCTGGACTTAGTGGAGCAGCGTTGGTGGCAGCCACTCTTTGTGGGCAATACACGTCCTGCGCCACGCTACGGTCAAATTCAGGTGGAGCTGGACAAACATCATCTGCTCATTGTTGGTGGCTGCGGTGGCGCCAATCGTGTCTACACGGATGCCTGGCTGCTGGACATGACGCGCGATGCTTGGTCCTGGAAGCAACTCAGTGTGCGCAACAAGCACTTTGGTGCCGCTCAAATGTGGTGCAATCCCGGCTGTCGCGTCAACAATTATCTGGTTGTGGTGGGCCCCTCGCCCAAATTTCCGCTCGACTTTCAAATCATGAAACAAAGCCGCGTACCGGCTGTCGGTGGCAGTGCCTTGCGCTTCGCTGGTCTCGGCCAGGCGCCAGCTCCTCCACCGCCGCTGCCATTAGCTGCACAACGTTTGCCGCTTCCAGAGCGCAGGCCAGGCGCTGGCCCACTCGATCAGCATCATCAGCGTGGTGTTGGTGGGCGTTTGGGCGGCGCTCCATTAGCGCCTCAGGAACAGTATTTGGCCAATCGACGGGCCATACTCAATCAGCATATGCAGCAGGCCCAACAATTCATGCACAACAATAATGTTAACAACAATAACAACAACAACAACAATTATCAGCCACGCTCGGGCAGCCTCAGTGATTTGCACTCACCACCGATTGTAGCAGCAGCACCTGCGCCTCCTGCGCCTGCCCCAGCTGCAGCAGCAGCACCGGATGGTGATGCAGATGCTGCTCAGCGTTTGCAGCGAAATCTGGCGCTCCGTTGTCGCGACAATGAACCGCTGCTACCCAAACGCTTTGACGAACACTACGAGGTGAGTACCAAGTATCATGGTGGAATTATAATAAGGTGACTTACTCATGCATGCCTGCTCTCTTTGGAACATTGTTGCGAGCAGTCATGTTGCTCTTGCTGCTCTCTTTACAATTTAAGCACTTTAAAACCACTGCATTCTACGCCACCTTGTACATATATAATTTGACCACCAACCATTAATATTTTCCATTCTTTGAATCTCTTGAGGATCCCTTTCGCATGGCCGCCTTCAATGTGCCCGGACGTTCGCGGAGTGCATCGCGAGATCATAGCGAACGCATACGTCGCATGGAGGAGAAAATGAATGCCATACGCAATTCGCGACGTAGTGCACCCGCCGCCGACGTCGAACCTCAAACGTGCCGCGCCCCCTTGCCCAAGCGCCTACGCTGTAATGTCCAATCGCTATTCGTTTGCGACATATCGAGCCTACTGCGGCGCGATGCCAACTGCGAACCTGGTCTCGATTGGGTGGAGTACAAGAACTATGGTGTTTTAAGTGGTGCACCCGATCGCCTCATCCTGTCCAGCCTGATAGCAGGCAACGGTGAGCTGATTCTATTCGGTGGCGTTCATAAGGAGACCTTGACGGACATAACGCATCATGTATCCAATTCCATACACTTTCTAAGTGTACCACGTGATATTATCTAAGTGCAGGCATCACACATACAATACACACATATACATACATACATTATTTCTTTAAGCCTAAGTTATTTGCTATTTACGTACCCCAAAATCCCCCACCCATCCTTTAAAAATTTATTTGCTGCGTTTAGACATTAAATTTGAGTTAAAATGTAACATATTATTATTATTATTATGTATTTGCGCGCATGAAAATTAAATGAAGTTTAACATTGTAAAGATCAAACACATACATGCATGCATACATAATTCTTCATGTTTTTGTGCAGGTGCTACAAATATAAAGAAGAAAGACACAGTCAAAGAGAGAGAGAGAGAGAGAGGGAAAAAGGGTTCGTCCAGTCTTTACCAGTTTGTAAAGCAACATGCCAAAGCACATCATCTGCCTGCCATAGGCAGAAAATGAAGAAGAACAATAACAACTGTTATTTAAGTCGCACCTGCGTTACTCTAACATTACCTGTGCTATGTTTAATACTATATAATAAATAGTGCTTATATGAATTTATTAAATATTCAAACATTCTTTATTCAAAAGTGTTTAAATAACATTAACAAAAAGAAAATGTTCTTAAAAGTTGAAGCTTAAATTATGTATGCATTTTTAAATTCTTAAAAATATTTATTACCTCTTGTTGTAACTTGTAATTTTAAGCTTTTTTGGTAAAATTAATAGTAAATTTTATTAAAATTACTCAATTAAACATTCTTTGCTATAAATTGAATAAGCCCCACTTGTTGTAGAGTACTTTTTTTTATGAGTTACAGAAATAACTTTGGCTGCCGAAGAGGCTATTAAAGGGTTCAAGGCTGCGCCGATCATTGGTAGCAGAAAGTGAAACAAGCTTAATTTGTAATCTTAACTGAGATGCTGCCGAACAGAGGCGCATTCTTTGCGTTTTATGATAGTGTTTTGTTTAAGTTGACAAAACTATTGTGATGAAAAAAAAATCGTTCGATTTGCTCAGCTGACAATTGAGAACCGACACTGATTGCTGCTAATCCCTCCTTTTTATTTGGGAAATTAAGGCTGAGAGCGGCCAAATAAAGAGCATGATGAGAGAACACAATTCTGTGAGCATGGTGGAATTACATATTTACTTCCAAAGCCAACGATAGAGGCAGAGAGTTGCGCTGTATATTTTCACCACGATGGAGAGCAGCAGCGAACACCGCTTCCAAAGAACGTTTCTCGTGAGCAACGGCCCAATGAAAAAAGGTAGAGAGTTGCACTTGTGTTCTCCAAGCAATTAGTTGAAGGTGGCGCGTCGCGCAAAACAGTTGTTGCGTTCGTCTGATCTCGTCGTTGCCATATAAAGCAGCAGCAGCAGCAGCTGATCAATTCGGTCAAGTTCAGCTCCTTCTGCAGCATAGAATACGCGAAGCAGAGCAAGAAATTCTCTTAGATGAAAAACAAAAGTGCCGTATCATTGTGAATTCAATTATAAATACTTAAAAACTCTTGTCACAGTGCCAAATGTTATGCGCAGATAAAAGGTGTGCTTCTAATACATACATATGTACACATACATATATGTACATACATATATCCAATGAAAATAATCAACAATGCTCGCCGAAAAGTACTTAAAAAAAATTATTATGAATAACAACAACGATAATAAGAACGTGCTTATGTAAAGTGTTGACCGTATCAAGTATTAATAATTACGACTAACGATCCCCAATCGATTGCCAGAATATTTAAAACAATCGAACAACAAACAATCTGCGCAGCAGTTTTGCAAAACAGTAATAAAAACAATAGAAAAAGGTAAATATTGCAGCCTCTGAGATTCAACAGAATTCTAAAGCCATGCTCGCCAATGATGTACCCTACAAATGCTGGGCATATTAGTTATTAATCACAGAGAATTGCCAGATCCCTGTCATGACATGTAAATAAGTGAAACCGGTTTATCATCCCCCCTCCCCCACCCGCTCACTATCCAAAAATGAATAATGAGAGCCGCTCAAACACACACACACGCACACATTAAGATAAACCACAAGTAATGGGCGCGACATTAGCCGGCAATAGAGTTTAAAAAAAAAGAAGAAAAAAATATTTATAGAATTTGTGTTTATGTTATTTTGATAAACAATATGCAGTCGAACTACCATACAACGAATCTCAAAGGGGACAAAAAGAGAATACGTAAAATATAGAATGTGTTTTTGATTGAATGAAATTGCAGGGCATTCGAGATTAATTTGTTATGTATTAGAAAACATACTAATTTCAAATAAAAACATTTACGTAATTAACTTTATGGCTAAGCTATTTTAGTTGTTTTTACGATTTCTTATCAACAGCACAGATTATGAGTCTAGATTCTAGAATATGGATTAAAATAAATGAGCAAAGCATTAAACAGTACTTAGATAATTTTAGTATTCATAATCTTTTATATCGTACATATTTTTTGCTAAATAATTTGACTATTGTTTTTCACAGTTAAAGGTATAACACGCTTCGCTTTTGTTCCATTATGCAAATTAAGGGAAAGGCAGAAAAAAATAAAATAAAATTTTTCTAAAATATTTGCTTAATGATTGATGCCGGGAATAGCGACTGAGCTGAGGAACTGGTTTTCTATCAGAAATATAAAGTTTCACCGTCTTAGTTTTGAAATTTATTTTATTTCGTTTGGTTTTTTGCAGATGAGCTCGGCATTTGCCTTGGAATTGGCTGTTGCCCATCGTGTGGAGCAGGCAAATGTGGGAACATTGCTGAGTCGAAGATATGCCGAATTGTTGCACGAACAAAAGTATACGGATTGTGTGTTCCATGTGTGTGAGGAGCTGTTTAAGGGTCACAAGTTAATCTTAAGTGCTGCCAGTCCGGTGTTCGAGGCAATGTTCTACGGTCCGTTGCAGGAACTGGAGCCAGAGATTGAGATTCACGACATAAGTGCACCAATCTTCAAGGTACTGCTGGAGTACATATACAGTGGCAAAGTCAACTATGAGCACATGCAGCTGGAGGCATGCATTGAATTGTACTATGCGGCAGAGAAGTATCTGCTGGAGCAGCTCATTGCCGACTCCTTGTTGGCCATAACGCGCAAGTTGCGCTTCTCCAACGTACTGCCGGCACTGGAGCTGAGCGTATGCATGGGTTTAGACAGTCTTTTGGATGTTTGCATGTCCTTTTTTATGCGCTGCTGTGTGAACAATGATCAGTATATGAGCTATCTGAAGGAGCACTATGTGCATGTGTCCAAGGAGTGCGTCAAATCCATAATAGCCGCCTGCAAGGAGCCGCACAAACTGCTGCTCTGGTATGTCTACGAATGGACGCAGCAGGAGTGCGATGATGTTGGTCTAGTTGACGCCTCCACCTGGCAGGTGTCGGAAGAAGACAGATCTAGGGATTGGGTGCCAGCTCCCAAGCCGCCGACACTTGTTGAACGTTGCTATTATAAGGCCTGCCGTCCGTTTACCCTGGACGCTGAATCACATACTTGGCGATTGGGTTTGAAGTGTTCCCGTTTCATTTCTGTGCTGGGTCTGGTGCTAAATAGTCGCCTGACTCCGAATCTAACATGCCACAGTGGACTAGTGCCGCAGGAGTATCGCGAATCGTTGCATCTTGAGCTGTATCCCGAGGATGGGCGCTGCAATGGACCTCCCGTATGGACGCATTGCATCCAAGGCCAGACAACAAAATACAATTGTGATCTGCATTTGAGTTGGAGCCCTGACAAAGCCTGTGTCCTAACGCCAGAGGTGAACTATGTGCTTCAGCTACGCTGGGAGAGCAACGCCTATGGCGCTGAATATCCCTGCAGCCTTCAATCCTGCCTAGTTGATGGCATTCGGTTTATCGATGGCGATAACTTTAGTGGCAGCTTGGTTAAGGGACTTCGCTACGTGAACCTAGTTTAGTTAAGTGAATTAATTTATATACTTATGTACATATGTATGTATGTATGCATGCGTAACTCGTAATCATTGTCTTTATTTATTGCCTTTAAGTTAATGTACGACAAGCGATCGAGTTCAATAAACTGAATTTTTTTCGTAAAACAATTGAAACAACAAACGTTATTCATATCAAACACAAAGCCGGTTTTCATAGTCAGCTGATTGTTAAACGCCCGTGTGAGTAAATATATTTATTTTTATCAAACTTTTGAATTGCATTATTTTGTGCTTCGCCAACTTTTTGTTTGCTGGTATATGTTTACAATCGTATTATTTGCCATTCACATTGAAAACCAACAACGTCTTATCGATTAGTCACTGGTCCATCACGAGCAAACGTGCATCGCTTTTAAGTTAGTGGTGGAAAAAAAAACGAAAACAAAACATGACAATTCTGTATAAAGTGGAAAGCCGGCGCGAATTTGGCAATTGCAAGGAAAACAGCGCCTTTCCGCACAAGGTGGTACTCTGCGCCGTCTCATCGCGCAACATAATCGCATTCAGCGCCCTCCAGAGCCTCACCACGCACGTCTACGTTTGCGACATTGTGACGCCATGGCAATATTATAAAGTATGCAACTCCAAATCGCTGATCAATGTGTTGGAATGGAGTGCCAATGGGGAGCAGTTACTGCTCGGCTATATTGGCGGCCGTGTAGAGATCTGGCAGCCCAAGGAGCATGCCCTTAATGTCTGGCAACTCCACTATTTTGCAAACATTCCCAGCGAGGATATCATTGAAGCGAAATTCTTTCACAATGGCAAAGGTGTTGTCTTCAATACACAGAAAAAGGATCATATCTACTATGCGGAGAAGTTTGAGCGTCTCGAACAACGGCCAACATTGACCGGTTTTGGTGGCGTTGCCACCGAAGGTTGCATTCTACTCACCTCCTCCGGCCTTTTGGCCGCCTTCATTCTGCCACAACTGCAAAAGTTGTCCACGAATAGCAACACGACCGCTGACTCTTCAGCCTCCAACAACAACAACAACAGCAGCAACAATAACAACGAACAAATTGAACTTATACCCGCGACGCACAGCATTGGAATCTCACGCAGCTATATTGAACAGTGCAGCATTGTGGCCAGTGCCAGCGGTGCTCTTAACATTGCCTACAGCGTTGGCTGGCAGCAGCAACAACAGCTGGTGCACTGCTTTAAGGTCTCTCTGCAGCTGGATGGTGAACGTATTAGCATTAATTCCGAGTCATTGGCAAGCATCTTTCTAAATCCTGCGCCGCTAGAGAGCAGACGCATCACCCAGTTGCTGTGGACGCGTGTGGCTAACGAGGATGTTATCTATGTGGTCTTTGGCTCCACGGAGCCCAATCAGACCAGTCTGCTCGAACAATGGACATTGACGCGACGTCATCAAAGTGTTCATGCCCTGCTCCAGCAGCAATCATCTGCGGCTGCCACATCCTCATCCTCAGCTGCTGGCGGCAGTAACAAATCGGTCGAAAGCGAGAATTGGGAGCAGGTGGCCAAGTTACAGTTGGGCGCACGGATCGCGCAATTGTGCAGCACGCGCCTGGTTGCCGCCGCCGATTGTGAGCAACTCTATGCCATATTGCAGGATAACAGTGTCCAGGTGCTGGAACCAGGCACATTAAAACAACTGAATCACACGCAATTCGAACGCAGCTCCAGCAATACCGATCCAAGCGAACAAACTAGATTTGTGTGCGCCGATCTAACGCCAACCAGTCAAATGCTGCTAATCTTCGACAGCCATGCTCAATTGCATGCAATGCAAACGCCAATGCTGAAGCAGAATGCCAGCACAATGCAGCTGCTGTTGCTGCTGTTGGAGTACTGCATTGTAACTGGGGTGGATGCAAGTGATGTGCTGCTACTGAATCTGGGCCATCTGGAGGCGTTGGTGGAGAAGCTGACGGATAACTTTACACGTCAGCCATCGTATGTGCGTCAGTTTTATTACGCCAACTTTTTGGCATTGAAGAGCAACTTGTGCCGGGCGCAGCAGCAGGAATTTGATAATCTTATCATATTGCATGCCATTTCGAGCACATTCAAGAGCCTGTTGCGTCCATCGGACTTGGGCTGCCAGGATAAGGGGCCGGCGGATAATTTGGCCATGAAGCTGGCCGAATCTGTGCCGGATGTGGATGCCGTTATGCTGAATCTTGATCCCAAGGACTTTACCGTGGAGCCAATGATGCTCCAAAGTCTACAGCAGCTTATCCAATGGGTCACAGATCTGGCACTCAACATGCTCAATCGTCTGCCCGACGAGGTTATGAAGTGCAAGCTGTCCGGCAAGCGTGCCAGCTACGACATCAGTCGTGACATCATCGCCATAAGCAGTCTGCGCGAGCTTCTTGTTATGATACGCATCTGGGGTCTGCTCAATCCCCAGTGCCTGCCAGTCTATACGAAAACGATGGACAACATTGATGTGCTGGCCATATTGTTCCGGCTGCTCACACGTCTTGCCCAGAATGCTGCGGAGCCGGATGAGTTGCTGCTCGACGATTGCAGTGTGCTTTCCAAGCAACTGCTCATACCGCAGCTGAGCCGGCATAATCCGACTACATTGCTTAGTGCTCAGGGTTATGCGGCGGTGAAGTCGGGCCAGCTAACATTCACCTCGCTGGTAGAGCCCGTTGGGCTGCAGGACATCGAAATGGAGCAGGTTGTCTTCTCCAATTGCGTCAAGGATGGTGTCAGCAATCTGCAGCTTGGCGCCAACCCCACAACCATTCGACGTTGCGCACGCTGCGGTTTTGTCAATAGCGCTAATAAAGTGGCCAAAACGTCGGCGCTAAAAGCGTGGTGCAACAAATGGTTGCATTGTCATTGCGGTGGCTTTTGGAGGCAAATTAATTAAATCGTATATATTGTATTTAAATAAGTAAACTGTAATTTTTAAGTTATATTATATTCATTTCAACAATTCAACATTTTGCCTTTTACCAGGGCTAACAACTATGCATAAAGGCATAATTTCCTAAATCCAATCGATGAACTATCGACACTGCAATGCACACCTGCTATCGATTGACCAGCTCAGTTTCTCATTAGACTATTGATAAATGCAAACAAGAATTGGCAAGCATCACAATTTTGTAATTAAATTGATTACATCCAACGAACAGGAAAAGTAAATCATAATAAAATGAACATAAATTTGCCCAATTTCAATATGAAGAACCTGGTCAAGGAGGCGGGCAGCACAATATCACGCGTCGTCCAGGTAAATAATGCTTTCTTAGGCAATAACGCAAACCACAAACTTTGGTTGTCGGCAAAAAGGGGTGGAGGTGTAGTGGGTTTAAGTACTTGTGTTGTGGAGTGTGGTGTGGTGAATTTTGAAGGTTCTGCGCACGCGATTGACTTTTTGCCCTTTTGTTTTTTGCAGCTAACGGAGGAGAAATTAGGCACCACCGAGCGCACCGAATACGATTTGCACTTTCAAAATCTCGCCGAACGCGCCGATCTGACCAAATCATGGACAGAGAAAATAGTGCGCGACACCGAAACGGTGCTCATACCAAATCCACAAAATCGTGTCGAAGACTATATTTTCGAAAAGATTGAGAAATCGAAACCGAAACGTCTAAGCAATCTGGAGCATCTGGCGCTGGACATGATCGAGGCGGGCGGTGATTTTGGTCAGGATATGCCCTACGGCCAGGCCCTTATCAAAGTCGGCCAGGCCGAGCAAAAGCTGGGGCAATGCGAACACGATTTCATTGCTACTTCGGGCATTTGTTTTACGCAACCGTTGCGCAAATTTCTTGAAGGTGAAATGAAGACAATCAGCAAGGAGCGCGGCCTGCTCGAGACGAAGCGGTGAGTCCAAGCAAACATTATAGCACAACTGTAGTAGATTGTCATCTTTGTTATCTTATCTTTTTTACAGCTTGGATCTGGATGCGTGCAAAAATCGTGTAAAGAAGGCGCGCAGCATGCTCGGACAGCAGGCGGTAAGTGATGTGAATAAACAAATATTTAGTGATAAGCTGATTATGGATTTTCTTACTTCTGCTTTCTGTGCTGCTTTATGGATGTGTATTTGTTGTTGTTGTGGTTGTGTCGATATTGATTTCTGATTTAAAGAAAGATGGCATCTCGCCAGAAGCTGTATTTGAACAGGTATCCGAATGCCGCCACCTAGGCGTCTCTCTCTCTTTAATATGCTGCTTAAAATACCTTTTGTCTTTTGTGTCTTAAGGCTAACTAATTAATTTTGTGTTTTTCGCAATACTCAAGGCGGAGCGTGATTTGCGTGTGGCTCAAGCCGAATTCGATAGACAGTCGGAGATAACAAAGCTGCTCTTGGATGGCATTAGCACCTCGCAGGCATCTCATTTGCGTCATCTGCACGCCTTCATCCAGACCCAGGTGCGCTACTATAAACAATGCGGTGATGTTATGGATCAACTGCAACGCGAGTTAGCCAAGTGAGTCAATTAAAAATAAAATAGAATTTTGATCTTAAAAGCGTTGAATATGCGTTAAACATTGAGCACTTAATTAGGCGGCACTAACTATGTAATCTTGCACTGTGTCGATGGCATTTCGGTTTTTGTATTGTTTATTATGGTCTTACAGAATGCAGCCCGGCAAGCCACGCCTGCGCATCAATAGCGAAGATGTCGATGGGCCTCCCAGCATTGTTTCGGCGCATTCATGTGATTCCATTGCTTTAGCACGAGATAGCGATTACGATTATGATCAAGATAATGATCAGGCGGGCTATCAAAGCATTGATATTGGCCCAGTCAAAGCTCTCACACATTTGCTGGAAGATTTTGAAATTGAATTTGATACGAGCGCAATTACAACAGTTTAACTGAAAGATTACTTATTCATATCAAAATGTTTTATAATAATTGTCCGATATTATACAGTCACTGCAAGGGTAACAAAATTATTTCGTATACGTAATTAGGCATTTTTTGTATATTGTTAGACGTTTATAAGAATCGTGTCAACGGTTTCATTATCAATTCATATATAATTCAACCAAACAAGTCAAGTCATTTATCTGCGTTTTTCATCAGCTTGGGAGGCCCAACACCATATACACCACTCGATCTGTACGATGAGATAAAATCAAGTTCGGCTGGGGCACGTGCCGTTGGCAACAACAACAGCAGCAACAATAGCAGCAACAGCGGCGGAGGCATTGGTCACAAACTAAATCAATCCATGCCAATGAATGTGAACACGGATCAGATGCAGCGTGCTCGGGTGCTTTGCTCCTACGATGCCAAGGATCACACCGAATTGAATCTGAATGCAAACGAGGTAAAGTCGCACCAACACCAATCACACACAGTACCAAAAATATAATCGATTTTTTGGCAGGTCATTTTTGTCACTGAATGCTCGCCGGTGAATGAGGATTATATGTATGGAAAGCAGGGACTGATGAAGGGTCTGGTGCCACGGGCATTTGTCGAAATGCTCGATGAGGATGGACATGAGGTTAAACTAACCTAAAGAAAAGACATAAAGCACATCAAAAAATACTCATAAAACAATTTTAGGCAAGCAATTGGGCAATTACATACTTAGTTTAAACAAATTACGCAAGAGAGTACAATAATTTATCAGATATATATATATATACAATATAATAGGTATACAGCATATTTTATAAATATTAGTGAGAAAAAGCATTGCGCTTTAGCTTAATCCTTTAATGCATTCCATTCAACTACTTAGTCCTGTTCCTTGCTCAGCTTGGCCAGCAAATAATTAAATATAAATATACTCACTCACATTTATATATAATATTTATTATTACACTAATATGGTTTAAAAAAAAATAACAAATCTCTTTAACTTAAATTTATACAAAACTTGAATGTTTTTCCAAAAATTCCTTAAATCAATTAACTTAACTTATAAACTTATTATTGTTGCTAAACAAGTATAAATATATACGAGTATTAAATAAGCTTCAAAAATCTCCACATTGAACAAAGTATTATGTTTTGTGTTATTTTGTTAGTTGTTTAATCGTTAGCTATAATATTTGTAGTTTGCTTCTTTCAATCAACCAACCAACAAACTTTTATGAGATTATTTAAAACTAATTGTCAACACTTGAACAAAATCGTAGTTTATAGTATACTATATATATTTGTTTATGTTTTCGAAGTATAACGTATTTCTATTTGTTGTTCTTGTTCAATTTTGGTGCAATTTCCTCAACAAACAAAAAAAAACCCAAGTCAATTAAATGTTGCTTGTTAAACTTAAGGATACAAAATCAAGCTTCAGCTTAGCGTTTAATTAAATAAACAAATTGAAAAATCAATACAATAAATCAACAACGACATTTAGGTTTTCAATATTGAAATGCGTTTTTAGAGAAAATTAAAGAGAGATGGTTTTAAATAAAGCAAAGCACACCTTAAACTATTATAAAACTAAATGTATTTAATTCGATTCATATATGTATGTATATGTCTATGTATATGTATGAATAATATATAAATGAAAATAAAACATGTTTACAAAAATGAAGTTTACGAAGTGTGCATACAAAATACGATCCTATCGTTTGTATGTGTTTTAATCTTTAAATTATAGTTAGTGTATTTATAATGTTTAATAATATTACAGTATTTGATATTTGGCAACGAACAGCCAATTTGTATAACTGATGCACTAGCAGCAGCGCCTTTTACTTCAATATGGTTTTTTTATGTTTAGCGTTAGACAACGATGAATGTATAGAATATAATAGCATTAATCCCAATCAAAATTACCGTCATCCGAATCATAAGGATCATATGCATAACCATAATGATCATTTCCTTCAAAAGCATCATTTGCGTCATAGGCATCGCTATCGGCCAAATCATCAAAATCGTACTCATCGCTTAAGAAACCCACATCAAACATATCGACACGATCCAGTTCACCGTCGGAGAAGTCAACATCATCTTCGAAATCCAACAGCTGGGCCATATCAAAGAAGCATAGCTCGGATGATGTTGGCAAGGTAAACGATAAGTCAATAATGTCCTTTGCAGCTACATCGACATTGTGCAAACTGCTTTCATCCATATAACAACCGTATACATTCATTTTGATGGGTAGCGGACGCTCCGATCCTTGTTTTATTTCTATACGCATCCTGTATATAATGTCCGTCAGTAGCTTCCCTGTAAGCAGAGGGCAATAGTCCAGATGCAATATTTTAAGCTTGGGACAAGCAAGTATCAAGCGAAGCACCGCATTGTCGGTGACTTTGGGACAATATTTCAAATTGATCTCTTCGAGTTCTTTCAGTTCACGCAGCATTTCCATGCCACGATCAACGATCGCATCGTTGTTAGGCAAGACGAGCGTTCGCAATGCCGTAAGTTTGCTAATATGCAATATCATATCGGAATTAATGCAATTCTCTCCGCGTATCTCTAAACACTGTAGTTCTTTGGACTTGAAATTGGCCAGCCCGGCGAGCAGTTCGGGACGCAGCCTATCGCCTTCATTGCTATACACAATTACATGCTTGATAGCTGGTAGCTTGGCAATGTGCTCGTATTGATTGAAAGGCGAGAAGCCGAGACCGCTGCCATTGCTAACGGTGATAGTTTCTAGGCCTTTGCAGCACTTAGCTTTGGCCAATTGCTTGAAGGCTGTTCCAATCGTATAGATGCCCTTCAGATGTAGCTCCTTAAGATGTGTCAATGCGCTGCAAACTTTGGCCAACAACTTCGACTGCAGGCCCGTGCAGCTTGTCAATGTTAGCGATTCAATGGTTTTAGGCAAGCGTACCATATTCACACCTGTGAGCTTCAGATTGTTGGACAGATCGAGTTTCTTAAGCTCCGGCAAATGCGCCAGTGCCAGCAGAGAATCATTTGACAGTTCGCAAGCGCGCAATCGCAAATTCTGCAATTGTGTCATCTTTTCGAAGGTCTTGAACATATTGCGTGCTGTTAGTTTGCAGGCCGTGATGCTAAGCTTTTGTAAGTTAATGCAATTCGTGCCGAGAAATTCAAAAATTCGCTTCGAATGACGCTGTGGTATAATACCTTCGAGTTGCTTAATAAAAGGGCCAGACAATTTGAAGAAATCACGAAGATCCCACACAGTCATTTCCGAAAAATCGTCGAATTTCACACACTTGTCCAACGACGGCGACACCTGCTCATAAACGTTCTGAAAACGAACGCAGGTGCGTGCAAAACGTATGCGATCGGGCACCGACAGCTGGCGCAATATATGCTCCAGGCAATGATCGTTTAGTATCATAATTGGAGCCGGTGGATCGTTCGTCGTAGATGCCAAGGCTTGGCAGGATTGGTCAAGGGCATCAGGCTGATGCCAACTATCGCTGGGTTGAACGCATAAACGGCGTCTGCCCACATAGTGCACGGTGCGACGCAATGCTCTGTAGAGCAGAAGATTTATTAGTAAATGGAATTGATGGAACTGAGTTTTCCCAACTTACTTAGCAGCGCTTTTTGGATCGACAAAGAATATGTAGCCAGTTTTGGTCTTATGCTTTGAGCCTCTATACTTGCCACCGGAAACGTGGGGTGGGCCAAACAGCTGAAGGCGCTCCACTGGACCAAATTTCGTAAAATAAGCTTCCAGCTGCTTTGGCGACAACTAACAAGTTGTACAAAGAAAACTGAAGCTGAAATAACAATTAAAGAACGTTTTGCTAGACTTATCTTACTTCTGGCGCCACATTGAACAAATATAGTTTCTTGATCAATATATTGTCCTCGGTGAATGCGAATTCATCTTTGAAGAAATACGTTCTCTTCGGTGGTATTACAGTAGCTGACAAGTTCGGATAACGCTGCGAACGCGCTTGTGCGTAGTTGCGCCAAGCACACATGTTAAGCCGCGCGATATTCAGTTTTGACTAGTTTTATACTACACGTTTCACAAAAGAACAAAACGTTATGCGTTCTAGATCTACGCTGTAAAATGTGTGTTTTTGTTAAATTTGCTGTTGAATCTAGAGATGTACGATACAAACGCTTTTGGATACTTTTACATTAATCGTTCTTCTTTATCTCAATCGTATCGATATTTGTTGCATATATTTTTTCGTGTCTACTGTTGACTGTTGAAAACTTGTTCAAAACGCATGAGATTACTTAATTATACTTTCCACAATCTCTGTGATAATGAATTACCTTATTTTGTCAATTGAAAAGATTCTTTTGGTATTTTACTTTTATTTTTTCAAGACGTTGCGCAGCAAACAATACAGCCCGCACAAGAGTGGAAGAACCGCTATTAAAATCGATTACACCTGTAGCTATCAAAATCAGAAACACCGATATCTAGTGATGGGATCATCATGTACTCAAGTGATTTAAATAAATAAAAAACATCGCGCAAATGTTTTTTTAGTTTAAATGAAAAAAATAAATTAGCAAAGTTTACAATAAAATTGCATTATGTTTATTTGCTTAATTTCTTGTAGAAAACCTAACACAAGTTTCATTAAAATATATTTACAAAATGTACATGATTAACAATAAAAATTCACTAGTTTCAAATATACAGATGTGCTATCAAAAGTCTTGATTCTTAAGCCAGAAAATCAACAAAATAGGCATATGTATATAAATAACGCATCTAGTATTTACATATATGAATATTATGTACAATAAACGCTGCCAGCAGCGTTTGCAAATTTGTGTAAAAATATTGTTCATTAAATTATGTTTACAAAAGAAAATACATAAGTTTAAATATAAATTAGTTATCAGTTTGTGATGTCTAGTTTTGCTATGTTAGAGTTGGGCCTATAGTATCCAGGAGTGTATAATACCTGCGATTATAAATGCAAATTTAGTTATAATGGAGATAAAATTGATTTATTTGTGATCTTACGATTTTCGCATTGAAATGCGTTTTTAGAGAAAATTAAAAGAGAGATGGTTTTACATAAAGCAAAGCATACCTTAAACTATTATAAAACTAAATGTATTTAATTCGATTCATATATGTATGTATATGTCTATGTATATGTATGAATAATATATAAATGAAAATAAAACATGTTTACAAAAATGAAGTTTACGAAGTGTGCATACAAAATACGATCCAATCGTTTGTATGTGTTTTAATCTTTAAATTATAGTTAGTGTATTTATAATGTTTAATAATATTACAGTATTTGATATTTGGCAACGAACAGCCAATTTGTATAACTGATGCACTAGCAGCAGCGCCTTTTACTTCAATATGGTTTTTTTATGTTTAGCGTTAGACGACGATGAATGTATAGAATATATAATAGTATTAATCCCAATCAAAATTACCGTCATCCTAATTATGAGGATCATATGCAAAATCATTTCCTTCAAAAGAATCATAGCCATCGCTATCGGCCAAATCATCATAAACATCATCGTCGCAATCCAACAGATGGGCCCTATCAAAGAAGCATAGCTCAGATGATGTTGACAAGGTAAACGATAAGTCAATAATGTCCTTTGCAGCTACATCGACATTGTGCAAACTGCTTTCATCCAGATAACAACCGTATACATTCATTTTGATGGGTAGCGGACGCTCCGATCCTTGTTTTATTTCTATACGCATCCTGTATATAATGTCCGTCAGTAGCTTCCCTGTAAGCAGAGGGCAACAGTCCAGATGCAATATTTTAAGCTTGGGACAAGCAAGTATCAAGCGAAGCACCGCATTGTCGGTGACTCTGCGACAATATTTCAAATTGATCTCTTCGAGTTCTTTCAGTTCACGCAGCATTTCCATGCCACGATCAACGATCGCATCGTTGTTAGGCAAGACGAGCGTTCGCAATGCCGTAAGTTTGCTAATATGCAATATCATATCGGAATTGATGCAATTCTTTCCGCGTATCTCTAAACACTGTAGTTCCTTGGACTTGAAATTGGCCAGCCCGGCGAGCAGTTCGGGACGCAGCCTATCGCCCTCATTGCAATACACAATTACATGCTTGATAGCTGGTAGCTTGGCAATGTGCTCGTATTGATTGAAAGGCGAGAAGCCGAGACCGCTGCCATTGCTAACGGTGATAGTTTCTAGGCCTTTGCAGCACTTAGCTTTGGCCAATTGCTTGAAGGCCGTTCCAATCGTATAGATGCCCTTCAGATCTAGCTCCTTGAGATGTTTCAATGCGCTGCAAACTTTGGCCAACAACTTCGGCTGCAGGTCCAGGCAGCTTGTCAATGTTAGCGATTCAATGGTTATAGGCAAGCGTACCATATTCACGCCTGTGAGGTCCAGATTGTTGGACAGATCGAGTTTCTTAAGCTCCGGCAAATGCGCCAGTGCCAGCAGAGAATCATTTGACAGTTCGCAATTGCGCAATCGTAAATTCTGCAATTGTTTCATCTTTTGGAAGGTCTTGAACATATTGCGTGCTGTTAGTTTGAATGCCGTGATGCTAAGCTTTTGTAAGTTGATGCAATTGCCTAGAAATTCAAAAATTCGCTTCGAATGACGCTGTGGTATAATACCTTCGAGTTGCTTAATAAAAGGGCCAGACAATTTGGAGAAATCACGAAGATCCCACACAGTCATTTCCGAAAAGTCTTCGAATTTCGTACACTTGTCCAGCGACGGCGACACCTGCTCATAAACGTTCTGAAAACGAACGCAGGTGCGTGCAAAACGTATGCGATCGGGCACCGAAAGCTGGCGCAATATATGCTCCAGGCAATGATCATTTAGTATCATGATTGGAGCCGGTGGATCGTTCGTCGTAGATGCCAAGGCTTGGCAGGATTGGTCAAGGGCATCAGGCTGATGCCAACTATCGCTGGGTTGAACGCATAAACGACGTCTGTCCACATAGTGCACGGTGGGACGCAATGCTCTGTAGAGCAGAAGATGTATTAGTAAATGGAATTGATGGAACTCTAGAGTTTTCCCAACTTACTTAGCAGCACTTTTTGGATCGACAAAGCATATGTAGCCAGTTTTGGTCTTATGCTTTGAGCCTCTATACTTGCCACCGGAAACGTGGGTTGGGCCAAACAGCTGAATTCGCTCCACTGGACCAAAGTTCGTAAAATAAGCTTCCAGCTGCTTTGGCGACAACTAACAAATTGTACAAAGAAACTCGTAGCTGAAATAACAATTAAAGAACGTTTTGCTAGACTTATCTTACTTCTGGTGCCACATTGAACAAAAGTAGTTTCTTGATCAATATTTTGTCCTCGGTGAATGCGAATTCATCTTTGAAGAAATACGTTCCGTCCGGTGGTATTACACTAGCTGACAAGTTCGGATAACGCTGCGAACGCGCTTGTGGGTAGTTGCGCCAAGCACACATGTTAAGCCGCGTTTTTTGTTTTTGTTAAATTTGCTGTTGAATCTAGAGATGTACGATACAAACGCTTTTGGATACTTTTATATTAATCGTTCTTCTTTATCTCAATCGTATCGATATTTGTTGCATATATTTTTTCGTGTCTACTGTTGACTGTTGAAAACTTGTTCAAAACGCATGAGATTACTTAATTATACTTTCCACAATTGAAAAGATTCTTTTGGTATTTTACTTTTATTTTTTCAAGACGTTGCGCAGCAAACAATACAGCCCGCACAAGAGTGGAAGAACCGCTATTAAAATCGATTACACCTGTAGCTATCAAAATCAGAAACACCGATATCTAGTGATGGGATCATCATGTACTCAAGTGATTTAAATAAATAAAAAAAAAAAAATTTTAACATGCTATACGCTTTCTGCAAATGTTTTTTTTATACATCCATCAATACATAAATATTAAACATGTTTAGCTAATGAAAAAAAGATAAAAAAGTTTAAAAAAAAAAAAAAAAAAGTTGTTTTTTTTTTTATTTTTTTTTTTTTTTTTTTTTTTTTTTTTTTTTTTTTTTTTTTTTTTTTTTTTAAAATTTTTTTTTTTTTTTTTTTTTTTTTTTTTTTTTTTTTTTTTTTTTTTTTTAATTTTTTTTTTTAATATTTAAAATAACCAAATTTTTTTTTTTAAAAAAATAAAACAAAGTTTACAATAAAATTGCATTATGTTTATTTGCTTAATTTCTTGTAAAAACCTAACACAAGTTTCATTAAAATATATTTACAAAATGTACATGATTAACAATAAAAATTCACTAGTTTCAAATATACAGATGTGCTATCAAAAGTCTTGATTCTTAAGCCAGAAAATCAACAAAATAGGCATATGTATATAAATAACGCATCTAGTATTTACATATATGAATATTATGTACAATTAACGCTGCCAGCAGCGTTTGCAATTTTATGTAAAAATATTATTCATTAAATTATGTTTACAAAAGAAAATACTTAAGTTTAAAGATAAATTATTTATCAGTTTGTGATGTCTAGTTTTGCTATGTTAGAGTTGGGCCGACTGTCACGATAGTATCCAGGAGTGTATAATACCTGCGATTATAAATGCAAATTTAATTATAATGGAGATAGAATTGATTTATTTGTGATCTTACGATTTTCGCCGGGCGAAAGCATTATATGTATGTCCTCCCGATTTAGCATCGGCGCTATAAATAAAACGATATTCTTATTAACATATTAAAAACAAGCATGGATGGCAGCAGCAGCAACCGTAGCAAAAACACATTGCGCAAATATTTAAATAATTTCTTTATTTATGAAACCTGCTTAAAGTTATGATAAAACTTTGCTTAGTAATACAGTGCTATCGATAAAAACAGATAATATGAGGCGTTTGCAATTCACATAAATATTATTTAAAAATAGAACATATTCATATTGTTAATTCTATGATTAATTTTAATATTATTTTAGTTTAGATGTGTCTTTGAAATGAACAAAAATCTGACTTTTTTTTTACAAGCATTCATGCATTCCGAATTGATAATCTACTTAAAACTGGATAACTTATTTAAATGCTATCACAGTTTGAAAGAAGCCAACATGCCAACAATAACTAAGCAAGCCATGCATGTTAGAAAGACTTTGGGTTAAAGACAATGGGCATGCCAGCTGGATCGATTGATCACGTGTGCAAAGCGTATGGCTGCTGCCGATTGGCATCGGTTTCGACAGCTGCAGTTGTTGTTGTTGTTGCAGCTGCCACTGTTGGCGCAAGCATAGGCGTGGCAGCAGCATTATCAGCCGTTAAGCCACTTGGCACAATGCGTATCATACCCAAGGGGATCCTAACATTGTCACAGGCTTCGCAAATATTCAATTGCGGATGATTGCGGAATGTACACAAGTTGCAGGCCCACATATCCAGTGGCTCCTCGCCTTCGTCCACATCCGATTCGGACATAGACTCATCATCTTCCTCCGTGTGCTGCGTTGGAAGTCCAGCTCCAGCTCCAGCTGCTGCTGATGGTGATGAAGATGATGCTGCTGCTACGGCAGCTGCAGCTGCTGCTCGCTGACTTTGTAGAAACTGCTGAAACTGATAGTATTGAGCATAGGTTGGTGGCGGTTGCAACTCCAGTTGCATTTGCTGCTGCTGCTGTGGCGTCAAACAGCCAGAACTGGGTGCACTAACGCTGCTCTGATGCTGCACAAAATCAAGATGAGGTTGGTTCGCCGTTGACGGCACTGAATTCAATCGCAGCGAATTGGGTGGCGCCTGTCTGGCAAGTTGCTGTCGTTGGAATGGCTGAAGCTGTGCTCCTGCTGGTGCCGTTAACTGACGATTCGTGGAATTAGAATTGGCCGCTGTCGCAGTGCCATTCAGTTGCGGATCTGCAAGAGGAAGCAAGCGGTGTCAAGAGAGTTCAATTATAAGATTCAATTCACAGCTACTTACCATTTATCATATTAAGCAGACGCTGACAATCATCAGTCAGTTTCTTGATATCTCTATCCAGTCTTTCGGATTCGCCTTCGGGCACCGGTTCGGTCAATATGTTGATCTCCTGTTCCAGACAAAGCAGACGCTTTTTGTTATCACGCAACGCATTTGCCAGCTTATCGCGTCGCGTCTTTTGCCGTTCAATTTTTGTTGCATACGCTGAAATTGAAATGGATCAGTTATTACGTGCTGTCTTCATTTATTAGGTTTATATATAGCCTATGTCGATCACAAATAATGTAGCTTTCTTTTGGTTAAAGAATTTTTAGAATCGGTTCAGTAGATCCAGGGATTACCGACGACAAACTCAGAAACATAAACTCTTAATAATGTTAGAATAGAAACATTTATTACCTTAAGATATATATCACAATTTATTACTCTATTTGTTGCTAAAAATAAAGGCGCAAAAAAATTAATTTTTTTTTTGGCCCACCAAAAAATGTTCATAAACAAAATTTAAATTTAGTTTAAAATGCGCAAACCACGCCGACAAATCAATCTAATAATAATTTATTTCAGCTGAAAATAAGCAGCGCGCATCGCCTGATTTGAAACAATTTTCTAATTCAAAATTCGATTTTTGAACAAAACTCAAAAAAAAAATTCCGTTTAAATTAAATAAATTGAAAGCGGGCAAATATTTTTAGACATTTTGATAGATTTCTAGCGGAAATAGCAAACAGGGCAATGGGCCAAGGGAGGATCGGATAGACAAGACCAGACATTGTATGTATAAGGAACATATATTATGTACATACTGTACATACAATGCTCGAAAGAAATGCGAATGAATATTGCACGTCATTTGCAAGAGAAACATTTTAATTGATAAATTAATTCATAAAAAGCCAAATGTGCGAAGAATTTTAACAACAACACTAGCATAAATAAAACGAGTGAAAATTCTTAAACTATGAAATATTTACGTTAAGAAGTTTGTTAAGTGCTTTTATATGTATGAACATACGTACATACATATATATTTTACGAAAGCTCGTGATTAAATGTCAACGCAACATCATTATCATCTGACAATTATAATTATTTAAAAATCAATCTTTCCATCTCTTTTCTTAGTCTGCCCACGCTACGTTCCATATACGATCTAACGGATAAAATCGAATCGAGTTCGAATTCTCTCTCGCGCTCGCTCTCGCAATATTTTGCCCTGAACTTGAACGAATCGCAGCTATAACAACAACAGCAACAACATTAAAACACAAAAATGAGAGAAAACTTGCTGTTGTATAAATAAAATGCGATAAAAACGACAAAAAGAACAAATTTTCGAAAGCGTTGAAAACAACACAAAACAAACATAATACAGTGGATGCTCTAATTAATTAAAAGCAAGATAGTGAAACAATTAAAGTTCACGGAATCATAAGCATATAAGTTATAAGTTTTTTTTCACTCATAAATAATTGTTTTCGTCGTGGATTGAATGCATGGACTATTTGGTATTAGCAAGTGTTCACTGTAGAATCAAATGAGAAATGTGCAAAGGCCAAAGAAACCAGACAAGAGACATTTCGACAGCAATTAATGTGCCGGTCTATATGTTTTACACACACACATACATATACAACTACATACTTATACAAAACGAAGCGTGGGCGATCCATTTACATAAGTTAATTGGATATGCATACATACATACATAGATAAGCTAACTGTTTATTGCAGAAAAGTGTGGACATAATGCAAGTTAAAGAAAAGAGTGGAATGCATAATATGTTAATTGTTAAATGCATAACGAAGATTATTTGTGGATTGCTATCGATTTATGTACATATATTAATTGGATTTCGCTGGCAGTTAAGAAAAGTCAATAAATTCATTAAAAATAAAATTCTATTTTTATCTTTTGTGCAAAATAAAATGAAAATTGTAGTCAATTTTTAGAATTTTAATGTGAAAGTAATTTATTTTTTATTTTTTAATGTTATTTTAGACTTTAACATTCTTCTACGATCTTTTTTAAGCAATATACGTATATTACTTTATTTCCAATTGGCTTTAAACGTGAAGAGCGCAACATTTTGGGGCGTAATTTAATTTTTTGTTATCAATTGAACATAGAATTGCCTGTTGCCTGATAAGGTCCAGCTGCAGCAGCAGCAAATCAAACATTGGCAACAACAGCAAAATAAAACTTCCTTCATAAATACTCGAAGCTACGAACAAAATTATTATTATGTAGCTAAAATTGTAAAACATATATGTATGTACATACATATGTATTTTTCTACCCTTTATCAAAACGATATTTTTGTTTATTGAGAGTTGCTAATCTCAGCTGTTTCTCAACACTCTTTAATTTGCCCAAACTCCCCACGGCAGCCATAAACAAAACTCACCTTCACAATCGCTATCGGGAACGATACCCGCATAGAGGGGCATGTGTGTGACACTGGGACTATTATCGCTGCTATTGATGTTGTTGTTGTGCAGATGATTGTTGTTGTAATTGGAGGCAACAACATATTTTTGTGCCAGTGTTGCATAAGGAAATGTTTCAGTGTCGGGCATCTCTGACGCAGCTGCTGCTGCTGCCGCTGCAGTTGCCTGTTCCCACAGCTGTTGTTGCTGTGCTGCTGCAGCTGTTGTTGGTGTTGCAGCCGCAGGCGGTGTTGCACCATCAATGGCCAATGCAGCACAAGGTGCATACAGCGGCGTTTGCGGACGCACACAGCCAGCACTAAAAACGCTGCCCTCGTCCGTAACAGTTAATTGGAAATTCTTATGGGTGCCGCGGCGTGCATCAAAACTGCTGCTCGAATAGGTAATGCCACTGCTGCCATTGCCACTTGGTGCCGGTCCAGCCGTTATGTCAATAGTGGATGGTTGCACCGTTGCCCCGTTGCACGTCACACTCTGCGGCTGACGCAGCGTCAGGTTCAGTGAGGTGAAACTCTTGCGCTGATTGCCGCCGGGCGTGCTTTGGCCAGAGGACGATGATGTTGGCGATATGGCTGGTGAAATGGCAATGGCGTTTGTTAGGAAGTCGCGTGCATACGGCGGCTCTGGCTGCAGATTAATGACTGAACGATGGCGCACAGGCGAACGTAGTTGTTGCTGCGCGGTCGCTGCCAACTGTGCTGTCGACTGCGCAGCTGACGTTGGCGATGATAAGGAAGCATTGAGCGATAGCTCGGATTCGCTGGAGCTGAGCGGGCTGGTGAGACAGGAGGAATCATTGGAGAAGCTGTTAGTTGTTGTTGTCGTGGGTTTGGGTGGTGGCAGCGGTGGCAACGGGGGCAGCGGTGGTGCACGACGCAGCGGCTTATACTGAGCGCTAGGCGTTGTTAATGGTTGCCGCTGTTGTTGTTGCTGCTGCTGCTGTTGTCGCTGTTGTATTTTTTGTTGCAATTGCGCATTTAGCTGACGTTGCAGATTCAAAGTTGTGGGACGCGGTCGTGCGGGTGATGGCGATGGTGGTGTTGCCGTTGCTGTTGTTGTCGTTGGTGTTGTTGGTGTTGTGGGTGCAGCACGTGTGGGTTTGAGTGGACGCTGTTGTAAGTGTTGCTGCTGTTGCACAACTTTGGCTGGATACGATTGTACCGGTGATGGATGCAAGCTGAGCTCCTTACGCAACATTTGTATGCAATTGTCACGCTGATGGCAATTCTCATTGACGCACTGCGTCACCAGAGCATCGGGCAGCGTTGGAAACTCTTGTTTCATCTCATGAAACAAATGCATAATACTTATATTTGTGCATGAGCATTGAGCATTGTGCTTTGTCGATGATTTTGTTGGCTCATTATTGTTGTTGTTGCCGTTGCTGTTGTTGCAACTATTGCTGCTGTTGGCGTTTGCCTCTTGATCCTCGGCAGCGTTAAGCAATGCTTTGAATTGAAAATTTTGCTGCAGTGCCTCAACTATGTTGGCTGTTGCGTTGCTTGTGCTATTCTCTTGTGGTTGCTGTAAAATGTTGCCATTCAATTGGATATTATTTGCTCCAGGCGGCATTGGTGGTGTAGCCGCCATTTTATGCCATCATTTGTCAAAGATTCAGACCTGCAAGAACACATGAAAAAAGAAAAAAGGAATAAGTAACTAAAAGCAAGTATTTTTATATATTTTATGACTGACTGCTATCAACGCACAGTGCAAATAGTAAGCTAGAGCGATGTAATTTTTTCGCATAATTTGAGGATATTTATTATAGTTGACCTTTAAGGTTGGATTTTTCTAAAGCGCAGTTGCAAGTGTTTTAACTTTGAGGTCAAAAACGCAGTTCGAGCAAATAATTATTATCTGGTTTAAAGGGAAAATACTAAGTGTAAGAGAAAAGAGATAACCAATTAAATTCCCTTTTAAACAAGGCAAGTAAGAAAGCTCTATTCGAACCCTGCTCTGAAACCTAGACTTTACACCTAGGTTCATAATTTGTATGTCTGAATTTTTGACTTAATTTCAATCTTCGTTTTTTTCGCTATTTATTGATGAGATTTTCACAGATGATTATTAGTTAGTCAATAGTTTTTGTTATCGATCTGATGTGTTCATCGGAATCTAAAAGATTTATCGATAACATGTAACAAACAGACAGGAGATCAGGAACATTTAGACTCTAAGGGATATGTTACAGAAAACCATTTTACCCTTTCCAGCCATTTCATGGGTTCAGGTTCAGGGGGATAAAATGTAAAGAATCTAAACCTACTTTTATTGTCCCTATTTTCGCTCAGTGCATGCATTTCACAAGCTAATTCAATTAACAATGGGGGAAAAAAACAAAGAACACAAAAAGCATGCAAAGCAATTGGAAAAACAAAAGTCACCCAAAGAACATGATTTGTTCATGGCCAGATTTAGCACGGGCGACTAAACGAGAAAGAAGAAGAAGAAGCAAATGCAAAATCACAAAATTAACCTGGCAAAAATCAAAGAGCCTCAAACATTTAGCTTAAGCGCCGAAAAACAATAAACAAATGACATAGGAAATTTAAAAATATTTATGACACAACTTTAGCAGAAGCATAAAAAAATTCGCCAAAGGTTTATTTTAATAATATGAAAAGCATAAAAATAGATTAGAATGAAAACTTATTATCGCGTGCTGCTGTCGTTTTTGAATCTCCCTAGGACAGTGTCAAGGATGTCACATTGATGTATGGCATAAAAAATACAAAATAAATATCTTGGGAACACTTACATTTTGAAACTTGGAAACGAGTTGAATATTTGAAAGGAAAGTGTTGTCAAATTTTTTTTCTTTTTATAAATTTGATTAATGAGGTTTTGTTATAATATATAAAAAAAAAAAACAACAAATTCTTAATGAACTTTTGGTTTTGGTTAAATATGCAAAGATATTTAAAAAGTATTTAGTATTTAAGTGTTTTTAAATTTTTCACTTTTTTTCAAACACTTTTTGTAGTTTTTACTGCTTTTGCCAAAAGCTTGTATTTGTTTGGTTAAAATTTTATTAAACTTTTAATTTTTCTGATAATTTTCACGCACATTTCAAACACGATCTTGATGGAACATAATTCATTATCATAACACAATCTCACGCTGTTTTATTCGCGTTCGAATGCCTTAAATGCCAGCGATAAACTGAAAAAATAATTTCGAAAATATTCTCAAAAGAGCCAAATCAGAAAAAACTGCGATTCGCACACACACACACACACAGACCCACACACACCTGCAAAGGTTCAAAAATGTGAGCAAAAGAATATATGAAGAAATAACAAACAAGCAATTGTAATTTTCTGACTGAAGCCCAAGTGACGTATGCGTAATATGAATATTTATAATAAGAGCTAAAAAATATTTAAAGCCGCAAAAGCCAACATTTAATCTGCAATCCAAGTCAGATCTAATAATAAAATGCATATTACGCATTAATTACCTCATCAATTTAACGCAATACTTTTGACACATGACGATTGAAAAGAAATATAAAATTGGCATAATATAATAATAATAATTTGGTTTAATCAAAAGTAAAAGAATTATGTGGTGTTTGTATTGAAAATGCTACGTTCGTCTTTTCACTCGAACGCTTAAAAATAAACTTTTGTGTGGGTGTTGCACAAAAGCATCGAAAATTGAATGAAATATTTGAAAGCTGGCTAAGACAACAACAAGAATATAGAAAATGAAAAGAAAATAACTTATAGTATGCTGCGGTGAAAGAGTTGTTAAGAAATGAAATTAATTTTTAAATCGAGAAAATAACATATCAAGATATATACAATATATACTATATATAGTGCTATAAGCTTACTTAATAGCCTGCCTGGCATGTGAACATTAATCGCCAGACATCAGCAGTGGGATTAATTTCAAATCAAAAGTTGTTAAGTATTAGAGAAGCCCGCGCACTTTTTTTTATCGCGGGTGAGGAAAAAACAACTACTACTAACAAATGATAAAATTTTGAAGGCCCAAACATAAAAAATATATACATATATATATATATATAGCAATCAAAATCAAACATTTATGTACAAAAAAACCTATTAATAATAAAGCATTGTCATTAAATTTGTGGATGGCACATTTAACATGGCGCCATTAAAAAACGGCCACAAACATAAATAATGTTTATATTCATACGATATATATATATATATATATATATATACATATATAGATAGTCAAAAGAACAGACAGCTGAACAATTACACACACACACATGTATATACATAGTATTTATATTTTCCAAAATTTGTTTATTTCAAAGTCTGCCATGATAACAACAACATTCCATAGAAGCGCGAGAAAAAATCTAAAAACTTAAGAAGCAATTAAAATCTACAGAAAACAAAAATTATGAAACATGTTTTCTTCACTTATGTTTTATTCAAAACTTATGCTTTAGTTTTACAAACTAACAGTTTGAAGATCTTGTTTTAAAAAAAAAAAAAAAAACAAAACTATTCTTGAACAATAATAAAGAAAATTTTAACATTACTTTTATCATAAACTTATATAATTTTTAATATGAAGATATATATTTTTCTTTAGAGAACTTGTTATTAAACCCTTTGAATATTTTATGTGCTCAGGTGAACTTGGGTTGGCAAGAGTATTTAAGCTTCGGCGTGTCTCTGTTTGCAATTCTTGTTGTTGTTTTGGACAGGCAGAGGTGCAAACCTGTGTGCTGCAAGGGGGTTGGGAGGGCGGTGCTAAAGAAAATATGTTTAATTTCGATTAATTTCGTTCATTCTGTATCGTCCGTTTTGTTGGTTTCGCCTTATTGCGAGGGTGTAGCGTTGAGAGATAGAGAAAGAAAATCGAAAGAGAAAAAAAATGCGAACGAACGGAACGAACTGCAGACGTAAACGACCTTCACAATTAGCAAGATATATACACTAAAAAAAAGAGTATATGCAACAGAGAAAAGATGTATAAATATATGCACGAGTTCTCAACTCATCTCAGGAAAGGAAATCGACGTCAAAATTCAAAAGTGCAGCCAATATTTATCTGAAAGCGCTTACATTGTAGAAGAAACTGAGAGTTGAAATGATAATGCAAAACCTAAAATAAATATATATATAAGTATAAATTATATGCTTAGGTAATTCAATTTATTAAGCACGTCACAGAACAACTGAATTAAACATAAATCTTGGGAAGAGAGAGAGAGAAAAGTGCAACAAAGTATTCAATTTTATGATTGGTAAATTAAAAGTTAATAAATTTTCTTTCAATTAAACGTTCAAAATATATTTATTCACTGTGAGTCGAAGGCCCCTGCAGCTAGTACTCCTAAAACTATTTAGTTTAGTATTATTATTATGAAAAAAAATATTTATTCACTAAAATAGCTTTGTGCAAATATTTACAGCAAATAAATACATATATATGAAAAAAATACTTTATGTGTGATTGGATTTTCCGAGCAGTCAATCAACAAGTTCAAATGTTGAACATTTGATGTGCATGGGAATTTTAATGAATTCGGGTTTTTTGCCTTCTTCGTACAGATATTACATCAAAACTATTTAATACAAACATTTTTAAAAAAATCTTTTAATTAGGAAAACATGAAATGACGAGTGACGGTTACGGTAACCAACGACCGTTTAACCCATTTGTCCGCTTCGTGGTTGCGACTCTGTAAGTTAACATAACATTGCAGCTCTTAAGACCTGTCCTGTTACATTATTCGTCTATGACGGTAACGGTAACATTGTCAATCGGTTAACAGCGGTAACGGTTACAGTAACGGTAACAGTTTGAATGCTTGCAATCCTTGGTTTAAATTGGTTTGTTGAATACCGAACATTAAAACCTCTTGTATAAATTTGATCTTTAGATTTTTCTTATCAGTTAATTAGTCTTCGTAATTAAGGTATATACTTTTAATACACTTATATATTGTTGAAATTGGTCGTCTTTGAAGGCCGACTATTTGAAGTATGAATTCATTGACCGGAAATCTAGTTGTCTGCCAGGTGTCAAGCGAAAATAAATAAATAAATAAAAATATGACACAAACAAAAAAGTACAAATAGTTCCGCCTGTCCTCTTGCGCCCCCCTCTTACTGTACAGTTAAGACATTCAATTCGAAAACATAAAAAAACATTAGGATCGATCTCTCGCACACCGAAAACAATGCGTAGAAGAACAACTAGAAAGAAAAATAACTAGATAACGCTGCTAAAGTATACACTGCCATGGAAAACAACTTTCACTTTGTATGAAAAAACAATCAAAAAATAAAAATAAAATAACCAGAATAACGAAAGAAACGAAACACAGAAAGGAACGGTTAAGAAAAACAAATTGGAAAAATGTAGAGAATCCAAAACGTATAAGTATTATATGAAATATTATAAATCAAATGCAGAGACATGAAATGAAATGGAAACAACACGCAAAAATGGAACGAAAATGATTTAGTTTTATTTTTCAATTTCTTTTTGCTTTTTTCTACTTTCTTGTTGTTTTTCTTCGCCCGCTGCTTGCCAATAATTTGAAGAGGCGTTTTGCGGAATTTTCTGCAGACGTCAGGCCTTGACTGACGTCATTAGCGCAAGTTTCAAAAATTTGTGTCAAAGAAGAAGAAAAAAGTAGAAAAGTTGCAGTGGGACGCAACCGACTGCGGTTTACTCGATACCTGTTTCAAAAGGGGTAACAAGAGGCTCGATTGCAAAGGGTTATGGATGCGACAGGGGTGTGCGCTGCGTTTAAATAGATCTTTCGGGGATATCACCAGTTATATTGCCAGCAAATTTGGTGACTTTAACTCAAAAACTGTGAAAGATACACGCATTCCAGTTCTTAAAGACACGGTGAAGAGTGGGGGTGTGGCATCGAAATCTTTGATGCAGATCTGTGGGGGTCGTTACCAGTTGCTGAGCGTAGTAAAATGGGTAAAATGCAGTAAAAATTATAGCTAAAGTACCAGGCGAACAGAAATCGTCAGCAGGGTGCTGCACCAATTTTTGTTTTTCTCTTGACTTTGATGAGAGCTCAACTTTTAACTCAACTCTGATCATAGCAAAATGTCCTCTTCTTCTGTATGTATGTTTGCATGTTTGTATGTTAGTGTGTTAATATGTGTGTGTGTGTTTGTGTGTGTGTGTTTGTGTGTGTGTGTTTGTGTGTGTGTGTTTGCGTGTGTGTGTTTGTGTGTGTGTGTTTGTATGTGTGTATGTTGAAATTTTCGCTAGATTATCAGGCGAACAGAAGTCAGCAGCAGGTGCTTTTTTGTACTCTGCTCTCATGACAACTTGGAATGTATTTCCCAATGGACGCTAAAATGCTATAAGATCGTCTGTAAGAGCATTTGGTCTTCGACTTACTTAACTTAGCTTAGCTATTTGAATTTCTTTAAATTTGTTTTTTTTTTTTACTGATTCTTTGGCTCTTAAAAAATGCGCAAATAATCAAAGTGGAGTCAAAGTCAACAGCAACAACAATTATTTTTAGACAGCGATCATTTGGGCGTGAAAAAAGCATAAATTAATATCAACCAGCAAAAGAGGTGGAATGGCGGACACAGGGGTTGGGATGGGACCGCTTATCGCTCGCTGCGATTCTTAGAAATGCTTTCATATGGTTTTTTTTTTGACAACTATAGCGATAAGCCAACAAATGGCATACGTTGTCGAAACAATTGCAAAATGTCTCGCACGCTGTTTAAACTATTAACTTAATATATGTACATATGTACATAAAAATGCTAACAGTTTGTATGTACATATGTTAACATGCAGGGAATTTCCCGCAATATAAGCAACAAAGAGCGAGAGCGAGCACAACGACAACAACAGCAGCAAAACGACGCATATAAACAAAGAAAGACGTAAAATGGAAGCAGCAAAACACAAACAACAGTTCACATGCATACATACATACAAAAACAATAAGTTTACATCGAATAGAGATGACATTTACCAAATAATTGGTACTTATTTGTGCTACTACACAAACGATGAATGGAAGTGTCACAAAGCAGCCCAATATTTTCAATGTTCCCAGTATTGTTTATTTAATGACCCTTCGAAACTGGTTTTCATTTAAACTGTTTTTGATGTGATAGAACTTTTCCAGCTTTATTAAAAATACAAAAGTGCAAATATCGTTTCAAAAAAAATTTAACAACTGTCAACTGTGCGTGCCGAAAAAAAAACAGAAACATTGACGGCCATTGATAAAAGACATGTTGAAACCCTTAACACGGGTGTATGTACATACAAAATCAATATTTGCACTTTTAGATTAGAAATTATGAGGAAAAATATAACAAGTACCCGCATAACAAAGTATACAAACTCTCATGTGTATATGTATTCAATTATTTTTATGAGAATTAAGGCCATTATGGCGTATATATAGGCAATGGGCCGGATTCGTCGCGTTTCCAAGCCCGAGCCTCCTTATCATTTGGCAATGGGGCGGGGGCGGCAATATTCATATAAAAATATCTTCAGACACACATACATACATACAACATATGTACGTGCACTTAAACACACTCACAATCACGTTTGGTCGCGGGCAAGTGCGAGAGAGACACGTAGACCGACACAACAGCGGCGAAGCTGCTTGCTGTATTAACGGCAAAAAAAATTCACGGCAACAACAACAAAGATAAAAACCAGCCAGATCGTCTGTGTGTGTATAAGAGAGGGAGAGAGCAAGCGCATAAAAACAGGTGACATTGGCAGCAGCGCTACGCAATAATAGATAAAAAATACATAATTCAAATAAAATGTAAAAAAGAAATTACACGAACATGGCTAAGAAAATAATAAAAAGAAACACTCATAGCAAGTTTGTAAAGGCACACACACAAACGCACATACACACACACACGCACATACTAATTCTCAGATTTATGAGCGGGGGTTGGGCGAACGCAACTTGTTGCGTGTATTTAACTGTAAACGTTTGTACATTTCAATAAACACAAATTTTATTTTTTACACTTACCAAATAATTGAGAAACACTTGTAGAAATGGGCGCCCTTTTCTTTTTGTATTTTGCTGTGTTTAATGTGCAGCACTTTTGCGATTGCATCAACTTGTGATATTTTCACTATTTCTCTTTGTGGCCGTTTCGTAGCACTTGGCTTGGTTTTCACTTATGGTTTGCACTTGCTGCAACACGCACTTGCACTCGCTTGCCCGTTTTCCGTTTTGCTTTATACGAAGCGTTTCTATATATTTATTGATATTTAACAATTTCTATTTTGTTTTTTGGTTCGATTTTTACGCGATCCGATTGATCCGCGAACTGTGTGGCAAATGAAACAGCTGATTGAATCTTAACAGTGACTAAAATCTTACATTTTGCCAAACTGTTATTAACAGTTTGTGGTATTTTATTGTTTTTTGTTGGTATAATTTTCGTTATTAATTTCAAGACAAATTCAATTGTTTGATTTGTTGCCAATTTATAAAATTCTGCAGAAAAATCTTTGGCATTAATTAAAAAGCTGATGGTATGTGATCGTTATTAAATATAATCTATGAGACAAAGCGAACGTCAGAAACAATCGCAACGTTGCTATTATCGAAAGTTATAAACATATATCGATATTTGGTTCGATATAATTAACAAAATCGAAAACAAAACACCGCAGGTAAAATATTTAAAACAATTGAATTCAGGTTTTTTTCACTTTTGTTATACACGTCTATAAAGAAGTATAAAGTTTGCTTATTTGTCTTATATTTGAGCTCAGGATAAAGAAGAGATATAAAACCAAACCTTACCATAAACATTATTATTGAGAAATTGTTCAACTAATTGTAAACATACATTCTTAGATGTAAATAAAAATTGGCCCTAAATCAGTCCAAACAAATAATAAAATACAGGCATAATAAGAGCAGCTTTTGCACTCGATATCCCGGTCACGCCAACAATCAGCTTAAAGATGCCAAAGAAGAAAATCAGTTGAAGCGCCACATGCAAGCCCAGGAGACTGTTGGAATAAAATAAATGGCAATTGATAAGCAAGACAATTAAACTGAACAATGGATAATTGCTTACATTTTATCTTTTTTACGCGCCTTCTCCAAATTCTTGGGCGATTCCTTGCTCAGGTATTGACGCACTCCACGAATCGTATTGGCAAAATACTCATCCCATGTCAGCTCCCCAATATCAATGATGAACGTCTTCCTGTCGACGGGGTTCAATGTTTTGGACATTGCCAGTAGACGTTTGCTATCGAAATGCCATTCGGTGAAAATAAAACGTTCCAAGGTGTTCAACGAGTTCCAAACGTTCTTGTGCAATCGCATCAAACTGAAAGATAAAATTACAACATTAATTTACGAATTTTTCCCATTTTAAATGGTTAACAAATGACGCACATGGGCCTGCCACCAGAAATTTTGGTCACCAAGTCCAGAAAGAAACCAGGTATAAAGTGAAACAGTATAGCGCCTAAACGGAATAGCATTAGACTCTTAACCAGACGCAAATTGGGATACCAGACGGCGCTATTCAATGGATAATCATGCAAATATCCATTGATCTTGTCCGCTAAGAACTCAAAACGGAATGGTTTATATGTGCTCGATGTCAAATGGAATATCTGCAAATCAGCCGGACGATCTCCGTTCTTTACTCTGCAATGAAATCGAAAATTTCATTAGAAAAAACCATAGATAAGTTGTTGATGAACCTACTTGAGCGAATTGACATAGAATCCCGTGGCTATAATGCCATTGACCACCACATCGATGGGTATGTAGTCCATAATGATTGTGGGATCCAGTGGCAAACGTCGCAAAATACCCTTCGAGGCGCCCATAAAGAAGCCCTGTGGTCCGTTCTTCGAGATGGTCCAGCCGGGAATGGGTTCCTTCCAAGCGGCCGTAACTGCAAATTTATTAATAATTTCAAACTTTGATTTTCAGCATGGAAATGTTTGGGTTGACTTACTCATGCTGGGACGAACAATGCCACAGGGGATTTGGGAGGCAACTTTGGCCACCTCATGCTCTGCCAGATGCTTGGTGAAAGTGTAAGTATTGGGATGATCTTTAAGCAACCTGCAAAAAACATGAAAAATGCAATACTTAACTTTTAGAACTTTCAGTCAACGAACTCACTTTGGTTCCAATGCCTTGAGCGCTTCATCGTTTAGCGTTTCGGCCAGCTGAATGATCTTTTCTGGATCATCTGGTGAGGGATACAGTTTCTCCTCAACCTCGGTAATGTAGGCATTCACATAAGCACTGGACACATGCACCAGAGCGTCCAGATGACGCAGCTGCTGGCACAGCTCCACAACACGACGAGTGCCTCTCAAATTGATGTTCGTTGTCTCTTTCAGAGATTGGAAAAAGTCCAGCGTGGCAGCCGAATGAAAGACTACATTAGCATTTTCGATGAGCGTCTCGCGATCCTTTGCCGATATGCCCAAATGCTCCAGCCCAACATCGCCCTCGATGGGCACAATCTTGGACAAACGCGATTCCAATTGCAGCTCCTTAAAGCGATCAAAGACAGAGTTCTTCTTAAGCTCCTCGAGACGCTCTGCGACGCTTTTGCCCTTCTTGGCGCGCATCAGCAGATACACCGTGCCCACTTTGGGAACATCCCGAAGTAGCTTCTCAACAATGGTGACGCCCACAAAGCCAGTGGCGCCCGTAATAAAAACATTGCGTCCCGCATAGAAATCCGTTATGGATGTGCTGCATGGATAAGTTTAAAGTTATTATCTTTCGATTTGGTGTTTTTATTTTGCTTATTGCATAAGTTGTCAAACTTTCCCTACTCTTAATTCAAATGTTTTGCTTGTGCTCTTTGATTATGACGATTGGATTTGAATTCACATTTCACCTAACTCAAAGCCAAACCAGTTTCGTTACGAACGTAAATATTTGTTAGTTAGTTAAACAAACATACATATGTACATACTTAAGTACATATATACTAACTTAACGACATTTCTCAGGTGACCCTTGAAGATATTCTAATGAGTTTGGCGGGCTTATTGATTTGACACTAAAAATAGGTAAACAGCAAGTGCTTTAAAAAAACACTTGAAACCTAAGTGGAAACTTGCTTTTGACTATCATCAAACAAACTGGCAAGTTTGTACAGTAAATTTTAGAAAATGAGATTCAGACTAACGAGACTTTAAGTTCAGATATATACATATATACATATATACTTAGCCCTAATGATGCGTTAGTCGTCTTCCTGGTCATGCCAAATGATTTTATAATGTTTTGTGCGTAATTTCCAAATGTTTTTTTGTTTTGTTTTGTATTGCCTTTGTAATGACCAGACACAAATGGCAATTTGATGTTTTTGCTTGAAAGCTGTGACAAACAGCAACAACAACATAAGATCTGCCGATCAATCAATCAATGATCCAATATGCAGGTGCAATTTGTAGACAGACCCTTTTAAGAGACTTTAGTTACAGTTGCAGGCTGCAAAAAAGCTCGCTAAGCTTTCACTTTGCACAAAAAAAAACAACATCCATTTCTAAGGTGAACCAAAGCTTAATTCACCACAAACACACCACATACATACATGTATCATCTACGATATTTTGCATACAATGTTGCTGTGGTTAATTAATTACGATACTTTTGATACATTGTTGCTGTGGTTAGTTCATGTGCAACTTTTAATTTGCCACACAAAGGTGATTTGTGATTTTTAAACCGTAAATTGTCTTATTATTTTTAAGATAATTTTCAATTTCTCAGCCAACCAAATGGAACGCAACAACAACAACAACAATTGGCATTATCTGCTTGTAATTAATTGTGGTTGTCAGCTTAAAACGTAAATAAATCCCGGTCAAGAATATTGAATAACTATAATGGAAACTTTTTAATTCCGAATTGTGAACATTAAGTCAGGAATGTGAATAATTATATTCTAGTACACTTTTTGCAGGTGTAATTATTTTTTGTAACTACCTCAACAATTTAAGAGTTGGGCCACTTTACACTTTAACGTATAATTTTGTGTAACTCTAAAAATAGCTCCTACTTGTATTTATGGCAGACACTTTGTACCTTGTTGGAACCAAGTATTATTTATTGCTTGTATATGGATGGACATATGTAATTGAACTTGAAATGGATATATATAGCTATTGGGATTGCCACGTTGCAGTTCCTGCTGCTGTTTTGGTTGTAGTATAACAACGCCTCCCTTGTGGCTGTTAACCAGTTTATCTACATCAGCGGACCCTACAATTAACGTCATTCGAAAAACAACAACAACAAAATAAATATACATCTGTGCATTTAACTTAAAGTGCGCAGGTCAAAGTTTGCGAGGCGTATAAAATTTAAATGCCGACAATAATTAAAGCTTCAATTTTCGCAATACATATATACAAATAATGACAATAACAGTTATGTAAAAACTATTGATTATAACTGTTAAATGTATGGCATAATGTTAAGAGAGTATTCGTAACTTCATCACAGATCGTTTTATTTTGGCAAGTTTGTGTGTACTTTGCACCGAATGTCTAAAATTGAAGCAAGCGATGCTGAAAAAGCTAACAACAACAAAAAAAGCGGTCAAACTGGAGACAACATTTTTGTTTAGTAATCCTATTGTGCAGTTAATGCCCAAATTTGCTTACCTGGCCATTGTAGCAGAGCAGCTCTCGATTTAATATACTATATAGTCTATATATATATACAGTTGAAGAATTGTCGCTTGGCTAGCAGGAACAAACGAAAATTTCTCTTTTTATATCAGCTTGACGCTGTTGACTAAACTCAACTTTTTCCTTTTTTGTATTTATTTTGTTGTTTCCTCTCTCTCTCTTTCACTTGGTTGTTTGTTTTAGCGCTGATGCGGTAGTAAACAATATGCACAAGCACATTCGCACTTGTATTTTATGTCTGTGTGAAGTTATTTACATGTATCTGTGAACAGTTACGTTGCTTTGTGCTCATTAGAAAAATGTATGCCTTTTAAGTAGCGCGCGCTCACAACTCACACAACTTGCACATTTGCCGGCCGAAGCGAAACTGTTTGCTTCGACTCTCCAACAACTCGTCAAAACAGACATTCGGCATTCGGCCTTCGCGCTCTTTGAGTTGGTGAGTTTTGTGTATCGTGTCGCGATAGCATCTTGATCATCATCATTTTGATCATGATCAGCTTGTAAGTTAAGCCAGTTAAACAGTGGCGTTACATTCATTTGGGGCTATGTTTGCATTAGCTGTGAATGTATGTATGTCACACTTGCCTAACGGTTAAAGCAACTCAATACGAGTAAAAGAATCTGTTTAAGGCACATCGAAGTTTAAATACTCTTGAAGATCGAAGTCATTGACCTTATATGTAAACTGTGTTGCTAATTTGGTATAAAAACTTTTGTCCCAGAAAATTAATTTTGATCCGCTAAGTATGCTAAAATAAAAATAATTAAGAAAATGTTGCATATTTTGGGGCTGTCTTAAATTTTTTTCCCATAGAATTATTCTATTATAATTTTTAACAAGTTAAATTAAACTTCAAAACACGTGTGCTAAGCAACTTCTATATGTAGAGATTTGTTCGTCTGTACCCCCCTCCCCCCCCCCTCTCTAAACGTTACGTAACACTCAAGTGACCATTTTTACCCTAATTTTTATTTAAAAAAACGCATCGTAACGTTTTACGAACCCCCCCTCCCTACCCACTAAAATGCGTTACGTAATACTTGAAAGCTCCCTAAATGAAACACCTCAAATTTAGCTTAACATTTAGATTGTCATTATTTATTTCATTTATAGTTATAAAGTTAATATTTAATTGTTTATGTATATTTCATTCGTAATTTACAAGTGCACAAACATTTGACTATTTGACTATAAACCAGGACTATTTGTTTATGTGACTACGATTTGAGCTAAGTTTTGGGCTTAATTGCATTGCTGTTTGTTCAATAGATTCATTTATAAAGAAGTTCTAAAGTTGACTTGTTGAACTTGAAATTAAAATACATGATATACCCTATGAAGTTGTGAGTTTTGTGTGTGAGTGAAAGTTGTTGAAATTATTGCACAATGTAGGCGTTTTTAAGAAAATCATCTCCTTCCTTATAGCCAGACAAGGAAGCCCCAAATAAGCAGCGCCAACGTACAGCCAATCTTAAAGCCCAGGAATGGAGTCAGAGCAATGTAAAGAACTCCAAAGATCGCTGCAAAGCCAGCATAGTGAAGAACATTAAAGCTGAAATTGAATTTCACAGTAAATTAAATAAAGTATTTAAGCATATAAATTTCAATATAACTTACACCTTCCAGTAATTGCGATGCCATTGTGTGGTGACCGCCGACTCCTTGAAATAGAAACGACGAATTCCGATCAGAACACGATCAATAAATTCCGACCAATCACAATGACTGGCATCAAAATTATAACGCTTGCGATCGCTCTCATGAATCATTGAAGAAACTCTCAGAGCATTCTTCATTGAATAGCGAAAGTCCTTGTCCAGAAAGTAATCAAAAGCCTTGGTGCCATTTTGGAACACACGCATATACTCATAGGCGCTGTAGAGAACAGAAAAAATAAATGTTAAATCGATAATATATGTATGTAAATATTTACAGTTGGATCTTACGTGTGCTGCGGCATACCAATGCCAAAGAGCTTTTCGGGTATATAGAAAATCATGGCGGGTAGCAAATGGAACAGATAGAAGAAGAGATTATAGCGCCAGCCATTGCGCAACTTTGTTCTTGGCTTCCACACAAAACTGTTGGGCGGATGACGTTCGACGCTGTCATTGATAAGGTTGCAGAACTGTGACAGATTCAATGGATTCACCTCACCCGATGTGCAGTGTATTATCTCTGGCTGTTCGAGATGACGTGTGGCTACATACCAGCCCATGACTAGAGAACTGTTAATCACATAGTCGCAGGGTATTATATCAATTATGGCATTTGCACTTCCAGACATTGTGCGAAATAAGCCCTTGACAAAACCGGCTAAAAAGCCCAAATGCCCGGAATTGGCATTGCCTACCCAGCCCTTCAATGGATGCTCGAGTGTGCCATAAACTGTAGGAGAAGAAAAAAGAGAACACAGTTATAAATTATGTTCGCCGAGTTGAAAGTGAGAGTGAAAGAGATCCTAGACTTAACAACGTTCCAAACATTCCACTCATCCACTGCAAAAGTCTTCAAAAAGCGCTCACAGTGACACCCTTCAAAAAGTGCAGCGAATTCAAATAACAGCGACAAGCAGTGTTGCCAGTTAAGCTTATTTTCGGCTGAAAACATTTAACGTTTCAACTTCAAGATGACTTACCAATTGATGGCCTAACTATGGCTGCCGGCAGACCGGACATCTCTGCCATGAGTAAGTTCTCGGACAGATTCTTGGTAAAAGTGTACGTATTGGGATGATCCTTGAGAAAGCTTTTGCACTTTTGCTGTGTAAAATCAATCCATTCCTCATCAATTTCTGCCATCTTCATCATCTCGTACGGATCAAACTGTGACTTGTACACATCCTCAGTAATTAATCCTCGATTATTGCTATTACAAAAAGCCGTCGAACAGTAGATATATGCTGACAACTGTTTCAGCTGCTTTGCCAACTCTATGGTGCGCATTGTGCCCGTCAAATTCGTTAAAATCGCCGTGCGCAGCGGCGAATTAAATCTAATTGTCGCCGCACTGTGATAGATCACATTCACACGCTCAATCAGCTCCTGCAGCAGCTCGTTGCTAAAGCCAAAGTTCGGCTCGGTCAGCTCACCCACCACCGGTACGACCTTGGCCAGTGTTTTCTCATTGTGCTTGTGAAAGATCTGCAAAAATAAATGCGAATTAGATGTATTCTTGTGGCGTGTGTATCGAATCGAATATCACGGCGATATTTCAGTGATGAGCAGCTTAACAATATTTGCATGGTATTTTATCGTTACTCAAATAAGCAAATTATAATCAAAAAAAGAGACTTACAGAAATGAGTGTCTCTTCTTCGTGTCAATAATTTAACACCCTCTTTAGCGGCATTAAAAAAGTAAACAAAAGTAAAAAAGCTTATATATTGCTATGCTATTAAAATGAGTATAAACATATGTACTTATGAAGTAACATTAGGTATTTAAAGAAAAAGAGCCGCTAAAAAGGCAGAGCGGAAGGCATTTTACTTCTGTCAAATTAACGCGCCCATTAAGACGAGTTGAAATTGTCTTAAATTATGACCAATTTGGCTAAGAAATGGGTCACAAAAGTTTTTTTAGAGTTATGGCGACTTTTTAACTACTCTTAATTTTCCTTTCACACTTTATTTGCTACTCACCGTTTTTTGGAGCAATCGACTAATTCGCTCGTTTGGATCAAAATTGCGTTTGCCTCGGACCAGTACATAAATGGTGCCAATGTCCGGATGTGTGTCCAGCAATGCCTCAATTAAAACCGTGCCCAAAAAACCCGTACCACCCGTCACAAAGATGTTCTTCTTGGCAAAGAACTCGGGTATGGTTAGAGCCGTGCTCAATTGACTCCGGCTGGGATGCGGCGGCGATTCAGTTGCAGCTTTACTGATGCCAATTTTGCCATTGGTTTGATTACAATTATTGCCATTGCTACTGCCACCACGCTCCGTTACAACGGCCATGGTGTAGGGCTCTAGATTTGTGGGTGGCGCCAACTTGTTGCTGTATCTGTCAACCTTTTGAGAAGCTAAAAAAATGCAAAATTAAATATGAAAATAATTAACTTTACAATGTGGTCCATGAAAAGTAGTTAATATTATATATAAATAAATAATTATAAAAAATCGAGAATATCACAGTTGGTTTTAATAGGTGAATAACATTTGAATTTAATATTTTTGTGCTTCAAAATTAAAATGTGGATTTAACAATTCATATTAAATTATAATTCAAACATATTCGAATTTGATGCTAAATTATTAACCAAAATATT
Organism: Scaptomyza montana; assembly: GCA_018904305.1. Classification (NCBI taxonomy): domain Eukaryota; kingdom Metazoa; phylum Arthropoda; class Insecta; order Diptera; family Drosophilidae; genus Scaptomyza; species Scaptomyza montana. The sequence continues at coordinate 1,430,520 of JAEIGR010000005.1, read as the reverse complement.
GGGATTAACCATGAATATGCTTTTCTGTACAACGTTTTTCTCTAAGTGTAAGATAGGAGAACCCTTGGAAATATCTCACAGTCTAATTCTAGTGAAACGTGTTTCATTGGGAAAGGTTTTTCAACACCCCAACATACATATTTAAGACATTCTCAAAGGAGCTAAGGAAAATCCCCAAAAATGTTCGATACTTTTTTTTCACCCTAAGCTTGCCATGCTTAAAACCTTTGTTTTTTCATAAGTGTTGTTACATTTGTAGCTGTGTTTAGTTTATTTAACATAACAATATTTGACGCGCTATCGGAATCATTTGGATCACAAAATTTCAGTCACAAATTTTCGGTATTTACACAAAATAAATAAAAATTTTTCTTTTGTTTTCTTTTCTTGCAAAATTTTTTAAAGGAATTTATTTATTTGAAAATGAATGTGACAAAGAGTATGAAGCTTTGTATGCGTCTGCTGCGACAGCGAAGCTTGATGAGAATCCCCCAATCTATCCAAGCAATTTCTGTGCGAAAGTATCGTGCCGACGATGATGGTGCTTCTGGATGGTCAGCGGATCAGGGAAATAGTAGGTCCTTTGATCAATCGGAATTGAGTCGGCGTAACTGCGCCCAGGCCATTGAGGATCATCGGCGACGCCAGGAACGAATCATAATGGACAACAAGCGACGCTGGGAACGGCGTAATGTGCCCAAGAAACCCATCATACACGATTATACCGTGTACGCGGACAAGGGCAAGGGCAGGCAACGACAGAACAAGGAAGATAGGGTACAAAGACATGATGATAGGGATGCCGAAAGGTATAGTCGACGTCGTCGCCAACAGCGTCAAAGGGAGGTCAAACGCTATGAACGCGAGTTGCGTGAATCGCGCAAGGGTTACAAGTTGCCTAGGTCCGAGATGCAGGAGGAGCAACAGGAGGAGCCGGAAGAGACACCAACAACCAAAGCTGTGGAAAACCCCTGGCACACATGGAACACCTGTCCAGATCAGCGACGCTCGAAAGACAACGACAATGAGTCAACAACAACAACGGGCTACACTGCAATCAAACCGCCTGGTAGATATGCTAAGCCCAAACTACCCCATGATGGCAGTGTGCGTCGCTATCAAACCCATTCCCAGCAGCTGGCCATTGCACCACCACCAACACCACCAGCCTGTCGGCAATGCAATAGCAGCAGCAGCAGCATGGTGAAACAATGTCTGATAACTGGCAACAAGGATTACCTAATGCCATCTATAGTAATAAGCAAGCCGAAGATGCCGCAATGCATTTTCCATAAGCGTTCGGGTGAGGGAAACAAGGTTAAGAGGAGAAGGAGCGTGGCTCCACCGCGTTATCCTTTGCGCTTGAAGACGAAACGTCAACGTGCACCCATCGACAGTTTCTCCAATATGCTGGCCGTGAATACGCGTCACACCCCACACAGCGAATATACAGGGTATGTTCGGCAAACTGTTAGCGATGCATGGAACAACTTTGCGGCTAATTACAATGTCAGTCCGACGCTTCGCAAACAAGCTTAAACGCCAAATGTTTATAAACAACCTGAGCAGCATTTTAACTAAATTATAAATATCCCTTTGGAATGGTATCAATATAGCCATGAGCATTTTAAACAAATTACTAATAGGACACAATTTTTATAACAAACAAGAAACTGATCATCGTTACGATATCTTTCGCATATCAAAATAAACTGAGAAACGGGAAAATAAAATTTATCACAGACATAAACCATTTGAATTTTCCCAGTATTCAATCGAAATTCCAATTTCTTAGTGTATTATTATATCCAGTTGGTTTTGCCTTGACTCAATTGATTTGTGCAGCCCTTTTAAACAAATTACTTAACTTTGTGGCCAATTATGCGAATACTTATGTCTTCTGTCTCTCTCTCTCTCTCTCTCTCTCTATCTCTATAGTATACGAAATGATGTTCAACAATTTGTTTGTGGTGGCTGCCTAAAATCCCAGTTTAAGTGATGTAACAAAAGAGAAGCTGCTTTTGTGATGTTTTTTCGATAATTTTCAGTTGTATTTGTGTCAAGGTCGCTTTGAAAAGTAACAAAAGATAAAAAAATAGTTTGAAATTTGTTTTGTAAATTCAAAACTTTGGTTTCTTGCATTATAACACTCGAACTTCCATAAAACAAACATCTGTATAACGAAGTTTTCTGTATAAAGAATTCGTTTTCAATCAGAAACCCATTCGAATTTGCTCTATAACAAAGTTTCTTCTTGTCCCCTTGAGATACGTTAAATGGAAGTTCGACAAACTTGTTTTGGAATAGACTTTGAAAAGATTTGGAAGTTTTGTCGAGTTTTCTATTGCATTGCCCTTTGGTCAGGGTAGTTCAGTTTCGCTTTTAGTTATTGTTTTAACAATTAATAAACATATGCAAAAAAAAATATAATTTAACTTATTTTTTAGCATATTACCGCTAATTGAGCTTGTGTTGCATTTTCGATATATTTGTTGTTGAGTAACTGACGTTAGTTTTTGGCTTTTAATTAAATTAGCTAACGGATTTCTAAAGGGGGCGGCGCTAAACTGAATCATTAGCCAACAAATCACAAAACAAAAAACAGCCTTCGCTTACTTTTTAGTTTTCACACATGAAATAAAAGGTATTAATTTGAAATGCGTTCGAAAACACAATTTTGATTGTTGGCTAATTGTCCAAAATGACTTGGATATTTCTGTCTCCTTTCAAGGCCCAAATCAAGGCATCACGAGCGTTGACATTGGGCCTGAGAATTATGTAAACTTTTATTGAATTGCCCAGCAAAGAATGCCGCATCAAAGTACAAAACTATCAAACAATCCGAAAAACAAATCGAATCAATGGCCACAAAAAAACTGGTTTTCCAATCAATACTCAATGTGGACTAGGGGCATCACTTCAAATCTGAGCCAAAAGGCCATTTTTCATTGAAAGACCAAGACGAAATCGAATAGTTTTTGCCATCATACTTAGACTTTGTGCCTTAGGTTCAATGAACTCTATAAAAATACCATTTAACATAAAATTATAGAAGAATAAATTCTCGAAAAAACCAACGATCGTTCCATATTTATGAGATTTGTGCTAATTATTGATGGATTGACCATAAACATTAAACTATTCAAATGTTCGACGTTTATAACTTGAATATTTAATCTGTTTCAAGATACAATCGAACGAATGTTAAGAGGAACAAGAAAAAACTTTGTTATAAACAAAACTTTGTTATAAGGAAAGTCGAGTGTATGAGTAATGTATTATTCGTTTGAGAAACATTAAAGTCAACATTAATTTATCAAATATATTTTTTCTATTATTTTTTAATGGTTTTTATGTTCTTATTTCATCATTTAATCAGCATTCATCTTCATCCGCTTGAAATACTTAAACAATTTTGTAAATTGTTATTTTCTTACGTTTTTGTATAATTCATCTGCAATTACTTAACTTCAAAGGGCGACAATGAATTGCGACGATTTTTGCGGTTTGAGGTTTTCGGGGCTTTTATTTTTTTTTGCAACAGTCAAACGATGCGAATCCCAATTATAAACAATTTTATTTTTGCAACATTTTTTGTATCTTTTACTTAACTGAAGAGAATCAAAAACCTTGTGCTAAATCTGTCAAAACAACGTAAAAACTTTTGCTTGTGAAAGAGTTTTGATTCTGGTTGGGAGAAGATTTTGTTGAGTAAATGTAGAAAGATTTGACAGTAAAAAACACAGCTGAATACTTTTCTGAAAGCTTAGTTTGATAGTACTTTGAGCCTAAGAATCGCTGCATTTTTCATTCATTCGTCACTAAAAAAACAAAACAAAGCGCAATGAAGCGTATATAAACCCAAGTATATAAACATATATATAAGCTCAAATGCATCTGGCCATATAGTATATAATATTGAAAAGCCAACATCCATATTCGTTTAGACAAAAGCCCATCAGTCTGGCTTTAATATTATTATGTATTTTGCATAATTTGACCAAGTTTTGCGTTTCGCTTGCTAATTTTGTTCAACCAAAATGACAAAGGCAGACACGGAGAGAAAAAGAGAGAGAGCGCGAGAGAGAAAGAGAGTTTTTATGTGACTTTGAGTTAACATCACGTATACGTAAATATATATATACATTTATGTTTGAGAGCGCTAAATCGATTATGCATATTAAATCTTTTGAAATTTCTGTCGATTTACATATTTGGCTTGTTTAGCTATTTGACCCATTTCGTAACAAAAACAACAAAAAGATGTGACGAATTTGAACTTTTTGTGTATAGTTTTTGCACTTTCTATTTTATGATACACAAGATACATCGCGCTGTGTCGCTTTCGAGATACAAATCGAAATCATTGCCATAGATTTTTCGTTAAGTTTTCGGCCTGGCAACAAAATGTGTAACAATGATTTTACTGTTGCCGTTGTATTTTGTTGAACTTGATAGCCGTTTTTGGGATTGAGATTTCAACATGATATGCAAATTATATATGTACACTATATACTATATACTACAGACTTGTGAATATTTATAGTGCGTATTAAGTCGCACATTCCTTTCTTGGGGCTGGGTCTGAATAGTTGCTGTTAGCATTAGCATATGGTTGTTGTTGTCTCTCTCACACAGACCTTAACATTGAAAACAACAAACGTCGTGTTGACGCTTGACGGGGTTCAATCAAATAGTGTTGTTGTCGCTTTGCTATTTCAATGTCGCGTGCAACAACATATTTTTCTTTCGCTTATCGTAATCAAAAGACTTAGGCAACAAACTTGAAGTTGATGAAACTTCCGTAAAAAACAAAACAAATAACAAAACAAAAACATAAAAAATTAATACTTGTTGTGAATTAGCAATACTTTTTATGTGCCTGCCATTCGAGCAAAGAGACAATTGAGTTTTGTTGTTCAAAGAAATTAAATGTAAATAAATAAAACATACAACTTTTAATGGACAAACTTTGTTGTTTTTGGGATTTTTAGCTCTAACCGGTTTCTATGGCCGTTGGGCTGAAATCATATAAATCATATACAAAAAAAAAACAACAACAAAATTGGCTACGCTGTCGAAAATGTTGACAGACAAAACTTTTGAGCTGCGCAGGCGAAAAAAATAAGTGAATAAAACTTAAGCCCAAAAACCGAAACCTTCAAATAAATAAAAATGCTTAAAAGAAAAAACAACAAAAACGCAACGCCAATGAGTTTTCCAGAAAGAGCGCAAACAACAACAACAACAACATACAAAACAAACTTACTCAGCAAAGCGCGAAAAACTCTGCACACACACACACACACACCTGTCGCGCACGCACATACACACACCTGTCGCAAAACTGACAATAAGTGAAAAAGCAGCGAGAGAGAGAGAGAGAGAGATAAGTTAATAGATAAGTCAACAAAAAACTTTAACTGAAAATAGTTCAATATAATTTTTGTGTTAATTTTGAAAAACAACAATAACTTTTGTTGTTAATGTTGTTATTGGCTTTCATCAGAGCTGGTTTCCGTTTATTTATTTATATTTTTGCTTTATTATTTGTTTGGCAATCAATGTTTGACTAGATTTTTAGAAACATTTATTTGGCAAGAGACACTAACACACACAAACACACACACACACTGAGTTTTCAAGGCTTTAAGTTAACGGTTGATCACTTAACGGTATTTAACAACAACAAACTAACCAAAAATTTATTTATATGTATGGATTTAGTTAGATAAATCCAAAATAACAGCAGCAGCAGCAGCGTCAACAACAGTTAGAAAAGTGTTAAGCGGAGGTTAAATAAGTTGCTGCCAATGCCGACGCACGCTCAACTCGAACTGAAACCGAAACTGAAACTGAAACTCAAAATACTGACAACTCAAACTCGGAGAGCAGCGCGCAAATAAAAGCGTTCATGAGGAAATAATAAGCCATGCCAGGCCAGGCCAGGCAGCAAAAACAACAAAGACGTAATGAAAATCGGAACACTAAATAATCAGCCAAACAGAGCGAGTGTCAGTGAGAGAGCGAGAGCAAGAGAGCGTGAGTATGAGAGAGAGAGCAAACGAAGTCAACTCGAATATCCGAATAACGAAAGCTTTGAGCAGCAGCAGCAGCAGCAACAACAACAACACGAAAGTACCGCTACAACGCATTCGAAATAGTTTTTTTCGTTTTTGCCTAAATCTGAGAAAGCTGAGTGTCTCATTATATTGTTGTTGTTGTTGTTGTCTCTGCAGACGAGAGAGAAAAATGAACACAAAACAAACATAATTGAACAAATGATCAGTTGATATTGAAGTACTAAGCCATTAAAATGCAAATCTTAAGTGCATATTTTGACGAGCAATTATAATAATAATAATAATAAAAGTAACAATTATGTATTACATGCAAAAATCAAGTTAAATAATTAACAGAGTCATAAAACAAAAAAAGTCATTAATAAGGCAAATAATATATATGATTAAAGTAAGAAAACACAATTGAGACAAGTGTAAATTGCTTTTAAATATATTTTTAAAATTATCCCAAATGAAGTTTATATTTTTCAGATTATTGCCGAATGGACGCACTTTGATCACTCTGTCTTTTTTAAAAAGTATCTGAAATAAAGTTTAGCTTTAAACTTATTTATTTTTATTTGTCAATAGCTTTTATTAGTGAGTTGTTAAAGTTAACTTCAAGTTAGTTTCAGATTTGTCCCATTATTGAATCGTTATAATTTTTGAAATCTTCAATCCTAATGTTACAATCGTTGCCACAAAGTTTCCTTATATATCTGACAATCTTTTCATCCAAGACTCGAATTATTGTTTTTTAACTTATATTTTTGTTAACTCTGTATTATTTCCTCATTTTTCCTTACATGGAATTGGTTTGGTCGGCAATTTTAAATACAAAAATATATACAAAATCTATAAAAATTGACTTTAAACTGCTTGCGAAACTGGCGCAAGTGGCGAGGCCAATTCAAATGAAATATCGCTTTTGTTTTTTTTTCAGCCACATTCTGCAAACGCCTGCAGTTCTACATTAAGCCGTTATTCTAGACGTTTCTTGTTGATTGGTGTCAATGCAACAAAATTTTTACTCGCGTCGATTTGATACAAATTCCAGTTATTTGTTTAACGTAAGCAATTATCACCACATGATATCCAAACTTATTTCAAAACGAATTGAAAACAAAGATATTTGTATAAGCCCACAGAAGGCTGTAAGTTTTTGAAAATAAAAACGCCGCCTAACAAAAGGTTACACAAATGATATTTGGGCGTATTTTATGACCAAAAAACCCAAAAAAAAAGGTGACAGTAATTTGTGCGACACGCAAAAGAAAGAAAATATTATGGCTACAATGACTGTGTGTGTGTGTGTAGGTGTGTGTAGGTGTAGTTATTGTTATAGCTATAGCAATAGGTGTGGGTGTCGGTGTGTTGAAAGTGTAGGAGTCTGCAGTTGGACGTGATTTCAATTAAGATTTGTGCAAGGCCATGAATAATATTTGTTGTTAGCGATGAGGTAAGGTGCTTAAGATTATTTCAAACATAAATGGAATCGATATGAAATTAGATTTCGAAGTTACAAATTGATATACGTCTTTAAAATTGGCTCAAAAACATTGCGAAACTTATTTAATGGCAAACGTACTGAAACTAACTCATAGAAGTTATCGATAATTATCGATAAGTCCTGTAAGTGGCTTAGATTCGTTGAAACTCGCCTCAGCTCAGCATCCTAAATTTAGATTATCAAAAATATTTCTGTTTAATCATATTAATATTGTTTGTTAGAATAATTCAACAAAATAAATGCAAGTAACTCGAGAATAAAATTTAACACAGTCATTTGACGTCATCATCGAAACATTTCTGCATTCGAACAAGTTTATTGAGGGAACTCAACGTCAAGTGCTTTTCAATTGTGTTCCTTTCAAATACTTAGAAAAAAAGTTTCCGATATTATTGTTAGCTTGCATTTAAAATAAGTTGTTATTCAAGCAATTGTTTGTCTTCACAAGCAGATCGATAATATGCATGTGTGTGTGTGTGTGTATTGCGGATGTAATTTATTGATTTCTAATAACATATGCGAATAATAATAACAGCTAATTTCAAACTTGTGTGATTTACTTTTATTGTTGAAGGTTCGAACTTCGAAACAGATGCAAAGGTTAATAACAGTTTGAAAGACGTCATAATATAAATCCACTTGATTACAGTTTACGGCAGTTCGATTTCCGTCTATCTATTGAATGCTGCTCTCTTTGATCAGATGAGCCATTGGGCATATAATTAACATTAATTAACATTTGTGTGGTCATTTCGAAAATGCGTTTCAATTAAAAAACACAATACAAAAACTAGAAAAATAGAAAAAAATCCCAACCACAAAAGCCAACTCTTGTGATTTAATTTAAATGCATTTCCACCTAGTCACCCGGCACTTGTTTGTTAACAGCTTTTTGCTAACCAGCCCAGTCGACTTTAGCCAAGTCACGTTTCACGAGAGAGACTGAGAGAGACCGAGAAATAGAGGGAGAGAGAGAGACGGGTGAGGGCTCGCGTCATTATTGAAGACGTTGCGACGTCACACACTGCGCATGAGTAATGAGTTTGGTTTTTTTATTATTCATTGAACCCATTAAAAATTATTAAGAACTGGGGTATAATAGTTTTGTGGATATGAATGTAACAGGCCGACAACAAGCAGCTAAGATCCTATAGTTGCCAGAGACTGAGGTTGACTTTATATAATCGATAACTATTTATTTTCTTTCGATAAATATGTCAAGTTTGTTATTAAATTTACCTAAAACTAGTATATTTAATAAGAATAAAAAAATTCCTTAAAATATCAAACGTTTCGGTTATCGATAATAATCGATGGCACTTAATATATATATTGACTTTATGTTATCGATAAATATTTTTCTCTCGATAAATATGTCAAGTTTGTTATTAAAATAAACTAAAACAAAAAACTCTTGAAAATATCAAACGTTTCGGTAATCGATAATAATCGATAATAGTTAAATGTTTATAATTTGGAACATACATCATGTTGTAAAGAAAGTTTGAAAGTTTCGTCAAGAGTATCGCATAGTTTAGGGTATTTTCTAGTCGAGCTTTCATGACTAGAGCAGTTTAAAATTGATTGTCGTTCGATTTATCTGTCTAAAATGTTTTTCCCCCAATAGATATGAAGTATTTCAATAACAAAATTGTTGTTCAATAATTAACTGATTTCTATTACAAAGCTATCAAGATCAAACTACAATAACATTATTTGTTAAAGATATCATTTTAGCTGTAAAATGTACAGGGTATCTAAACAGCTAAACTTGTCTCTGTATCATTTATTTTACGATGTTGTTTAGTTAAGTTTGCCTTTGTTTTAACTAAATGAAAATTGATTATAATGCATGAATTGGATTTTTGGAGAGCGAAGAGATGATTATTAAGTTCGCATACTCCAAAAGTCAGAGGCGATGACAATGCACTTATTAAACTAGACAAATGGATGGCCATTTTGGAGGCCGACCTTCGTGATTAAACCAAATATTTAAACGTGTCGAAGGCTGTCAAACAACTTGTTGAGAGATTAATTGAAATTGATGATAGAGTTTTTCGGTTTTTGTTTTTGTTTTTTTCGAACTGCGCGCCTTTTGCTGTTTACGTTCAAAAGCTAACGATGTGGCAGCGCTGCAACGATCTGGCAACGCTGTTGTCGTTGACAATATTCAAAACTCAGCATGCGCCAAATACAAACATACATATATATATATCTAATAACGTTCTATATTGAGTGCTAAAAGAAACAAATTTGTTTGCGGGCAAAAACAAATCATTTTGCTGACTCTCTTTAAGTTTTTGCACTCGCGCCCAAAGAAGAAGAAGAGGAAAAGGAAAAGGAAGAGGAAGAGAAACGCATGCGCTAGCAGCATAAAGTGATTTTCATTCAATAGGAAAAGCCTCAGCCGTATGGTGGTGGAAAAGCAAGTGAAAAGCAAACAACAGCAACAACAACAACGACAACAACAACAACAAGGCTGCAGGTCAAAAACTCACCACCATTAAGGGTGCGAAAAGAGGGTGGAGTTGTGTGTGTGTGTGCGCGCAGCCGCCAAACGCCAAACTCACCCACCCGCCTCACCTCCTTTTGGTTTGGTGAAATTACATTTCTTTCGTTTTCGCTCTGGCTGGCGGCCCGGTTTTGTGGGCCCAGTTAGTTGCCAGTCGCCAGTCGTTAGTCGCATTTCGAGCTGTGCTGCTCTCAAGCAACCGAAAAACAAAAAGGAAAACCCACAAAACGAATCGCACAAGAGAATTACACAAGAGTAGTACAACAACAACAACAACAACAACAAACACGCGTCTTCCTTTCCCCCCTCTCGCACACGACAACAACAGCAACAACATAAAACACCAAATCCCCTCTTTGCCTGGCTGAAAATCGCGTCGCGTGTGAAATTCGTGCATTTGTGTGTATGTGTGTGTGTGTGCTGTGTGCGTGTGTGAGTGTGCAAGAAAAATATATTCACAAAAAAATTGCACAAGATAAAAGCTAAGAAGAAGCATATAAAAAAGAAGTTCAGTTTAGTTCAGCTCAGCAGAAGCAGCAGCAGAGCAGCAGCGCAGCAGCAGCAGCAGCATCCAGGCCGACGTTTCCAACCTCACATTATTTTTGTGCCGGTATGTACAACGCCCCTTTCAAACACCCCCTCCCCCCATACGCTCAACCATGTTTTAAACAAACTTTGCAACATAAATGGTATTTTTGGTGCAATCATTTATAATAAATAATAAATTTTTGCCCACTTTTTGTTGTCAGCCTCAAAGCTAGTACAACAATTTATTTTTAGAGCCTCCGAGACACCTTTGCAGCACGCCCCACATAGAGAGTAAGTGAAAGAGAGAGAGAGAGAGAGGCTATGAGAATGTATGTCGCTGGGGTTTTTGTTTTTTTTTTATTATCTCATCGACAATGCTGATGTCGTCGCTATGGGAAACGGCGGCGGTCGTAAAAAATATTTAGCGCAAAAATCTAACATTTCCTGCTGCCTGTTTCCGCGTGAGAGCTAAAGAGAGCGCAATTATGAATACGAAGAAGAAGAGCAGCAGCAGCAGCAGCAGCAGCAGCAGCAGCAGCAGCTTCTTCGCCAGTGTTGCTGTGCAACTAATTGTTTAACACTGCCAAAAAGTATGTGACAGCAAATAGGTTAAAAATTTATGAGTGTTTGACAGCATTTGAAATAAGCGCGCTCAAAAGGCGCAGCATTTAGATAATAAATGCAACTAACTGATCGATCAACCGATTAAATATAAGATTAGATAAGCAGTAGATAACATTTATAGAGAACAAATGAGTCAATTTGTATATATTATATAACAAGCTTTTGGTTTACCACCCTTGGCGGCGAGCACAAAAGCCGGCAGCAAACCTTTTTGGGCAGCAAGACCTCAAATAGTAGTAGCAAAAACGTATTAAACGAGAGCGAGCTACTCTCCATGTGGGTGTAGAATTGTATGTGTGTGTGTGTTTGTGAGAGCAGGCGCGTAAAAAGTCTTACAACGCAAAGGAGCAGCAGTCAAAAGAATACAACAAAAACTAATATAAAACAGGCATTCACCCAATTGATTTTCAAGGCGCTTGACGCTTGTGCAAAAATGAAAGAAAATAAAAGAAATTTATTTAATTAATTTCCATAACTATTAATAAAATTATAGTGTGTGTGTTAGTGTTATTGAAATATGTGTGCAAAAATGCGTGACAAATGTTTGGCATTGACTTGAGAGCAATAGTTGAGCGCTATTGCATAAAAAATGAAATGTGTGAGTACGCGAGAAGCATACAAACATACCTAACCTAGCAACTAACCCTTCGCCTGCACAACAAACATGCGACCCAAAGACCTAGCGACCGCATTTCATATCTCCAACAAATAAAAAGGAGCCCAAAAAGTATGCTACATTTTGTGAGCGATTTATTGCTATTGATTAAGTGTAGTTCTTGTTGTTGTTGTTGTTGTGATGTTTAAATTGCAATCGGATTTCATCATCAGCTGCAGCAAACTCTCGCTCTCTGTCTCTCTCTCTCTCTGTCTCTCTTCAAAAACGAGGCGATAACATTTCAAGTGCATTATGTCATTTTCATTCTACTTGTTTTTTTTGTTGTTGTCTACCTGCCTGTGTGTGTGTGTGTGTGCCCGTTGAGGACGAGGACACAGAGCACTCGTCTGTCTGTCTGTCAACAGGGCGCCATTAAATGCCGTAACTGTGTAATTAAAAAAAAACGGCAAGGCGCTGAGGAGGGAATATAAAAATGTTCACCCACACATACGTACAACAAAACAGGCGCTTATTAATATATAACAACAGCAACACCAAACAAAAAATTTCCGCCCCAGCAACCAAACTGAAACTGATGCTAAGCAGAAATTGAAATTTCCGCTCAGGCGAAGCTGAAGCGTCATCATAATTATTTAAATGACTTGACCACACACAAACACACAAACACACAAGCACACAAACACACACACACACACAAACACACACACTGGCATACGTGTGCTTGGGCTCTCAAGTGCCCCACATGTTAAATGTACATTTATTTATAAAGTTTTTTGTGTGTCATGAAAATTGGCAAACATAAATATATGTCAGTAGGGAGCTGGCAAGCAACACAAACTACTTACAGTTCGCTTTCGGCCCACTTCCGGTTTGATATGAATTTATGTGCCCTGCCTAAAAGTAGGCAGTGCTATTTGTTTTTCGAGCTGCACTTAGCAAAAGTACTACTACGTTAAGCTGCTTATTAGCAAGATCTAAAGCGAAACACACCTTTTCGTACGCGCTGTAGAGAATTCAATTGGCTAAGCAAACGCACAACGAGAGTGTTTCTTTATTTTTTGCTAACAGATTTCCGTTTGCAAATTCAATTATCATCCGCAAATATTACCCAATAGATTAGCGGTTAGACAACGGCTTTGCGGGCGCGGGCACGAGCACTGGTCCATCTCCGGTTTGGCATTTACACAGCTCTAAGAATTAGCTTATTTACTGGTCACGTTGTCCTTCAATTGGGCAAACATGATACACGCTCTTTTTTATTTTTGAGGTGCGACTTTGCTCTGAGTTTTAAGTTTTAAGTATGTGCTTTATAGTTGTTGTTGTTTGCACGGCACATCAGCTTGAATGCTTCAAGAATCTTCCTCCTCTGCCGCCTCCTTCATCTCTGCCTGCTGTCTGCTCTTAAGTTTTTAAAGTGTTGTTGTTGACAAATCAGCTAAACGCAATCGTAGGCCGTCAATGGGCTACAAGAGCAGCAGTAAAACAAAATAAAAAAAACAAAACAAGTGAGAGTGCTTTAGGCGAGAGAAAGATGCAAAGTTTAACTAGGAAATAACTTGAATTAAAGTTATAACTTATCATAATATACGTGTTTATATATCCAGATGTTCTAAATTGTTGCTATAAATGTTATCGATTTTTATCGATAACACTGAAAGTTACAGTTAGAGTCAACTTTCATACATGCTTGTTGATGCTTACAATTCAAGTTTTTAATGTTATCGATATTTATCGATAAGCGTGAAAAAATGCACATCTCGACAAAATCACTTTCAACATTTTCACTACAAAGTGCTGTGTTATTTGCCTAAGTGGATGAGGTTAACGTTGCACAAAAGTTTACACTGGGTCAATAAATTTGTAGTCAAACGTGCTGAAGGGTTCAACAAATAAGCTCGAGCTAAACTGCAATAAGCACTTCAAGGTTGATACGTCATTTGACTAATATTTGATAATAAATAACTAATAATAAGAGGGTAAAATTATCAAATTATGTGGCAAATATTTATTGTAATAAAACGATAACGATTCACGAGTCGATCACTTGGCAAAGCCTGATCAAATACGAAAGTGAGATAAGTTAAAAAAATATCATTCAAAAAGTTAGTATTTAAAGCGTCATTTGCATTCTGTTATCGAATCATGCGCATCTCTAATTGCTTTTTATCGATAACACGCAGAGCTTAACTGTTCATTAAACTGTTTGAGATAGAGAGAGAGCAAGCTCATTGCATCAAGCAACATTCGCTGCACTGCTCTCACCCACGTATGCATATGTGCCATGACAGCAGCAACAACAATTTTGTTGGCCAACACCGTTAGCCAAGTGCAGAAAGCATAGCTCACATGTTGTACTTTGACCTCTTTTGCAGTGCGTCTTGGTCAATGTCAGTGTTGAGCCTTACTTTGACTTTGATTGAATTTCTTTGCATGGGTTTTTTTTTTGTGTTTCTGCTTCTAGGTGTTTAGGTTCAGGTTTTTCCAACGCTCTCTGCCTCGCATGCATTCAATATGAACATCATTTTTCCACTTCTCGTTTTTCACAGTTCTTTTGCGGCTTTTTCAATTAAAGCTTGTTGCATGCCACCATCGTTTACGTCTCTCGCTTGCTCTTGCTCTTGCCTTTTTTCCCTCAAGCGTACACACACACATACGCACACACATACGCACACACACACCGCCCCACCTGCCGCCCGCTTCTCGCATGGCTTTCTTTTGTGCGCTTTGTGGCTGCCTTTCTTGCTCGACGCTGCCGACGCGGCCGACACTAACGCTCGCATCGCTGCCAACGCTGGCTGACGCTGCATAAAGTCTTTCACTTCTTTGCCATCCAAGTTTAGTTCAGTTCCAGCCGGCGTACGTAGCGCACACGCGAGTCTTGCGAGATCGAATCAGACAGTAAAAAACAAAAACCTGACCGAAAACATAACGAAACCAAATTTCATAGCCGATAACCGATAAGCGGAGCATAGAACGCAGCGCTGTGTCTCTTTCGTGTCTGTGTCTGTGTGTGTGTGTGTTAGTGTTCGACTCTCTTTCACTCTCTTTTTCAGTTTGTTCGCATTGTTCGATTTCTTTGCGCATGCGCGCAGCGTTCGCTGAAGAAGAAATAAATACAAAACGCATGCGCTGTCTCTTTATACATATCTCGCTCTTTCTCTCTCCTTCTCTCTCCCTGTATTGCCGTCTTTGTTGCGCCGCGCAAAAGTGAAAATATTTGGAGAAATTTCTTGAGCAGAATTTCAGTTGCCCAAGTTTTTTTAGTGTGTCAGCATTTAAATGAGTAAACCAAGCGACAACAAATAAATAATTTATCAAAAAAAGATCACAAAAAATTATAAATTTTTTGTATTAAGTGCTCAATTTGAAATATCAATTCAACGAAAGTGTTTTGCTTCAAAGAGAGAAAAAAAGTATCATAGTTTTTGCGCAAATGTCATTGACCCAAATCTTTGCGTATCAAGCAATAATTAGCCAACAACAACAACAATAATAACAACAACCACTTAACAATAGTTGAAGCACCATCATCTGTCATCCGCATCTTCAACATCGGACTTCGGAATTGGGCGTTAATATTTTGTTGCTCTTACCTTATTTCTGACAAGTAAGTGTAAAAGGCCGTCTGCGTGGCTTAAAATAAGCAAACGGCGGCAAATATTTAATCTCGTTTTAGTTTTATTTTTTTTTTCTTCATTTATATATTTTTAGTGAGTGAGTTGAGGTGTGGCAGTGGGAGGGGGGAATTATGCAACGTTTACGTAATATTTAGTCTAAAACTAAAGACGTGAAAGTTGCTTCAAAAACAGCAACAACGAAATATTTTTTCGAAACCTTTATAGTTGTTGTTGCTGTTGTATTTGTAATATTAATCATTGCATATTTACAAATAAAATTTGCACACTAAGCCAGAGACGCACAATACGAATATGAAGACGCAGCATAATAAATAAAGATGGATCACGGTCAGTAACAGACCGTAGCAGAGATACATATATACAGACTAAATAAATAAAGATACATATGTAAACACACACAGCTACAGCTACAGTTACAGATACATCTAAAGCTGCTCATTGCAATTCCGTTTTCATAAAAAATCAAAGTTGCGAAAAATATGTTGTTTTTTTCTTCTTTTTGACGAAATACCCTGTAAATGTAAGATCAGATTATGCGTAACAAACAAATCAAGCATTTCCTACGAAGATTGAATTTGCTTGAACCGAGAAAGTTTGATGTCAATTCAAGTAGAGCTTTAGTTGATTTAAGCTAAGATTACTTAATTTAAGTAGAGTCTTACTTGGTTTAAATAGTTTTATGTGATTCAAGTTGAGTTTTGTTTGGTTTGAGTAAGTTTAACTTAATTTAAGTAGAGTTTTACTTGACTTAAGCAGTGCTTAACTTGATTTAAATAGTTTTTTTGTGATTCAAGTTGAGTTTCATTAATTTAGACTAAGTTTTTCTTGGTTTAAGTAGCGTTTCACTTAACTTAAGCAGTTGTGGACTTGCTTTAAATAGTTTTATGTGATCAAGTGAGTTTATTTGGTTTGAGTAAGTTTAACTTAAATTACTTAGAGTTTTACTTGACTTAAGCAGTGCTTAACTTGATTTAAATAGTTTTTTTGTGATTCAATCCGAGTTTTATTTGGTAAGAGTTAGTTTCAATAAATTTAAGTAGAGTTTTACGTGACTTAAGCAGTTCTTGACTTGACTTAGATAGTTTTTTGTTATTCAAGTTGAGTTTCATTTAATCAAAGTAAGGTTAACTTGATTTGAGGTAGAGTTTTACACGATTAAATTAGAGCTGTGGCTGATTAAGGCAGCCTTATTTTGATTAAGGCATGGTTTAATGTGATGCAAGTTGAGTTTAAATCTTAGTGATACAAAAAAAGATTTAGTTGATTAAAGTATAATTTTAGTTACGGCTAATTGAAGTTTTAAGTGATTCCATGACGATTTACTATTATATTAAATGTGAATTGTTAAATGCTTAATTCGAGTTTACAGGGTATACTCAAGTCTAGCTCTGATTCTCATTCCAGGATAGTCTTGTTTTATTTGTTTTATTCTTTTTTTATTGCTATTTACTTAACGTTGACAAAACACACTTAACACTATTTTTTCTTTTTCTTTCGTTGTCGTCGGAGGCTGCATTACAACAATTTAAATATACTTTATACAACATACATATATGCATGTATGTATGTATGTATGTATGTATGTACATATATTTCGTACAATGTCTGGCAATCTGGCTCATCAAGCCAGCGACCGCATTGACCCAGTTTTCGTTGTTGTTGCAGTAACAGCGCATGCGCAAATGCAGTCAAATATTCCATTGGGCTTTTCCTTGCTTAACTTGGCCTTAACTTGGCAATCTCAATTCAAGAAATATTTATGCATATAGTACTTTTTATATATATACAATATATGCCATTCGATTTCATTGACTTTTTCTATTGGATTACGTGCATCGAATTTATAGATTGACTTTCTTGGCGAAATTTCTTTTTTTTTGTCATTTTTTTTCATTCTCCAAGCACTTTTGTATTTAGTATAAATACTGCATTCTAATAGCTGCCGGTTTTTTAAATGGGTTGGCAGCACTATAAAAAGTAGGCAACGTGCAATTCGAGCGACCCAATTGGAATACTTGATGGCCCAGTTAATTGCCGCTGTGACGCACTTTAGGCCATTTCTGTATCTTTAAGTTTTTATGGTTTATTACAAACGTTACATTATTATTATTATTTTTTTTTTAGAATAATCGTTACGTTGCTTAGCTTCATATAGAAAACTTAGTTTATTTCACATTTGTTTAATTTTTTTAGTTTCTTAAACTTGTTGTAAAAAGTCTCTTAAAACTTATTTTCCTACTTAGAAGAACCCTACTTTTTTTTAACAACTGTTTTTTATTTTTAAAGCTTTATTTTCTTGTCCTAGACTTGATTTCTCTTTTTAATCAATTCAAAATGAATATTTTTTAATCAGAATCAAATTAGGATTTTTATTGAGAAATATTATGAAGTGTTTCAACAACGTTTTCCTTCCCGTACAATTTTTATGTGTACTTATCGAAATAATGGAATTAAATGAGGTCAGTTATCCTTGTGAAATATCTCTTAATCGTCTGAACTCTAAAGACATTTTTATTCTTTACTTTTCTCATCAATTCGAACGTCTCAAAATATTTTTATAATTATCACATGGTGTATTAGTATTATAAATAGCGTCTTACTCTTTCTCAACAGTTTTTTGCATTGCCCCAAAATCTTTTCAACCTCAGCTCTCATCGCACATATCTCTTTGCCTTAGCTCTCTTCTCATTTGAATGTTCTAGCATACAAATTCTTTCGTTTCTCTTTTTCTTTATTTGTTGAATTACTTGTCCTCTATTAGGCTAATTAGCCTCACGTGCTGTTCACACAAATAATAAATCATAATTTTACCTCAATTGCAGCGCAATTTCATACAAAAAAAAAAGTCGGCGCGTGTGCAATCAGCAAATTAAAACAACAATAAAAATAGCATGTTTTATGTAGTATCAAGTTAATTGGTGAAGGAAGGCTTGACAAATCTTAATTGAGTCTTTAGATTCTTAGTCTTAGCTCAAATTGTAATTTGGCTTGGCTAAAAATAAATCTATATTAATTCTAATTGTGAAATTATTTAATAACTTAAACTTTTCGACGGAGGTCGTAGCTCAGCTGAGCTTTTCAATTGATGGAAATTATCAATGGCATAGGAGTGGGTATAGAGAGGGGGGTGTGCGGGGGGTGGGGGATAGTGTACACAGTTTCATGGGGCCCCATTATTATGCTATACTAAACTTAAATTAAACTTTTTATGCTGTAAACTGTGATGAGAGCGCGCCTCTGCTTTGTTTGCTAATCAAAAACGCAAAGAGCAATAAAAAAGGCAAATTATGAGCACGAAGAGAGCAGGGAGCTGAGTGGAAGGGCGGGCAAGTTGTGGCAGGAGGGGATTAGCTCAGATTTTATTCAATTACACACAAAGCATAGATAACTTACGATAACTGTGTAAAAAAACGGGTGGCGAAGGGGAGGCAGACTAACGAGACACTCGTCAGACTGTAAAAGGTTGAATAGTAGAAGAGAGAGAGAGAGAATAGAGGGCACAGACCCATTACGATGATGCAGCATCCGCTCGGGAACTTTTACGCACACACACAAACACACACGATAGAGATTTACATATTGTGTTGCTGTTGTTGTTGTTGCCCCATTGTCGAAAAGTGAAAATATTTTATTATTTGAACTTTCGTTTGTTCGCTTTGAAAAATCCAAAAAATGTATGCATGTAAATAATAATCTTTCGTCTATGACAAAAATTGCTAAAACAAATAAAATAACAAAATAATCTTTCGTTTGTCTCAAAGAACACAAAAAGCCAAATCCCCAAACACTTGTAAACCGAACACAACAAGGTCTCCTAAAGGTCTCGAGAACCAAAGAGGTGACAACATTAAAAAAGAAGAAGATGATTTCAATTGCAATCAGAAAGCAGAATAAAAACATTAAATTTATTGCATCGAAATGTGAATACACTTTACAGCATGGGAAAAATAAATGCTGACGGCAATTAAAGATAAGTTAAACAAAGATTAAAAATTCGCCAGTAAATTCATTTTAAAATAATAATCTCACAGAAATTTAATACAAGTTGAAAAATACTTTGTCAAGTATTTATTTATTGTATGTCAAAGCATTAAAAAATACCACTAAAGTCACATTTATTCTTGATAAGTTGTCGTTTAGCTCATCTTTTGCTTAATAAGCCAAGATTATCCCAACTGGTTTGGCTTTAAATGCATTTCTAACTACGTAAAAATATCCAATGCAAATATTTGTTAAACATTTGCAGCAAGAAAATTTGAAATGCACTGAAAAAAAACAATAAAGTAGTTTTGTTCTGATCCTTAACACGTTTGCACTAAATACATTGTTGCCAATCGGTTGGATGATTGTTAATGTGATTAAAGCTAGTCTCTATTTTAATTATGTGCATAGTTAAACCATCTAACTATCCTTTCTAACATGTATATTAGAGATATATAAAGAGATCAAGGGCAAGTTTTTTATAGAAATGAAAGGTTAATATGAGAAACGTGTGTCTAATGATTTAATGGATTGAGAAAAGTCAGTATTTGATTTATAAGCAATTATTTTGTTAGAAAATTCTTGAAAAATTGCTCATTGAGATTGCTTCAAGTGCAATTAATGTGCTTAGGACTTCAAACTATCAATATAATACTAATTAATACCGATAAAATACTAGAAAAGCTGTTACATTGGGCGAAAGGGGTTACAGACCCATTGAGCAAGTGGCTATTGTCTGCTTTTTGCCAAGGGTATTGGCCTAAAACGTAGACATGGTAGTAATGGACAGAGAGAAAAACAAAGCGAAAAGCGTCGTATGAAATACAAAGTAAAAAACAACAAAAAAACAAAAAAACCAGGGCCATTTGTTGTTGTTGTTGGTGGTATTGCTGCTGTCGAAGTCGATGACGATGACGCTGACGATGATGATATGCGGCACGATTATAGGAAATGGGTCAGACGATACACATACATACACACACATACATACGGAGCAACAACAGTGTAACTACCTTGTCAAGGCAGGTTGAATGTTTACCGTTTAAAAAGCAACACACATACACATCGGTGCAGTTACACAGATTGGGTCTTCATGTTTGGTTAACACGCGCAGAGGCGTGGTTGCTCAGGTTGTTCAGGTGGTGATGGTGCAGTAGTTGTTGTTGTTGTTGTTGTTGTACTTGATGGGTCTTGGTGAAGTCTTGTAGAGTCTCTTTGCTTAGGCGCGCGAATTTTTAAACGACACAGCGCAAGAGAGAGAGAGAGAGGAAGCCAAATCATACGATGTGAAGAAAAAGAAGTTGATTTTCAAGAAATTTCACTTTAGAATGAGCGAGCTGCAGAAGGCGACGACGAAGAAGAAGAAGCAGACGCTGAAGAAGTGGCTGACCGAAAACTAAAACTGGATTGCCTGTGGGAAGCTCCATTGATAAATTTACAGTTACGTGATGCGAGTGTAGAGATGAGAGTCTGAGAGCTGAGAGCTGTGAGTTGAGAGATGAGAGAGCAAAGCTAAGCAAAGCAATGCAGAGCCGATGCACGATTGTCATCATTCGAGTTTTGCGTTTAAACTTTAATTATAGTTTGTTTGATGGCGAAGAAAAAAAAAACAGCGGATATGATTCGATAATATCGCAAGAGGCAAAGGCAAAAGCATAAAAAAAACGCTTTGTGCCAATTTCGTCGAACATTTTTAACACATATCTTAACAACAAATAAAATGCTGTGTCAGTGAAAGAGATTTACTCTTTTTGTTTAAATACAAATGACAAAAGCATAACAACAATAACATAAACCAAAACTTTAATCTTTGCTCTTTGCTCTCGCTCTCTTTGCACTTGCTCTCTGGAAATAGATTTTTGCTGTACGCCAAATGAAAACGAAAGTTACATACCAAAATTACCAAATTTAAATAAAAAACAACAACAGCATATTGCGGAATTTAGATATTTTGAAAAGTGAAAGTCATGGATACTATATATGTATGTACATATATGACTGGGCTCGCCCTATAACTTTTGGACTTGAACCTTTGTTTTTCTGAGACGCGTTTGAAATACTTCCTCCAACGAAATGCCATCAGAGTTTATAAAAAACGTTCACAGTTCCTGTGTAATGTTCAATATTTGTACAGTGTTTAATTTGAAAATCACATTGCTGTTGATTTTTTTTTCTGTCGCCCATTTTCGTTTCTTTCTGGTAATTAGCAAACGCAATTACGGCAATAATTTCCCCATTCGTTTGGGTACAAAGTTTTCCCCGCAAAGGGTATGGGTTGGCAAAATGGGGAAGTGGAAGTAATGTTGTCGCTGATGCTGTTTACATTTTGACAACTTGAACCCTGATCGTTATATGTGTATATATACATATATAGTATACATATGATGCCCTTTCATATAGGGTGTGCTTCTGAGGGGAAGTCAACAAAAGTTCTTACGAAATGGTAATTTTCTGTTTGAGCTATAAGAAAACAATAATCACTTAGCAACATTTGCATTTGCCAATGTTGTTGCTGTTGTTGACAAATTCATTCAACGTTTTACAACTTAAACTTAGTGAGAATATGACGTTTATTTACTTAGTCAATATAAGGATAGCTTTTTTGATAGAGCATTTGAGTTTTAGCTAAGAAAAGTGAATATATAAAGTACAGAGTTTGAAATGAGCTTTTGTAAGCTCTACCTTCTAATTGCACTAGGCTTGACCTTTTTTTTCGTTTATTTTTTTATTTTTACAGCGCATTTGTTTTACAGTTAAGCTGGTTCGAGTGTGTCTAACTTAAGCTGTTCTCCCCCCCGCTGTCTCAAGATGTGCGAAATATGTCTCTGTCAAGCGTTTCATCTGTGTACTCTCCCAAATAGTAACTTGGGACCATATAGAATGCCCGGCGACACTCGGCATAGTGCGCATTCGTTAACTGTCATCGATATCGAAAGCAACAGCAAGAGCAGCGTGTGTGATTAGTTTTAGCCGCTTTTCTATTCGGTTAGTTTCTCAATTGGCGGCTAATGCCTAAGCGGTTTAAAGACTTAAAGAGCTTTGCGTAGTTTTCTCGGTTCAAAAGGATATTCAGTGCAAGTGTAGTCGCATTCAGACGTCATTGCATTTGAAGGACAACAAACCGAAGTAAAAAAAAAAACAATAAAAATTCCCCTGACGACTATATTTTTGGCATTCGTTCGAAGGGAACTTCCTCACGCACACAAGCCACATATGTCAAAGACAATCTATTTTTAGAGGAGCACATGCTCCTCGTATGTCATTTTGATGGATGGCTAGACAAAGCAACAAAGGCAGCTATTTGACTCTTCGACTGCCTGTCTGCCTGTCGGTTTGTGTTTGTGTTTGATGTGGGTTCTTTTTGCTACCCACCTTAAGTCTTAGCCTACTCAATTTGTTTGGTTACAATCAGTTTTTTGTCATCTTGGTTTTTTTGGCAGTTGACAGTTTATTGAAATCTGCTAATCAAAACCGAAAATCTGTGTGCATAAGGAAAATCCATTAAAATTATTTATAAAAAAAGACTTAAATCTGCTTCTCAACCTACTTAAATTGTGCTAAATATAATTGTTTAACAACTGTTGATTGTTTAGGTTGAAAAGTAAAAGTGTTTTTTTTTTTTTTTTTTTTAGTATAGAAAAACAAATGAAATTCGCTAATTGAATCCGAAAATATGGGTGAATTTATCTTGTTGACCTAGTTTTGTGACTTAAATTAGAAATCTTCATCGGATAGTTGGATAATTATAGTATCCTTTTAAGTAATCTTAGTTTATCTCAGTTTCTTAACTTAATAATCTTATCCTTTTCTCCACTTTTTTCTCTTACAGCCAAGCAGCTATTTTAGCCTAAGGCACCTCTGTCAGCATAACGGGACACTTTCATCCCTCTTTTCTCTTCTTCTGTTACACACAACACCAAGCTGTCAAACCATAATTTCTGAGCAATAACTGGCAGGAATATTATAAACAAAAAGAAAAAAACAAAAAAACCATGGAAAAATGCTCAACGTCAACGACATCAACAAACAATTTCAACAACATTCGTTGAAATTTAAATACAATAATTAGCAACAAAGCAAAATAGAAACAAAAATACTTCCCAAGAAACAAAAAGTCGCAAATCACAAGAAATTACTTCCAATATAAGCGAAACGCAACTTGAAACAATAAACGCATTACAATTTTTTGTAGCTAAAGAGCGAAATTGAAAGCGCGCACAAATGATATAAAAAACTGCTTCCTAAGGTCTAAATATTAAGTAAAAAGAGATCGAGAGAGAGAGAGAGAGAGAGAGAGAGAGAGAGAGAGAATAACAGCAACAATACGTAACGGCAAAAAAAATAACGCAACGAACATGTCACACGCCGTCGCCAACAAAACAGAAACGGAAAACTGCATCAGCAGCAACAACAACAACAACAACATTAACAGCCTCAAACAGCCGCCACAGCCCGCACAGCAACCGCACAGCACCAGCAGCAGCAGCAGCAACATCCTCAGCAACAAGAACAGCAGCAATAATAAGAACAACAGCGATGCAGCATTTTCTTTACTTAACGGCAGCCATTCATCGCAGCATCAGCGCAGCATCAGCAATGGACTTTTTACGGCTGTCAGCAACTATGCCAGTGGCAGCGGCAGCGGAAGTGGTTCCGGCAATGCCGCACCACCGAATCCAGCAGCGTCAGCAGCTGCTTCGGGTCTCAACGCAGCGTTGTTCAGTGGAGCGCCGGCAACAGCGTTGCCCAGCAATGGTGATCTGCAGTCACCCTACGAACGGTATCGGGTCGATGATACCAGTTATATGCCCATCGGACAGTTCTATGCTGGACGCAGTGTGTTCATAACGGGTGGTACTGGATTTATGGGCAAGGTGAGTGCTATCGATTAATCGATTTATACTAAGGTAGTAAAGAACAAATGAAACTGTTATCGGTTAGTCGATTTATCCTTTATATAAGGGTATTAAAATAAAATAAAAAATAGTTTCGTTATCTTCTACTTAAGGATATTACAAAATGATCAGAGTTATATGTTATCGATTAATTGATTTGTATAGAACAGTAAGGTAATTGAGTAAAGGAGCAAAGGATCAAAGAAATGAGTACTATCGAGTTTATTGTAATCGATATATCGTTTTTACCACACATAAGAGAAGTTAATTGATAGGAACGGGCTGGGAGAGTGTGGTATCGATTAATTACGTTATCGATCAAATGCACCAAAAGAGAAGTTAAAAGCTACAGAAATGTTCAAAGCGATTGACATCGATTAATCGCTTTTCGCTTATACTATAAGTCAAGGCTGTAATCGATAAAATTATTTATCGCTTACTTGCGTTAGTAGAGTTGTAAAAAAGGCTAGGTGTTTGTTATTGATTAATCGATTTGCAGCTAACACGCTTTAGAGAAATTAGGTTAAAAATGTCAAACAACTCATTAAAACCAAGATCAGACTATGAGTTTACTTTCCGTTTTTCATACCAAAGTGCAACTTAATGTTCAAAGGCTAAACTCATTATAAACTGCAACTAACCAATTTGTATTGCCTACTTTCACGGACCATACATAAATCACAGCGTAAAAAATGACGCATACGCCACGTGTTCACGTTCAAGTTAAATGCAAATTTTATTCGTCTAGCTTTTTTTGGAGTGTTGAATTTTAAATTACACGAGGTTAAAATAAGGTTGTTGGATCAAAAATAAGGTTAAGTGAAAATCAAACAACGCGTGACAAGACTTTGAGACAGAACAACGGATAGAAAGAGACAGCGAAAGATTGCTTAAAGCGCATTTCACTATGAAAAGATAGAGAAAATATAAGAGAGTTAAATCACATAAAAGAGATTTAAAAGTGCATCTTAACTTGGTCTACTACTTGACTGTTGACTCATCGTCCTGGCATGTCCAACTTAACAGCTCTAATTGTTTGGCATACACTAAGAACTTTGACTCAAGGCGCAACTTTTACACAGTAAAAATAATCTTTGGCCTACAAAAAGAAATAAAAATACCACTGATTATTTAAAATTTAACAAGCTTGTTTTAGTTTTTCTTTATTTTAATTCACATTTTTTGGGAACACAAAACTGAGTATTGCCTTTGACTTATTCTCAGTGTGTAATATGTCCTGCGGCTGTTGTGCCAATTTTATTCATTGTTATGCATATGTATGGGCGTGTGTACGAATGCGTGTGAGTGCAAGTTGCATGCCTCATGCCTGCGTCATTATGACATGTAATCGCTGACGCCGGCGCCGCTTAGACTGCTACTCAATTGCACAGTGTGGCAAAGGCTATTCTCACTCCTCATTGCTATCGATTTTGTAATGCAGAATTAAGCTAGCACTGTAATTTAAATGTCATAACCATGCACTACCTGTACGTCACAACAGAAAACGCCCAACCAACCAACAAGAACAGGAACAGGAACAGAACACCCAGCTTGTCATCATAATTATTGTCTGACTGTAATTTAGATTGTGTACAATTTTCACATCGTTGGGCGTGTCACAGCAAATAGAGCTGCGTGCATTGCTTCCTTTACTTCCTGTCAATGTCCTTCGCACACACACACACACACAAAGACTCACTTAGACACTCACACTATTGATAACCACTCGATTTGCGCTTAACAATTCGTTTGATGTCGTTTGTCTGCTCGCTTGACCTGCTTCAAGCAAGTCAATAGTTGAAGGGGAGCAAGGTGAGGTGCGCTTGTGACACTTAGCTGCCTGTTATGTTGACCGTAATTAAATATTTAATGGCCTGAAGAGTGTGTCTGGGATTGGGTTCAATTAGAAGCTTACGGAAGAATATTATGGGTTTTGTTATGAAATCACGTTTCCTAATTGATATGCAGTGTTAATCATTCATAGGATACATATTTAACTGATATTTATAACGTATTTAACTTCTTGATTGCATTTTTTTAGGTGTTGGTGGAGAAATTGTTGCGCTCATGTCCGGATATAAGAAATATATATCTGTTGATACGACCGAAACGTGGCCAGGAGGTTTCGGCGCGTCTCACGGAACTCCTAAATGCACCGGTAACTAATCCCCCAAAGAGACCTAACTCTCCACTCTTGAAGTTATTCATAACCGTTTTGAACTCTAGCTTTTTGAATCATTGCGTCGCGAGAAGCCCAAGGAATTGAGCAAAGTCATACCCATATCTGGTGATATAACATCCGAGGAGCTGGGCATCTCAGAGACCGATCAGGTTTGTTAAAAGGAAAATAACTTAATATATATATTCATAGTCTCTATATTTCTTAATTTACAGACCCTACTTTGTCGCAACGTTTCCATTGTGTTTCATTCAGCTGCCACAGTGAAATTCGATGAGAAGCTCAAACTGTCAGTCACAATCAATATGCTGGGAACGAAACGTTTGGTTGAGCTCTGTCATCGTATGATGTCCCTAGACGTATGTAGCTTATTGTAGCGAATATTTGGGATTATAATAAAGTATGTAATTCTCATTGACAGGCACTTATACATGTATCCACTGCCTATTGCAATTGCGATAGAACCGATGTATCAGAGATTATCTATGATCCACCCTATAATCCCGATGATATCATCTCACTAATCAACTGGCTTCCGGAGGATATACTCGATCAGGTTAGTTTTCACTTAGATATGATTGTGTAGGTTATTCTAACATACTTCTTCTTGTTGTTTATAGCTGACACCTCGACTCATTGGCAAGCGTCCCAATACGTACACGTTTACAAAAGCCTTAGCGGAGCATATGTTACTTAAGGAGGCTGGCAATCTTCCTGTTGCCATTGTGAGGCCATCAATTGGTAGGTTCAAATTGCCAATTGACTTCTACTTTAACTAACTATTCTTGTTCTACTCCTTTTGCTTTTGTAGTGACTGCCAGCCTGAATGAGCCGTTTGCCGGTTGGGTGGATAATTTTAATGGGCCAACGGGTCTAGTCTCGGCGCTGGCCAAGGGCATGTTCCGCACAATGATGTGCGAAAAGAACTATGTGGCCGATATGGTACCTGTCGATATTGTGATTAATCTAATGATTGCCGCCGCTTGGCGCACAGCGACGCGTAAATCCAATAATTTACTCATCTACAATTGTTGTACCGGTCAACGCAATCCAATCATATGGTCTGAGTTTGTCAAACATGCCATGTCCAGCGTACGCAAACATCCCTTGGGTAAGCACAAAATCTATAATTTCCTCAACAAATTTATTTGAAAAACGTTTTATATTATTTAGAGGGCTGTCTGTGGTATCCAACTGGCGACCTGCGCATGAATCGTCCAATGAACACACTGAATTGTATATTAAAACATTTTTTACCAGCCTACATACTGGATGGAGTGGCGCGCATAATGGGCAAAAAGCCATTGTAAGTGGAAAGCTTTAACTAAAGCTTTTACTATTATGATAACTCAAGTTTCTTTCTTCTGTTTGACAGTGTTGTTAATGTACAAAATAAAATTGCCAAAGCTGTCGAATGCTTAGAATACTTTGCCACACGCCAATGGCGTTTCAAAGACGATAATGTGAATGGACTGCTGCTAACGCTCAGTCCAAAGGATCGTGAGATTTTTGTGTTCGATGTGCGCAACATTAACTGGGATAAATATGTGGAGCGTTACGTTTTGGGCTTCAGGGAGTTTTTGTTTAAACAGCGGCCCGAATCGTTGCCCGCCAGCAGAAAGCGTATGGTCAGGTGTGTAAAACAAAAACAAAACTATCTTTCATTATTGTTAATATTATCTATCTCTCTTTGCCAGACTTTACTATCTGCATCAGCTGGTCAAAGTGGTGCTTGTGCTGGTCACCTGGCGTTTTTTAATGGCACGCTCAAAGCGATTGAATGACATGTGGAGTGCTTTTCTGGAAAATGCCCTCAAAATGGCGCGTTTGATACCATTTTTGTAATCATAATCCGGCACAGCTCTCTGTGATGGCCGAGACAAACAGCAGCAACAACAACAACAGCAAACAACAAGCAACAAACAACAACAGCATATATCTTGTCTGGTGATGTTTTTCATATATTTTTTTTTGCACTTTCTAAATGCTTTAAACATGGCGTACATTTTAGAGGTTTTTAGCAAAATAATTATAATCATATTTTTACATATGTTAAACGAGTAAAAACAAAACAAAAACACGAAAACAAACAACAAAGTGAATTAACAACAACAACTACAAATTGGCAAATACACACAAATGTATTATGTGTGTAATAATTGTCGGCTGTCAGGTGTTATGACGCAATTGTGCAATTTTTGAGATACTTTTAATATGCCTCTCTCCAGGGTGTCGGTCGTTCGGTCAATCGGTGTGTGTGTGTGTCTGAGTATCTCACTCTCGTTGGCGTCGACGTTGAGTTGAAGACGTAATTTTTGTAAATTTTGTGCAGTCAACTAAGTAAAAAGTAACAATTATAATAATAAATAAATTTATATTATATATATACAAATAAAATATTCCACCTCCGTAAAATTGCAAACAAAAACTCTTGAGATGACGACAAGAATTCGTACTAAATTTATTAAGGGATATATACATATAAACTATGTCAAAGATAATGATGCAATTTGCAGTAATTAGTGAATCCGAAATACTTTTGCAAGAAAACAAAACGAAACTATTTAAACAAAAAATGATTAGACACAAAAAATATATAAATTAAACAAAATAAAATAAATAAAAAAAACTATAAAAATGGCTTGTTATTGCTTTAAATTACATAAACCTAACGTAAACTATGCTAATTAATTAATTATAAATATTATTACTAGTTTTAACATTTTTACAATTACAATTAAGTTTTCAATTTATATATTACAAAAAAAAAAAACAAAAACAACATATACGACAAAGAAAAAAAAAACAAAATTGAACAAACAACAAAATTACAGATTATAATATATACAAAATTTAATTTATGTATATGTAAATTATGAAAAAAAACAAAAAACGAAACAATTATATGGCAAAAAAAAAACAAAACAAACCAATAAATAATTAAACAAAAATTATATTTATATATAATATACATATATATATATGAACAGCAGAACATAATTTCTTAGCATTTGCAGCCTAAAATTTCAAAGTGAATTATATATACGTTTAGGTATATATAACTGAGCGAAGTTTTTGACTTGAGATTGTATAAACAATTAGCGAAACGTCATTATTCAATTTATAAATTAATTAAAGAACAAAACAGATGCAAAATTACAACAAATTCAAATACAACATATAGTAAGAACATTCCATCCAGTTAGTAGCAAAAAAAAAAAAAAAAAAAAAACAGGGGAATTAAATTCGACTAGATTCATACACTTTCTAACTGTCTGCGCCATTTCCCATTTCCATCGAAAACAAAACACAATATAAAAAGAATTCCATTATATTGGGAATGTTTTGGGATCATAGCTCTACTTATCGAACACACAAGACATATTTCGTGCAATTAATATTTTTATGTTACGCCTAGAATTTATTATATTTTATTATTTAAATGATTATCTCTACATAAACGGTTTTGTAAATTGCAGCGCATCAATAAAAAAACAAAAAATAAATTAAAAACAAAACAAATAAACTTCCAAAATAATGAAAACAAATCAAAAAAAAAAACTCGACTTTATTATTGTTTTATTTTCATATTTTCTTTTGATAAAAGTTATATGAATTAGAGCCTAGTGAAAAATATAAACTAAATCTATGATAAATAATTAAAAAAAAAGTATACAACAAATTGTAAAACGCTATTATAACGGTTTTAGTTCTTATTGGCAAGCAAATAATTGAATTTAGTAATTTTTCATTAGAAAAGAAGACGAAGAAAACTGACAAAGAACGAAACAAAAAAAAAAACTAAAGATGAAATGATTAAATAAAAACCATTAAGGAAATTGTAAAAAAAAATAATCAATGTGTTTTTTGCAGAGGGTTGGAAAAGAAAAACTCAATTTTTATTTTTTACACATGAATTCTCATTTATTATTATTTATTTTTCACTTTGGTTTCACAATTCTTGCGCTTACACGCTACCGTCTTTAAAATTGTATTTAACTTTGGCTCTCGTGTTTTTTGCAATATACTTAAATATTTTTGTAAGTTTTTTTCATTTTGGTTTTGTTTTCCAGCTTTTTTCGTTTGTGAGATGTTTGCTGTGATAATGGAATTAAAAACGAACAACATTTTCTTTTTTAATTCTTTACCAAAGACCAAAAGAGGGGCGATACAAAAAAATGCCATTACCTATGCGAATATACATACATATATAGAAATTCTGTTTGTGTGTGCTCAATTTAATTGGGACACAACAACATTTTGTCACAGGGGCTTGATTTTGAGACGTTTCGAGTGCTTGAGAAGAGATGGTTTTATTTTTAATTATTATTTCGTTTTTCTGTAAACTATAAACAGATATTTCAACTCAAGCCGAGAGAGAGAGAGTTTCTTTATTCGATTGAGAATTTGTTCAGCAAAAACTTTCATTTCTTTAACATGCATTTTTCAATAATTTTAATATTATTTTTCTCAAATGTGTAAGGTTAAGTAAACACTAAATGGACTTATTTGTTGTTGAATGCTGTAGTTTTGCAATATTTATTATTCCTCATTTCAATATGTCTCATTCAAAGTCCCCATTTCACGCGTTATACAATTTATTTTGTTTTTCTTAGCGCGCTTTTCACTAACTGCCTTTCGATCTAAACTCACATTTCTTCTTACAAAAAATGTTGTTCTAGTCTTTACGTTTCTGTTTTCTTCTTCATCATTATGATTTTGGTTTTTATTTTCGTTTTATGTAACAAAATAATTTTACAATTTAAATGAAAACCGTCAATTTTTTATATGTATTATAATTAATATTTGTTTATAGCTAGAGTTAGTTTTTACTTCTGTATCTTTATTTATTTGTTTATACTCTTTGCATTCAAACTGAATTTTCCACTCTCTCGATTTTATTAAGTATATAAAAAATACTATTTATTGTTTTTTATATATATTTATATAATTCACTTAAATAATTCGCACAGATTTATTTATTTTTTAAATATATTTTTTGTATATTTGTATTTAATATTTTTTTTTTGCGTTTTGTTTCATATAAATTTCGTTGCGACATTTTATTGTTGAGCAATGAAGTGTATCCAAAACTACTGATATTGGGTTGGCGGCATATGTTTTAAAGTACAAAAATTAAGGAAAATAATAATTCAAAAATAAAATATAAAAAATTCCTTCTACCAATAAATATTATACATGTTTTCTCTGGCCTGGGCAGCAGTGGATGGCTGGCAAAAAACATTGAACTAATGTACCAATTGTTTTTTAAAATCTAATATCAGATGATCTGCTTGCCAACATTAATAACATATAGTAATGTATGTGTGTGTGTGTCGAGATAAATATGTTAGTTTGGTTCAGGTTCTGGACTTAGGTACACAAGGTGAGTTTTATCAGGGTACAATGTGGATATTCAATTGGAACGTAATGATTGAATGATGATCTTGATATATGTATGATTGTATGTATGTGTGTGCAATTTCGGCCCATCCACTACAACCACAAAAAACTAAAAGAATCCTTGCTGCAAATGAATACGAATACGACTATTCTCTAACGCATCTTTTTATCGGTTTGTGTTTGTATTTGTTTTGTTTGTGGGAAGTGTTTGTTTTTTGTTTTATTTCTGAGAAGCCCTTACAACATGCCTCGGCACAACCATAATAGATACACATATAAGTAAGTACATAGTATAAATGTTACTCGTTTTCTGAATACGCACACATATACATATACATAAACATATATATACGTACATATATATAGATACGCAATGCAAAGAACTAATGCAAATAAATCGCATATTGAGCAAAATGTAAGTTTTAAGTTTTAAGTTAAGTTCTAAAATTTCATTCGATTTAAGCTGTGGATGTTGAATTATATATTCTTGAAGCATCTTTTTAATATTTTTTTGCTTTGTGAATTAATGTGAAGCATATTTATTTGTTTAATCCTTGCGTTTAACGTCTCTTAGATGTAATTTACATACTCGAATAATGCGTATTCCATTTTCGCATACAGATACACATATATATTGTATATATAGTTAGATATATATCTACATATATATTGTGTATATGCATATTTTCAATGTATTTCATCGTCATTTATAAATGTATGCGCAGTTATAAATCGTTGACTTGTACATAAGCATAAGCATATACAGACATATATTTATTTCATTAATAATATTATTCTTTTTTATGCATGCTATCACACATAAGTGTATGTATGATAGTCTAACTACATACACATATGCATTTTTTGGCAGCCTTAAACACACACATTAAATATGCTTACATTTAATATACATACAAATGTGTTTTTTGGGTTTTTTGTTTTTTTCGTTAATATATATTAAATTTTTGCTAATATTGGGAGCTCAAATAATAGCCCCGCCCTCTTTGATCACCCGATATTTGGCAAGTTTTTTTATTTTGCAATTTTATTTTTATTTTGTTTTTCTTACGCGTGTATTGTATAATTTATCAAGATGTTTTTTGTTTTTGGTTTTGGTTTTTGTTAAATATAAATATGTATGCCATTTATTTTTGTTGTATATTTAATGCCATGTGTGTATATATTTTTATAAAAATTATATAATTTAAAGCTTGTTTGTTACGTCTGAACTAAATGTAAACAATTTGAATAACCACCTCTTGACTTCGACCTTGCAATTTAACACATGCAGAAACAACATATATTTATTTTTTATATTTTACTTTTTTTTCTTACTCCCTCTTAATTATTTAAACAAATGCGAGTTGCACAATTAAAGCTGTTGCTGCTCTCGCTGTTTTTTTTTTTTTTTGGTTTGGTTTTGGTCAACGCAAAATTCCTAATTCCTTGTAATTTAAGTTTTCCGATTAACAAAGGTGAGCCCAACAAATAAAATGTTATAAGAAATAAAAATGAAAACGTCTTTGTTAAGCCTAATTTTGTTTTGTTTTTCAAACATACAACTGAATTTTCATAAAAATCACCCTGTAAATTGTAGTTTTTCATATATTCAATTTTCTTTTTCTTCCCAATATTCTGTTAATATATGTATGGGTATATATATTTTTTACATGCTACATTTAGCTTAGATATAAAATACATAATATTCATATGCTACGACGGAAGCTTTTATTTACAGGTTAAATTAACACAACAAAAATCAGGGCAAGGATTTAATTATGCTCGTTGCATTAAATAACTAAAAAAAAAAATTAAATCAAAGTAATAAATTATTTCATAAATGACTATGCGTTGGTACATGTTTTTTGTTGTTGTTGTTATCTGTAATGAATATATATAAAATAGAGAAATTTGAATTTGCGACTAAGCAGATTTTGGTTTTCATTAGGAATATTGTTTAGCATTTCAGTCATCGGCTTAAAACAAAAAATTAATTTTAATAACAAAAAAAGAAAGTGAAACAAAACTTAAGATTAAAATATACTTATATACAACCTCTCGCAATTGGCAAAACTAATTATTTTGGCTTACAAAAACTAATCTAAACTAATTTTCAACTAATTTCTTTCGTAATATATAATTTGTAATTATGTTGTTTTTTTTTATGCAATTGTAATTACGCATACAAATTTTGTATTTTCAATTATAAATTACAAATATAATTTTTGTGAACTTCTTTCTCACTCGATTTTTGTTTTTCTTTTTAATTTTTGCTATAAATATTCTCAAACAAATTGTGACACTGACATATAACATGTATCGATATTTATCGATTAATTGGGTTCTTTAGCTGTTGCAGCCGCAGACACCCTGTAGCCAGCATAGAAATAGATAGACACCCTGTGTGTTTTGGATTTGTGTACTTTTGTATGTGTTTTAACAACTGATTTCGGAATGATTGTTGTTGTCCTTGTAACGCTCCGCATAACCTTGAATGGTAAAGGGTGAATCATTTGCTCCTGTCACTGACGAAGAAGCAGAAGTTTCTCCATTCATAATGACTCCATTTCCAGTTGGTAACGCGCCATTCATCTTGCTGGTCTCCCGCTCCGGGTCACCTTTCAGTTGCACCTGGACATTCGCATAGGATTGCTTGGCGTTGCCATTGGGTGCAACAATCGATCCGTTGGCCGCAACCCCACCTCCATTGGTAAGACCCTTTGTTAGTGCTGATGGATCTAGCGTTATTCCGTCCAGCTGCGAGGCAAATGACAATGGCGGTTGTATTGTTGTCGGCGTCGGCTGTGGCGTATCCAAACTGATAAGTTTCGCTTCATCGCTGTGCGTGGGCGGTGGCAAAATGGGCGTGGCTGGCGCTACAGCTGCCTGCAAATTACGTTGAGAATCGTCAGTGGTGGCCATGGTGGTGATGGCGCCGGCACTCAACAGCGGCTGATCGCTCTTAGAGTTGGGTAAAATGAACGAGGTTTCCCAACAGTCACCGTTGGGTAGACCAGCAGCAGCGCCCTCTAGCGGCTCCTTTAGCAGTGGCTTGGGTGCGGCGGGTGAGGTGATAGCGGGTGGTGTGCAAGCGGAGATCTGTTGACGCTGTGCCGAGGGCGCATACGAAGTGCTCATGCCACCCGAATGCGGTGCACCATTGCCAGGCAGCGGCACCAGATAGTCGGGTACAGCTAGACAAAATTCATCGCCATTGGGCGGCCGAATGACGGTTTCATCCCGTTCGGATGCAGTGGGACCCAGTATGTTGGGCAGCGGGGCATTCATAATGCTTGGATCCTGCGTGCAGGCGGTTAGATGCTCCAGCAGACTGGTAAATGTGGGTCGATCCTCGGGTGTGGGATTCCAGCAGTCGGCCATGATCTTATAGATAGACACAGGACACTCAGTGGGCGAGCCCAGACGTCCACCACGTACGACCAGCTCCATGACCTGAGTATTATGCTGACCGGGATATGGAGAGCGACCCAAACTAAAAACTTCCCACAGCAGTATGCCAAAGGACCACACATCCGTTTTCGAGGTGAAGATGCCATCGAGGAAGGCCTCCGGTGGCATCCATTTAATCGGCAGCATTGCCTTACCGCCCTTGCGATAGTAGTCCGATCTATAGATATCTCGGGACATGCCAAAGTCAGCTATCTTCACCACTCGACCAGGTCCCTTGCTGCTGAGCAGACAGTTGCGTGCAGCGATGTCGCGATGAATGAAACGCTTGCTCTCCATATACCGGCATCCTTTGGCCACATCCAGAGCACAGAACAGCAAATCCTTCATCGCCAGTAACGAGGGTCTTTCGGGTGTATTGCGATTCTCCCGCAAAAACTTTTGCAAATCTCCGCCGGCGAGTAGCTCCAGGACAATGTAATAGGGTTGACGATCGAAGCAGACACCAATTAGATGCACCATATTCGGATGATTGAATTTGGCCATTATGGCAGCCTCCTTCAAGAAATCCTCCTCCTTCTCCCGCTTCGGATCCTCACGCAATGTTTTAACAGCCACAGGCATTTCCACAGCATCTCCATCCCGATGACGATAGAGCGCCAGGTAAACCTCGCCGAATGCACCTTTGCCCAATGCACTGCGAAAGAAAAAACCGAAGGTTGTTGTTAATAGCTGGCAGCTTGGAATTCGACACGAAAGGAAAATCCTCCCAGCACGTTATAGCAAAATACGTAGCCTTGACAAAGAGAAGCTGTTGAAATTAGGGATTTAGAAATCAGCGACCCATCAAAAATGCTTGTTTTCATGCCGGACCTCAGTCTGATGGAACGGCTCTAGGCCAAGAAGGGAGCGCACCTCTAAGGTCGCATTACATTATAATTAAACTTAAAACAGTTGGGATTTTCGCAAAACGTTCAGAATGCTTAAATGTTGTTAATTTAGTGCTGTTTGCAGCTAGTTTGTAAATGCCACCTGCCGATGGATGAAGCTGGTAGAGTTTCAAAAATACTCTGATCGATAACGGAAGCAACATTTACACAGTATTGCAAGTTTCTATCAAAACTAAGAGATGTTTTTGCATAGAGCAAGATATATAAGGGGATTGACGTGCTACTCACTTGACCAGTTGGAGACTCTCACGAGCCACCTGTGGCAGACTATTGACATCGATGTGGCCATTGAGAATGCCATCGCAGCCATAGTTGGGATTAAAGTTGTTCAGATTGGAGTCGTCAATGTTGTGGCGCAAGCGACTTAGCTGCAGATCTTGCTCCACAAGCATCTTGTGACGCAGTTTGGCTTGCTTCTTGCGTTGATAGCGATTGTCTAAAGAAGGAATTGAAACTTGAAGGAGCTGGTCGAGTAATAAGGATATTTTTCTCTACTTACATAGCATAAAGATTAGCGCTGCGATGCAGAAAAAGAGTACTGCCAGCGAGATCATTAGCACAGTAACCAGATACTGGAAGGATGATTTTCCCGCTTCCTCCTGCCGTTCACAGGCTGTGTTATTGTCCCGCTTTAGACTCCAGCCATCTGGACAGATGCAGCGCACTTTGGACCTAAATTCATCCAATGCCACACAACGATAATCGCAGCCACAACCCTCAATAGCTGGAATGATGATAATAGCGCCCGCACCACTGCTGGAACCCGCAAAGATTTCGCTGGCATCGCGCAAACTGCGACTTGCACTGATGTAGGAGGTGCCACCCTCACCATTGGACTCGTTGAGGTACACATCTCCACCCGCATAGCCACCACCACCGCCGCCAGTGTTGCAACCACCGCCACCGCCACCGAAACCACCTTGACCATGCCGATGCACAGTTGTGCCATTGTCCGCCAGTTCCACGTAGCAAGAGTGTCCGCCACGTCCGCCTTGAAGCAGTGCAGCACCGTAGGTGGGACTCAGTGCCTGATCCTCCTTGGCACGCCAACCACCACCGGGTCCAGCTGTCTTCTTGTTCAATGGTTCGCCATTAATTTGTCCACTCTCGGGTGGCTGCAGTGGCTTTGCCTTTTGGCCATGTTGAAAGT
Organism: Scaptomyza montana; assembly: GCA_018904305.1. Classification (NCBI taxonomy): domain Eukaryota; kingdom Metazoa; phylum Arthropoda; class Insecta; order Diptera; family Drosophilidae; genus Scaptomyza; species Scaptomyza montana. Next base: position 1,393,064 of record JAEIGR010000005.1, on the reverse strand, counting down.
CCTCGTCGATGTATTGGCCAATGCCCAGGCCACCGCCACCACCAGCTACGAGCAGAGGCACTGCCTCATTCTTGGCCTGATTCAGGAGAAAGACAAAGGAGCCACCACCTCCACCGCCAGCCCCATTCTCAATGTAAATATTCTTCACCATATCTTGCTTGTTGCGGAAACTATACTGTCCCAGGTCCAGGTCGTGTTCAGTGCCACAGCCAGCTTCGTTGTGAACGCCCATGGTTTTAATGCAGGCATTCTCACCCTGCTGACCGACTAGAAAATAGAGTTCTTCGTTTTTCAACAGTTCCAGCACCGCAACAGCAACTGAACCACGTGAGCTGCCCACGCCGCCGGATCCCAGACCACCACTAGCACCCTTGGCAATAATGCTGCAATGAAGGAAATCGTTTAAAGTTCAATTTCTAATTAGAGGGTGAATGGATTACTTACGTATAGTGTCCTTCATTGGGCACCTTCCACTTTTGCATGCCTTTGTAAGTGCTTTGATCCTCAACGACATGAACTTCGCGAAGAACATGACTTTGATTCTGCTCCCTGTAGGCATTCTCACATTGTGTCTGGGTCGGTCCTATCATGCCTCTCGTATCGCACGTTGTTAGTTCTAAATCTGTAATGCGTAAAAAAGTTTGAAGATGTTGAAATTAAATATGAATGTTTATGTAAATTCCACACTTACAGTTTGTGTGTTCAAAGTCGTGATGTGAGGGACTCTTTAGATTCTGTCTAACGTCCCAATAGTTATATCCGTTAAGATGTTCCTCAGGTATGTTTAAGCCAAAGCACTCGGGACTCAAAGAGAAGTCATCGACGGCCACATCCGAGAAGATTCGCATGCCCATTCGTGCCTCAAATTGTAAATAATATCTGCAAGGAGTTCATGGATTATAAATGGCGCTAAGAACAATTTAAAAAAGATTCCTACTTGGAAGTAATGTTGGGCAAAACGTATTCTGCTCGCAACCAATCGCTGCCCTGATTTTTGGTGCTCCACCAGAGTGTTGTAGTTATATTCTCCTTCTCCTTCATTTCGACAACGGAGAGATTAATGCTGCCCGGATTTTTGCCAAACTGATGGATATAAAAACGAACTACACAAGAATTGCGATAAGATGAATCCGAATTTCCATGCACCGATGGAGGTGGATTGAAGGTCTTGCTCAACATGATGGCATTACTGGCAAAACCAATAATCGAATTCTTTTCCGAATTATTAATATGCTGATTCATATTGACAAGCATATAGTATCCGCCAGTGGAGTTCAACAAATGCTGCTGTGTGTGATCGCCATCGGGTCCAGTGTCATGAGTGGGCGAGGAGCCAGTGTGTCTTGACCAGGTCAACGTTGTTTTTCCCGAATCCCGCCATCCACACCAATCCTCCTCAAAGTCACAACGTCCACCGTACGGTATTTTATCTGTAAGAGATGAGAGCTTGAACTGTTAGAAACCTGTAAAAGTGAGAGTGTCCGCAAACTTACCACACGATTGCTGCTCATCTTCGGCATCGTCACAGTCCCGGGTAATGTCACAAATCCTTGGAAGGGGAATACAGACGGGCACCTTGTTCATCATACACTTGACCTGTGAGGTACTGCACTTCTCCGACTTGGTGCCCTCGGGGAAACAGTTGACCATGCGTAGGTTATCGAGTGCCACATGTGCCTTCTGTCCCGCCTTCAACTCGGGCACAATTTCAAATACGATGCGAAAGTCGCGAGAGATGCGACCGAGACGAAATAGTTTGTGTGTCCATTGGCGAAAATTGTCACCCTGTATTTCGGCTGGCACCCAGCTACTCTCCTGTGGATGCAGTGGCTCTACCACAACACGTGACAATCCATGACTCATATCACTCTGATGCATAAACACCTCCAGGACGCACTTTTCCAGAGTGGTGCTGAACGAGGGTGAAGTGAGATTCAGTTGTTTTGTCGTTGGCTGAACTCGAGCGTACAAGAAGTGTCCATTGGCATCATCTATGCTATCAGCAATGGGACCCGGCAGCAGACCCGTCATATTCTTCATGACCAGCTCCGTGCCGCTAATGACTTGAAAGCCATCCGGAAGATGTTCGGTCCATTCCCAGGCGCAAGGTGTCTCAAAGTTGCATTTGACGCCCAGCAAATCTTCGATTTCCGTTGAGGGGGTCGATTCCATATGTTGTGCATAGGTGTTCTGCGTTAAGGAAAAAGAGTTTAATAATTGGGAGAGGGTCGAAATGTAATTCTAACTCACCGGTCGGGGGTCTGTATCTCGAATGCGATCCTTGATCTGCTGTATAGGATCTAGTTGATCTGCAGCGCCATCTACATCACCCTCCATATTGCCATGGGTTACTCCACCAGCAGGCTCATCAGCCTGATTGAGGCTCTTCTTGAGCTTGAGTAGCTCACTGATGGAGTTCTTGCGCGGATACGGTCTTATCGCAGGTGTATCTCGCCCAGCATAGAGCGGAGGAAAACGTGTGGAATATGCACCGGTAACTGGATTAGCTGTCATCGCAGCAGCTCCTGTCGGCTGACGCAATTTCTCTCCGTAGCGATCCGCCGAACCGATGCCGCCCAAACCATCGATCTTGCCAATGGAGGAGGTCGCCGAGTAGGAGGCATACCCTGCACTGCTGCCAGAGATGCCTCCACCTGGACCACCCACCGATGGCTTCATTAGCTCCTTGCGCAACGACTCCATGCCCCGCTGCCCGTTGCCACGCTCTGGTCGTGGCAAACCGCCGGCTCCCACCTGCGAGAGATTGTGCCGACGACGTGTATCCCAACGACTGCCAGGTGGGGGCCTTGAGCCAAAAGTGCCTCCTCCTGCTCCTCCGCCTGGGCCAGCTGACGTTTCACCCTCGTAGTCGTCATAAACGTGGACGGGTTGAGCACCCAGGCCGGGTAATGTGGGCAGAGGCAGTGGCAGGGGCTGCGGCTGCTCATGCAGTCGACCGTTGCGCAACTGTTTCCCTTGTCCCTGATAGTTGTAGTTGTTGTTATTGTTGTTGCCGTTGATATTGCTGTTGCCGTTGTAGTTGCTCTGATGCTGTGACATGGGCAGCGCATTGAAGGTATGATTGAGAAGTGGACGCTGCCCCAATGCCATACAGCTCAGCTGCAGCATAAACAGCTGGCGGAGCAGCAGCAGCGCCAATGGGCATTCCATGCTGAGGGGAGCAAGCAATTACCCTCTCTCTCTCTTTAATAATTGAATGTAAGTTGTTGCTTTTGTTCTTCGTCTTCTTCTTCTTGTTATTGGTAATTTGTATTCCTTAAACTACTGCTAATCTTCGATAGAATTTCTCTTTGTGTCGATTTTAACTTTTTGCTGATTTTGAACGTTGAGCGCTGGGCAAATGAAAAGCGCATTTAAAATTCTTCAGATGCAGGCAGCACATTGCTATTGTGTGTGTGTGAGTGTTTGTAGGCGGTAAGTGTGTGTGTGTGGGAGTCTCTCTCTCTCTTTATCTCTCTCTCTGTCTTTCTCTGTGTGTGCCTGTTGTTGTAAAGTTGATTTGTTAGCTTTTTTGCTGTTGTTGTTGTTGAGCGACAATCTGTTAAAATGAAAGAAGAGCAAGAGTAATATGCAAATTAGTTTTTGCCTAATGACTTTTGACTTTTAATATGTGAAATATGAGAAAAGACAGTAAACACTCAATAGGTAAAAACGATTCGATATGCAATCAATCAAGTACGCAAATTGACAGTAATTTTCTGCTACCAAAATCGTTGACTTATATTGATTAAGGATCAAAGATCCAATAAAAAAATCATTCTTTATTCCCTACAGGAATGCATATTGTACACATTGTAGAAACCTTAACATGCGCCCACGTTTTGACATTTTCGCTAAAAAAAATAAACACCAAACCTTTGCCTTTTGTCGTTGTTAAACCCACTTCTTCCTGTTGCTGTTGTATTTTGTACCTCATCGTCCTTTGATTCATATCAAAACTGATGCCTCCGCGTTTCAATGCATTCCATTCCCAGACCTTGGAGGCTTCGATGTATGCATCGAATTACATCAAATTACTTAAGATATTTTCGACTTTATGTCAAAAAGCACTTAGGTTGTAAGCCCTCTGGCCGCAGGCATTGAACGTTAGTAGTTTTGCACAAAAGTCGAAATAGTTAGATACGAAATTGAAGCACAAGTACCACTCTCCCCCCATACCTACTCCCAACACCACCACGTTCATGGTCAACAAAAGAAGTATGCACCTCCGCCTCCATCTAACTCTTGCCAAAAAATCGATGATGGAATTTTTAGTTTGTTTGACATTTTACCAAAGGCAGCTTGCAATTTGTCTCTAACAAATTGTACAAACTTGTCTGAATTGTTGATGGGGCCCCGGAAAATGGGTCAATGATATAAAGCTGTTAATTGTCAAGGCTGGAAATGGTAAAGGGAGGCGGGAAGATTGCTAGTCGTTGTCAAAGTACATTTAGAAATAGTAAAAGCAAGCACTAAATTTAATTTAAATATTATGTCTGTGTCCGTCGTATTAAAAATAAATTTCTAATGAAAATTACAGACAAAAAGATACTTAGTTAATGGTCAAAGGTTCTTCAATTGTCGGAAAAAGCAAAGTAGATTTTTCCTGAAAATCTGTTTTAATTTCCAACTTTATAATCTTGCTAAAAATATATATAATTCCACGCTTTTTTATTTCGCGGAATGAAATTTCGTTTGAACTTAGTTTGCTGCGTTCTAATTGCAAAAAAAATGTTTTCATAAAAAGTTTGCATACAATAAAAACAAGAAAGAGCATTTAACTATATCCTTACAAAGCAAAGTCCATTTGTTCAGAACTTAATTTGCTTGAAATAGTTATCTACACTGAACGTTTTTTTTTTTTATACCACAAACAACAGTTGCACTTCGTTCCCTACAACGAATTTCAAAGGGACAAAAGGAAACTTCGCTTTCAAGCAATGGGTCTTTGATTGAACCAATGAAATGAACTTGTCATAAAGAATAATTTGCCAAACGGAAGTTCCTGATATGAAAGTTCGACTGTATCTATTGAAATATTTCACTAATGCATTGATGAAGAATTCCCAAAAAACTCATTATAAACTTCAATCAAACAGTTTGGTAATTAACCATACAGACATATATATATTTTTCACCAAAATTGCACTTTATCAAATTTCAATATGCATCAAAGCTTTCTACAAATTCAAAATGTCACCTTTCAGTTCTGCGGAATTAAGTTTTGAACATGTTTGATTTTCAGTTAGCTCATGCAGAAATTTCGACGAAAAGTATTCCTGAATGCTTTTGCACAGAAAAAAGATAACGACGTGGAAAAGTTATTATAAAAGAAGAAGAAGAAGTTCCGATGTGTATATATTTTTATATGCTACTCGTTACAAATAATACTACACACAATTTGTGGGGCGTCGCGACGTAAGATTTCACTTTTAACATTTAACAGACACAAACACATATAAATGAACATATATTTAAACCTCTAGAGATATTTTCTCGTATTTTTGTCTTCGCATTCTTTTTTGAAATGCGAGCACAAGAAATAGGCACAAGTGCATTTATTGAAATTCTTTTTCATCTCTTTTTTTTCGGGCCATCATCTTGTTGCTATTTCATACATACAAATATATTCTCAGAGATATTTATATTGTGTTGTTACTGCCTGCCTCTATGAGCTAACTGTTGTTGTCCTCGTTCGTCCTCTTTGTTTTTTTTTATATCGTTGCTTTTGGCGAAAAAGTTGGGAAATTTTGTTGGTGAATGCCGAAAAATCTGCACAAAAAATAACAACGAATTCCACTCGCTAACCATGCGAGTGTGTATAACTCTCTCGCTCTCTCTCGCTCTCTCACTAACTGTGTATGTATGTGTGTGTGTGTGTGTAACTTCATAGTACGCTAAGTATGCTATACAAAATGGCTGCCACAGTTGTACAACCAGCAGCAGCACAATGCGAAAACAACAACAAAACAAAATCGTAAATACACACACAAATGTTGCAATCACACACACACTCACATATGAACTCTCATCTAACGTAAAATAAAAGCGAAATGTGCATAGAGTGGGGAGGGAGACGAAAAAGCAGCGAGCTAACTCATCTTAACGCAACGCAACGCAACGCGACGCGACTCGGCTCAGTAACACGTCGCGTATACGCAATGTGAAAAAGAATTTGTACAGCGAGTGCAAAACGGAAACGCAATTGATGCTGAAAGTTATGCCAAAGCTGGAGAGAGCCAAGCAGCATAAAAAAATACTTCCACTAACTAACTAGCCAAAGCAGAACCGGGCAAAAAAACAACAAGAAACTAACTGCACTGTGAAAAATTAGATAAAATAAACGAAAAACACATAATCATAATATATGCGACTGAAACAGAGTCTGAAAGCTATACAAAATAACAAGAAAAAATTCAATCCTCAAAAATTGTGAATTTAATGAAAAATTGTTTTAATTTGTTTCATTTCATATTCTGTTATTGTTGCTATTTGTTATTGTTACTTTCTTTGGTTTATTGTCATTGCAATATTTTATATCTTTTGGGTTATAATATAAAAAAATATTTTTTTTAAAAAAAAAATTTGTGTGTATTTTTAGGACTTTTTTTTTTTAAAGATTGATATTAAGTTATTTGGATATTTTGAAAAAGTTTTACGTTTGTTTTTTTCAGCGTACTTTGCGCCGCTGGAGAGGTAGGAGCGAGGATATGGGTGATTTAGCTAGTCAGAGTCCGGGTTCAAAATACGTAAAAGTGCACATGACTAGGAGAGGGTTCAAAATGATGCTGATGCTGTCAAGTGGAAGAGGAGAAGAGATCATCAAGCAGGGAAACAGGAACTGCAGCAATATGCCAATATGTGTGTGTGTGTGTGTGTGTGTATGTAGGGTGCACCCACCCATCATCCCCTATGGTGCAAGCAGTTAGTTGGATGCAGCGTCAGTTTATCTGTAGCAGCCACTTGGCGCATTTATTTTGAGACAAAAACTCTCAAGCGCATATTGCAGCACCCTTTTTCTTTTTCGATTCAATTTAATGAGCGGGGAGAGCTATCTGTGCTATGATATCAGCCCTAACAGGTAGGGTTCTAATTATAGTTGCTTGGAAATGTCGCTTGATTCCATAGAAAAAGTTGTTGATAGGCGAAACGATATTATTTTGCCAACTAAAATTTAATTGCTTTTTTATTCGTCATTTTTAAGGATATTTTTAGTTCTATGAAAGATGTATCTTCCCTTGAGCTGTCCTTTTGGTATTCCAACTCGATTTTGCATGGCCAAAAATTATCATTAATGTTGTGAAGGTCGCATTAGCATGGAAAATTCTTGGAATTCGCTAAATTATTTTCGATTACAAATTCGTACTAATTTTGATGAAAAGCAATAACACACACATGTATGTATGTATGTGTGTGTGTGTGTTTGTGTACACATATGTGTGTGTATTTATTGGCCATAAGCCTATAATAGACCTGGCATTAGGGAAGCAATTATTTTGTTGTAAAATTATTTAATAATTTCGCCAAAAATATTTTTTTCAAGCAAACAAATATCTGTTGCAAGAGAAAATATGAGAAAGCTTAGAAGCTCTGTGTGTGTGTGTGTGTATATTTTGCAGATACACACACAGAGCGGTAAAACAAAAACAAAAACAACAACAACGACAACGACAACGACGAGTTGAAGCTGCGTCAACGCCGCAAATGTTGCGCTGCCTGCCGCTGCTGCTGGTTTGTTTTTTTTTGGGGGGTGGCACTGTGTCTCCTGTGTAGGGCTCCGGCTCTGGACCATCACCAGCCCCAATGCGAAACGCAGCGCACAGTTTTTCGTTATCGGCGTCGGCTGCTGTGCGCAGGATACACACACATACACACACACACACACACACACTCACACGCTACATGGCGCAGACAAATTGTTTTGCGTATCTCGCAGATACATAGATACACAGAGGCGCACAAAAGATACTACACATCGCTCACACACACTCACACATACATGGTAATCAAAATTTTTCTTAACACAAAATTTTTCCAACTTTTTCAATCTCATCGACTTTATTTTTCAACACAATTTCTTTTTTCCACATAGTATTTGAGTTGTGTATGTATCCCATTAAAAAAGATTTATGATATATACTTATATATATATATATATATTTTCAATTACCATAACGCGCACATTTTGGCCAAATTCAATAGCGCATTTATTGCAAAAATTCACTTTGATAGTTAGCTAATTTCAAAATTATTTGTCGATAAAAAAAGACGCACGGAAAAACACTTTTTGTTCACTAAAAATTATGCTTTTGGGTTTTTTCTTTTGCTAGGTGAAAAATATATTTTTTTCTTCGTTCGGCTGCTTGTTGTTGTTGCTGGGCTTCTTGTTGTTGTTGTTGTGTTTCAGTGTATATATATATATATGTTTTGTCTGTATCCGTATCTATTTTGTCGGAGGATACTTGCGCGCACGACGCTCGGCAAACGATGACTGAAATTGGGAAATTCTTAGGCAGCAGCATCAGCATCAGTTCAGGCATCAGTTTAGCAGCCAGCATCCAGAATCGCTTGCCCCAGAGGCAACAACAAGCACGACAACGACGAAGTCTATACTCGTTCGCGTTTCGTCGCGTCGGGGCGCAGGTTAAACGAATATCCTGCGCCTGAAATCGAGCTCTTTATGCACAATAAAATAGCGAAAATGGGAGCAAATTTTGCAGTACTCGCTGGCAAACGGCAGAAACTCTCGCTGCTTAAGTAATGGCGGCAAAAGCTGTTGCTGTTTTTGCTGTTTTACGGGGGGTGGGAAGACGGGGGCTTGGGTCGGTGTCGGCAGCTGGCAGCTGGCTCAGTGGCGCACTCTGTCGCTCGGCAGCTCTTGAGAGGAGGGAAATTAATGCAAACTGCTGCTGCTGCTGCTGCTGGAAATTGAATTTAGCTTCAACCGCTCCGGCTGCTGTGGGCGGTTATTTGTGGCATGGCTGTGGGCATGGTCGTGTGCGTCAGCTTAGCCAGGCATTACGTTTATTTTTTTTTGGTTTTGTTTTTTTTTTTTATTTTCAATTTGTGCGCTGCAATGCGCTCTCAAGTGCAAGTGGGCCCAAAGGTCTGTCGTCCTGTCGTCTCCAATATATCAGAATGCTCTTTCTCTTTCTCGCTTTCGTTTCGCTTTCGTCTTGGCTCATGCGTCGGTAATTTTATCTAATCAGTTGCACGGATGTGGCATAAATGCATTTATCATCATGCTGCACCAAGACGCAGGCAAGCACTTGGTATAATCTGTCGCTTCTGTTGCTGCTTCCTCGCCTCAGCTAATCGGTTAAAGCGGCTGCTGCTGTTGCAACATCCTGTTGCTGCTGTAACTGTTACAACTTGTTCAATTGAGTTTCAATTCAAGCTATTGAAACTAAGTTTTTGAGAATCCTTATTGCCAATTGCTAGCAAACAAAGTACCATAATATTTGATGCATTTAAAAATAAGTAAAAAACTAGCTAGAAGCAATTTGTTGAGAAAGCTCGACTTGGAGATTCAAGGGACTCTTGACTAACCTTTAATATTCAATGTCTTTGGAGTTTCTCAAACGATTTCGATAAATGTTTATAAAGGAACTTTTCATAATTACAATGTTATCGATTATGTGTGTATCGGAAAATGGATGAGTAATCGATTATAATAAACAAACGTGTTTATAATTCAAATCTGTTGTCCCATGGCTATATCGACTCGACTGTTGATTTTGATCAACTTTCTATCCTATCCAATACTTTTATGGGTTCTGGTTACAAAAATGTGATCAAATGCAATGCGAAATAATCCCCTTTATAAGGTAAAATCTTTGATTCCTTATGCACTGAGTTGTTAATAGAATTCCCAAATGGTTTTTATAATTGATAACATTATAAATAATCAAGTTAAATAATCCATGAAAATTCTTAATATAAAGCAAACATTAGCTATCTCATTAGAGGTACAAAATCAACAAAAATATCTATCCATTAGCATTAGCTAATATATATGAAGCGAAAGCTAGCAAATTTCATGTGGCGGCACAGCAATAAGTCAAAATGCAAAAATATTATCAACAACAACAACAACGATCACAGCAAACGGAAGTCACAGACATATACATATATATAGCTAGTATATTTATATAGTAGAATCAAGCAGATATATACATATATCTAGTATATTGCCCACACAAATATATATATTGCGAGAACAACAACAACTGCGAGACGACGTCAAAGACCGATCGCAAGGGGAACTTTGTTGTAAGAATTTTCTCCTTATATATTTTTGTTTTTTTTTCCCACTTATTTTGGGGCTTCTTGTGAAAATTGTGTACGGCAGTAAACGGGGCCGTAAAATGTTTAGAGGGTGCTCTATGAAAATTGCAGATATATGCAAAAGAAAATTGCATCTTTAAAGACGACGACAATTCTGATGTTGTTTTTTGTTTTTTAGTGCGTTTATCTTATAGCTGACAAAAATAGCACGCTTATTTATAAAAAGATGCGCACATGTGCGTAGCAGGGAAGGGTGGTTAGGGAGGGTAGACACTCACATCGGCCGATGACGCGTGCCAACCACGCGCGCCCTTCAATCCGTGCATCTTCTCTTCATTCTCAATGTATCTGTAGCTGTGTATCTTTGTATCTGCTGCTTGCACTTTTCAATTCAATTATAATCACTTAAATCCGCGCACGTAGCTCAACGGCTAGAAAACTGTGAAAGTATGAATTGTATATTGTATCTACTTGCAACCGCAACGAAACTGAACTGCGAGACGCGACCGTCGTTTGGCAACTGAGAAGACGATGACATGTCGCTGCCACAGATCGTGGCCCAACGAAGAAACACAAAAAAACAAATCCCAATCGTTTTTACTCATTTTTTTTTCGTTTCACACGGCCGCTTCTTGACTCTTCGGTGTCTCTGTTCGCCCCTTCTCTCTCACTCTCTCACCCTCTCTCTTTGTTCTGGCGTCATTTGGTTTGTTTGTTTGTTTACTTTTCTCATTGGCGTCGCATCAAGTGGTTTGCAGCACAATTGACTTGTGTCGCACAAACGCACACACACACACAGCGGGTGTGCCACTCGAGCATACACAAACAAAATCTTATTATCCTTGCTGCCGTTTCACTTTTTCATTATTTTCTACCTGCCACAGACACTAATCAAATATTTAAAAGGTCTGCGATCAAATAAGAAGATTTACGCTGCTGCTGTTGCAACTGTTGCACTCGCAGCCTCTGCTTGAGCTATTTTTAGCTGCTTTTGCTGCCTGCAACAATATATATATATATATATATGTATTTGTGTTGGGTTGCTTGTAGTAGCTGCGACAGTAATTAATGAGCTGTTGCAACCGCTATCTGCTGAACTTCTCCTTCCTCGCTTTGCTTTGCTCTCTGCTCTGTCACCAAATCTTGTCTCCAGCGGAAGTGTGCATCAGGCAGAGATCAACATTAATTACAGTGGGACAAACATTGCTGAGTTTTATGCCAAAAAAAACAACAACAAAAGTCAGTGTTGGAATTTCGCTGGTTTAAATTCCATCGAAATTAAAATTGTCTTTTGTATCGAAACTAACAAAGCAAAAAACTTCGAAAGTTTCCAAGGATTTTCCTTAGCAAAGTTAAATATAATGTTATTAAAGCAATGTTAATCATGATTATGGTTTCAAATGAAAGAAATACTTGAGAACTTGAGCAGCCTTTTATTTCCACTGGATCCTGAACTGTATCTAACTTGGGAACATTGTCCGTTGTTACCTAAAATGTTTGAAAATAAATGCGTTTATTTGAAACTAATTAACACCCACTGTGCACAGTGATCGTTTCTCTTGGTGTGGACTTAATATATTGACTTCTGACTTCTGTCAAAACTCAAGTATCAATTTGTTTATGCCTTGCACCCCTGGTTCTAACTGTGTGGTTATCGTTATTCGATGCCAATGCACGAAAAAACCTAAAACAAACAAAACTTTGAGATGCGCCTAATGATGGCGCCACAAGAAATCAAAAATCGGAGCGCATGTCAAGTGGCTGCTTGTTGGTTGGTCCTGTTATTGTGTGTGCTTGCCTGTCAACTGTTAACTGTCAACTGTCAGATTTGTTGGGCATTGTTTATGTTTGTGGCGTCGTCTTTCTGGCACCTGCGCACTGTGCATATAAACAAAAGCCGAGCCGAAGGGAATGGAATGAAGCCAGAGTCGAAGCAGCAGCAGCAGCAGCCTGTACCCATGGAATGCAAACAAGTGGCTGTTTTTTTTTTCGTCACGAACACGCGACAAACTGTTGCCCCGCGCGGGTGTTAGGGACAGTGGCTTCTGGTCCCACCACGCAATGCTTTAAGGTTATTATCGATTGATGCAGGACATGCGCATTGGAGTGACTGACATATCGAAGGGAAACTCCTTTTGATGTAGACACAATAATTACGAGTACGAGCACTGAAAAACCCACGTATATGAGACATCCTTGCTTCTGCAGAACGTTCCCGTGCTTCGTGTGAAACGGTTCACATTTCGTTAGACACGTCGTCTGTTTGTGTGTTATTGTTTCAAAGATATAGATTGTTAAATAGCATAAAAGAGTATAAAATAACAAAAAGTAGTCGCTTGTTGTATTTCTCTCATCATTTGTAGTCGCATTTTAAGCAACCACACATTAAAAACCGAACATAAATGTGATTTTTGCATTCGATGTGTGCTTTTTAACTTAGAAAAAAAACAACATTTAGGTATATACATATATATATAGTGTATTGTGTATATATGCGAGAGTGTGTGTGTCTTGGATTCTTTGCTTTTGGTTGCTTAACACGCACACATATACAAACTAACACGAACACACGCACACGCGTTTGTGAAAAGTGAAAGTGACGCCCTCAAACAGCAGTCCACAAAAAGAAAACCAAAAGGAAGCTGAAAAAAGTAACTTGAAGCAAATTCGCCAACTTTGAAAATAAATATATAGTATATATATAGAAAGAAAACTTATATTTAAAACATCGCCACAGCGCTTTGCAAAGTAATTGCCTCCCACATAATATTTTATATCAAATTTCGCCAGCTTTATTCAAAGAATTTTCTATTTTTTTTTTTTGTAAAACCAATTTGAATCCACACGCAGCCTTCGTCCTCGCTCTCGTCCTCGTCTTTGTCCTCGTAATTTATGCGTAGCACACACAAATTTTAGAAAACACACAGCGCAACGAACACCAACGCACTAATTTCTACGCATGCTGTAAATTAAAAATTTTTTTTATCAATTCTTTCTCTCACTAATTTTGTAATAATTGCATTAAAAACATTATCACCGCCTTGTAAACAATATTCCTACGTATATTATTTTTTTTTTGATAAACCCAAGTATATTTGCAGTCAAAATGATATAATATTAAGAACGTAAGCGGATGTCGCAATCCGTTGAAGGAGAAACTTGCCAAAAGTTTTAAATACTGGGGCCAGAAATCGAATTCAAATTGCAACAGGTAAGTGAAGTTTTTTTTTTGAGATTTTATACAAATTTTGTTCATGCATTCGGAATGATTTTTTTCAAAATTAATATTTTACTCAAAATATTGTATGGTAAAAACTGATAGAACACATTTTGACACAAATTTTATAAGACTCAGGTAACATGTAAAATTTTTATAATTAATTTCTTAAGTAACTAAATTTACAATAATATTTTTTTGTTAATCTGTAGTTTTTTTGGTCCATACTAAATAAGGCATGTTGTATTTTGACTGCAGGATTAATCTTATTTGTGTAATCCTAAAAGTATGCAACAGTTTGTTGTCTATGACGTTGGAAAACTGAAACTTGAAAGCAAACCACTCTCACCAGCAAAACTACCCTGCCCTCCGCTCCCAACCAACATCAGACTGCGAAATTGTAGTTGTTGCTCTTGTTCCTATTGCTGTTGTTGGTCCTTGTGCTATGGCTCTACTACCGCGCCATGGTAATTGTAATTTATTTGCCTTTTGCTCCGTTCAAGGACAATCAGATGTATGTATGCAATACAGGTGCTCCACGCACGGTTGCCCACAGATGTTTGAGAGCAGGCAGACGGACGGACAGACAGATAGAAAAGCAAACCAGAGCAAAAACCGTCAACACAGGGATGTACACTTTTTTGTGGTCCGCTTTGTGACGTTATTGAAGCTGATAGCTGATGTTGGTCCAACTCTTTGTGTGTGCCTGAATAACAATTTAATTACTTTCAGAGTCCTTGCGGGACTTAAAGGATCAAGGAGACAACCTTCATATATATTTATAGCCCACACTTCGTTTCAATTAAGTGGCGCACACTTAAAAACTTTTTGTTGACGACCTCTCAGACACCCACAGACAGCCACAGACACCCCAGAAACCCACTCATCCATTGTCTCGAGAAAACATGAACGCGCTTAAATGTCAAGCTCTTTGTGTGTCATTGCAGTAAACCCAAATGCCCGAGGCATTGATACTACTCGGCATGGCTGACGCAGAGCCGGATCTATCAACGTTCGAGAATAAAACAGGACTTGCCGAGGACATGAAGTTCCTGGCCTCCATGCCTGAACTGTGCGATGTTACCTTTCTTGTTGGCGACACCCGTGAGCCTGTCTGTGCCGTCAAGGTAAGCGTGTGTGTGTGTGAAGAGTGTCCATGTGTTGAAATCAGGTCACTGCGTAATCGACGCAACATCAACTTCCTCTTTCACACCGCTTCTCTCTTGTTACACAGGCTGTGCTTTCATCGCGTTCCCGCGTATTTGCTAAAATGCTGTATGCAGCACCATCACCACAGCGAAAGAGAGAGACAACCACCAAGGAAAACAAGCTGCGACTATTCCTTAAACGTTCCTCAGAGCCGCTGCTCAATCTACAGAATGCGGCACAACAGGTTCGATTGCATTTCTATAGCTATAATAAAGTGTAAATGCCAATCTGATTGTCTATAAGCATACATATTTATATGCAAGTGAGTGAGTGTGAGTGTATGTGTGTTGATTGAGGCATCCGATGCATATTGTTTAAGTTGTCGATCAAATTGCTATTAATAACAACTTTATTGTTTTGTAAATTTTTACTTGTTAACAAAAACATAAAATTTGTATTGAAAAACTAAACCATTTTTTGATTAATATCCAAGTGATTTGTTTTTTTTTCGTGCATTCTCTGTTGTGACTCCAACTCCTAACCATCCAATACATACAACTATACCAAAAAAACCATATTTAACACATAATAATAGAGAACCGGTTTCACCCAACAATTAGCACCGATACCCGAGGTAAACGCTCCAAAAAACCCAAATGCGACATTAACTCTAATTTTTATTGTGTATGTGTGTCTATCGTAATTGGTATTCTCTAGTTACTTATTCTCATTTATATTTGAAAAAAAGGGCAGCAACAACATTTTTATTTATGTGTATTTTTATTTCACTGTTCAGTTTTGTTGTAAATCAAACCAGAATGTTACAGCTGTCTAATTTCAGTAATAAAACATAGCTTTTAAAGCAATATACTCTTAAAATATCGCTATTGATGTTGTTCCTATTGCAAGTATTACTTCAGCTCGTTTACATTTTCGCTCTTTCTTCTTGAAATTGTATGGTTACACTCTCTTGTAAAAGTATTCGCTGTCTTGTAGTTAGACGAATTCTACATATATACTTAATAATGCTGTTCGGTAATCATTTGCTAATCTCAACTTTACATTAATTCATAGCCATCTGGTCAACAGCATCAGACGCTTATCATTGAGGAGTTTGAACCTGATGTCTTCCGTCAGCTCATTGAGTATATACACACGGGCTGTGTGACCCTTCAACCACGCACCCTCTTGGGTAAGTCCTGCCCACAATGAACTCCTTCAGGTATTTTTACTTTCTTTGACTTCTTTTTTAAACAGGAGTCATGAATGCTGCCGACTATTATGGCCTGGAGGAGCTGCGACGCGCCTGTGCCGGCTTTGTCCAATGCTGCATTAATGTGGACACCGTTTGCGCTTTGCTGGCATCCGCTGAGCGTTATATACAATACAAGTGCACCAAGACGCTGGTGCAGAAGGTTCTCGAGTTTGTCGACGAGCACGGCAATGAAGTTTTGAATCTGGGCAGCTTTACGCTGCTGCCGCAGCATGTAGTCCGTTTGATTCTGGCTAGGGAGGAGCTGCGGGCCGATGAGTTTACTAAATTCCAAGCAGCTTTCATGTGGAGCAAAAAGTACTATGATAACAATCCGGTAAGTAGAAATAACAAAATCACACACCAAACCTATCTTAATCCCTCTATCACTTAGAATATTGACATCAAGGAGATCTTGGGCACATTCCTGGAGTACATACAGTTCCATAAGATACCTGCAAACGTGCTAATGCGTGAGATACATCCGTTGAATCTGGTGCCGTATGCGATAATAATGAATGCTTTGGCTTACCAGGTGGGTTGTGTGCTTAATCGTTATTGCGCTGTTATTGCTTTTTGGTGTGTTAACTCAGTATTCATTCATGCTGCATCATTTCTATCTCCATCAATCTGTATATCTGTCTATCTGTCTGGTCTTTCCATCTACTATGTACTGTTTGTCTATCTATCCATCTGCCCATCTATCGCCTATCGCCACCCATGCTATCCATCCTGTTGTCCCCCTTTATGTCTGATTCTACAAATTACAGGCAGACCCAGAAAGCATCGACCCCGGAAAGCTGTCTCCCAACTCTAGCCGAGTAAGACGTGCCCGCCAAAATCAGGGCAGATCGATGTCCGTGCAGAGCTCACGAGATCCGTACGGCTCCAACACCACGCTTAGCTCCAGCGGCAGCAGCGATCCCACCAGTGGACCGCGCCACAGCAACTAACATAAGTTGAACGACCCCTCCTCCTCCTCTGCCACGTCCCAACACCACCGTCACCGCCACCACCATCAGTCCCTGCCCAAGATCCGCAAGGCCAAATCGCAATCCTTTCGCACTCGTCGCAGCCCCTCCGAGCGTCGCAGTCCCAACGCCGTCGCACCCCTTCTCACCCTCAACACTAGCACTGCCAACGGTGGTGAGAAGAATCGAAGTCCACTGACACCAAAGAGTCCAGTGCTGCCGCAACCAGAGAGCAAAAGCCCCGGCAGCAAGACACCAACAACGCTTTCCCGTCAAGGCACCCTGCGTGCCTCAAATCGTCGCAAGAACAGTGGTCAGCTTACCATCTCGCTGTCAGCTCAGAATCAGGGACGACGCAGTCCCGTGGGTCACAGCGATCGTAGTCCACAGGGTCGTCGCAGTCCGCTCTTTCCCAGCAGTAACAGCGGTCTGCGTTCGCCCAATGAGTTGCCCAGTCCGACGGCTCGCAGCCCGACCAGTGATTCCCAACGAAAAAGTCCGACGTTCAGCGTACAGACACAGGAACGTCGCTCACCGCTCGGTGCCGTCGCACCCTCGGACTTCAGTTGCCAGGCAGGACCATCTGGCTTGAGACGTAGCCCAAACTCCACTGTGCATGTCCAGGATATGGCCACCGAGCCAGAGGAGACTGGGTTTATTGGGTTAAGGCGTCCGTCGATCAATCTTTTTACGCCCATCTATTTTGCCAGCGAAAAGCGCAGTCCAATGGGTGTAATACCACCAATTCTCGTCTCCAATCCCGCCGAGACCTACAAGAGTGCCGAGCGCGAACGTGAAGCTGCCGAGTCAGCTGCCCGTGAACGAGAGGCGGAGGCAGCCCAGACGCAGCCGCAGCATGAAAAGAAAAGCGTTATGCGTGAGATACTCGCCTTTGTGAGGAAACCCTCCAAGCACATTTCGACACGGACCAATCGTTTCGCCAATGCCTTTACACGCGCCGAATCGGGCTCTTCAAGTGGCCCGCTAATACGCCAGAGTACATTCTCGGCCAGCCCAGCTGCCTCTTCGACGGCGGCCAAAAGCGCCATACAAAAGCAAATGTCCGAGGTAGGTTATGAGCCAAAGATGTCGTTGAAATTCGCACACTATACGAAAATGTCGCTGAAACTACGTCGCCTGGCCCGTCGCCAAGAGGAGGAGGATAAACAGGAGAAGCAGCAACAGTCGGCAGCTGGTTCGAAGCGTGCAAGCGCGGACTCTACACTGGATCAGGTAGGTGGTAAGCAGGAGGAAGAACCGCCATTCGAGCTGGCGAATGTGCACTTTGAGAAGGTAGGTGAGTCCTATATCAAGCATGAGCGTCTACGCGAACTGGTCGAGCCCGAACTGGAGCAAGAAACCAAGAAAAACGACAATGATAACGATAACGATATGGAGCCAGAACAAACCGATGCTGCAATGGCCCAGTTCGTCGAAGAGGTAACCAATTCACTGAAAGTAGTCTCAGTCAATGGCGACAACAATGGCAATCTACCTGCTGTACATCATTTCGCACGTCGCTCCGAGAGTCGAGAGCCCATTGAACCACGCATCAGCGAGGAACGGGAGTCCGACTCCAATGACCTTATCATTCCCGAGGAGCTGCGTGCAGAATTGGTAGACATGTTGAAGGCCTACGCACCAGAGCCAATTTATGTTAATCTGCAGGCGCTGCGGCGTGAAATCGACGAGGCCGAGGCAGTCGCCCGTGCCGTTTCAGATGCAGCTGCTGCGGTGGTAGCTGCCGAAGCTGCTGCTGCTGCTGCAGCTGCTGCTGCCACCGCTGCTGCTGCTGCGGCAGTGCCAGAGAAGCTACCGCTGCAGTTGCCTACTATTGAGTTTGAACCGCCGTCACGTCGCTCATCTTTCGATCCGCCCCGTTCGCCGTTCCTTGAGCAGCTGCGCAGTCCGGGCGTCGACACAGAAACCGATCTCATTAATCTGCAGCGACTCGATTCGGGTGGCGACAGTTTTGAGCTGGTCGATGGGGATCGCAAGTCGAGTCGTGCCGAGTCCAGTTTCGATTGTCCCTATTCATCGCGCGACACCAGTTTCGATGTGTCCATATCGCGCTATCAGTCCACCAGCTATGAGGATCAGACCTCAAGCTTTGAGATAGTCGACACCGACGATCGTCGTCGTCACATCGATTTGCGCAAGAGCTCCATTGAGCTCGTCGATGCGGAAACGTTTCAGCGTTCAGGTTCCTCCTGTGGACGCAAGTCTTCCCTGGAAACCCATTTTGATTATACGCCTTCGGAGACGAGCGGTGTAACACCCGCCCGTTCTCCCAACTTTCCCACTACAATGACTAAGAAACAGAAAACGGAACATTTTCGCCAGCTGCACATCTCGCCCTTCAGTGCCTTCTCGCGCGCACGCAGCCCGCTCTCACAGCAAACCTCCTCAAATTATAGTTCCCGCGATAGCTACGACTCCAGCTCCAGTAATCCACAAGGTCACGAGCCACAGCGCAGTCCCTATGCTGATCCCAGCAAGAGGCATTTTCCGCTTACGATTAAACAGCGCGAAGAGGAGGTAAAGACCTTCCTTTGCACCGATGTGCGCTGTGCCTCTATTTTCGAGCCACGGCCGAGTTCCGTGCTCACTCAACAGCTCTCCACGGGCTCAATGTCGACGCCCTCAGCATCCGGATATTCAAATCCTCCACGCATACCCAGCGTTGTGGGTACGCCCAACAATAATGTGGCTGTTAATGCTGCTACTGTGAGTGTTGTAACGCATCCGAAAGCTTCGCTTGGTTCCTGCGGCTTTTCCAGTGGCAGTGAATTCGATCCACCCTCTCCCCGTCGGGCTGCCAGTGCCTCCCCCAAGCATACGTTCACCTTTCGCATTGTCATGAAAAAGGTGGACAGCTCGCCGGAGACACTGTGTCCGGAACGGCATCGATCCCGCATCATCGATCGGTATCGTAGACGGGATAGTCGACGAAAGCGCATGCATGATGCCGGCAAGAGTTTCTAAATAAACTAAAAAATAATACGCACACTAAAAATACAGAAATCTTCAATCAAAACTCAAAGTAAACCTCATTTTCTAAAGAATCTATTGAATCTATTGAATTCCACGGCAGCAATCACTGTATGTCTTAGATCGATAATAATCGCTCTAAATTAATAGGCATAAATTTTTTGACAATCTAAGTGTTAATATTCTATCCAAGGGTTTCTCTATATAGTATATATGTAAACAATATTAATCTCTTAAACGTAAGTTAACTCAAAAATCATAACAACTCAATACAAACATCAAACTTTATAAAATGGTTCTGGTTTTTAGGCCGTTGCTAAAAAAAGAATAAAAAACATTAATGCTAAGTATTTCAAAGTAATATCTGTCTTTGGCTAATGCCAAAGTTATTATACGCATAGATATAAGAATATACCTAAAATATAGTAGATTAAGTCAAGTCATTTTCATATATATTAGGCTAGTTTTCTTCACTTCATCTTCAAGGGTAGATGAGATTGTGTAAAAATAAAGAAGTTTGGTTCATGCTTGCAAGGTACAAATTAATATTTACAAATGTGAAATCAAATCTTGAATGATTTTTTGCAAGAAAAGAAGGAAAAACTAAAACAAAAACATAAAATATTCTAAAGATCTACAAATATATGTGAAACAATAATTCCTCCCACGATTTACCTGATTACTTATTAAACAATAGAGAGCAAACATTTATATGCATATACGATAAATGATTTACATACATATATGGATATGTATAATGATGATGATGATAAATGTATAATGCAAAAATGTTGATAACTAAATGTTTTAAATGTTTGTTGTATATTATAAACAAATATTATGGATATGTGCGCATTTTACGTGGTTCCTGTTACGTAGATAAAATTATATATTACAAATTTTTGATGGACTAGCGTAATTTATAATATTGTTACCACAAAAAACAAAAACAAAAAAATTTAGCTAAGTGTATATGATCAATTCTATATGTAAAACTAAAAGAAAACATGCTGCTATTGCAAGAAACAATGTTTTTTGCTTACTTTTAAGACTTAAAAATCAGAAAAAATTCAAATTTGCAAATATATATTATACAATTATTCCATATATATATGTGAATGTAAATATTAAGCTGGATTTGGGGCCGTATTTAAATCTTAAAAGAAAAATTAATTCTTGTGCCGAAAAAATATAAGAAATTATTTGAGAGAAGAAAATATTGTGTTTGAAAGCAAAGATCTAAAGAAACAAAGAGGATTTATAAAAATAAATATTTCATGTGGTTTGAGTAGTGTTTTGGACTCCGTGTTTGTTTGTTAAATGAGAACTCTCTATATAGTATATACTTATATATATCTAAGCAATCTATGTGGTGTCTACAGATCATTAGTTATTAACTGTATTATCATCCTGTCATCATAATTTATAAGAATGTAAGAGAAAAAAAAATCCAAAAACTAAAAGATATCAACATTTTACAGGTATTTACGCATATTAAGCATTTAATTATAGCTATGATATTGATATTGATATACATATATATATTATATACATTATTGTATTTACACAACAACAACATGAGCCACAAAATATGTATTGTTGTATGTATCCGATTGTATATCCATACATACATATTTATGGTATATGCGATTTATTCGAATGACTAACATGAATGCAAGTAGTTGAAATGTTGCTATTTTGATTTGTAGTTGCTTGTTTTTGACTGAAACTAAAACTTTAACTAAAACCAATCTTAAACCAACGCTTAAACAAATTCGTAGTTATCGATTTGCCTGCGAATGCCAAAAAACAGTGTATGAAGAAGAATTATTAAACAAAAGCACACAACTACAAATTTAACCCCTAAAAAAAACGAAACAACCAAAGATTGCGACTTTCTTCTATTTACAGAATTGTTTTCACCAAATTACCAAGTTCAAATCGGATGTGGATATATACACATTGTGTGCGCTGTCTTTGTGGCCCAATTGCATTTTTCAACCATACCAATTAGTAATTAAATATACTACTATATTGTGAGACACAATGTCCATTATTCACTTCCAGTTGCCATTTTGGATACCGATACGAGTTCTACATACTATATATATAGTTCAAGTTGATATACATATATACTTTGCATTTGTACCGTCGTTGCGTGTCGTTTATCGTTACAGTTATCGAGCTATCCAATAAGTATTGTATGTATGTATTTGAGGGCGCAACACTCGTTTAGCCAAAACAAAATTATACTTTATGTGCGTTTTTATTGTATTTATTGACAAACAAAAATAAATTCCAAATCAATGTAGTTATTTGAAATCTTTGATACGGACTCTTCAATCATTAAAGTCTGGCGTTTGTGTGCAAAGCGAGAACTCCGTCAAAATCATTGGCATCAATGCTAATGTATATATAACCATTATTGTCCACCTTAACGGACTTTCCTGTGCAGGAACCATCAATCAAATTGCCCGAGATGACATCACAGTATTCGTCAGCTGGCGGACAAGGCAATGAAACCCTTGTTGCCACGGCAGAAGGCAGTCTGATTGTCATCATTATCCCACCAATTATTCATCGAAGTGCCGCATTAACTTTCTCATTTCACTTAAGCAGTTTACGTTTGAAATTGTATAATATCGATAGAGTTGAGCGCCAACTGTGGCGATGTGTCAGATCACAGCAACTGTTTTGCCGATATATCGATACACAGTCGTGCATAAAAAATCGGTTGCCGCAAAACTTAGCTCGCTGGTGTAAAAATCATAAAATTCACGATTTTAAGTGTTAAATTTGCAAGTTTATTTGTATAAATTGTTTTAAATAGTCAACAAAAGTTGTATGAGTTAAATGCAAATCAAGGCAGCAACTGCTTTTGCTGTTAAATGTGTTTTTTTGCTGTTACAAAGTGAAACCGCTCTGAAACGACGCAAAGTGCGTAAAATGTTGCTAAGCTTGGCGGGATGTTGCCATCATCAGATAAATGTTGCGCAGTTTACTCAAATGTTGAAAAGGTAAGGAGATTGTTGCTATTTCCTAAAAATGTTGTTGAATAGAAATAGTTGTTTCATAAATATGTTGACAGAGCGAATTGCTTATTTAAAACTTGAAATTAATGTCTGAATTCCTTTAAGCTTTTGTCTAGCTCGACATTCCTGTATATAATTTCGGCGCAATATAACCGTAAAATAATAAATAATCTCTACTAGGGATAACATGCTCATTCCCACAAAAAGGCTAAATGCGCTGCCCAGATTCGCTGGCAAGAAAAATTCAATTGATTACGCTGTTTGGAGTTGTTGATAATTTTACTTACAGACTAGGGTGACCATATTTGTAAGCAGATCCACACGCACTCGTCGATAAACCTGTGAGTTTAAAAATATGTGAACGATGGCATCATTATGCTCTATTTTATTGCTAAAAAGAGAAATGAAGGAGTACTTTAGTATTTACAATTATATATATAACTTACTAAAATGGGTCCACAACGGGCATGTCAAATCTTAATGGAAACCTTGATACTTGGATATCATAATCAAAGTGTTCACAGGCCAAGGGACATTCACACTGTGACTTTTTCTGGCGTTCTATAATTTCCGCTATAGGATAATAAATAGCTTAATCAAAAACACTCAATATAGGTTCAAATACCTACAAAAGTTATCCACAAGACATGGTATATCCCGAAAGGTGCAAACACGTTCCTTAGTACGATTAAACTCGAAGAAATAGGTGTGACACTTGCAGAGTCTAACCATATTGGTAGCACGACAATTGAGCTCGCAGTTGGGATAAACAAAGTCGGCAAAGTAACGTAGCTCGAATTCCTTCGGAAAGACGCAACCCCTCTCCTCAATGGTAAGAGCTTCGACCGCCTCCGAACAGATAGTTTCGACAACTCGCAACGATGCAAACGATTCTGTATTAAGTCCGAAAAACTTGATATTGGCATGAGCGCTTGGAAAGCCATCTGTCTCCTGGTTGAGTATCTTAAATCCATGTGAATAAGATTTCAGTGAATTGAAATCTCCATTTTTATAACGCAGTATCAGTGAAAGGCCATTATCAAATCCTCCAGCAGCCGGTTGAGCCGTGAAGTTAATACTAAAAAGGATCAAAGTTTGTTATTGCAAGTGGGAAAGTTGCGTACTGACATAGCGTCTTATCTCCGACGAAATATCTCCGCCCAGTACATTTTGCTGGCGGAGATATGTCGTGTTTCTCTTGGCGGAGATATGTCGTTTCAAAACGATGTTTTCCAACGACATATCGCCGCCAGATAAAAAATTAATTATTTCCGCTCGGAGATATGCCGTTTGTGAAACTGTGGAGAAATATCGTCGGAGAATAGTATGTGTCGCGAAAAAATTTAATATAAAAATCTCAAAAAATCGCGTTTCCAACTATAAATGCAGGCGAAATCTAGATGCAAAATTATGAGTTTTAAGCCCTTGCTTTTGATAATCGGTTGAGTTTTGAAGAAGTTATGGCATTGGAAAGTTTCGACCCGTTTCTTGTTGAATTTTCAGGGATAGAATTTGAACATGAATTTCGAATAAAATTCGCGTTTCCAACTTTAAATGCAGTATTAATCTAGATGCCAAATCATGAGTTTTAAGCCCTTGCTTTTGATAATCGGTTGAGTTTTGAAGAAGTTATGGCATTGGAAAGTTCCGACAAGATTCTGTGTGTATTTTCAGGGATAGAATTTTTATCGTGTTTTTCAAGAATAAAATGACATATCTCTGATTTTTTTTAGAAAATAAATTTTTGCCTGCGTCCTCCACTTGGTAAATTATTTGTATTTTTCGTTGGTGTATTGACATAATTTGGTCAAAATCGCTTCGCGGAGGTATGTCGTTTTAAAGTGTCATAGCTCCGCGCGGAGTTATGTCGTTTGTGGAACGGCGGAGATATGTCGTTTTTCTGCTCGGAGATATCTCTTTTGTGACACGGCGGAGATATGTCGTCGGAGATATGTCGCGAACCCGATACTCTAGTTAACCCACCCATGCTGTCGAAGGTTGAATGAACAACAGTGTCCGAAAGATGTCAGAGAAAATTGAAACAGTCGAGAGCAATCCATTATGTTCCCATTATATCGACAACGATATATAATCTCATTGCAATCCCATCGCAAACTATTTACGAACTGTATCATTGTCAGATTATTATCCAGCAGAACGAATTCCATCAGCTCAATCTCTTGGGAAGTGAAACGCGAATCGTCCAACATGAAACCATTAAAGATGTGTAAATTCTCCAAAATATCCGATACACCAACGTTTTGGGGTAACTTTCTAAAATAGTAATGGGTAAATACTTTTAAGTAGATAGGAGGTATAGTTTTAGTGTTAAGTGTCTACCTACAGTGTCTCAATGAATGCACGGGACTTATCTACGTTAAACATCACCTCCGGACAAATGGTGATGGGTGGAAAGTAAATTTTACTAGCTGGCGTATGATCGCTCTCCACATTCATGCGCGTTGGTCTACTCTGGTAGTCCGCATAGAAGGTTTGCGTCATTACAATTGCACAAGCGAACATAACCAACGAAATGGAGATCCACACAAAGTGCACAAAACGATTGGTATCCTTATCTCGAAAGTACTTCAAACCATGTATGCTGCTCGTTAAGCAAAAATCACACCAGGTTCTATTTAATGCTCCATGTAAGGGAGACTTCTTTAGATTGATTTGTTTCGCACTCAGTTCCTCGCCGTGACCCATTGTGTGATACTTGTTTTAAGCTTCAACTTGCTTGTCCTTTTTATATACTAGTTTGCTCTACGAATGGGCGTGGCAGCAAACTTGTGTTGTGACAGTCAAGCAACCAATTATTAATATCAAATTAATGTGCGAGCCCCTCGAACATATTCCTTAATGTCTTACCTAGACTTTAATGCCTAGATAATTGAATGTTTATGACTTTGATTTAATAATTGAATAAGGTTTGGCTTTTAGCAGGTATATATTTTATTTTATTTTGCAAACTTTTGCATGTTACGTATTTATGTTTTCTTAAAATAGTAAAAAATAGCTATGTACTTATAAAGTATTAATGGTTTAACAATGTTTTATCTTAATTAACTTCAATTGTATTGACATTAGATAAAGAAAAAATAATAATTAAACTCTTTGCTATCACAATTAGAAACTACTACACATTTGAAATGGTAGACAAATAAATACCATGTTTGCAGGCGCTGTCAAATAGTGTTGGACTTTGTTAACTACAAAATGTGACCTTTTAAATTTGTGCTCGGGTTTTTGATGAATGTTTATTGTCTTTTAAATATGTATATATATAAATTTAGTTTAGGAATCGTAAGGCTGCAGGACAAATGCTAATGAGCTAATAACAACTTTTGGCTTACAACTATATTGAACTAAAGCAAGGCCTTAAACATAAATTGTGTGTGTAGTTTAGTGTAGTGTTATGTTAACTACTTTCTCGACTCGCTCGGATTACCATTGCTCAGCCTTGCAGGTGGAGTAGAGTCCTGATTGTTGCTCGCCGGCCCCAGGGCCGGCTTGTGCTCATCGTTGTCGGGATTATCCCAGGCCTGTCGCTCACCGGAGCCAAAGATATTGTAGAACGTGCCACAAATGATGTACACAAAGGCCGCAATGAAGAACACAATCTGCCACTGACCCATTGTGGGCTGAAAAAAATACAACAGAAACAAAATTAGTTAATTGATAGATACAAAATGGCGTTGCTTCCTACCTTATTATTGATTAGATTGCCGGCTGCAATGGGCGCCAGAAGACCAGCCAGATTCGCCAAGCAATTCGTGATGGCCATCAGGAAGCCTGCGAAACGTGGTGTCAGATCCAAATGATTGATCTTAAAGCCCGAATAGATGCCACCATTAAAGCCCACACCAATTGTGAGAATAGCCAGAGTCAATGCACGATCGCAGCCCGTATAAGAGGCGGCTATAAGCGCCAGACCCGGTCCATATTGGCCAATGCTGTTGATGATCTTTCTCGTCGCTGTCAGTGAGAAACGCTTTGTGCTGATCATCCAATCCGCAATTACCGAAATGAACATGGAGAACAGCCACATGGCCAGGTAGGGCAGGGAGCTGAGAAAACCATTCGACTTCAGAGAGAAACGAAGCACCTGCTTCATGTAGGTAGGAAGTTCCGTCATAAGCGTCTCGTAGCCGTAGTTGTGGCCCATGTGAGCGAACAGAATTGCATAGAAAGGCATCGACTTCATGATGGACTTGAACGGAATTGGTGGGCTCTAAAGGATATATAAGAAATAAGCATTAGCTTCAGTTTTGACGATTAAAATAAAATATTCTCTATGCTTACCTTAACCACATCAGTGCCCCAGAGTGAATCGTTAATGTAACGCTTTTCACGCTCATCGATGCGCGGATGTGTTGAGGGATCCTCAAAGACCAGAATGAGGAAAGCAATCGACCACAAAGTACCAACGACACCAAACACATAGAATATCGATGGCCAGCCGCCAGAGAAACCATATTCCGCCAACAAACCAGACAATGGCATCGATATGATCGTGCCAAATTGTGCTCCTGCATAAACCGCTGCACCCATGCGAGAGCGTTCATTAGGAGGGATCCATTTGGCGAGCAAAGCATGAGTACAGGGCACAATGGGACCTTCGCCCAAACCCTGAATAAAACGAATTGCGCAGAGACCATAGACGCCACCCTCACGAGCTGCCACCGGCACCAAAAAGGCAAAGACTGAATTGACCAGCATGCCCCAGCCAAGGAAACGCATAGCGCCATATTTCTTAGCCAATATGCCAAAAGGAATCTGCGTAATCACGTAGCCATAGAAGAATGAGGATAGAATATAACCCTGCAAACTGGAACTCCATACAAATTCGCCATCCTCGCCATTGTCCTGTTGAAAGAGAAAGAGAAAGGTTAGCGTTTAGTTAGGTTTGAAACAGTTCAAAAAAGAGCTTCTCTTGATTACATACCACTTCCAGTTCACGATCACCGCACTCATCATCCAGAACCTCATCATTCTTTTGAATAGCCGTATGATTGACCATTGCCACAATTGCCACAGACATATTAGTGCGCATCACATAGGCATTGGCCATGCCCAGAAAGAGCATGAATGTGACAAAATAACGGGTTGTAGCCCAACCTGTAAAGAGCAAAGGGGAAATTATTCAAATGGTTCATCGTTGAATTACGTCTAATTAAAGTGCAAAAGTTTGTCGACATTAATTTGCGTGGAAGGTCTTGAAGCGGAAATGACTTAATAGCCAGAAAGATATAAAAATATTTAACGAGGTCAGATTTATAAGAAGCGATAAAAACGAAGTGCCAGATAAGTATAACAAGTATTCTCTAACGGTTTTCATATCCAGAGATAAGATTATACAAATGTGAATGACTCAATGACACAAGCTTTTGATGCTGGAACGTATTTTTATTTAATTGCCTCACGTTTCTAGCTGGGTTCAAATCTATATTTAGAACTAAACATGTCAATGTGTTTGTCATTGTTTATTCTATTTAATATGCTTGCTTGTTGATTTTGCATTGTCATATAATTTTACTCAGGATTTTTTGCGGGCGAAACAAAACGTGATATATTTATTTCAAGTCGCAAAATATTAACGTGAAACATTATAATGCCTAGCTAACTAACTGTATTTGTTTAGCTCTACTTTGGCTAGCATTTTACAAAAACGCAGCTGTACTCTTACAAAACTTTGCAAATTCGCAAATTCATGCGGTCATTTCGTTTGGAATTTGAACCTTTCGAGAAACAATTAGCTCAACAGACCGTCAATTTTTGTTTTTGCTTGTTCTTTTTCGATGTTATTCCAATAATGGAAAAGTCGCAGCTGAAATTGAGGTTTAGAATTGCTAAATTAACCAAACAACAAATTGTATACGTTTGCTGATTTCTTTCTTTTTGTGCTGCCGCAGCAAAAATCGCGCGATTTCACCAAAACTTAAAAACCCGCTGTCTCATCTCCCCTCCCTCTTATTGAAACATCAATTTATATATTCCTTTTTTTTTTTAGAAGACAACAGCACGTGTATGTCTCGCGTAAGAGAATGCCTCAACTGTGTCTCGATGTGGCAGTAATTATAAATATTACGTATACGCCATGGCAGCAAATTTATAGAATAATTGATGCCCTTTTGTGTGTGCATAGAGAGAGGAAGTGTAGCTCAGTGATAGGGTTAAAACTTAATACAAATGACAATCATCATTATTTGAGTTTTAGCCAAAAGTTGTTTTCTCTTACCCCTCGGCCTGTCGTGGTGGTTGTTTTGATCCCAGACAAGAACATGTCCATCGCGGTGGCGATGATTTAATTTGCTGCGTCGAAAGGGCATTTTGAGTGTCTGCTTTTCGAGTTGTGGTATTCAATAAATTAAATGAAAACTTAGCTAAATGCGAAACAAATTCGCGACAGCAAAAAACTAATTGTTTGGATGATTTTTTTTGTTCACTTAGACTTTTTGCGCACTCGTTTAAACCATTTCATTTTCTATCTATGATAAAGGCCGGGCCAAAACATGTCGCGAATCAAGATATATGAATAACTAACTGTAAACTTTATTAATGTGATTTTGGCTTGCGTTGCACTCGACGATTTATTCGCGACTGAGCTGCCTTTGTTATCCAAATCCCAAAATGAGGGTCTGGGATTTATTTTGCTGATTTTGCTTTCAGCTGTTGCTTTTGCCTGTTGGCGATTCTGTGGCAACTGAGCAACAACTGTTGCGCGTATTGGGCTATATGTATAATACTGAAAAACCCGAAGCGCTTGCGCTACAGAGAGAGAAGCAGAGAGGTAGAGAATGTTCTCTCACGATTACATCAAATTGTGCTGTTTGGTCATTAAGACATACTACAAACTGAATCATCTGCTGTGTTTGAACTTATAACGATTGATGTCAATTGCTGATTAATACTATACGTGTTGGTCTGTATTTCTAATATTTTAAAGCAGTTCTATAAATAACAACTTTTTTTCAAACATCTCGTGACTCGTGATGGCACACGGAGCACTTCCAAATACACTCTCATACTTTGGAACTAACATGAACAAAAAAAAAAAATGTATTATTATTATTATTAACGAGAAAAATGTTTCGAGCACATGCTGTGAAACCATAGAAATGTGAGCCCCTCACAGAAGTCAGGCGCCATTTGAGGCAATCCAGAATGCGAATGGCAATGGGAATGGGGCAGGGATGTAGAAGGCTCGATTGTGGTCACACGATGGTCGCTAAAAGCTGCTAAGTGTACCGCAAAAATCTGCCCTTGCATTCCGTCTCTCTCTCTGCCTCTCTATGTTTATTGTAATCAGCAATTAGGAGAGAAACGTGAAAAAAGTCTGGCACACAATAGAACCGGAAAGATGATCAAAAATTGTATGTAACGACATTTAAATACTCTAATATTTATATTCATAAAGTTAGTTAAAACTATATAATTTAGTGTCAAAAGATTCGCTTAATTTTCTTTGAAGCTTAAAAACTATAATTGGTTTTGAACTTATCCAATGATACAGTTGATGCACCTTCAACTACCCTATGCAGTCACGGTTCTACACACACACACACACATTCATACAAACAGTCATAATGCTTCGTAACCACATGCTTGTATCGAAGTCTCGAGTCTGGCCTCAAGCGTCAGACGATTAAAACGTTGCCGGCGTTCGTTGTTGTTAGGTGCACGTGTTTGTCGCCTGATACTCGGCTCGGCTCGCGACAAA
The DNA here is from genome assembly GCA_018904305.1 of Scaptomyza montana. Lineage (NCBI taxonomy): Eukaryota > Metazoa > Arthropoda > Insecta > Diptera > Drosophilidae > Scaptomyza > Scaptomyza montana. The sequence goes on along the minus strand of JAEIGR010000005.1, from coordinate 1,362,445 downwards.
CGAAGAGAGAGAGAGAGAGAGCCGCTCATGTCGATTGCTAGCTTTCAAAGCTGACGTAGCCCAATGAAACTTTGCCTTTGTGTATTGCATAAATTTAGCTAGAAATGCCGGCAAGAAATGCGAGGAAGAAAGAGAAACCTTGACATGCGATTTTTATGTTCAATTTTTGTTTTGGCAAAGACTCAAATGGAATAATTTTGTTGGCAGGTACAGTCAACCCAAGCGCAATGAGCAATTGGTCGAAAATACATTAAAAAAAATATCCACGACACAACACAAGCAATATAAATAGCAGCTACATTTGTTCTATTTCCGTTTCATTGACGAAGCATGCAAACAACTAAACAAACAAAAGCAATTATTTAGTTACTGTCATTAATGGAAAGCAGCACGTGAATCATGCCAGCTCACAAAAGCAAAACTTCACCAAAAAGCTCTCAAAAGCTTTGGAGTGGAGCAAAGTGGTTTGTGTGTTAGCTAAAAAAGTGTGGCGTACTTTTAGGATGCGCTTGAAATGACGTAAAGAGTACTCAATTACGTAAGACGATCACGTTATATTGCTTATCATATCATTTATATCTGTCGTGTTAGCCATATATTTATTGATTTTCTCAGATAATTAAATTGAGTGAGAATTTTCTGATATTGTATAATTCCAATGAAATGTTTCGAGAACCTTTTCAACTATAAACATAACAAATAAATTGTATTGTTTTGTATAATATGTGCTCCGGCATTGAGGTGAACTTACAGATTGAAATGACGGCGTCAAACATTAAATTCTCAGAAGTCAACATGCAGCATTGACAAGTGCAAAAGAATTGGGCAAATAACTTAAACATATTTGCGAATACTTCGTTATTTCGTTTATTAACAGGCCAAATGACAGGCTGCTCTTTGTGGGGCCAAACAAAGTGCTTAAGTTGAGGTTGAAAAAGTGCCAATGATGTCATAATATCTATTTTTTAGTGAATAGCTCTAACCAAACTAAACGTATTTGCGCATCAAATATAGCTTGATGTTGTTTTTCAATTGTTTCCGTTCTGGGCTGCAATTAAATTGTTCTAATCGTAGCGCATTGTTTCCCCTCAGCCCAGGTGTGTGTCTGGTTTTGATGATGATCATTCAGTCACCTTTTTTTTCATTTAATTTCGCGCGTTGTGCTATTTACGGCTTTGTCAAATTGACGTGAAAGTATAATATGTAAAAATAACATGCGCATTTTAGCCTGACACGAGCAATTTGTTAGCGAAAAGTGTACAATATATATATAATATCGGCACTGTATAACTATAAATCTAAACCATTAAAGCATTTTTTAAGTGATTTTTTATTTTTTTGAGCTCTCCCCTTCCGACTTATTCGTGTTAACTACGTGACAGCTTGAGACTAACTCAATTTTACATTCCGTTGATCTCAAAGAAGCAAAATTTTTTTTTATTGCAATTGAACAGCTCAGACAAAAGCTGAGCTGTTAATTGCATTACAAAAGACTAGAATTGAAAAAGTACACAAATTGCAATAATATATGGCATACAAAGTACTATGTGTGGGGTGAAAGCGAAAAGTCGCGTGTGAAAATTAACGCGCATTTGCCATTTTCACATTCACAACTTATAAGCCCTACTTTATTTATTTAATAAACCACAATAAACACGAATATAATTGTGATCGTAAATGGCGCTGACATGCCAAAATGAAAATTGATTCAAATCAGACGAAAATTTGCAATGTCAGTAGTCGGGGCCAAAAGCTCGCGACATACGACAAAAAATTTGTCAAATTGCCAGAAAAAACATTTTAATGCCCTGTAGAATATTAAGTAAAGAGCATATAGTTTTTGAGATAATAAAAGCCTAAGAACTCTTTCGCTGGCAGAGGAATAATAGTAAGTCGGCATCATTTCAAAATTTCACTTATCTTGCAAATAAAAGTGAAAAATTGCAGTCGAAATCGCTTTGGAATGCCAAGGTTCTTGACACTGAATATAAATTTCATCCGTTTTAGTTTCAGTTTCTGTTTCTGATCTTGACCTTAACACTTGTACGATTGTAATGTAATGCAAGTCAGTTACATGTTTTGTAAACTAAGCGTGAAAACTAGTTTTTATTTGTTGTTGTTGCTGTTGCTGTTACTAAATAATCATTTGCATAGCCATATAAAACACGTATGCACATTTTTCCAGTCTTTTTTTGGCAATGCTTTGCCGGTAACCGGTTTTAAGTGCTGTGCCAAAAATGGTCGAGTAGGGAACTGACCCATAAACTGTGTCAAGTGATCCACACAGAGAACTCAACTATTCTCAAGCTATTTGGTAAAGTAGGAAAACAAATTTTGACTATAAACAGAAAAGCAGACTTAACAATTGAGATACAAAACTGTTGAGTTTGGGGTTTCTTTTTTTGATATTTCTTATGTCAACAAACACTTCACGTATCCAATTCGGATAACGTTTCGGCAAAATAAAACTCCTCCTCATCTCCCCTGTCACACATTAATTGCGAATTTGGCTCACGCGTTGGTGACAACAACAATAATTTTAATAATAAAAAGCTTCTCTCTTAATGTTTTTTTGTATTTATTTATTTGTATTTTACTGAGACTTCGAACATAATAAATAACTTCCGTTTGGCAGGGGGAAACCGTATACGTATAAGTGCCTGGAGAGGTCGTCTCGAAGTTTTTGATCTCCGTATTATTCAAATCAAGTGGGAATTAGCTGAAGTGGAAGCTAACCTAATTGAATAAGTGACAAGTGCGCTAAATCCCGCTTTTTGTATCTTATTTTTTCCTTTGTAATTTTGTAATTCTTGTGAAATGTCCGACTCAAGCGAAAACTCGTGAGTTATCGTTAGACGACGAAATAGTATATATGATCATTTAACAAAAAAAACACTCGTTAACTTATATAACAATTGCGAGAGCCTGATACATAAATTAAGCTCTCGCCCATAAATTATAAAAATGGGTTTTTTTTCTATTTTAAAATAGCAAATATTCCAATTTACATAATTGATGATCTTGGCTAACTTCTCTATAAGTTACACTGAAAATAAATTTAATCTATGTTCGTAATTGCTTTTAAGAGCAGGGTATTAAGCTATTCGAATGGACCAAATCGATGTCGAACGTGAAATTTTTATTGTCAAAAAAAAACATGAACTTTAAAAAATTATATTAAGTAAATAAGCATGTTTTTTTAAACATTTTTATCGTGTTCAAAACATAAATATTTTCTCTTTTCCATACCACATTAATCATTGCCCGAATAACATAAGCCAAAAAATGTTTGCTTTTTGTGTTATTTTTTTGTTTTCTTTCTTTTAGCGCAAAGCTGTTTATCAAATTGCTATTTGGATTATAATCGAAGCTGATTATGTATATAGCTATAATCTACAGCTATCAACATTTCCTAGCTCGTGTCGTATCTTAGATAATGTCTTGATCGTAATTTATAATTTTCACATTGATTTCTAACACAAAAATTCAAAACTTACCCAATTGCGGCTTTTCGGGCTCCTTCTCAGATATCTCTTGTGCGGACATTTTGTGTTTTAAGGGTTTTTGTTTCTTATATTATAAATAATTTATGATAGTTTATTACAGTCTTTTTTTTTGTGTGTTTGCGGACTACACGCGAAGTTGCATCAGAATCAGTCGAAAGGAAGGGCGAGAATTTCGCAAAATAAAATAAATAGTCAGGTTAATAACTCTTGGGGCTTTAGGCACGTCGCTCGGCGGTTTTTAAGACATTTTCGTCGTCCCAAGTATTTGTTGTTATTAATATTTTTTGTTTTGTTTTGTTTTGCGGTTTATTTAACTGTGATAAATTCCACTCGCGTTGCCACACGTTGGGCAGCTTTAAATGTTCTGAACGATTAACGGCAAGACACGTTGCCTTTAAATAAGCAGATACCGGAGACTGCAACGCTTGTTTGTGGCAGAGACACTAGCAGAGCCGGTGACTGCGGTCTGCGTCTGAGTCTGAATCTGAGTCTGTGTCTGTGTCTGCGAATGTTTACACGATTAATTTATCACGTGCCGTTTGTTGTCTCGAGAGAGAGTGAGAAGTTGAGACACAACATCTATATCTGTGCAGGCGTCTCGGCTTCTGATCGGATTCGTCAGATCAGACGCTTTAATCTGTAAACAGTGGAGAATCAGAGCAAACATAACAATTAGTATGATGGTATATATTTAGCAAAATAATTTGTAGTCCTAATAATTGTTTAGATAAACGCAATTTACGGCTCACGAGTTTTGATCTCTCACTCTCTATCTCTACTCACGTTTTCATAGTTAACAATTGTGTTGCAAATATTTATTGATGAGTTGACAAAAAATGTATAATTTTAGTTAAATTGATTCATTTGCGATTATATAGTAAGTACACTCGAGCTTCCATATAACGAAGCTCAAGGGAAAAAGTAAAAACTTAGTTTTGCATATGATTTCTTCGCTGTTTTTTTTTTTTGGCATTGCTCGTCAAACTGTCTCAATATTTACTTTGCGAGTAAAGTTAATTAACTCTATTAGAGAAATGTACATAATTAGTTGCTGTAGCTCCAACTTCTCATTAGCTCAGCTGCTTGTTATACTCTTTACTTGAAAAGGGTTTTAATTATTTTCGCCTAGCATTTGGCTCAACTGTTGATGATGTTAAAATTGTTGTTTGCTGACCAAAAACCAAACAAAAACATACTAATTACGATTTTGAACAACAATATTATTATAATTATTTTTGTAATGCGGCTTCTGCTTGTGCCAAATTCCGCTTATTTAACGCGCATATGGTAAATTGTGAATTGTAAATTTTTTAGAGTGGAATTTTAAGTATTTTTTTTATTGTTTATTGCGCGTCAAACCGACACCAACATTCAATTTAGAACCTAACGCAAAACAAATGAAGCTGAGCTTTAGCTGGAGTCGTCTGGCTCTTAAACCCGTCCTGTTGTTTTTTTGTTTATCTCGTCGTTGTGAGTGCTGTTATTTATTATTTTTACTTTTTCGGAGAATTTTTGGTATAATTATAAACTGCCTTAAGCTTCCCAGGTAAATGAACTTGGCAGTGCTTGATAAAATTTCCTAAGCATTATTTTTCTATTAAAGATTAATAAATCTACAACATAAAATGTTAGATTTGCTTATGACTTTTTGATCAGCCAAATAATTATTAGCTTTTACAGTTAGCACGTTTTTGTATGCAGTTCAACTTAAGTAAATTGTGAAAACAAGTCAAATTGAATGAATTTGCATAATTTTTGCACGTTTTAATCTAAAGATGATGATCAGCTGAGGTTATTAGAGAGACTTGAGAATCAGGTAATTCATTGGGGAATGGAAAAAATGAGTAAAGTTTTATTTATAAAATTTCTTGTTTCCCAAATTATGAAACAATTATCACTTTTGACTGTGTTACTAATTTTTGGAGGCCAACTTGATCATAATTGCTACAAGTTTTTAGGCAACGACCAGTAAAATTATTAACTTTTATACGAAAGGCGTTAATACACAAAGAAAACAAAACTAAAGCTACACGACCTATGTGGAAAGGAGGCAGCTGCACGGCACGTGTAGAAAACGTATTTTATGAAATGTTAAATTCAAACGATTTCCTTTAAAAATCACATCTTTTTGATGCAGTTACGAATCTCGAGATCAAATCCCATAATCGGCTTGTTCAAGGAATTTGTTTTTGTAATATAGTTTATTACTTTACTAAACATACAAATGCAGAATAAATTGTTTGAGGCTGAGCCGAATCAGAGTCGTTTACCATTGAAATTATGGGTGCCAATATTTGAATGTGTTTGTTTTGACAAATGTGTAGGCTAGTGTAAATATTGTTAAGCAGTCTTAATCTAGCTTTTACGAAAAAAAAAACCTTTCTGGTAAAGCACTCGACTTGTTAATGAGCCCAATGATATGCATTAGAAAACAGGTCGCAAACTCAATAGAATTGGAGACAGGTTAAAAACTTAAGGGTGGGAATTGAAACAATTGCGAAACAAGTTGTTAACGACAAAAGCGATTACTACGACCAGGTAATAAATATAACAAAATGTATTTTATTGTTCATGCATCTATAGAAAGCTACTAACTTGGCTAACTGTAAATTATCAGAGGTATATTAAACAAATGGCTTAAATATATTTATGGCCGATTGGAAAATGAGTTCGTTCAGCTAAAGCGTGTGCCCAATGCGTTTGGGTATGATAAATGTTTAAGATTTGTATTAATTGATTGCTGAAGACCCGGCCCAAATGCGAATTAATATTGTAGCCTTGACAGAGTTATAGACACTTGTGCAGTATTTGATCAAAACCAAGAATATCTATTCAAAAAATATTATCACCTTAGAATAATATACAATAAATAAATAAATGTTGTCCAGGTTCAATTTGTTGTGCTATCAAATAGCCGTAAATTGTGTGCACTTATCAAATCCTCGGAATCAGATTGACGTACTCGATTAAGCAAACAATATTACTTTCAACGGACAACAATACTACAAACATGTTTTCTTCTTCTTGCAAATTTCTAGTTTCGCATTTTGTTCTGCCAAAAAATTTTGGGCTAGTCTATCGCTCTGTTATTTAAGCCATAAAGTCGTGGACAATAAATGATATATGATGTGTTATTTAGCTTTCGGGCTTGTTTAATTATACTAAAACCATAAAGTTAAGGCACAACCAATCATAAACAGGCCCTCCAACTTTTCTGGTTTTCTGCTGCGTCAAGTTAAATTATTCGTCGTACGTCAGACTGTCAATAACCGTTAATAACACTTATGGCTTATAAATTTGAAAATTTTCCACATGTGCTTCACGATAAAAAAAAGTAAATTAAACATTTCGTATCAGCGTGCATTTCACGTGCAACAAATTTTGCCAAAGCTTGCGGCGGTGTTCAAAAAGTTTCTATTTTATTAAAATTATCATTGTTTATTTGAATTTTTTTCGCACGATAATTGCGAACTTTTTCTCATCTGGCTCTAGTTTTTGAAGTTCATGTTCCCGGCGAGAGACAGAGAGAGAGAGAGGGGAAAGGAAATGAGAAAGAGAGCGAATGCTAAAAAGCACAACAACAGCACACATTCGTTTCGGCCGAGTGGCTCTCTTGATGTCGATTGTCGGTTGTCGATTGTCGATTGTCGAGTGTTGATTGTCTGAGTACTTGCTGTTGTTGTTGTTATTGTCGTTGTGGGATTTTACGCGTTTTGTGTACAGTGGGAGAAGAAACTGTTGTGACTTTGGAGTGTGCGTATTTGATTAGCTTATCGAGTTGTTAACATTCTACTAGCTCCAATGCTGCATTTACATTGCGCATTTGCACTTGAGAGGTAGACTTGTGACCCAAAGCTATTTCAATTGCTTTTGATTGCAGTCAGTGCACTACTTATAGTTTGTAGCCAAGAGCTTAAATTGGCCTAAAGGAATCAACTCAAATCAATTAATGAATATTCAATCAGTCCTTAAGGAGAACACTTCAAGCTGTTTATGTTAATTTGTACATTTGTCAAGCTAATTTTTTGCAATTTTGCATTAAGTAAGTGATAAATTCATTTAAATTAAGGTGAGTTTGAGATTAATGGACTCACTCACCTTAAAAACAAAAACAAATTAAAAGCTTAAGCCAAACAGCTGTTTTTTAAGTCTTTTTTGTTATTTTTTTCGCCATTGAAAGCGAACGTGTGGAGAGAGCGAATCAAAAGTGTGTAACGAAAACAATGGAAATGCGATTGCAACTTTATAAAGCATTTGCATATGTGCAAATTTTAATTGTTTTTGTTTTCTTAATAATAATATTTTTTATATTCTCAAAAACACACACTCACAATATAAGTTTTCCCAATAAGGGGCTGCACAATTTGTATGTCTTTTTTATAACGTAACTCGCGATCAATTTTCACCACGCGTAACTTTCTTATTTGTTGTTGGCTCCGTTTTTTTTTTAGGAGCTTCTGTTAACACTTTGAGTGCTCTGTAAATTGTTAATTGAGAGCTGTTGCTGCTGCCTCAAGCTCTGGCGCTGCAATGACTTACTACCTTGGCTAATTGAACGTTTTTATAATTCTGTTTCTGTTTTTTGTTTCCATTCAGTCGCATTGAACCGAAACACAGGCGCAGGTGGGAGGCAGGCTATCAAAAACAAAAAAAAATACGAAGTCGCGTTGATCTGCTTGATTCATTAAAGCAGCCGAACCGCAGCCGATTGCGCTTCGTGTGCGATAGCGGGTTATGGTGATAATGAGAAACGTTTATTAGCCGCGTTATAAACAATTAAATGATGTTTTTAATGCCTGCAACAATTGCTGGTTATTGACAAATGAAGCTTTTACTGCGGCGCTTCACTTCTGCTGTATCTTTCTCTGTCTTCGACTTTAACTGCAGCTTCTTCTTGCACGTGAGCCTCATTTTTTTTGCGTTTTGTTATTATGCTGTGCATTAGTTTTGCACTCATTGTGCGGCGTGCTAATTTTATGAACAAAGCTCAAGTTGATGTGGAGAGCAAACAAAAACAACTGAAGCTCAACTGGTTGACGCTCTCAGTGCCTGCAGGCTGCATAATGCAAGCTTAAACCGCCGTTAGCCTAAGCAAGCGCTCTCTCTCAAACTCACTCTCTTGTTCTGCACTGTCTCGTGCGACTGCCTGTGTGTCAGTCAGTAAGAAGCTGTTAAGAAGCGGAGAGCTGTGTGCGGTGTTCGTGTGTGACGAATGCTAAGCAATATAACACATATTGCAATATTTGATAATGTGTACAGTTTATTGTTAGTAAAGTCAATACAGCTTCTAGTAGCTGAACACCTTACTTTCGTTATTATGCTGTGCTTTCATTTTGCACTTAATTCGCGACGTAAAAAAGTGTGAGCTAAGTTGAAGAGTGTACCTGAACCGGTAAATGCTCTCAGTGACCGCCGTTAGCCTGAGCAAGCGCACTCTCTCGAACTCATTCATTTGTTCCTTGCTGTCACGTGTCCGAAAGTACATTCTGGAGACTGCCTGCCTGCAGTCGGTAAGCAGCTCTTGAGAAGCAGAGAACTTTGTGCGGTGATCGTGATCGTGAGGAAGTGAAGGTTAAGCAATATCCAGAGCATCTTTTACAATATTGACAGTTAAGTGTAAACAACATATTTACACAGTTATTTCTGTGGTTGTTTTCTTAACGGGCATGCAAATTTCATGCGATTATCAAGCCCATGAACCATGTGAAGTGTAATTTACGACAATTTTGGTATTAATTGCATCTTAGAGCTGTATAAAACGTCGCCAGATAAGCGGTCAGGTCAATAAAATATAAAAACAACTACTTTAACCGGACCGTTGTTTGGCATTGTTGAAGTCTTGCACGTTTATAAAATGATATCATACCGATTACTGCACTATAAAAGTAGTAGCGTATTTTTAGTAATATTAACCCTTGATTTGGCCTTTATGAATGGGAAGGTGGTCAGTGTCACATGATTTACTTTATGGTTCAATTCTACAATCAGCCAAGCAACAAAGTTCTATATCGATGGCTATCGCTGCGTTTATTTAACAACTTGAAGTACCGTTATACAATTGAGAATAGCACTGAAAGCCAATTAGATTTGCTGACAGTGCTTAACGCGTCATCTAAACTCGAGATATGTATAAATATTTATTGGGAAAGACTTCTTTACTATATTTCTCCATCGGTTAAGTTATTCCAAGGAGTAACATGCACATCGATAATGTTATTCTTTGTAACTTTATCTTCAACAGATTTCTATACAACTTTAACTGCTTGGGTACTTGAAACATAGTCAAGGATAGAATGAGGTATTCGTGTGTGACTCGAAATAGTTTGATTTTGGGACACCCTATGACAAAGCTCTTTTGCTTTGAAGTAGCTGATATTATAATCTTAAGTTTTACAAGTAAACTTACGAAATTATTACACAATTTCATTATAGATTGATAATTCAAGAGTGTGTATAGGAATCTTTTATCTCACTTAACTAAATTTTTGTTGATTATAGAAACTAAAAAATAAATTAATTGCCTGGTATCAACGAGCAAGTACTCATAGAGCCGTGAAACAGCAAAATTCTAATAGACAGTCAGATTTTGAAGCCTGCAGACGCACATTACTTCGGGTGCTGGGAGACCGCATCCCATAGCAAAGCGTCGCTCATTTTGCAGGCCAAACGAATGGATTGGTTAACAAATGCTTCCTTACAATATTTCGTTAGAACTTTTTATATTTTTCGGCAGAATCTATCATAAAATCCTTTCTAAGCAAAATAATTCTTCTCTTCTCTTTTAGGCATGGATTATTTGGAGACGCACGGTTTAAAGGCATCGCTATTTGGCTGCAAGAAACATACTGTTGACGTCACGCCAGCAGGCAAAGATCAGTGACCTTCGCATGTCACGTTCGTTGCGAGCTGGCAGGGATGAGTATTATTTCAAGCAAGGAGCTGGTATGTGCCGGAGGGCTTTAACAAAGGCATCTTCTCGCATTGCAACTATGTTTGGTTCTTTGGCGTGACGTAGTGGAAGATGTTTGCGCTAAGTTGGTGGAGAATGGACAGCGTTTGCCACATCCCAATCTTTGTCCACCTAACATTCATGGCGCAATGCAGAGCTGTTGGAATTATCATCCCTAGGGGTGGCCCACTTTCGCCTGCCTATTGGAGTTCTCTAGTCCTGAATTCCAGATTAAGCCCGAGTTGGCCCAGCGATCAAGTCACATACAGTACATTATAGCTAATAACCAATAAAATGTTATAAACATACTATAATGAAGGCTTTTATTTATGTAGATTAGGTACATAGTATGTATGTATGACCGTTTGTATGTTTGTCTGTATGTATGTATGCATGTTTGTGTGTTTGGGCATGCTAAAATGGGTAAAATGCAGTAGAAATTCCAGCTCAAGTACCAGGCAAACAGAAATCAGCAGCAGGGTGCTGCACCAATTTTTGTTTTGCTTTAATTGGAGCGCAGGGCGAGTTCGCTCTAATATTATTGAGCGTGACTTTGCTGCGAGCTCAACATTAAACTCATTTCTCAGCTTAGCCAAACTTCCTCTTCTTCTGTGTTTATGCTTGTATGTATGAATGTATGTTTGTATGTATGTATGTTTGTCTGTATGTATGTATGCATGCTTGTGTGTTTGGGCATGCTAAAATGGGTAAAATGCAGTAGAAATTCCAGCTCAAGTACCAGGCAAACAGAAATCAGCAGCAGGGTGCTGCACCAATTTTTGTTTTGTTTTAATTGGAGCGCAGGGCGAGTTCGCTCTAATATTATTGAGCGTGACTTTGCTGCGAGCTCAACATTAAACTCATTTCTCAGCTTAGCCAAATTTCCTCTTCTTCTGTGTTTATGCTTGTATGTATGTATGTATGTATGTATGTATGAATGTATGTTTGTATGTATGTATGTTTGTCTGTATGTATGTATGCATGCTTGTGTGTTTGGGCGTGCTAAAATGGGTAAAATGCAGTAGAAATTCCAGCTCAAGTACCAGGCAAACAGAAATCAGCAGCAGGGTGCTGCACCAATTTTTGTTTTGCTTTAATTGGAGCGCAGGGCGAGTTCGCTCTAATATTATTGAGCGTGACTTTGCTGCGAGCTCAACATTAAACTCATTTCTCAGCTTAGCCAAACTTCTCTTCTTCTGTGTTTATGCTTGTAGTTATGTATGTATGTATGTATGTATGAATGTATGTTTGTATGTATGTATGTTTGTCTGTATGTATGTATGCATGCTTGTGTGTTTGGGCGTGCTAAAATGGGTAAAATGCAGTAGAAATTCCAGCTCAAGTACCAGGCAAACAGAAATCAGCAGCAGGGTGCTGCACCAATTTTTGTTTTGTTTTAATTGGAGCGCAGGGCGAGTTCGCTCTAATATTATTGAGCGTGACTTTGCTGCGAGCTCAACATTAAACTCATTTCTCAGCTTAGCCAAACTTCCTCTTCTTCTGTGTTTATGCTTGTAGTGTATGTATGTATGTATGTATGAATGTATGTTTGTATGCATGTATGTTTGTCTGTATGTATGTATGCATGCTTGTGTGTTTGGGCGTGCTAAAATGGGTAAAATGCAGTAGAAATTCCAGCTCAAGTACCAGGCAAACAGAAATCAGCAGCAGGGTGCTGCACCAATTTTTGTTTTGTTTTAATTGGAGCGCAGGGCGAGTTCGCTCTAATATTATTGAGCGTGACTTTGCTGCGAGCTCAACATTAAACTCATTTCTCAGCTTAGCCAAATTTCCTCTTCTTCTGTGTTTATGCTTGAATGTATGTATGTATGTATGTATGTATGAATGTATGTTTGTATGTATGTATGTTTGTCTGTATGTATGTATGCATGTTTGTGTGTTTGGGCATGCTAAAATGGGTAAAATGCAGTAGAAATTCCAGCTCAAGTACCAGGCAAACAGAAATCAGCAGCAGGGTGCTGCACCAATTTTTGTTTTGTTTTAATTGGAGCGCAGGGCGAGTTCGCTCTAATATTATTGAGCGTGACTTTGCTGCGAGCTCAACATTAAACTCATTTCTCAGCTTAGCCAAATTTCCTCTTCTTCTGTGTTTATGCTTGTATGTATGTATGTATGTATGTATGTATGAATGTATGTTTGTACGTATGTATGTTTGTCTGTATGTATGTATGCATGTTTGTGTGTTTGGGCATGCTAAAATGGGTAAAATGCAGTAGAAATTCCAGCTCAAGTACCAGGCAAACAGAAATCAGCAGCAGGGTGCTGCACCAATTTTTGTTTTGTTTTAATTGGAGCACAGGGCGAGTTCGCTCTAATATTATTGAGCGTGACTTTGCTGCGAGCTCAACATTAAACTCATTTCTCAGCTTAGCCAAATTTCCTCTTCTTCTGTGTTTATGCTTGTATGTATGTATGTATGTTTGTATGTATGTATGTTTGTCTGTATGTATGTTTGCATGCTTGTGTGTTTGGGCGTGCTAAAATGGGTAAAATGCAGTAGAAATTCCAGCTCAAGTACCAGGCAAACAGAAATCAGCAGCAGGGTGCTGCACCAATTTTTGTTTTGTTTTAATTGGAGCGCAGGGCGAGTTCGCTCTAATATTATTGAGCGTGACTTTGCTGCGAGCTCAACATTAAACTCATTTCTCAGCTTAGCCAAACTTCTCTTCTTCTGTGTTTATGCTTGTAGTTATGTATGTATGTATGTATGTATGAATGTATGTTTGTATGCATGTATGTTTGTCTGTATGTATGTATGCATGCTTGTGTGTTTTGGCATGCTAAAATGGGTAAAATGCAGTAGAAATTCCAGCTCAAGTACCAGGCAAACAGAAATCAGCAGCAGGGTGCTGCACCAACTTTTGTTTTGATTTAATTGGAGCGCAGGGCGAGTTCGCTTTAATATTATTGAGCGTGACTTTGCTGCGAGCTCAACATTAAACTCATTTCTCAGCTTAGCCAAATTTCCTCTTCTTCTGTGTGTATGATTGTATGTATGTATGTATGAATGTATGTTTGTATGTATGTTTGTTTGTCTGTATGTATGTATGCATGCTTGTGTGTTTGGGCGTGCTAAAATGGGTAAAATGCAGTAGAAATTCCAGCACAAGTACCAGGCAAACAGAAATCAGCAGCAGGGTGCTGCACCAACTTTTGTTTTGCTTTAATTGGAGCGCAGGGCGAGTTCGCTCTAATATTATTGAGCGTGACTTTGCTGCGAGCTCAACATTAAACTCATTTCTCAGCTTAGCCAAACTTCCTCTTCTTCTGTGTTTATGCTTGTATGTATGAATGTATGTATGTATGTTTGTCTGTATGTATGTATGCATGTTTGTGTGTTTGGGCATGCTAAAATGGGTAAAATGCAGTAGAAATTCCAGCTCAAGTACCAGGCAAACAGAAATCAGCAGCAGGGTGCTGCACCAACTTTTGTTTTGCTTTAATTGGAGCGCAGGGCGAGTTCGCTCTAATATTATTGAGCGTGACTTTGCTGCGAGCTCAACATTAAACTCATTTCTCAGCTTAGCCAAATTTCCTCTTCTTTTGCGTTTATGCTTGCATGTATGGATGTATGTATGAATGTATGTTTGTATGCATGTATGTTTGTCTGTATGTATGTATGCATGATTGTGTGTTTGGGCGTGCTAAAATGGGTAAAATGCAGTAGAAATTCCAGCACAAGTACCAGGCAAACAGAAATCAGCAGCAGGGTGCTGCACCAATTTTTGTTTTGCTTTAATTGGAGCGCAGGGCGAGTTCGCTCTAATATTATTGAGCGTGACTTTTCTGCGAGCTCAACATTAAACTCATTTCTCAGCTTAGCCAAATTTCCTCTTCTTCTGTGTGTATGATTGTATGTATGTATGTATGAATGTATGTTTGTATGTATGTATGTTTGTCTGTATGTATGTATGTTTGTCTGTATGTATGTATGCATGATTGTGTGTTTGGGCGTGCTAAAATGGGTAAAATGCAGTAGAAATTCCAGCACAAGTACCAGGCAAACAGAAATCAGCAGCAGGGTGCTGCACCAATTTTTGTTTTGTTTTAATTGGAGCGCAGGGCGAGTTCGCTCTAATATTATTGAGCGTGACTTTGCTGCGAGCTCAACATTAAACTCATTTCTCAGCTTAGCCAAATTTCCTCTTCTTTTGCGTTTATGCTTGCATGTATGGATGTATGAATGAATGTATGTTTGTATGCATGTATGTTTGTCTGTATGTATGTATGCATGCTTGTGTGTTTTGGCATGCTAAAATGGGTAAAATGCAGTAGAAATTCCAGCTCAAGTACCAGGCATACAGAAATCAGCAGCAGGGTGCTGCATCAATTTTTGTTTTGCTTTAATTGGAGCGCAGGGCGAGTTCGCTCTAATATTATTGAGCGTGACTTTGCTGCGAGCTCAACATTAAACTCATTTCTCAGCTTAGCCAAATTTCCCCTTCTTCTGTGTTTATGCTTGTATGTATGTATGTATGTATGATTAAATGTACGTTATTTGTCTGTATGTATGTATGTTTGTCTGTATGTATGTATGCATGTTTGTGTGTTTGGGCGTGCTAAAATGGGTATAATGCAGTAGAAATTCCAGCTCAAGTACCAGGCAAACAGAAATCAGCAGCAGGGTGCTGCACCAATTTTTGTTTTGATTTAATTGGAGCACAGGGCGAGTTCGCTCTAATATTATTGAGCGTGACTTTGCTGCGAGCTCAACATTAAACTCATTTCTCAGCTTAGCCAAATTTCCTCTTCTTCTGTGTGTATGATTGTATGTATGTATGTATGAATGTATGTTTGTATGTATGTATGTTTGTCTGTATGTATGTATGCATGCTTGTGTGTTTGGGCGTGCTAAAATGGGTAAAATGCAGTAGAAATTCCAGCTCAAGTACCAGGCAAACAGAAATCAGCAGCAGGGTGCTGCACCAATTTTTGTTTTGTTTTAATTGGAGCGCAGGGCGAGTTCGCTCTAATATTATTGAGCGTGACTTTGCTGCGAGCTCAACATTAAACTCATTTCTCAGCTTAGCCAAATTTCCTCTTCTTCTGTGTTTATGCTTGAATGTATGTATGTATGTATGTATGTATGTATGTATGAATGTATGTTTGTATGCATGTATGTTTGTCTGTATGTATGTATGCATGCTTGTGTGTTTTGGCATGCTAAAATGGGTAAAATGCAGTAGAAATTCCAGCTCAAGTACCAGGCAAACAGAAATCAGCAGCAGGGTGCTGCACCAACTTTTGTTTTGATTTAATTGGAGCACAGGGCGAGTTCGCTCTAATATTATTGAGCGTGACTTTGCTGCGAGCTCAACATTAAACTCATTTCTCAGCTTAGCCAAATTTCCTCTTCTTCTGTGTTTATGCTTGTATGTATGAATGTATGTTTGTATGTATGTATGTTTGTCTGTATGTATGCATGCTTGTGTTTTAGGCGTGCTAACATGGGTAAAATGCAGTAATAATTCATGCTCAAGTACAAGGCAAACAGAAACACAGAGGGGTGCTCAATTTTGTTTTGTTTTAATTGGAGCGCAGGGCGAAGTTCGCTCTAATATTATTGAGCGTGACTTTGCCGCGCGCTCAACATTAAACTCATTTCTCAAATTAGCCAAATTTCCTCTTCGTGCTGATTTATGTATGCATGTAGAATGTATGTTTGTATGTATGTTTGTTTGTCTGTATGTATTATGCATGCTTTTGTTTGCGTGCTAAATGGGTAAAATGCAGTAGAAATTCCACAATCCAAACAGAACAAACTCTGCATTTTACCCATTTTAGTTTCATGCCCAACACACACAAGCATTCTTATACATACATACAGACAAACATACATGCATACAAACATACATTCATACTACATACATACATACATAAGCATTAACAAAGAATGAAGAGGAAATTTGGCTAAGCTGAGAAATGAGTTTAATGTTGAGCTCGCAGCAAAGTCACGCTCAATAATATGGTAAAATGCGAACTTCGCCCTGCGCTCCAATTAAAACAAAACAAAAATTGGTGCAGCACCCTGCTGCTGATTTCTGTTTGCCTGGTACTTGAGCTGGAATTTCTACTGCATTTTACCCATTTTAGCATGCCCAAACACACAAGCATGCATACATACATAAAACATACAAACAACATACATACAAACATACATTCATACATACATACATACATACATACATACAAGCATAAACACAGAAGAAGAGGAAATTTGGCTAAGCTGAGAAATGAGTTTAAAGTTGAGCTCGCAGCAAAGTCACGCTCAATAATATTAGAGCGAACTCGCCCTGCGCTCCAATTAAAACAAAACAAAAATTGGTGCAGCACCCTGCTGCTGATTTCTGTTTGCCTGGTACTTGAGCTGGAATTTCTACTGCATTTTACCCATTTTAGCACGCCCAAACACACAAGCATGCATACATACATACAGACAAACATACATACATACAAACATACATTCATACATACATACATACATACATACAAGCATAAACACAGAAGAAGAGGAAATTTGGCTAAGCTGAGAAATGAGTTTAATGTTGAGCTCGCAGCAAAGTCACGCTCAATAATATTAGAGCGAACTCGCCCTGCGCTCCAATTAAAGCAAAACAAAAATTGGTGCAGCACCCTGCTGCTGATTTCTGTTTGCCTGGTACTTGAGCTGGAATTTCTACTGCATTTTACCCATTTTAGCATGCCCAAACACACAAGCATGCATACATACATACAGACAAACATACATACATACAAACATACATTCATACATACATACATACATACATACATACATACATTCAAGCATAAACACAGAAGAAGAGGAAATTTGGCTAAGCTGAGAAATGAGTTTAATGTTGAGCTCGCAGCAAAGTCACGCTCAATAATATTAGAGCGAACTCGCCCTGCGCTCCAATTAAAACAAAACAAAAATTGGTGCAGCACCCTGCTGCTGATTTCTGTTTGCCTGGTACTTGAGCTGGAATTTCTACTGCATTTTACCCATTTTAGCATGCCCAAACACACAAGCATGCATACATACATACAGACAAACATACATACATACAAACATACATTCATACATACATACATACATACATACATACATACAAGCATAATCACAGAAGAGGAAATTTGGCTAAGCTGAGAAATGAGTTTAATGTTGAGCTCGCAGAAAAGTCACGCTCAATAATATTAGAGCGAATTCGCCCTGCGCTCCAATTAAAACAAAACAAAAATTGGTGCAGCACCCTGCTGCTGATTTCTGTTTGCCTGGTACTTGAGCTGGAATTTCTACTGCATTTTACCCATTTTAGCATGCCCAAACACACAAGCATGCATACATACATACAGACAAACATACATACTTACAAACATACATTCATACATACATACATACATACATACAAGCATAAACACAGAAGAAGAGGAAATTTGGCTAAGCTGAGAAATGAGTTTAATGTTGAGCTCGCAGCAAAGTCACGCTCAATAATATTAGAGCGAACTCGCCCTGCGCTCCAATTAAAACAAAACAAAAATTGGTGCAGCACCCTGCTGCTGATTTCTGTTTGCCTGGTACTTGAGCTGGAATTTCTACTGCATTATACCCATTTTAGCATGCCCAAACACACAAACATACATGCATACAGGAGAAGCTAATAAAACATTGTTAAAATATTACTTTATGCTCAGCTTTGCCTTTTCTCTTGCGCCCTTCGGAAGGCCTGTTTTGTTGCTCTTACTCAACAAAATCACCTGCTGCTGCCTTCTGTTCGCCTGGTACTTTAGATTTTATTTCAACAGGTTTAAGACGATGAACACGAGATGGCAGAAAAAAAAAACTAACAGACGTCGAACATTTTAACGGAACTAATTTATTGTAAAACGTTGTAACATTCATTAAGTAAATAATTTTAGAACATTCAATAAAGTGTACTTAAAATAGTAAATGCTCTAATACGCTATATTAGATTTATAAAATATAAAAAATATAAAACGATCTCTATTATATATTCATGATTACATAGCCCCTGCATTTTTGTTTTCAGCAACCTTCGGCGATGCTTTTGCTCGCTGCCAGCGCCGAGCATAGATATGCGTTTCTGTTTTCGCCATCACGAAAATGTATTTTATTTACAGCCCAAGCAGCAATCAAGCCAATGGACAGACGATCCAGCCAAACACTCCTCAGCTACTGCTACAAATGTATGATCCAGACGCAGGCCCAGTCCGATAGCATATGTCTGCTGATAACTGAAAGCCTATAATAATGATGATGATGATAATGGTTATAGTTTGTAGTAATGATAGTCTAATATTGGTATAACCAGCCCAGGCCAACTATGTCATTGTTGCCATAAGGCAACTATTCCGATCATAAATGTCGCTCGGTCTGAAATTAATGGTACTTGTGTGATGATAAGAAACGTGTTGTAGATCGGCCGACTGAACCGATCACGTTCACGTGAAGTGTACGCCGTACGTTCCAGATAGCTGTAAAAATCACAAAAGGTTGTCAACAGGCAAAAACTTTAGCAATAAAGCCATCAGCAAAAAGTGTTGCTCATATTTTACTTTATTAAGTCTTATCGGATGAATAATATCTAGCGAGACAACACTTCTTTCTGCACCAGTCATAATTTTATTTGTTATTTGTATTTGCTCCACACACCACTCAACAGATATATAACACATTTCATGAAGTCGGATGCCATTCATTGTTCATCATCATATATCTTGAATATGCACAGTAATTGCAAACAAGAAACTTGCATTAGTAATCATCAAATATACTTACTATTTAGAGTGCGGCATAATAAATCTAACATTACGCATACGCAAAGTTTACTTAGTTGAATATCATTTGGCATCTAAAAGTATGCAATATTATACTTTAATATCAAATTGAAATTCATCTCTCATGTCAGACATAAACAAATTTTCAAAGCAACAACAGCTCGAAAATAATTTCAAAAGTACAAAAACTAAATCAAATTGTATATGTAAATTGTTGATTTTTTTTTTAAATAAAGACAAACACAAAAAACACAATGCCTTGCAGTGTTTCCAATTTTGAATCGGGCTCAAATCGCTATCGGCCCAATGTGCGCATTGGCAATTGGTTTGAAGATAACTGTCTAGAGGAGGTATGTCTTACTGATCTGGCAGACAATTTACATACCTAATTTTTATACGCTTCTGCAGGATAAAATGGCCAACTTTCGTAAGATGCGCGATCGTGGCGAACTGCTTGTGGAAAAGGCACGCAAATTGTTCGATAACTTTCAAAAGGAAGTGCAGCTGGCAGCACCTAAGCATGACATAATGATAGGTGCCACAATCCAGTTGATGCCAATCTATATGAATATACTCGATATGGATACATCGGAGTTGCATCCGGCTCTGTCTGTGGTCATCAATGAGCACGCAATACGCACAAGTCAAACCATTAATGAGGATTGCGAGCTAACTGTTGCCCCATCGGAACGTCCTTGTGTGCGCAACTCCTTTCGCATTGTAAGCGGGGACGAGCAAGATCGTACCGGAGAGAGGCTGAAGTATGGACAGCGTTTTCGGCTGGAATGCGTTGAGTCTCAAGCTGATCCCATTCTGATATATAGCGCACCTAAATTGAGCAATCTTTCACTATCAATTAACACGTCCTTTAATTCGCAGAAATATGGAGAAATTAATCTACCCCTAGGTCTAGCCCATCGCAGCGTAAGTAATCTACAGCTTTCACTTATTCAATTGCTTTAACGTTTCAATTCTTGCAGAAAATTTTGTGTGGCGATGGCAATATCCCTTCGGCATTTACAAACTGGTTCTGCATGCATGTTGATCCTGACAAGCGCTTCGAGAGCGAGGGCGAAACTTTGCCCGTAAATATTATCCATTTGTTAACATTCTACATTAGATTAATTTGTTTTGACTTTCAGAGCAATTCTCCGTTGGTTATTGTTCATGCGGCTACGAATCGCAATTTGGCCGCTGAAAATGTTGTTACCCAAACACTTTTTGGTCCCGAGTTTTTGGTATCGTGTCAAATCTATCGCAATGTTTTCAAGCGTGAAATTTGGAAGAACGTTTGGATGATTAGCAATGGCCATCATACACATGCTGCTCATAAAATTTAAACAGTTGTTAATTTTCTGTGTTAATGTTAAAAAGTTCAGGGCAATAAACTGTTAAGTGAATTTGAAATCAGGTCAGGCCAAACCCCTGCTGCATAGCGCTGATAAACCAAAATGAAATTGCCAATTTAATGTTAGTAAATTTTCAATAACTCTTTCATACACTTAGAGAATATATTATAGTTTAATGTACCTCAAACTGCCTCAAGCAACTTTTACCTTCTATCAAGTTGCAGGGTCATTAAACAAAATATTCGCACATGGAAATAGGTCAGCCAAGCACCCGCTAAGAAAAGCAGATAATGCTTTAACGATTCGATTCGACTATAAAACGAGCATGGAAAGCACACATTCAACACAAATCAACTTCAACTTTAACTCCTGCAATGTCTGCAGTCTACACTCACTTGCTTTTTGTTTTTCTCGTCCATCTTGCTCAGGGTTTGGATGATCCTCGCATAATTGGCGGGCAATTTGCATCGCCTGGACAGTTTCCGCATCAGGTGTCGCTGCAGCTAAATGGACGTCATCATTGCGGAGGATCCCTAATATCAGACACAATGATTGTCACAGCAGCTCACTGCTCCCGGGGACAGAGTCCAAGTCAGATGAAGGCGATTGTTGGCACCAACGATTTGAGTGCAGGAAATGGTCAGACTATGGGCATCGCGCAGCTTATCATGCATCCGCAGTACAATCCACAGAGCCAGGACTTTGACATGTCTCTCATACGTCTCAGTAGCCCTGTGAAGTTGGGCGGAGCCGTCCAGACGATTCCGCTGGCAGATGCAGATGCCAATTATCCGGCAGACACCTTAGCCACCATCAGCGGTTTCGGGGCCATCAATCAAAATCTCCAGCTACCGAACCGCCTGAAGTTTGCCCAAGTACAGCTCTGGAGTCGCGACTATTGCAATGCCCAGAATATACCTGGACTTACGGATCGGATGGTCTGTGCAGGACATCCCAGTGGACAGGTCAGTTCGTGCCAGGGTGACTCTGGTGGACCGCTGACTGTGGATGGCAAACTGTTTGGTGTTGTTTCCTGGGGATTTGGCTGTGGTGCCAAGGGACGCCCTGCCATGTACACATATGTTGGTGCTCTAAGATCCTGGATCAAACAGAATGCAAATGTTTAATGTAAGCACTAAAGCTATATGGATACAATTGGATAATGCTGTTTATACAATAAATCTGGAATATTTGTAAGATTGAATTTATGCCCTTCAAAGTATGCAGCGTTATATTGCATGAGGGAAATTTAGCCAATACAGCAACCGTATCTTTGGCACTTGCTCTTGCACTATCTAGATATCTTACACAGCAACTTTTAGCGTAGAAGACATTGTAGGGTGACCGTATTTTACTTTTTACTACAGAATAGAACCGCATTTGGTACACATTGTGTTTGTTTATTTTGTTTTATAACTTGATTTTTGTGTCCTTGCACAACTTGTGTAATTGCTTAAGTAATAGTACACTTCACTACACGCTTAAGTTATTATTGTTATCATTATCAAAAATTTTCTTGACCACATTTATGGCTTTTGGTTTCGTACGCTAAATGTAAATGTGTGTGTGCCTACGAATACAAATCAAACATGTCATGTAAACTATATAGATGCTCATCTATACCTTGATATATATGTGTATGTAAGTAAGTATGATTAGTGGGGCTAGCCAACGATATTACTAAATGTCATGTTTGATTATTTACATTTTGCGAATGTACTTTATACTTTTACTTTATAGATACATATATTTACAGTCGTTCTGAATTTTTGTGACTTAAGTTAAACCCAATTGTGCATGGGATGTATAAACAATTACATAGTATGTAGTTTATAGTATATATATATATATATATTTATACATATGCAGTATGTATGTAAAAAGTAGAAGGCACTATTGCATATTTGCTTCTTATGTTTTAAGTACTTTCTAAAGCTCTATAGCTCTTTAGTGATATCGATAAGTCTGTCTGAACTGATGATAAACATACACATACAATATAAGTACAAATAAGGGTATTTACTATTCGTCTTTTCGACTACTACTACTATTATTACTACTACAACTACAAGCTGGCGTTGTCTAACAAACGGGATATGTTGTCATTGTCGAATTTTTATCCAGAACATAAAATCCTCTTTCTGTTAACCTATAAGTTAACCTGTCTAAACATAATTTGGCATAGGTTTCTCCACTAATATTTTTATTTTTTTTTAAACATATTTTAAGGACTTGATCTTCGGAAAATTCCCACAACAAGTCAACCTTATAAAAATAAACAAAATAAATAAAATCAAAAAGCTAACGAAACGGATTCTAAGTACAAACAGTTGCAGGCAATTAGGAATGCTGCATGCAGCACATACATACATACGAACTAAGTAAGGGGACAAAAGGGGGTAAAGGGAAAATCACCAAATGCTTTCCAAAAAAAACTACTACAACAACAATAGACTTAAAAGTACAAAAATCTTACAGACTAAAAACATATTTGGAACGCGACTTTTGCAAAGCCATTGTAGATGTGTCAGGAGGAAATTCATAAATATTATTATTTAATAGTATATATACTAAACATACATATACTTAAATGTGTGGCCGTCCTGTCAAACACACAAACACACACACACACGCACACATACAAAAGTTTGCCTCGAATAAAATTGTGCTAACAAGTTTTTTGTAACATTTAAATGCAAAAATTGCGCTACGACTTTGCCGACTTTTTAAACCCAGTTGGGCTAGTTAATAGTATGATAATTATATCTATATATATATATATATACTCCTATATATGTACGTGTTAGAAAACTTAAGATTTACTATACAACAGTCGTTCAAATTTTCGTATGTGCGCTTAAAAGCTAATTTAATCGATTTGAATTTTATATTTAAATTAACATCTATATCAAAATTCATACATATAAATATAGTGTATGTGTGTGTTTGTAAATGTGTGTTTATGCTGAAGATAAAAGCCATGGCAAACGCTTGTATGTTTTTTGTTTTTTGTTTTTTGCTACCTGCCTATTGCACAACTCTCGCGGGCCGTGTTTGAAAACGCTTCTTATCAAATATGATTTAACATTTAATTCTACTTCAGATGCTGCTGCTGTTCTCACAATCCATGCTATGCGCGCTTGCCACGCGATGTGGAAAGAAGTAAGCTGCCCTTTGCATAGAAGTAGCCTCACAATTTGCTGCTGTCATAGTTCTCCAACAGCCAATGCTGGCGCAAATGCGTTGCATCGCATTCCTCCATACTCAGTTTATTCTTCGCCTCGTTGATGGCCAAACATTTGCCGGAGGAGCCATGATGCAAGAGTTTAGTGTTCTCACGATATGTCCAGAACTGCAAGTAGGTTGAAAGGATTAGCATAATTATCATAGCTAGTTTAAGGTTAACTTACCTGATTACCCTTGGAGCCATGGCAGCCAAAGAGTATCACATCCTTGCCAGCATAATCCAGGCACGCTTGATCGCGACGTATTTCGCCAGTTTTGCTTAGCATCCAGAACTAAATGGATAATGTAATATTAATAAAGTGGCAATATGGTAGCAAGTGTAATTGTGAAATTGTTGCATAACATTTTAGCCAAATAGCCAGCATAACTTAATTATATTTAATGCCAAAAGCTGCTACCAGTCCAATGAGTCTTTATGTTTGTGTTGAAGTGTTTGTTTGTCTGCGTTTTCGTTCGCGGTTTTTTGTGTTTTGCCATGATTGTTGAAACATTATTTAAAATACGCAGCCAGGCCAAATGGCCTGCTTTGTCCTTTGTGCGGTTCCTGCTCAACCGCCATTTTGTTGTGTTACCATTTCCGCATCCGCTCGCTAGCCGCAACTGTGTTTATGTTGGCCATTTCAGTTTGTTTATTGTACTTTGTTCAGTTTGTTTATTGTACTTTGTTGCATGCACAGAAACACTCACACACACATTTACAAATGTTGCACACATTGTTTTTGATTGCTGGCATTTGTTTTCAGTTGAAATTTAAAGCGTTTATTAAAGCTTGATAAGTAGAACAAACCGAAAAGGATATTTGAATCGGCTGCAATGTATCATTTACTTTACTTTACTTTAAAATGTTCATAAATAAATAACTGACATTTTTCAGTGTGAGGCATAACCTCTTGTTTTACCCCTCCCCCGCTTCCATCTTCTTCTTCTTCTGCTGCAGCTGCAGTACTTTCTATATTTGCATTAAACATTTTTACTCGTTTACCGCTGCCCTTGTCCTGCTTGCCCTGCACACACCTATACCCCCTTACTACCCACACGTGTTGCGTCCTTCATTTGCTTGGCTTACATTTGCATTTCACCCTCCCCATTCCGCTCACTTCTTGCTATTTTGCCGCAAAACCCTTTCGCCTGGCTTTTTCTTTAGTTTCACTTTTTTTTTTTTTCATCCGCTTGATGCGTGTTACATTTTTAATTATGTGTGTGTGTGTGTATCTTTTTCATTTAGGTTTAACGCGGTTGTTTTTTATCCACTTTCTTGTTTTGGGGGTTTTTTTTTTTTTTTAGTATACGCTTGCAGCTATTTTTTGCATCGTTTTATAAGCGCTGAGCAAATTTGTCTGCTACGCATATAATTTTTTTTTCTTTTTTCACTCGCGCCTCAAATGGAAATTCTTTTTCATTATGTGGCGCGGTTTTTGTGAGACAGCTAAAGAGAGACAGAAAGAGATAGCGATCCTTTGACGTGGCACATATTCAAACAAATGGCGGCTGCATCTGCTGCACATTCTACTCCCCACCCCACACCCCCTCTTTATATGTTATGCTTGCGCCGTGTGCGAAAATTAAAAACATTTTGGCATCCTCAACGCTCGCTAATGTTGCTTATTTTGTTGTTCACAATTCGTCCCGGCTTTAAATATCTTTTTAATAAATGTTTTTAGCTAAGAATTATTTGGAGAATTCCCAAAGTTGAACTTTTTTAGTATGCTCTCCATTGATGAATGGGAAAAATTCTTTACAGAGTATCCTTTATTCTAGCTCTTCGTTTTAGGTACCTACTTTGTTAGTTGTTTTCTTTGCTTTGCAACGCTTTGTTTCATAGGCAGGACTGGCACACACACAGAGGCGTTGTAGGCGTGGCACAAAACCAGCCGACTGGCGATTTTTCGTACGTTTGTTTATTCCTTTCCTCGTTTTTTGTTGCCAGCAAACGAGGAACGAGGTCAACACTTTCCATTTAATGTTAAATACAAACCAAACACACACACAGGCCCGCTAGGCACTAGACCACAACATGTATCTATGTATCTATTTGTGTGTCTGTTTGTGTCTGTTTGTATCTGTGTTTGTTTGTTTGTTACTTTGTTTGCTTGCTCAGTTCATTTGTATGCAGCTTTTTGTTGTTGTCGCAATGCTTGTTATTAAATGTTCGTTAAATTGTCACAGTTTTTTGTTGCATTTGTTGTTGTTGTTGTCGCTGTTGTTGTGGTTGGTTTTGTTTGGTAAAATTATGCACCGGCAAGCAAATCCAATGGCTATGATTTATCATTTTTGTCATTTTATTTATGATTGCATTTTAATTAATTTTGCAACATGGCATAAATCTCATCGGTGTAATGGTCAATGTACAAATATATGTTTGTTCAGTTCTGTATTCTATAATTGTCAACGTTTCTTTTCGCTTTTGTTTGGCAACAATGAAATATAAAACACGATAAATCTTTTTGTTGCTTATATGCTAAAGGTTAAAATAAATGCGATTAAAGTTTTCAATGAAAACATAACCAAAAATCAACAACAGCAACGATATTATTTTCGTTATATATTTTTGTAATCCACAAACTCCGTGAAATTAGTGCTCAAAACCGCAGGAATATCGAAACAAAAAAAGGCTTATTAAATACTTGATATATATTAAATACGAGGTCGAAAACTAGTTTTGCCAAGCTCTTGCGGCCAGAATCTAAACAACGGAGTTGGGAATTTTGGGGCAGGGTGGAATCAATAGCAAAAATCAAAGTTAGATGATGCCAAATATCAGTTAAAGTTACTTGAAAAACGCGTTATTTAGGAGTTTGGAAAAGGCTAGGAATAGATTTCAGTAAAAAGATTAAAAGAGTAAAATTTGTTTGGAAGAGCCACAAAAGAATAAAACACAAAAAAATTGAATTCATACAAAATACAAAGCAAACACAAATATAGAAAATAAATATTTATAAAATAGCGTATCAAAAAGTAAAGTAATAAAACATTAATCAAAGTCAATCAAGCAAATAATTATAAAGCATTTGAGTAATGTGGTTAATCGAGTCGAGGTTATTTACACAAATCTATATTCTGCTTAGAGCATATTGTCAATTGGTTAGTTCAAGCGAGCGTTAAACTGTAAACTGTAAAGGCGAAGCACTTTTGAAGGCAAGAGAAGCCCAAAACCTTGATGCATAAATACTTTTGATGATAAAACACGTGGAGGAAGCGAAACGGGAGCAAATGGATTGGAGAGCGAGCGAAAGAGTGAGAGAATGAGATGGGATACCTGATGTCCTCCTTGGCCGTGGCATTCGTAGACACCGACAGGAGTCTCGTCCTCGTTCTTGACCATGGCATCGAGGCACATGTTTGTGTTTATGCTTCTTATCTGCAAATTAAGTTTCGATTCAACAAAGTCAACAAATGTCATGTGACACAGAGCGAAAGACAAAGATAAAAAGAGAAATGGCACATTGACAATTGGTAAGAACAACAAAAGGGATTAGAAATAGCGAGCAGCAGCTGTTATTATATGTTATCGTTATCGTTATCGTTATCGCTGCTCTTTTAGTTTTTAGTTTTGTACCCCAAAAGTTTTCATTAGTCAGATTAGTTGTTAGGGATAGAAATCGGAGGTTAACTAAACAACTTAATAGGGTATATACTGTTTAAAGGGATATATCCTTATTAACGGTTTTGTGCTTTAACGGAGTTTGTGGCGGTCGCATTGCTGTCATTGGTTGTTGGTGGTATTGTTGTTGTTGTTGTTGTTGTGGTAACAAACCTGATTGCCACCTTGCTTGTGGCAAGGATATAAACCAACAGTTTTCTTCAGATGACGTTTGCCCGACGGTGCGTCCAAGCAGGTGCGACCGCCATAACCTAGGTTCCTTATCTGCGAATAGGGGGTTGGGAGAAATATTATGTGTTTGTGTGTTTATTGTTTGTAGCCATCGAATGGCACATTAATGGGTTAGTTGTTGGCGTTTTGGGATAACCGAGAGAACACCTCGAGGCACACAAACACACACACAAATACTTGTGGATTGGGGCGGGTTGGGTTTGGTTGGTGGGTGGGTGAGTGGGGTAGCCCAATAGCTCAGATAAAGCCACTTTCCACTTTCCACGCATGCCACATGCTGCGCATACTGTTTGCTTAAACATGCCACATGTGCAACTTACCTCGCCATTCGCCACCGCATCGCCAGGTATAAACAATTCCGGATATATGGTGTCCAGATACCATTGAAAAGATTTACATTGCAATTCCTCGCTGTTCAAATAAAGGAAAATGGGTTACGATTACGATATATGTTTGCCATAAATATCAATTAGAGTTGCTTGTGGTTTGAGCGTTGGAAAACTTGAAAAAGCTCTCAGCTTTAACGATAGCAACTTGGGTCTAAAGATTTGCCTTCTATAACTTTGACAATGTAATGAAAATGATGAATAAGTAAATTTTATACTAATCGATATTTATCGATAACAATAAAAACTGTAATTATCAAATATTATAGTTTGAAACCTTTCGCGTTTTACCTTTAAGACATTTTTTACTTCGAACCGATTAATATTGAAGCTTAGGCAATCTTATAGTTAAGTTCTACCAACTAGTGTTATTTGCTCCGATTACTTACCGCAACTTCTTGCGTTCACTGACATCACCGAAATCACCTTTGTCCATGCCAATGCGCTGGTAATAATACTTGGAATAATCATCCATCCAGACCTCAGCCAAACGAACTGAATTCTTTTTAAGCACATTTACGCCCGTACGCCACTAGAGAAGAGAATAAAAGAGAGAGAGAGAGAGAGAGAGAGAGCGAGATGAGAATGCTTGCATTTACATTAGCAACAATTTTGGCTGCAATTGGCAAAAGCCAACGAAAATATTTGGCAAACAAACAATTCTTTGTAACTTAAACAATAAAGTTGAATCTGAGGCTTTTGTCGGGCCTGAAAAAGCGGGTGTGAAGGGTGGGCGGTTGCTGTGTTGGGGTTAGACCAGCCTAATTACCTGAATGAGTCGGTTTTACGTCATGTGTACCAAAAGCAACAACAAACAACAACAACAACTTCTGCTGGTTGTCCACTTGCTGCTGCCGCCGCTGTTGTAGCTAGTGCTGGTTGCTTTTGTGGTTGTTCTCTGCGGCCATCTATCTTTGCCTACCCCGTTCTCCCTCTGCCTCACCACCCCCTGACAGCACAACACTCTCAAGCATTGTGTCTGCCTCTCGCCTGATGTTTGCCAACTGTGTATTGTTCTTGTTTATACGTTTACTGTGTAACTGTACAAGAGTGTACGTGTGTGTCCTTGTTGTCCTTGCCAGCCTTTGCGAGTCTTGTGGCTCAGGCTAATGTAAGGTTTCGTGGTGGTCGTAGCTGGATCGAGAGTTTCTTTAAGTAGCACTTAAGCAGAGTGCATTGTGCTACTACTATCGATAAATAATCGATTGGCAGAAGAGGTAAACATTGTTCGATAAGTTGATTTATAGTCAAATATTCATTTTGCTATTATAATCAATCGATTAGTCGATTGTTTTGTAGGCCATTCGATATGCTATCAATTTTATCATATTACTAGCAATACTCCGATATATATCGATAACTGATTGTGCTATGCTAATACTGAATAACAATAATATTCTAGTAGCTTAAATTTTGACATAGATATCGATAAAGTCGCATCCAATTGCTTCATTTTGGACCACAGCCAGAAAAGTTTGTATAAAAGTTGTTGTGCCATGAATAAAACATGTGAGCTGAGCTGATGAAGCGCCTTAATGGCTTATTTGCTCAGCTCTTGAAGCACGCATCAAGCAACTCATCTAAAATGGGTTTTGGTATTTAGCTGCTTTATATGCTGCATGTGGCAGGCAGGTACGAGTGTAGTATCTATACAGTTCGTTGCAGCTTAATACTGCCACAGCAGCAACAACTTCATAGAGAGACCGAGACCGAGAAGCTGTTCCACCATTGACATACACAACAGTTGCCAAACTTTTGTCAAGCGTAAACCGTTGATAATTGAGGCAGCATTCCAAAGACAGACAAAAACACACACACCCCTTGTTGGGGCATGTGTCCTGCATGCTACATGCTAGTTGCGTGTTTATGTACTCGAAGCTGCTGCTGCTTTTGTGGCTAGCATGTGTTTAGAGCTCCCTGGGAGATGGTCAGGGCCACTGTTGACCAAACACAAGCGCCTCGGGCTGCCCACAAACACGCAGCTCGTCCAGTCCTTCCGCAAAGTTAGAAGTTCCCAACGTTAATGAGCACTAAGTGAAAACAAAAGAAGTAGCTTACCTTGTAGGGCGAACGCTTGCGAAAGATGTGTCCAACATGGGAGCAGGGCACAATTTCCAGAGTGCCGCCACACATCCAAGTTTTGAAGGATAGCTCCAGATTCTCGCCACCCCAAATATCGAAGCCCGAATCGTAGGTGCCCAAACGTTCAAAGAATTTGCGATCTATCGAAAAGAGGCCGCCAGCCATTGTGGGCGAATACACCGGCTCCGATGTGCTCTGCAAAAAGATCGAGAAAAGTAGGAAATTAGAAATTAGAAAATCAACAAATCGGTTTACCATTGGGCGAAAATAAAAGAAAAATAAAGTTAACAAATTTATGATAAAACATTTAGTTTGACTAATTGAAAGTTTTGAATGCATGCCTCAATTTGTGGTCTTTCTCTCTCTCAAGTGGCTAACACCTGAGCCTGAAACTTTAAACTCTCCCACTCTCTCTCTCTCTTTACTTTACTTCTCCCAACTCTCAAGTGCTTGTTGGCCTTCGCAACGAGCAACTTTGTTTGGCTGCCTTTTTTTGGATATACTTTCAACAGCACTTTCAAAAAACACTTGAGGCTACAATTTTATTTCGTACACATTTTCCTTATGCTTTTTCGCACTAACTCAACTCGCCGCTCCCCTACCCTTTTTCTCTCTCCCTCTCTCTCGTCCCACTTGCTGCACACACAAAATGTTGCCTTGTAATTGAATATTTTGTGTATGCTTCTTATTTGCTTTACTCTTCTTTTGCAGGACCTCACATTTTGGACTCCTTCTCTCTGTGTCTGTCTGTCTGGCCTGGGGCACGTCTTGTGGCACATTTTATCATTTAATTGGAGAATTGCATTGCATTTTCATTGCAATTTAATTATAATTCTTGCAGCTGCCGGCACACGCAGCAGCACCATTGCATTTCACTCTATACAAAATAATTAAAAATAAATATTCATTTTTTGCTTACTTTTAACTATTATTAGCTGTTGAGCTGTAACTAAAATGCGAAATGTTTAATAACAACAAGTTAATAACAACGCATTGTTATGTGCAAAGACTCTTAGTTTGATAAAGTATGCAAATCAAATGGAATGTTACGTATACGCAATGTGGCATACAAAATAACACAGCTGCTAGAAAAATGCAAATCAACAAACAAAGAAAAACCTGACTACAAAAGAATTTATATACAGCTTTTAAAAATTAAGTTCGTTGCAAGTCGAAGTTCAAAATACTCTACTTTTCGAAAGGTTCAAAGAATCTAAATTCAATCCTTGAATATGCTTTCTTCTAGTTAGGGTATTAAACAAGTTCTTGTAATTGAGTGAAGGCAACACACCACGTGGCCTATAAAAATCCAAATCTGTAAGTCAAGAATGTTTGATTTTCGTACGCACAAAAAAAGCGAAAAAGCAAACAAGAAACGGAAAGCGTAAAATAAATGAAATTGTCACTGACTGACAGCCTGGGGGAGCTGTCAGTGAAGAGTGCCTGCTCCACAGGGGTGAGGAGGAGGTGGGTAGATGAGGATCATGTCTTGGCTTTTGCGTATCGCAAAGTAACTAACAGCTATATATGTATGTAGGTGTATAACAAAAGAGCAAATGCCAAGCACAAAAAAACGCAAGCAAGACAAGAAAACAAGCAAAAAAACCGAGTGAAATCTCCAAACGCGACAAGTGCCATTGTGTTTTGGGAGAGCGAGAGAGCGCAAAGAGCGTCATGGCCAGGCCGGAATGCCAGACGGATGTCAGATAGTCAGAGGGGGAGTGGCGGCCGTTGGCAAATTCGCAGTGTGACATTTAATAAACGCTGCTGGCGCAACACAACAATGAATACGAGACGGCAAAGGCGAGCGGATGCTGAGGTCGAGGGGGCGGGGCGGTGGCAAACAGGGTAAAAATAACAACAATGTGTGTGTGTATGTGTGTGTTTGTGTGATAGGCAAATGCAGTTGCAGGATGCAGCAAAAGGGCGGCACACAACTATGTGTATGAATATATTTTAACATTTTTGTTTCTTTTTTTTCTGTTTCATTCCACGCCGGAAGTAACAGAACAAATAGTAGCAAAAGTGAAAACCAGAGTGTGCGTGTATGCATGTGTGTGTGTAAAAGGATTTTATTGTTATAGTTGCGTTATTATTTCTTTTTTTCTTTTCTCGTGTGCTCAACATCCTTTTTTTATTACGAAAATATTCGTACTTATTTTATTTTTGGTTTGTTTCACAACTGCGAAAAGAGGAAATGGAAGTAAAAACGAAAATAAGTTTCTTGTGAAAATAAACTGAAACGAAATAAATGCAGAGCTGAATAAATAAATAAACACCAAAAGATGAGGAACGAAGTTGCAGTTGCACAGTTGCACAGTTGCACAGTTGCCAGTTGCCAGTTTTGTGTGCAAACAAAGTCGAGCAACTTTTTCTTGTACTTGTCGTTGTTGTTGTTGTTGTCAACATTGACGTTGACGGTCTCATATAATGCGGCTTAAATGATTCAACAGCAGATAAATATGGCCACTTTTCATCTCTTAACCTCTTCGTGTGTGTTTCAAGGCAATAACAAACGGAACAGGGCACAGTTTCAGTTTTGTGGCATGTGAAATGAGTTTGTTTCAAGCAAAGAAGT
This sequence comes from Scaptomyza montana, assembly GCA_018904305.1. NCBI lineage: Eukaryota > Metazoa > Arthropoda > Insecta > Diptera > Drosophilidae > Scaptomyza > Scaptomyza montana. The sequence continues at coordinate 1,329,700 of JAEIGR010000005.1, read as the reverse complement.
TCAGCCCCAAATGGCTTAGCCTGGCTCAAAAGGATCAGGCCGCTTTTCATCGCGATTCGCAATCAACTTTTACTTTGATTTATGAATCAATCAATCAATTCAGTTTTCTTCAGATACTCAAGAGACAAAAGCCTTTCGACTGTAAAGTGCTGCAGAAGATCGACAAAATTATACCCTATATGACCTAAAAATATATTTTAAAGTATAGAGAAAAGTATTATATGAACAACTTTTGACACAGCTCATTCGAACTTATTAACCAAAGTTTCCAAGACATTTCACAAAAAGTAAATAAAATTGTTTAATGACTGTTTTTTAGGCTGTCAATAAGAAAGTTGAACTTTGATTTGAACAAAACAAAAACTGAAAGGCTGAAAAACAGCCCAATTGACATACATTTTAAGTCAAACTTAATGTCCCTAGCCCAGACGTCAAGAAATGGAGAGCATCTTAAGTGCTTTTCACATTTCTCACATGCTTGGCGTGCTTGCAATGCGCCAGCCTATTTAGATATCAAATAAATCTAGTGGCATTTATTATGCTGCGGATGGGTGACATCATTTTTTGTTGTTGTGTGCTGAAAAATTATGGTTTCTTTTTGGCTGGCAAAGCCTATTCGTCAAGTGTAGCGAACGAGAGAGGGGGGGGGATAGCAAGAGCTTAAGCTACTTGAGAGAAGAGATTCCTTCCACTCACAACCTTCTTTTATCTACTTTGAGTAGCGACCGCAAATTAAGCAGCCGAGAAACACTGAAAGTGGCACAGAAACCGAGGCACAGCATGCATGCGTATGTGTGTGTGTGTGTGTGTGTTATGAAAATAATGTGCTAACCAGCGGTTTGCCACACAGCAAAGCGGCAGCCACATTAATATCAAATAAGGCTGTTACGAAAATAAAAAATTATATAAAGATGCCCGGGAATATCGTAAATGTCAGCGTGCCATTATGTGGCTAGGGGGCGGGCGGGTACACCCGCGGGTGGCATGCAAAAGGCACAACAAAATTGTTGGAAAAAATAAAATATATATACTATTTGCATCTACAGAAAAGAAGAAGACCTAACAGGAAGCAAGGAAGCGTGGAACAAACGCTGCTTGACTTTTGACAAGTGTTTGCCGACACGCCCCCTTCGCTTCCCGCCCTCCCCAACACACACACTCTTAGCATATGTGTTTATCTTGACAAACTTGTGTGAGAGAGAGAGAGAGTTTTCATGCCTCCTTGCATTCGCATTTGCATCAAGTGTAAGGGGCAAGTGTCGCTTGCGTTTTTCGCAAAAAAAAAGTTAACAGTTGCACACACAAAACACACACACAGAAGTTTCTAAGTAGAACTCAAGATCTTTGCGGAAGAAAAAAGAAAAACTTTTTTGTGCTACAAATTTGGGTTATTGCTGGTGCTGAAGTTGTCTGCTTAACCCGCTTAACTCATATTTGAAGTAAGACAAGTTTCCTTGCTCCTCTTTTCAAAGCTTATTTAAATGTTAAATGTAGCAAAAACACACACACACACTCACTTATACACACACCCACTGTGTTGGCCGGCAAATGAAACGCATCAAATTAGCATAAAAAGTTGTCGGCTTCTTTGGTAATTTTGCTTTGATTACCGGTTCAGTGGACCGTTAGCGAGTGCTTGGTGTTGCAAAAAACAACACAAGAAAGCAGGAAAAATAAGGCGAAACATTCAGACACAAAAACCATAACCCAGAGCTTAAATCCAACAGCAGACAGCAGGCGCATTCATCGTCACAATCTGTTGTTAAGCTCGCAGAAGGAAGGGAAGGGGTGCTAGGGCGTAGTTAAGGCAAGTTTTAATCTAAAGGGGTTGAGACTTTGAGAAAAATTTAAAACTTACTCTTGTGTTAAAGTTCTTATGCATTTTTATAGAACATTCAAAAGAGTGTTTACTGTATCCCCCTTGAACCACACCACTGGCATATCCTAAAACGCAGCAGCGATTTGCGTGCATGGCAAAACTTACGAAGAGATTTTTACACGCAGCGAACGTCCTGAAACTGCAATAAAAGTAAAGTGCAACGCTGCGTATTAAGCAGTAAAATGCTCGCACGTGCCAGATATATGCACATATATATATCTGTACAAGTTTTAAAATGCCAGCGACATGGCAGTACAAATATAGCGAAGGTAAAAGGAAGTCTAACAATTTTATGAAAATCAAAATGTGCAGCTTTTTGAGTTGCCTTACAACCTCTGCTTTTGCCTGCCTTGAGGCAATGTTATACTAAATAACATCGTCAAAAATGGCAACGGCATCATGTTGCCCTCGCAGCGGAAATGGGACTAGGACAGACCGGAAATGGGCAAGGTCGTCGCCTGCCAACTTTGTCGCTTATTTAATTTGTCGCGCAGTTATTCAACTTTAACGGGGGGGATCCCGCTGGAAATAACATAATTACCATAGAAGAGAGAGAGAGAGTGAGGAAGGGGAGAGTTGAAGACGCTGCTAAGCGCACGTGCATATGGCGTCCATCTGTGGTTCAACCATATTCTCAGTCTAAACGTGTTCTCGCTCCCCTTACTCATGCCCATGCCCATTTCCGTTTCCGTTGTCGAACCGATGCCTTATTCAAATTGCTGAAAATTAAGTTTTCTTTTTTGTTTTTTGGTTATGCAAGACGCGCACTCAATTTGCATGCAAATGTTGCGAGAGAAGAGCTGGAGAAAGAGTTACGGCAACTGTCTTTAAGTACGTGCTTATTTCAAGTTTATGGCGCGCATAATAATGATAACTGAGAACGAAACCTGGCGACCCATAAGGCCCATAAGCATCAAATCATCAATATACTATATCGAAAGAAAGATTCTTGTTATTGGCACAGATCCAGCTATGAATATGACTGTAAAAGTTTCAAGCAAAAATCTCTTTTATAGAAATTTAGTAAATCAAAGTATTTAAGGCTCAAAAAATCGAGCACAGAATGCCCAAAAGCATAACTCGAATGTTGAGTTTTGGAAATGGAAATTTAGGCAGCAGAAGCCTTTGGCAATGGATGCTCCTGTCTGTGTCTCGGTGTGTGTGTGTGTCTGTGTGTGTGCATTGCTTGCCAATTAATAATGCGGACCTAAAGGCAGACACGTCGATGCGCAAGGCAAAGCTTACACATGATGATGATGTAGATGATGATAATAATGGGGTGTTGGGTAATGTGGTCTTTTGCAGTTTCATGGTTCACAACTTTGAGCTGCTGCAGCTGCTATATATTGCTTCATATAACTGTACATATATACTCTATACATCTATATATATAAAGCCATCTATCTGCATGTCATGCTTCGAGCATAACAAAGAGGATGAAAAGTGAGCGGGGACGGGGGACTGGCTCTATTGGGAGCGCCATAATGTTGTTGTCTGCCATGCACAAAATATCGGTTGCGAAAATTGCTTAAAAATGAACCAACTGCTGGCAGTTGATGGATGGGCTCACAAAGTGAGGCCACTTCCGTTGCCAAACACCAACCCCCCACCCTCAGCTAGGGCATGAAGGGGCTGCAGACTTTAAAAATTTCATATCTACTTTTAGTAGTTTGCGGCTGCTGTTGTTATGGTTTTGGTTTCAACAACTTTTACTGCCCTTTTCTTGCTTATTTCCATAGCGATTTCTCATGCATTTTTGCTGATCACAACACACACACACACACACACATACACGTTTATTGAGAGAGTTTTTATACAAAGAATGTGTCAGGCTAAAGAATGCGTCTGCTGAAAAAATATAGACACGGATGGATGATGATGATATACAACCTGGCTGTCTAGTCAGCTTGGTTGTTTAAGGCACAAAAAATACCAGGAACTGTGGCATGCAACTAAAGCTGCTTTCAATAACATTGCTTAAACACTTTTGCTTTGTTGTGGTTAAAGCAAATTGAGAAGAAATAATAAACTAAATTCTAAGGAAATTATTGTTTCAGGATGAATTTTGTGTTTTCCATTTTTGTTAACCAAACTATTCGATGCCAAGAAATCTCTTAATTCTCGGCTGATTATGGCCAACAAATAGAAAGCTTTATTTCAATTAAAGAACAAACCAGAGAAATAATTTGTTTTTTTTCAGTCTGTTCAGTTTTTAATTTTAAGCTACTAAAATTCCGAGTATTAATTCTAAACTTTTCAGCTAACAACAAACGCTTTGAGAAAGTTGTGTTCCGAGTAATTTGAAAGTAGTTCGGGTATTTTAGTGGCTTGCATATCTCAAACTTATTTAAATGCTTGTTGCTTGTGTTTAATCTTTTTTTTTTTTTGTTGGTTTCGCTTTTGTGTTTTGGATTCCTCTCATTTGTTTTTATTTTGCTTTGCTTTTGTCGAGTGTGTTGTGCATTTTTACGAGCACTTTTTAATAAATCATTCGCCACGTAAGCTGACTTTCATGCACCAACCGAAACAGTATGTGTGCGATGGTGTGTTGCCTTCCACTCCCCTCTACCGCTTCTCATCTTACGGTTGAGTGAGTGATTTGCATATGTTGCTGTTGATGCTGTTCCAGCTGCATACAAAAAGAAAACAAAACAAAAAATAGGGGCAAAAGCGCACACACACACAAATCACTTTTGGGCAATGGCAAGCTGACACGCCCACAACGTCCAGTTGTTGCCTGACCAGTTCAGTTCTGACCAGTCGCCAAAATGGCGAAGTGGTCGTTAGCCACGTTTTAACATGCGCATAGCACATATGCAACATACTTTCTGTTCGCAGTCTCGCTTTTTTCGGCTATATATCTAGCGTCGCTTATCCTCGTTCTCGTCCTTGTTGCATTGGGTGCAAATTAATACACTTGCGAGCTGTTGGGATTGCAGCGTGATCTTGTTATTGTACCGCTGTTCCCTTTCTCTGCTATGATTGTTGTGGTTTTATAGGGCGGTGCAACAGCAACAACAGCAACAGCTGCGGGCTGCCAACAAAGTTGTTCGAGTGTTTTCCCAGCACTGCTTAATATGCAAAGTTATGAGCGGGTGCTTGGATCTGGCCCTTCTGCTACCCTCAGTTTCTACTCTTTCATCTGCTTTTGCTGCCGGTTATCGTTGCTATGCATTAAAATCCTTTACACTCCCTCCTCTGCAACACACCTCTAACAACTTCACTCCGTGGCCAGTTTGTGCTTAGAGATGAAGGCGTGCTTATAGATTTTACATCAATTTAAATGTGTAAAGTATTCAGGTTGTTCTTGTTAGGCAATTCTTTACACTCTAGCCAATTTGTTTAATGCTTTAAAAAGTATCGTTGACATTTTTGCTATCGCCTTACGCCACCATCTCTAGGGCAACAACGTCAAGTGCCAGTTAAGCGCATTAAATTGGCGGCCATTTTATAATGTTTTCGAAAAACATAATTTCGCCATTATTAACGGACGGCGAGCGCTCAAGAGCCCACTGGGGCAAGCAACAACAAGGAGACGCCCTGTGTTGCTCCACTTCTGACTTTTAATACAAAAGTGCGGCATACTTTCAGGCGAGCGCTGAAAAATATCGCCACAGACTTTCAGCGTTGGTTGAGCGTTTAATTAAACACAGACCAGATAAATGCACGTATAACAGTGCACAGAGAGAAAAGTTGAGAGTGTTGAAATAATAATTAAAAAGTCAAAAATATTTATCATACATTAAAATAATCTACAAAGAAATGAAACGAAGTTAATTTTTTTTAATATCTTTTTCTCCGTGTACGTAATCCATTTGAACTTTACACATTGCCAAGGCAGCTACTAAGGAGCAAGAGTACTTTTGCAAAGGATTTAATATGTGGTATCCACAACAACCAAATCCCTTACTCGTTACAATATTTCAATTAAAAGTTAAATTGCATGTAATTCTTCCGAAAAAATGTTTAAGTAATAACGTTTTACGCTACGCTCGACTTGACTCAAATTAATGTACAATACACATATATATATATGAAAACCAAAATGCCCAAAGGCCAAAAAAAGATTAAACAAGAAAGGGGTTAGCCAACTCTTTTGGGGTCTGCTTTAGACCCCAAACTGACTTGCCATTAATTATCAAAAATAAAAAAACAAATCACACAAAAGGTCAAGTACCAGCTACAACTTCTAAAAAGTTCAAAATGGGAACTAAAAACAAAAAGGTGCAAAATAGGCGGACAGGAAGTTACCGTTAAAACGAGTGGACTCTTTTTTTCGGTATCGTGTAACGTTTTTGGGTTTCCATTTCGAAACTGAAACTGATGTCAATTTACGGCGTTAGCCTTAAGCTAGTTTTAGCCTTTTTTACTCGATGCTTTTGGGTTTTAGGTCGTGCGTGTGATTGGCTTAAACATTGTTACGCTTATTACGTAAAAGAGAGAAGAAAAAGTTGGTTTTTTTTATTGCTTGTACTTTTCGCTTATGTAAATGCGCACAGCCAACGGCAATTTCAATTAGCCGCCCACAGCCCTTGCCACCCACCAAATTGGCTTTAATTTAGCACTGAAAGCGACGAGCCATAAAAAGTGATAATTGCTTTGTGCTACAAATAAAAATAAACGTAAAGATAGATATTGTAGCATATAAATTGTAACGCAACAACTTATCGAGATACGCAAACTAATGGAAAAAACCAAACGAAATGTTTGTGAAAAGTTTAAAATTCAATTTTTTATCACTTTCTCTCTGTGAAAGAAATAAACCAAAACACCAATCAGCAACGGTAAACAATACAATATTGTGAACAGCTTCTTGTTCCACAGAACAACAACAACAATAAAATCGACATTTTATGCAAATAAGTTACTTCGGAAACTGACTGACAGACAGTTCAGTTCAAAGTTTTAGAGCCTAGTTCTCAAATGTACAATGTTTGGGCGATGCTCATGTATCTGATGTCTGATTGCGAGTGCCAAAGAGATAAGGGTCGAATTGGGTTCAAATGCTATCTGGTATCTCGCTCCGACGAACACAGACAATAGGCATTGCCCATGAATACATAAATAGCTACAAAACCGAGGCAAAGAGAGAGAGAGAGAGATATCAGAGAGGGCCGCAGCCAAAAAGTAAATGAATAAAAACTGATGGCCACCCAAATGAAATATGAAAGACAGCAGCAAAGAGTGTGCAAAAAAGAACTAGCAAAAGATGTAAAATGAATCGAAAAGCGACTGTGCAAAAAAACAAAACAACAACAGGCACAACAAAGACCAGAAATGATGATAAAGGAGAGAAAAAACCCTTTTCAACCTGACCAATAACAAAAGTCTTCAAGCAATGACAGCAAAATCAGCATTTGAATAGATTTTTCAATATCCAAAAACAAATCTTGACATGGTAAACAGGTACAGCACTAACAAACTTTAACAACAAGAACATATGTACATAAAAACAGAAATAACTAAGAATTTTCAGCTTAAAATGTTTGCCAGCTGGCGACGTTGATTGAATGGCTTACAGTGCTTACTGTGTAAGTGTAAAAAGAAATGGTTGGGGGTGCAGGAAAATATGCGTCTTGATAACAAAGAAAAATGTTTGACTAAAAACAAACTCAAATCAATCAAATCTATTCAACTTTGTTATATACGATTTACTTTATGCAACTCATCTTGCCATCATAACAATAGCTCACTGTATGTATGTACTTAAAGCTCATAACTAAGCTTTCGTTGTCTTGTTGTTAATCGTTGTTTACGCCTTGATGCTGCCTTTGTTTATCAACTCACGCTTTACTCAAGCGAACAGCAACAACAACAAATATCACACAACCTTCGCATCACAGCTTCGCTTCAATCGAAGCTTCGATCCGCACGAATATTCAGTTTCAAATCGTCGGCCAAGCGGCAAACACAAATTTAATTTTATTCTTCTTCGAATTTCTAAAGTGTGCACAAGATAATGAAAACTTTGGCATTACTTCTATTAGTATGCCTGACGACGGCTGGTGTTGTGCTCGCTGGCAAGGTGGGGCAACAGCAGCAGGTTGGGGCACCACAAAAGCATTTGGTTTGCTACTATGACTCGTCGAGTTTCGTCAAGGAAGGTGAGTTTGATAGACAAATGTGCTTACGTAATCCCTAAAGAGAAACACACACACACACACACACACAATTGATAATTGGGAAGCCAAAGAAACTGAAAATCTTTGTGTGAGAATGAATTGAAAACGAAAAAGTGCGGCTTATCAGCGATTTCTGGAAATTAGGTTTAGTTGCTTGTTGTGCGCAGAGATGGCGATAACGAGAACAGTGCCAAGAATACACTGAGCGAAAAAGACATAAATGATTGTGTGAGGTCAGAAAAGTTAATTGATATAGTACATATATGTTAGGGGATTTTTGTTAACCAAACCTCTGTCTATTATATGCTATTCTCCCTGTTTAGGTCTTGGTAAACTGGTGGTTGATGAACTCGAACCCGCTCTACAATTCTGTGATTATCTAATCTATGGCTATGCGGGCATTGAGCGTGGCTCACACAAAGCTGTGAGTCTCAATCAACAGCTGGACTTGGATCTGGGCAAGGGTCTGTATCGCACGGTGACTCGTTTGAAGCGCAAGTATCCCAATTTGCGTATACTTTTGAGCATTGGCGGTGACAAGGACATTGAGACGAGCGAGGATGCCAAGGATTTGCCCAATAAATATTTGGAACTGCTCGAGAACCCAACGGGTCGCGCTAGATTCGTGAACACTGCTTATTCGCTGGTAAAGACCTATGGCTTTGATGGCTTGGACATTGCCTGGCAGTTCCCCAAGAATAAGCCCAAAAAGGTGCACAGCGGTTTGGGTAGCATTTGGAAGGGTTTCAAGAAGGTTTTCAGCGGTGATACCATTGTCGATGAACGCTCCGAGGAGCACAAGGAACAATTTACAGCTTTGCTGCGTGACATCAAGAATGCTCTGCGTCCCGATAATCTTCTTCTTTCCACCACAGTGCTGCCCAATGTGAACTCTTCACGTAAGTTGAGATTTCTACTTGAAATTAGAACTTGAAAAGCTAAGTTTCCTTACACCTTCACTTAGTTTTCTATGATGTTCCCGCTGTGATCAATTATTTGGACTTTGTCAATTTGGCCGCCTTTGATTTCTTCACACCTCAGCGCAATCCTGAGCTGGCGGATTACTCGGCACCCACTTATGAGTTGAGTGAACGCAATCCCGAGTTCAATGTGGATGCTCAGGTCAAGCATTGGTTGCGCAACAGCTGTCCGTCTAGCAAGATTAATGTAGGCGTCGCCACCTATGGTCGCCCTTGGAAACTAACCGATGATTCCGGTGACACGGGTCTCCCTCCAGTTGCCCATGTTGTGGACGAGGCTCCAGTCGGTGCCAATACCCAACAGCATGGCATTTACAGTTGGCCCGAGGTGTGCGCCTTGTTGCCCAATCAAAACAATGCCTACTCCAAGGGTGCCGATGCTCCATTGACCAAGGTCGCGGATCCCGCCAAGAGATTCGGCTCGTACGCCTATCGTCCGGCTGACAAGAAGGGCGAAAATGGCATCTGGGTGAGCTTCGAGGATCCCGATACTGCTGCCGACAAGGCAGGCTATGTGCGTTCAAACAATTTGGGTGGTGTGGCTCTATTCGACTTGTCCTATGACGATTTCCGTGGACTTTGCACCCAGGACAAGTATCCCATTCTGAGGGCTGTCAAATATCGTTTGGCCAACTAAAATACTATTTTAATTGAATGCGAGTCGACAACTTTTGTAGTCGACTTTTAAGAGCAATAAATGTTTCATGTGTCTGAAAAACACAAACTTGCCTTCGACGGGGGAATTTTCGAAGAAAGTTTTTAGTGAAAATCTTTGCTTTCAGTTAAAGCTGAGACAGGAACTAGAAAACTCCAACGTTCAATTTCTCACTTTCGTTTATTTTCGATAATTTGATCTTTATGTCGTTTAACTCTGTGCCGGGATGGATGCTCAAAATCCAATTGACTTTGACATAAAAGCGTAATCGGCTTTAGCATTGAAGAAGGGCAATACAACAACTTATCCACCTCTCAATACCCCGCTCACCTGTCAAACAGGAAGCCTCTGTAAATTGACTGCACAACATTTGTCATTGAGGCGTTTTTGTTTGTGTTTGGAAGGCAGACAATTTCGCATACGCAGCGTATTTTACACACACACAGACGCGACACACTCGAAAAACAACGAGGCTAAAATGCTCTAGCTGTCATGTTATCCACGATTTGAGAACAACAACAAAAAAATGCTACAAAAAAGGCTCTCAAAACGCACGCATAGGCAATTCGAACGGAATAAACGTAAAGCGCAAGAAATGAAATGGAACGTGCAATGTGTGTTTGTGTGTGTGGCATATTAGAAACCATTTACCTATCCACACAGGCCCATTACACATGCACATAAAAATAAGCAGAGACGACGACGACGAAGGCAACAGCAAAACAACTTTTATAGCTAAACTTTACCTTTTATTGCTGTGTGCGTGTGTGTGTGTGTGTGTGTGTGTGTGTGTGTGTTTAGATTTCAACACCCAAATTGTCAGCTGCAGACTCTTTACTCACTCGACGGTGCCATGCATAAAAGTCTATGGTTTCTATACTATATGTACGATATATATATAAATGTTTTCTTCTATTTATGGCGAATAAGTGTTCTTTTTTTGTTTTAGCTCTCATCTCTTTGTAGCGCACATTGCGTATACGCGGCATATACACCTGAGCTATTTTTCAAATAATTGGATTAGTATTTGTATGGCCACAACCACACACACACACACGCGCGCACAGACGGAAAGTTAAGCCAAGCACTTTTACCACTCGAAACATTATCACGATTTTTTTTTTTTTCGGTTGGAAATGTTATGGAATTCCTGTTGTTGTTTTGTTCTACCATGTGTAGTTTTGCTTTCATACGCTTTGGGTTATTTGAGATTTTTGTGTGCAGGTTTTTTTCAACGTGTGTGTGTTTCTGAGTTTGCCTGGCTTTGGGGCAACAACAGCATACGCGAGGGGATTAGTTGGCTGCTTCGAGAATTTTCATTATTTTAAGTTAGATGCCAAAAGCAATGACCGAATTAGTTTTTACACGCGCCTCGATGAATTTCCCAAAACGAATTATTGCTGTTAAAATGCTTTGCTTTTGCACATTTTTCGACTCTGGATTTGTTGGCCATTTCTTGCGCCCAGAAGTATGCTTTAGAAAACGAAAACACGGAGCGCCAAGGCAAAACAAAACTGAGAGAAAAGTCAACAAGAAGGTAAGTAAGCAAATACTTTGGGTAAGGCGGCGAATATTCAGCATAAAACTAATTGAATTTGGAATTGCATTATATCTCTTGAGTTTGCAAAAATTATGAATGCATATTTTAGAATTATATTTGATAAATTTGTTTTCCATCCTTTTTATTAGCATATTAAATTGGGTCAAGTAAAAGTTTTGTTTCGAACTGCAGTAAAAAGTGATTTATACAGTTGGGAGAAACGAAATGGAATTATTGCAGATTTATTCGTGTTTAATATTATTTTTGCCCAAAGATGCGAAGCATCGAAAAACTTTAGATAGAAATAGTTTATGGCAAAAGTTTAGCCAAGATTTGATGACCTTGAAAACAATTCAAAAGGGCTTTAAGCTAAGTTCCTTAAAAGCAAGAGCTTGAAATTGATATCTCCAACTTAAAACAAGCATAAAACACAGCTCAAATCAACTTGTGGAGGTAATGTGAGCTATGAAAAAATCAAGTCAAGTCCGAAAGCATGTTGAAAGGTTAAGGCAACGAGTGCGCGTGGCAGGTTGCAGGTGGCTGTCATGCGGCACCCTCAAAATAATAATGGCAATAAAAATGTCATAGAAATCAGCGCCAAAAACTTTGCACTTGCCACAAAAAGCCAGATTCACGCTTCGCTTCATTGTTTAAATATTATTGACAAGTGGAAGAAATATCTTTGATTTACTGAAACTTGACATTTTGCTGAAAATTTGTTGGTATGCTGTGGGCCGCCAAGCAAATTGGCAGCTGCCAAGTTAAATGCCAAATCCATTAGCCATTGGCAGCGCCACTCACGCGTAATCAGCTCCCCTTTCGCCCTGTCTTAGACACATAAACACACTTTTGCGCTTTTCAAATATATCGATTCAAGAACATCAACAAAACCCAAAAAACCCAAACTGTCGAAACTTTTGCGTCACAGGAGAGAGAAGCAAAGTAAAAGCTTGCTACTTTTACCAACTGAAATATGTATTTTTGATACAGGTTGTGTGTAAAGTTTGTTATTGTTGCTGTTGTCGTAACAAGTTGAGCAACTTTTGGACATACAACAAGCAAAAGTTGAGAGCAGCGGCTTTAAGGCTGTCAACAGCTTTCACCGGCTAAAATGAAAGAGGTAGAAGCAGATTCTCCTGCGCTTCAGCTTCAGTGCTTAGAGTATTAAATGTGTATCCTAGTACTTCTAGCAGTGCTACGACGACTGCTACACTAAAAGGCTTTTCAATTTATGCCGCAAACGGAAACTTTTCAACAGTCGTCGTTTATTGCATTTTGTCGCACAGGCAAGCATTTTCACATTTTCCCTGCTTTACTCTTAGATTTTTCTTATGCTTCTACTTCTCGCCCAGCACTAGCAGCTATTATCTACACACACACCCTCAGACAGACAGAGAGATACACATATGTGACAACATTTATGGCTCATTCGCCTTCTCTCGCCACCCCATCCCATCCGATCCCATCCCATTTTCGTAGTGGTGCCGGCAAATTGCCAATGTGGTGCTCAGGAAATGCTTTACTTGATTTAGCTGCTAAGTGCAGCTGCAAGCAATGAAAATGTGTATCCTTATGCCTCACTTCCCATCGCCCACCCTGAGGCATCCACCCGATTTCTCTTCCCTTCTCTTACCATCTTTCAACATCCCACTGTGTGCCATGGATGTTTTCGGCAACAAAAATTCTCATAAATTCTCTTGGCGCTTGTAAAAACAATTATGCCAGATATTTACGCCGCAAAAGGCGACGATGTTGCAAGTGCAAGTGCAACAGCAGCAACAGCAGCAGCAGCTACCAGGGCTTTCGTCGAGAATTTGCTGTTAACAATTTTTGACTTTTAATTGCAGTTCCCGCGTCCTTTGACGCAGTCAGAGTAATGTTTATTTTTGACTCGGTTTAACGCGGCGTATGCGTAATATCGCTTACATGCTCGTCTGTTGGGTTCTGAATACAAATCCAGGCAGCACTCAAAAGACAAATGTTTGTAATTGAGAATGAAAGCGTTGTGGTTTAATTAAAATGTTCGCAGCAACAAATTGAAGGCTAAAAGAGCACACAAAATGAGTAGTTTGTAAGGGGGGGCAAGGTTCAGAAATGAAAGAGAGAGAAAGGAGTGTTAAATGCTATATTACCGACAAACATTGACAGAGAAACAAGTTGCAAAGCCATTCACAAGGTTCAGATTACCCATTTATTTGGGCAAGCAATCATAATTAAAGCATTTAAAGCCTTTGCACGTGCACAGATATTTAAATAGTTTTGATTTGGATTTATGCTAGAAGCTCTACCTTTATTCACATATTTTCATTTAACAAATTATCCCGAAAAGCGTACAAATAAAATAGGTAAATATTTTCACTATTTAAAAACTTTTGAAATATAAAACCCACACGAAAACTTGTTAAAAAGTTGCAAAACTTTGTGAGCAAGCAAACAAGTTTTTATTTTAATACTGCTGAGAATATATAAAATATTTACATAAAGCAACTATAACAAACATGTTAAACATTAAGTTTAATGCTTTTTTCTTAAAGATTATCTAAAGCTATAGCTGTTTTAGAATGTGTTTAGATTAAAGCTTTTGAAATATGCAAAATATTTTTACTGAATTTATGTTGATGATTTGTCTGTGTTTGGAATCAAAATAATAGTACAAAGCAGCTTGCTTTTAAAGATTTTTTATTTGTGAAAAACTATAAGCTTCTTAGTTTTTAATGTCTTGCTACAGTTTTTCCTTTAAGCACGAGCCTTTTTGATCGATAATTTACTACAAATCTCATGTTTTAGTTAAATTTTGTTGGCCTTTTTATGTTTTTTCATATTTCACATTCACAATGACTTTAAAACCTTTTCCAATGTTCATCCAGAGATGAAAATGCTAATTAAAAAGAAATGTTATATGAACCTAAAACTAAACCATATCATAACTAACAAAAGCTTTCAGAATGCTAATGTGTGTGTGTATATCTTTCAAGCGTGCGTGTGTGTGTGTTAGCTTTAATAGCCACATACACATACATATGTACATACGTATATCACATTACGCAAACATTCGTATTCGGCAGTCACGTTCGAGCATTTTAAGCGGTTTCATGTACTATATTCTCTCGTTGTGTGAGCGAGAATTTTGCAAAACGGAATTTTTCCCGGTAAGCCTTATGATGGGTTTGGGGTTAGTTTTGCAAACCAAACAATATACACATACATTCACGAGCTATGTATGTAATGGCGGCATGTGCTTTAACACACACAAACACGCGCCACATACTCGAAAAGCCGCCCAACCGTTAAGCTACCCACATTTGAACTGTTTGAAAATTTCAATGTGGTCGCTGCTGCTGCTGCTGTTTGCTGGGCAAAACCCAACCGTTCGTTATAATTGTAAAGGGGCGGAGGTTAAAGGGATATCTCTTTAATAATAATAATAAGCTGGTACTTACGTTATGACGTTTCTTTTCTCGATCCGGCACCGCATGCCAACTAAACTGTAAATTCCAATCGAAGCCACCAACATTAACGCCGCTCGAGTCGCGATAATGAAACTCCAGTGTTGTATCGTCGATAACATCGATAACAGGACAAACCACAGTTGTTGAGTTCCGCGCTATGCGATCCAAAAGGGGTTCCAGCCAACCTGTGAGCGGGAAACAGAAGTTATAGGAATTATTTTATGTTACTGTTACTATTAAAGGAATGTTGAATAGAGCTCTAAGAATGCAGGTCAATATCAGTTTATTACTAATTTTTTTTTGCCTAAAGGGAATCTCTTCACAACAAAATCAGCTGCATCAATTTAAAGGCCAGCAAAACATGCCCCTTAAGCAAAGCAAATAGTTTTTCTTTCAATAAAAACTCTTGCAATTGCGGTTTGTTATTTGATCCAATTGCTTTGGCCCAAGTGCCGAGTGTCGAGCCGTGGTTGATATTTGCTCTGCTTGCCCTGTCCATTCATCATATTAGTATTGAGGAGAACGACGCTGACAGCTTTGAAACAAAATGAAAAGACCGAAAACAGTTTTCTTACAGTGCACAATGTTCAATGTTTCTATGTGCACGTTCTGTGAGTGAAAAGTTTTTCTGGGATGATATTTTTTTTTGGCTTTCTTTGCAGCAGCAAGTTGGGTTCTCTCTCGCTCTGTTCGTTGTGTTTGTCTCTTGGTTTTATCGATTTGGTGTGCAATGAACAAAATTGATTGTATTTTGTTGCCCTTCCATTGATTTTGACTTAAACAAAATGAAATTCTGGCCAAACAATAAAAGAGGGAAACAGGACGAGTACAAAGCAATCAGCGCCGTCAACGTTCGAGTGCCGTCCAGAAAGAAAAAAAAAACGAAGTAAAACTGAAGATTAAGTGATTTACTTGTGGGCTTTGTTTTATTGCTCCAACATTCTGTTCGCATTTTGTTGTTATCGTTGACAACGGCAACAGCAACGGCAACGACAATGAATCTCATCTTTGGGCTATCAAATGTAACAGCAAAATTGATAGCCACGTTTAGAGCACGCTCGGGATTTGCGAAATACGCCTAAAGTGGCCCAGACAACAACAACAATTGGACACATTTTATGTTTGAGCTTTCAGTTTTCCGTTTTTCGGTTTCCATTTGTATTGTAATTTTTTTGTTCGCATTTCAAAATGAATATTCAAAAGTGTGTTTTTCGCCTCGTTGCACAATTAAATAATTAATTTAGCGTTAATTTAGCCAGGTCAACAAGAACAATGGCCTAACAGTTTGGCAGTCAATTAAATAATTTATACCTGCATATTGCAATTAGCATTATCGCGAAATTTGCAACATATTCATTAAAAATTAGCCAAAAAGTTAATTGCACAAATCTGTTGCATACTTTTAGGCATTCAAATCAAATGTACACCTACCTTCGGCACATTCACAATGTGAATCCAAATAGGTTATAACCGGTGATTTGGCATACTTGGCGCCCAGTAAACGTGCTCGAATCAAGCCCTCACGCTGTGGTCCACGCACAATCTTTACCATGGGATAGGCAGTAAAATAATCCTCTAGTTGTTTCTTCAGATGTGCTGCAAACAGAGTTAAACGAAAGTAAGTTTAGCACATAAATAAAATGCTCATTTCAAGTTAATACTTACGCATATCGCTGTAATCATCCACCAGGATGATTTCACCAATCAATTCCGGCGGCGATCTTTCGAGCACTGAATGCACTGTGCGCAACAGGACGGACCATGCCTCGTTGTGGAAACAAATGATGACATCTGTCTTGGGCAGATTGCTGAGATAGCGTGCCGAGTCCTTGCACCAGGCATCACGCGGATCGGGCAATGAACGATGCACGGATATCAAATCGGAGACATACTGATTAAAGGCATTCTTTGTCCAGCCATCTTCAACGGCCTTCTTCATGTCCTCTGCCATGTCCTCGGGCAGGACTACAGGCTTGCCCATCTCACCGGGGCTATTCCCCACTCCATTTCCTGCGGGTGCATCCAAAACGCTTTTACCTAGAATACAGAGCGAGAGTGATAAGTTGTTGCTTGATTTGGCATAAAATTTCGAAAGGATGTGCAGAAGGATACGCTCAAGAGGATGCTGCTTTGTTGTGTATAAAATTTACGACTCACACACACACACACACACACAGCAGATAAATCGCATTGCATTTGACATGAAAAGTTGTCATCATCAGCGTCGTGCATGAAAAATGCTTCGTTCGCCTTGCAAATTTGCCAGACAAGCACAATGCACAGTGTGAAGATATAAAAACAACACATAAATTCATGAAATGCTGCAACAAACACAAACATGTTATCAAACTTCAATGCAGAAGAAGAAAAACTGTGATCAAAAAAGTGATTTAGTTATGGCAAGCAAAAATCAAACCAAAATAATATTCTAGTTTTGATTGCTTTGACAACTTTAAATGCAACTCTTTGTTCCAGTGTACTACGTTGCGTATGCGTGTTGTCTGTAGCACATCTTGCACGCGCTCAATGAGTTCTTCCTCTGTTCGACTATATGACTCTTCGTGAGCGCATTATATTATCTTGTTATTTGCGTTTGCATGGGAAAATATGATTCCGTTCCGGCTGCCAGTTGCTGCTTTTTATGAGATTTGTCAGCCCAGAAGTGACACTTATTGGCAAAGTTCGCATCTCCCTCTATCTCTCTCTCTCTCTCGCACTCTCTCTGTCTCTTTCTGACGCACAATGGAAAAACATTTCAATTACCGCAATCATTACAATAAACATAAAAAAAAAGAATAATAAAAATGCAAAGCCAGTGCCAGTTGCAGCATAATATAAAGCCATAAAGTTAAAATAGACTCGACGACTTTAGGCCCACATTGCAGCGACTTGGCCACATTATAGTGTTGGTTAAGAGCCATAAAAACCCGAATGAAAGAGAGGCCAATCAGGCGGCGATAAATTTGGTTTGGTCGCACAACAAAAGCCATTAAAAATGTTTTCTAGACCAGAAAAACGGCAGGAATGGCAAAGGATACGCACATAAATTTTATGATTTGTCGCAGTTACAAGTTCATTGTGCGGGGAAAATATTCACGCGTTAGCCAAGCGGTGTAGATGCAAAAGGGGGCGACACAGTTGGGCATAGAAAGGACTCTTAGCGACTGCTTTTGTAATGAACTTTCTTTTTTTTTTGTTATTTTGCATGCTGTGCGCTGTGCTCAAAAATATGAAAAAATTTAGAGGAAAGCATAGGAAAGGAAGGCGCGTTCAGTGTTGGGTTCGGCTCGGAAGGTCCTTTGGTTTTTATGTGTTTTATTGATTCGCCTTATTTTTAGCGCTGCATGGAATGTGTGTTATGGCAATGAATTTATACGAGCAGGGAGGCGGCTTGCATGTGTTTCTGTTTAACTGCTCAGGTGGCAAGCACAATCCAATTATAGCGTATCGAAATGTATAAGCAAAAACCCATTGCAAAATGTTACAGTAAACACACGAAAGGAGGGAATACGATTGTTGGCAAGGGTAAGTTACTTTAAATATGGCTAAAGATATAAATAGCTCTTCTTTCCTTTCAGCTTATGCATAACAATATAACAATTTGCAGCACTTTTGATAACCCTTATTTTGGCAAGCGTTCACTGTACAGGCAAACAAGCTGCGGCAGCGTGTGTGTGTTATCCATCTATACAATTTTCATATCTATTGGCATTTTATGGACATAACCAGGGAAGGAGAGGGGCGGGAAATGCCTCTGAGCGTGACAGGAAGCTATAAAGCGTCCGTTATGCGAAAAGACAAAAACGGGGAGAGTCTGCAGTAGAAGAGCGTGGCCGAGGGACCGAGGGGCCTGTCTAGGAAACAGCCTAGCAAACTGCCGGTACAATCTGCCAGTTCTGGCATGTTTCGACATAAAACTGAACATAATATGCCAAAGTAGCGTTATTTGCAAAATGAATGCGAATCACGTGAGGAGGGTGTGGAAATGAAAGAGGAAAAGGTTTGCCTGCAGCGACGGACTACACAAACAAGGACAATAGATACTCACAGACACACACATACGCTGGGAAATCAGCGTTATGTTATTGACATGACTGAGGGGATTAGAATTGATTAAAAAAGAAAACGCGCTGCGGACGCGTACGCAATCAATCTACAATCAACAACAATCTCGAAGCAGCAGCAGCAGCAGCAGCAGTAGAAGCAGAAGCAGCTGTTCCTTGAGGCATTTTATTCCAACTTGTTTCTGCAAGTTCAAGATGATGGGGCGTTAGGGGGCGTGGCATTTGCATTGTATGTACAAAATCATTATCGCTGCTAAATTGTAAGAAAAAAACAACAACAGCATGCGAGGCAAGTACGTGAGCGAAGGGAGAGAAAACCTAGAGAGAGACAGAGAGGAAACAGGCAAGCACTATGAGTGGAGCAACGAGTAGACGAGGCCAAGATCAAGATAGTGAACGTATTAATGACATGGCCAGCGGGCAGCTTGACTCTCGACTGACTCCCAATGACTGACTCAGTTTGACTCTGACTCTGCACAGTGAGAAATTTGTAGTTGAAATTAAACAAGAAATCAAATGGAATTAAGTTCAAAAGTGATTGAATATTTGGATAAGGTAAACTAATTGAAAGAAGAGAGAAGAAGAAAGCAGGGTAAGGATGGAATGACAGGGAAACGGAAGAAAGCAAAAGAAAGAACTAGAACAGATAGGGTCCAAGAGATAGAGAAAGCAGTTAACAAATACAGAGAAGAGAGAGAGAGAGAGAGAGAGAGAGAAAGAGTGATCAATAGGGGCTGAATATGTAAGAGAGAGAGAGATAGAGAGGGAGAGAGAGAGCACGCGATAGAGAGAGTGAGAGAGAGAGATAGAGAGAGCACGCGTTAGAGAGAGGTACGGTCAGAGAAAGTAAGCTGTAAACCTAACTTAATAGAAACCCTGAGAATCGAGTAGAAGGGTGCGATTTAAAATTGTTTTACTTTAATACTAGAGAATACTAGAGGTAAATAATTTACAATAAAATGAAAGATGAAATGAATTGAAAATAAAACGAAATTGAATTGAAACTTTTTTTTTTGGGTTTTTTTTACTGTGTGATTGAAAGACAGACTGGCAGACTGACAGACTGAGCGACCGATTGAATGACTGACTGGTTCAGACTGGGGTTGTTGGTGGGATGCTTGCCTTGTCCTTTGCTTTGGTTGATGCGTGCGCGCGATAAACGTCGTGTTGGCCACGTCTTTTGGTGGTAAGCGCCCCAAGGCCATGCAATAAGTACAACAACACTAATTACCAGCTATGAACACAAGCAGAAGACGAAGTAGAGAAACAAAAGGAAGGCAGACGATGAAGGCGAGGGGACACAGATAGTCTTTCAAAGATATAGGCATATGTGCATCATCGACTCGACTGGACTCGAGCAGTCTTTTGGGCTCAAATGTGCGTGGTGTGAGTGTTGGTAAACGTTGTAGGCTTGCACACAATTTTGACGCCATGGGGCGATTGCTGCACAGCGACAGGATCAGCAAATAACAGCAACAGCAACAACAACTTGTAGCTTTGCCACCTTTGTTGCAAGAAGATGCTGATGAAGCTGGGCTGCCTGCGCCACAGAGAGATGCAAACATGATATGCGAAATTGCAAATACGTGCGGTAACGTGTATGTGCGTGCGTGTGTGTGTGTGTGTGTGTGTGTAATGCAGAAATGCAGAATTCCCTTCAAGATGCAATCTTAAATGCTTGTACCACATGCAACCAAACATCGTGTCTTGGCCAATAGAATTGCTTGCCCCTTCTTGCCTGCCTTGTCCCTACGCTACGGTTGACTGCTTCATTGAATTTGGCCAACACACAAACACACACACACACGCACAAGGCGGACAGTCTGAAAGATATTCAGTCCATTGAGTAAAATCTCCAGGTTGAGGGGCCGACGATTGAAGGTTTCTGCCTTATTAGCTGTGGCAAGTGTTTGTTGTTGCTGTTGTTGTTGTTGTTGCATTTTTAATATGCTTAATGCGAATGCCTCACTTGACAGCGGCATGAGTCAAGTTCTAGTCTCTCTCTATCTCTCTCTCGCTCTTTCTTACCACACCCAGAAACCCCTTAGTGAAAGAAAATGCTGTTTGGCAACAATTGCAAAGTTGTTAAGTGCAAAAAGATCTGCTGCTCTCTGCCGTTGGCATCTTTTAACATTGTTGTAAAACTTGTTAGAAATTTTCTTTAAAAAAAGACCAGAAAGGGGCAAAGGCGGATGCAAGGGGTAAGTTCTACACCCAGCGGCAGAGAAAAGCAATGTGTGATTATTCGTGCGTTTGGTTCGATTTCTGGCTGGCGCTGACCTAAAATGCAAACCTGACCAACCAACAAAGAGTTAACAAGACGAAAAAACGATGCGTGAATATGAAGTGCGAATCGACTCACCAAACGAACAGCAAAGAGATACAGACACAGAACGAGAGAGAGACAGACAGACAGACAGAGATTAACAAAAACTGATTGCAGCTGAAGAAAAAGAAAAAAAACTAAAAACAAGTTAAGAAGAGGAGTTGAGTTTGTACCTGTACTAACTGTGATGGATGGAGCGAGAAATGTGGTTTAATCTGGAACTAATTTCAATATAAATATTAATGTTGCACATTTGTTGCAGTCAGCAAAACGTGGCAGCACCAGCCAGCAGCTGCAAATTAATTGGCACCAAGAAAAAATAAACTTGCCAGAGATAGAAGATAGACGAAAACCCAAACAACTTCAAGTTGGGGGGAGGAGGGCAATAGGCGAGGCTGCCTCTGTCTGATGTGCACATTAATTATGTCAGCGGAACGGAGGATTTTATAGCGATTGCAATGCCTATAAAAATATATCATATTCCCACGTTATGTGGCTGAGTGTAAAAAAAAAAAGCAGAAGAGATAATTCATATATGAAGAAGGAAAGATAAGGTTAAGAAGTTAAAGGTTAGAAAGAATACGAAAGAAGTAGGAAAAGGAAAAGACTATGCTCTAAAAATGACCTACTCAAGGAGTGTCCTTAGTTGATTTTTGGTTTTATCTTCAAACCAATTCGTTATGATTAATCAATGAAGTACAGCAAACAAACTGCTGAAAATGCCGAATTCTAAATAAATAAAGTACAAGATGCGGCATCACAACGGGCCAATACGTGGCCTATGTGAGTGGGGGATTCTTTGAACCTCTCACTACCACCCTAACCTAACCTAGGTTAGGCCCTAACCGAACCTAGGTTAGGCCCTAACCGAACCTAGGTTAGGCCCTAACCGAACCTAGGTTAGGCCCTAACCGAACCTAGGTTAGGCCCTAACCGAACCTAGGTTAGGCCCTAACCGAACCTAGGTTAGGCCCTAACCGAACCTAGGTTAGGTCCTAGCCGAACCTAGGTTAGGCGTTAAACTAACTTAGGTTAGGCCCTAACCTAACTTAACCCAGCTTGTCTTCAATTCAACACACAATAAATATTATTACAGCTCAAGTTTATCTCTTATATCAAAGCTAAGATGATTTACTCAATTTATGTTAAGCAAACAGTTTAAAGTGCAAATTATTAATTAAATGCAGTAATCATAGCCGGAATACACAAACAGAGAGCTTTGTGTGTGTGTGCGTGAAATGTGAAACGTGGCAAGGATATTAAATATTAATTAAAATGTCTGCTCAACTTACCATCTTCTTTGGCCTGTGGCGGCTGCTTGCCGAACGTTTGGCCACGTGGTATAACCTTAACTCTCTTATGCTTGGCTGTTGGTGGCACATCTGCCTCTAGTGGCGCCCCCGCCGGCGCTGCCGCGCCATTTACATCCGCTGCCGCGATTCCATTGCCAATGACATTAAATGCCGCATCCTCTTCTCCGGACAACGGGCCATTTTTCAGGGCCAATGCAATGGGATCGCCTCCGCCAGCAGCAGCTGCACCACCATTGATGATGTTGCTACTTGCCACACCGTAACCACTGCTGCCACCGCTGCCACTGCTCTCCGGCACCGCTGTACGACGCCGTGTATCATCCGTATAGATGAGAAAAACAATGCAGAACCAAATGGCCAGCATTAATGCCACCAGCTTCACAATTGTTGTGGACCGACGACGCCAAATGAATGCCATGTCGAATGATGAGTGTTGCTGTTCCTTTGGCAAGGAAGTTGCTTTTGTGGTTGTTGTTGTTGTTGTTGCTGTTGAGTGCTCACAGTTTAAAGTTCGTTTCGCTTAATTTGGCGCACTCAGCGTATACGTAACATTAATCAATGTAACTTGATTTATGCGAAGGAAAAAACAAAAATTGTGATTCAGCTGATTTGCTGCAAAACTTTTCTCCTTCTTCTTTTCTTTTCGTTTTTGAAGGGAATTGGTATTCGGATGATATGTTGTTGTATCGCCAGCACGTCTGGCTAGAGAACACGTATTTCAATTTGTTGCCATGCCACTTGAAAATGCCTTTTGCTTGCTGTTGTGGGTGTTGAATCAGTCTGAAGTCTAGGAGATATATGAAGAGGAAGCAATGTGAACGACGATGAAGTGTCCTTTTTTTGTTGTTGTTGTTGTTATGTGCACCACACACGTTTTAGTTAAGTCAATTGAAGCAGTCTCTCTCTTCTCTCCGCTCTTCCTTGTGCACTCAGCCTGCAAATGAACCAAGAACATTGGGAAAAAGAGTTTTTATTGGATTAGAATTCAAGTTAAATTGAGTTGGAATTCTCTATAATCTAAGCTGCACACGTTTAAGCCATGGTCAAATGGAATCTCTCCTTCTCTCTCTCTTTCTCTCTCTCTCTCTCTATCATTCTCTCGCATTAAGCCATTAAGAATTGAAACGCAAATCAAATGATTGCCACATCAAACAGATCAAGCAAAGTGTATATTGATTTTGTTGTTTTTGCTTCATTGCACTGCAATTAAGTTCTTTGACAACAACAACAAGAACAACAACAACATGCAACTTATATCAATATTATATAATTGCAGCAAAGCACAGCATCTACTACCACGCTTCAAGTCTGCAGTCTACCGTGTCTCGAGTCTGTTGCCGCCAGGTAAATGACACGCCACTTGAGCCACAGCCACAGCCACAGTCTTCCCAATCCCTATTCGCTACCCAATGGCTGGTTTTTTTTTTCTGCAGTCAAGTGGATGCCCCACAGCGTGATGTTGCGTGCCAGGTTGGTGCATCGGACCCAACTATAATAGACCAACCAGAAATCACAGGAACAGCAATAAAAAAAAGTTTTACACACAGAAAGAAAAACATTATAATGTCAAAATCCAAAATTTCATCGAAAATTCTTGAATCAAACAATTTACAATGTTTTCTCTACGTGTACAAACTCTGACTACACTTAAAGAAACGCAAGAAAACTGCAACTGCTTGCTGATTTCTTAATGTGAAGATCAGCTTTATATTTATAACTAAAATTCTTTACTTTGTTTGTCTTTTGTGTAAGCTTTTTCCCATCTATTCCTCTTGTGGAAATGTAATAAACATTAAGAATTATTAATGTTAAAAAAAAGACCCCATTCTGACCATGATCAGTTTGTTGGCCAGCATTGCCCCCTATTCGCAGTTGGGAGTCATGACTTGGGTCTGGGCCAAGTAATTGAATGCACATGCAGATAGAGAGGGAGAGAGAGAGAGAGTGAGAGAGACCGCCAGAGGCCAGGCCAAGCTTATCAATTAGAAAAGGCAGCCAACACACCAAAGAGACAGAGTGAGGAGGGGCAACTATATACCCCCGCTCTTTGTTACCCCCCCTCTCTGTTAGAGCTATGCGAACTATGTGTGCATACAATAAATACAAGTTAATTACTTCGTGTGCCGCCGCCTTTTGTTATGGCTCGTTGGGTTCAAGTGGCATCGGGAACCTGGTAAAAGCAGAGCCACCCTACCATCCCCGCCCCTTACCCTTTCCTATTTCACTTTAGCAATGCTGGCAATTTCCGTTTTGTGTGTATAAATTGAAAAGCACATGGGAAGAGGTTCGGGTTGGAGTTTCGAGGGGGACAAGAACATGTCAGCTGCAAAAAGTTTTGCTACGCTGACAAAATAGAGCGATTAGAGTTGCCAGCCACTGGGAGCAAAAAAGAAGAAGCATTATTGTTGTTCGCTCAACGAAATTGTTAACATTTGTTATTTAACTCCATAAAGTAGTTGAAGTTTGTCTAAATGCGACACTTTTGCTGACAAAGTAAATGAAATCAAAGATGAGAACGAAGGATTTTTGTATGGAACAGCGAGACGTTAGCTTTATGCTATTGTCAGACTCAAAAGAGACTTTCAACAAGCTTAAACAAACTCAACCACAAAACTATAATACCCTCTGCAAGTGTATAACAAATACCATTTTGATTTAAATATATAATTTTAGCTTATGCATATTCGGTTCGCTTATCTAATTAGTTTCGACAGTTGTCAGCTGTGTGTGGAATAATCAAACGAACTTCTCTTTCGCCCGTGTCATTTTCAATTTTCTACTAACTAACTAACTAACTGCACTTCAACGATAATCACACAGACACACAGACACTCTCACTCACACACAATTGTTGCCAAATCTATAATTAATGAGTTTGCAATGCATTTGCAGAATACGTTTTTGAACATTTCTTTTGTTTTTGGTAAATTCAACGAGTGCACAGACTGCAAAATGACGCACATCAGGCGAGAGGGGGGGAGTCAGGGGGATCAGTTCAACATTGTTCGTTTGTTTGTTTGTTTGTTTGTTGTTGGCCGAATAACTGAATGAATACCTGACGATGCTGACAATGCAGCAGCAACAGCATTCAAATTGTTTGTTAATTAAAATTCGCGGCTATGCCACGTGGCGTATGCGCAATTTCAAAATGTTATTACAGGCCAGAAGGAGATTTTCACAATCGAAACGATTTCATATGTCATATGCACTTAACCAAATCATAAATGCATTGCGGTTAAAAACTCATTACCAACATTTCATTTAGCTCATTTGACATTTGCGAGGGAAGTTTAAAGCGGTTTTTTTCAATCAAAATCGAAAGTTAATTGAAATTCAGACAATCAAATCTGAGATAAGCAAAGGCAACACAAACCGAGATAATTTCAAGCATTGTCAACTGATTTTTAATTATGCCAGGGCTACGAAGAGTTTAATGTTTAAGTTAACAAAGGAAGCACAGATAAATGCCAAAGTAATTATAAAAGTTGAGATTATTTTCAAGTATGCCAATAAAAAAGTGATTGGAGTTTATAGTATTCTTCGGGAAAGATTGGAGTATTATGTTTAGTATTTTCTCAAAATATTTATTTAATAATTAAGTTTTTGTAGATTTCAACAACTTTGTAATTAAACCTTTTGCTACTATTTATTTCTAGATTAACCCCAATCTGTTGCAGTTTATTTCAGCTATGACTAACACAAGTTATCATCAAATCCAATTGCAAATATTTATTTTACAACAAACACTTTAACTAATTAGTTTGTAACAGCAATTTAAGTGAAAAATGTATTTTCATTTGGCTGCCTGTTTGTCAAATGCGTTGCGGTTGCAGCGATAACGTTAACATGGCCAATTTGTCAGTCACAAAATGTAACGAACAAAGTAAGAAGAACTTCAAAAATGTCTGTCATAAAACTAAAATCACTTTATTTGTGCTTATCGCAAACAAAGCTAGAATGATTGAACGACTGACTGACAGCCAGACAGTAAGACAAATGTTAAGGCGGAAGACAGTTGAAATTAAAAAAATACAAGAACACAAGAGATATGCCATGACAGAGCCACATTCATAACGCGCTCGATAAGCACACAAATGCGAAGAGCAAATGGCTAAGGGAAATTGAAAATGAAAGAAGTTCAAATAATTCCACATCATTTTTTACTTATCGAAACACCTATTAAATATCTTTTGATTGTATTATATAGAAAATTTGATGTAAGAACTTAATCTTGATGTAATAACTTTAGATTGTCTTTGCTTGTTCTTAGTTGGATATAGATTCCTGGACATAATCTAGGATCTACATTTTCTTTTCAAAACTCTTTAAGCATTTCCAGCTTTATTTCTTTGTTGTGCAAAACCTGAGCTAAAATTATACCCACGGGGCTTATCTTGCTTAGCTGCCAGTTCCGAAGCACAAAAAGAACCTCAATTCCTATCCTCACTTAAACAAACCGCTCTTCTCCTTCCCTCACACTCGCTCTAACTATTTATTATTCAAGTGTTCTGCTGCTGCTGTTGCTGCTGTTGCTGTCAGAGAGTCATTTGACGTTTTGCTTGTTTTGCCTTATCTCATGGCTAATTGACTGATAAGCGCCGCAGCAATTTGTGTTCGAGTTTCTTGCTTCTTTGGTTTTATTTTGCCTTCAAGAAGCATACAAAAAATTTGCAGATAAGATAACAATTAATTGAATTGCATGTTAAGTTTTTGGAATGCTATGCCATTGGCATGCATGCAAATGGCCTTAGATTGATGATCCTGCGCTGTAAATTTGTGAACTAAGTTTTGACTTTTAGTTTCCGGTTTCCCATTTATCAAAGCCTGCATAGACTATATAATTGCTGGCATAATTAGACGCACATTAAACCGAGAACAACATAAAAGCAACAAAGAGAGCCGTCAAACTATTTGCTAAGAAATGAGAAAAATGGGTAACGAACATCGTTTGCCATTTAAGCCAAATGAAATATTGCACAAAGAACAAGCGGAGGGGAAGAAAAAAAAACAAACACGCAAATTGCGCGCAACAAAGTCTAAGAATTTCTTTGCTCTCTTTCCTTCAGAAAGAAAACTTCATTGTCGCGCTTTTCTTTAGCCTTTCGCAATAGTAACTTTTTCTCATACTCGAAGCACCCACCACCCTGCCTGCCCGCCTGCCCGTTCCACTGATCATTTGTCATTTTCTTATGCAAAAACTTTTTGTTTGGAAGCAAGGAAGTAAGGGGTTCTTAGAGGCATGTTCTACACTACGCGCTGATGCGCATTTTCCTAGCTGGCAGTTTATTATGATTATTATTTATGCAGACTTAATCCGCAGTTATTAAAACGCAGCCTCAAGAACATGAAGACCAAGCAGCAGTTTAATATTCATTTGCATTTTTCGGGGGCCAAGAAAACTTTTCTTTTCTTTTCTTTTTTGCCAGCCGCACGCAAAATTTCGTAGTTCTTAATGAGTTGCGTGTTGCGCGCCGCAATGAAATGAACTTTTCCTCTTCAGCTTTTTCTTTGGATCAATTAGAAATTTTGGGCAATTTGACAGAGCGAGAGAGACAGAGAGCGAGACAAAAGTACACTAAGCAAAATGTTTGAAACTAAAATTGGGAAAACTCAACTTTAATTAAGATTAATACATTTTCTGATATATATCTATGGCAGAGAATTCAATAGAAAACACAACAAAGATTTTTTGTCTAGCATAAAAATGGATAAAAATTTTCTTAAAATTGATTTGAAAACAATGTTGGCTTTGATTTTGTTGTATTATGGACCGTGTCGGCAAAGGTCAATTCAACTGCGAGCGAGAGACGTGCATCGAAAAACTAAAGCCACAAATGATTACGATGATGATGATGATGCATGCTGCATGTTGCATGCTGCATGCTGCAGCCAAGATAATGATAATGAAGATGATGCTGCTGCTGCTGGTAGTAGTTGGGAGTGAGAAACGTGTTTCTCCCTCTCGCCGCGAAGCAGAAGCAGGAAATGTGTTTTAGCCATGAAGACGTTGAAGAAAACCGGCAGCTGCAACACACGCACATACTATGCTATACTATATATGTATATATATATGTACATTTATATAGATATATATATATATTAACAGAACGAAGACAGGAGCTGATGCCGATGCTGTGGCTGTGACTTTGTGGCTGCCTCGTCTTGGTGCAAAGAAAGTTGAAACGGAGAAAATTTAATCAAAATATTTGCACATCCGCCAAAGCGAGAAGCGAGTAGCAAAAGAAGGCGACTAGAATTACCAGTGGCACAACAGACAACAGGTCTTCTTCTTTTCAGACTCCTTTTTGGTTATTTGGTGCATGCCAAACCAAAGCAAACCAAGCCAGAACCAGTCAAACCTCATTCGAGGCTGCAAGCCGCAAACTGCATCTTCAATCTTCCGAAACGGGGCACGAAATGCTTATTTTGGAGCAAAGCAACTTGGGGAATGCTTGAACAGTTGCAGCACATTGACAATTATTTACCGTTGGCGCTTAACTGTTAATGTTGTTGTTGTTGTTGTTGCCGTTGCCATGCATGCAGCGCCCCACATTCAAGCAACATGCATCCTCTTTAACAATCGACAAACAGCACGCATTTTTTAGCCTTCAATTTGTTAAAAGCTACATACCTTTCGCTGTATCTGTCTCTCTCTCTCCCCCTCTCCCTCCCTCCCATTGTCAACTATATAGACATTTATATTGATTCCTGTACAGTCATGACTCTAGCGTGCATTCAAAATGTAATTAAATGTATGTTTTTTCTGCTCCTGAAAAGAAAAATCTTTCACGCTTTTCACAAAACAAAACAAAACCATTCATTTTGATGCCGCCAGTCGACGCGTTCAACGTTTCTCATTATTTGACAGAGAGCAAAAAATAAATTACAGGATGAGCGAGCGCAGCAGCAGCAACTATTAAATCGCAATTAAATGATTGCACGAAAGAAAAACATGTTTTTCCCCTCCCCATCAGAGTTGTTGCTACTCGCTCATCATTTTTTCCACATTTTCAGTTGATTAATTGCCGTCTGCAAAAAGTCGAATGGAAAAACTTTTCATAGACGATATCGCAGCTGTCTCTTAATTGGATTAGCTATGCAAGAAACGCAGAAAACTTAGTTTAATCTGGGAAAAACTCTCTCGCGAAAAACTCGTTAAAAGTTTGGCTAGTTTATTGAGTTAGTAGCACATGGCTTGAAAGTGTGTTTAATTGAAAACGAAAACTGATTAGTGAACAGACAAAGTGAAAAAAAAAACTTGGCTTAGTGAGCTTATGGTCTAACCTTGGACTTGGCCACAACGCGTACGCAAGGTCAACTTAAATGTTCATGGTCAAAAGAGACGCAATGAAAATGGCAAACAGCCACAACAACAACAACAACAACGAACGAACAACGAGCAAAACGAGAAACGAACGAGAAATCAATTGTAACATTTGCATATGCATGAATTTTCCACAACAACAACAACAACAATTGGCTCCCTTGTTGGCCCAGGTCAGTTGATTTGAGTCGATTTGAGTCGATTCGGTTCGATTCAAGTTGAATTTCGAAGTGCTCTTTCTGCTTTATAGCACCGACCTCAATATTTATTCGCCTGTTTGTCTGTTTGCTTACCGCCGTTTTGAGTATTCATTCGTGTATTCAGAGGCAACAACAACTACAACAACAACAACAACTACAACAACACGTTTTCCCATTGCATTTCTCTAGTTTGCAGTTTTTGAAGTTGCTCTTGCCTTTTGCCTGGACCTTGGCCAACTGGCTGTCCAAACTTTTCTGTTGGCAAATTGAATATAAGAAAAAAAGTAAAAAAAAACTAAAACCTTATCCGCCAAACTACTATTTGGTGAACTAATAAAATCCCCCAAACCCCAAAAGAGTTATCCACATTAATTTTGTTTATTCAGCTTGCGATGAAAAATTAATAATAAAATGGAGTTTGTTGGTTCATAAACAGTTTAAGATTTTATTAAATGATAGATTGTAGACCGACACGGGATAATGCCATGAGATAATCAAGTCAATATAATTCAATGTCGCAAACTCGATTAAATATGCCAAGTCACAGGAGAGACAAAGGACGCAAAGGCAAGCAGGATTTATGCCCTAAAACCCCCTTCGATTTTCATGTGAAAATTTTGTGCTTTTGGGTTCGGAAAACAAAAAATACTTTTAAAGCTCTGTATAAACTATCATCATCGGATTTCGAAGCGTGGGTGCAGAGAAGAGGAGAAGCGGAAGGTTGAGGAGGAGCCAAAAATGACAGAAAACATACATAATCCCCGCTCAGCTCTCTGCCTCGCCCACAACGGTGGTGGTGGGGGTTTCGTGTAATTTTGGTTGGCAACACAAATTATAGAAGGGAGCGGGGAAGGGCAACGATGACGACGAAAGAGAAATCGAAAAACGTTACGCTTGAAAATTGCCTGT
Organism: Scaptomyza montana; assembly: GCA_018904305.1. Lineage (NCBI taxonomy): Eukaryota > Metazoa > Arthropoda > Insecta > Diptera > Drosophilidae > Scaptomyza > Scaptomyza montana. The sequence continues at coordinate 1,298,939 of JAEIGR010000005.1, read as the reverse complement.
CAAATGACAAAAATGGTTTCATTTTTGTGCCCCTAATGGCAGTTGGTCATTTTTATGACCGGTCACAGCACAAAAATAAAAATCCGGAAAACGAAGAAAAAAACTTTTGGGTTGTGCGAGATTAAGCCGACAAAAAAGAGGAGAGAGAGGAGAGAGAGAGAGAGAAACATTTTACCCCCATTATCCCCTCTTAGGTGGTCTGTTTCTCTCTCTCTCTCTCTCACTTTCTTCTCGCATTTTGAGGTTCGGTAATGGATGGAAATCTCACAGTGGGAGGTTCAAATTGGCTCATAGCTTATGGATGCAGGCCAAGTCTCGATTATGGCTTTGTTTGTTCGTTGTTTGTGAGAATCTCTCAAAAGTTTAGAGGTTAAACTAATAGTTAGCCAAGCGTTAAGCATATCAATGTAATGGTGAGGGTGTTTTTGAACTTGAATCGAACTTGAACTTGAACTTGATCTTTAACTTGAATTCAGGCCAATGTTGATAGCATTCAAGTTAATTGTTTAGGTAAAAAGTTACAAGCTAAAATCGTACTTAATGAAGCCTAACTGTTGCCAGACTGTTGCATTTTTTATTTCACACACCACACCAAGCACTTTAAATATATATTTTCCCCTATTATTTTTATAGTTTTTATTTTTTTGTACTTGTTAAAATAGCACAAATTTCTCACTCCAGTGGCTCGTAAAAGTTGCAATTGCAAAATGTTGTTGCAACAACAGCAACAACAACGAAAAAAAAGGGCTTAAAAACCCCTTGAAGCATAAATCGCTTCCACGCAATTGCATTGATTGAGGCGGATAACGAGGTCCTTAGCCACTGAAATATAAACATTGCCCAGCTATTTAATGAAGCATAAACCAAAGCAGCAGGCTGCTTCTGCTTCTTCTTCTTCTTTGCTAGCTATAATAGTTTTTCGTTGTTGTTGCTGCTGTACGTTTCTTCTCAGCTCGTTATCCTCAATCTGCACCTTGAAGAAGCAGCACTAGCAGATGATGATAGTCTCAGTCCTAGCATCCAATGGACAGCGAAAGACATAAAACTGTCAAAAACTTGCCTATATAAATCGCTAAACTAAATGCCTTTCATAGTTTAATGTCACCTCGGGGGATTTGAGTCACATGCAGCAAAAACACTATAGATCGCTTTCTATACTTGGCTACCCGACCGAGCAGCAGACAACGTGTCTCTATCTACAACAACAACAACTGGTTAGGGAACAAACAAGAACAAGTTGAGTAGTTTTAGCTATGTGTGTAGTTTTGATACTTTTGAAAAGTTATGAAATATTTAATGAATCAAAGATGCACTCGATTAAGACTAAAACATATCGATTGATATCGATTGATCAAAGATTACATTTATTTACAATTGATTAAAATCGATGTTCAATTTTAAAAGTATCGATTAATCGATTATGTTTTTTTCACCAACTAGTTTCTTAACTAACTTATATTCTAACATTTTCCTATTGCACAATTGATGAAAATCGATGTTAGTATCGATTAATCGATAACAATCATTCAATTACCTGTTTCCTATCAACTCAACAGAAGTATCAAAAACAAAGCTTCGTCTTTGGTCTGCAAGGGTATATGTATTATTCGTATATCCATAACTTGGCTTTGCTTTCTAGTTAGCTTTGACTTTGGTGTCCCGGTCCACTTGGTTGTCATTAAAAGGCGCATGAATTATGCAGTAGCCCAAGTGAACTAGTTGCAGTTGTGTCGAAGGCATTGGGACAAGCAAACATCCGTCCGGACATTGGGAGACAAGGGCTTGGGCTCGGGCTCGGGTTGGTTGTTTGTTGTTTTAATTAACTAATTAAGATTTTTCTATGTCGCTTGTCGCTTGCAGTAACAGAGTCTCGACACAGAGGTAAGCGTGGAATGTTGGCATCATTTGTTCTTGCAGGCCAAGTTGCTAAGGACCCAATTAACCTTTTATGGCCATTTGGCACAATAACGAGGAACGGAACGGAACGAGATGTCGAGAAATCGCGAAAGCGAATCCAAAACCACAAACCAACCAAAGACAGACAATGCCTGCCACAGACAAACAATGCTACTACTTACTACAAAGCCACTTACTACTGCTACTCTTCTTGGGCTTGCAACTGACTGCAAGCAAGACTGAAAATTGTTTTTTTTCTCGCCATACTTGGCGCTTATTAGTTGGCCAAAAAACAAACAATGATCTCGTTTGTGCTTTCAAATTCCCAACTATCATAAAATACCAACTACAAATTGACATTGGCAGCGAGAAATTTGTACAAATGATATAGTAACAGGTTTATCTATGAGTTACTTACCTCTCTTATCAATTATTTATTTATATCCATGTGTGTGTATCTCCAGCAAAACTTCTTATCGAGCTATAACGAAAAGAGAGCGTGAAAAACATAATTTATTAAAAGCAATAGTAGAGAAGTGATAAGCTATTATTATCATTAGCTGATAATGGCTGCCCGATAGAGTAGTATTATTAATTAACTTTGTGATAAATTATGACAACACTTTGTGTTTTTAGGCCATATGTAGCTGGGCCAAAGCAATGCATTATGGCCAACACCCAAACGCATAATTATCAAATTTATTTTGTCTCTTTTTTCTTTTTTATGGCATAGATTTTAATATGCAAATTTTGCAGCCAAAGGAATTTAATTTATTATAATTAACATGCAATTGTTATTCAGCAAATTTCGCATAATTATTTATGATGTGTGCGCGGAAATTATTTTATTTTAATTGCAAACTCTTTATGAATAAATCAAATTATGTTCAGGACTTTTTTTTTTCCTCCTGTCGGCAAGAAATTTAAATTTACAGATTTTATTTTTCATCCTAAACAAATTTCTTTACTGTTTCGTTTTTTTTTTTTGTGGTTCCTGTTTCTTTGTTGCTTGTCATTATTATTATTACACCTTGGGGGCCGCCCCAACCGGTTATGTATCGGCTTTAATGTGCAACGGCAGCTTCAAGGTACAACGGCAACTGTTATACTTGTCTTGGCGATAAAAATCGCATGACGATATCAACTTAAAGTGCCTAGCAACAATGTGTGGGTGTAGCTGTTGTCTCAGAGTGTGTGTGTGTGTGTGAGTGTTCATGATGACCAACTCAACACACACAAAACATGTACATACAACAATTTTTTTTTTTCTTCTTTCCAATAACTAATCAGGTTACACTAATTAGCAACGCTTCAAATGTGGCTTTGGTTTCGGAGTGGAGTGGCGTTTTGTGTTTTGGGGTGGTGAAGTGTTGATTGTAGGCCATTTGGGTTGAGTGAACTGAAACTGACAGGCACATTTAATATAATTAATATATGGCCACCAAACTTTTGGTCTAATCAAAGCAAATTCATTAATTTGATTAGAATAGAACGCCGACTTTTGCGACAAACAAACACAAACAGAAACAGAAACAGAAATCATAATTAATGTTGCTGTTCGTATAATTTATTTAATTTGCAATTCGTATTGACAGCAATAACATCAGCTACTTTTGCGAAGTGTTTTCAGATCTGTCTTTAAGAGGCTTAAAAACTAGACAGCACATTTCGCACGCTTTGCGCCGCCCACCAACAGAGACAACAACAAACAAAAACAGCGACAATGTTGCAAAGACTTACAACCTGGCAGTTCATTAAAAAAAGATGAGTGTGTGGAGACCAAAAAACCAAAACGATCCACCAAAAAGGGCTCGCTTCTCTATAAAACAAGGTGCATATTGACTATAAGAACTCCAAGTTAAATCATTAATGTGTAAGAACATTAAACTATTAGTTTTGCTTTTATATTAAGTCTTGATGTCTGTTTCCAGATACTTTTCTTTGTAACTGTTTAGAAATTCAAATTCATTTACATAATTCCCTCCTTTCTGTGTGAGAACTTTTAACTATTTATTGCTATTTATTGTCTTGTCTTGACTTTATTTATTCAAAACAAATCTTTTGTTCTAAGCGTTGCGATTTACAAAGAAACAGCTCATTTCTATTTTAAATTAAGTAATATAGTTGAAGTTATAATAAAAAAAAAAACTCGCTTTTTTATAGTGTATTTTAGCTTCTTTTAACACACTCAACTCAAAAGGCAGCGTATCATCTTTTTGTTTTGGCTCGTAAATAGCCTAAATTGTTTGCTAATGATCGCAAATTGTTGCTGGCCGCCGCCATAAACACTCTTAAATTGTATATATAAACAAAATGCCTTTGGGCTTGTTCTTTCTTCTCGAGTTGTTTGGATAATATTTGGTCGAAAATGCCTCGACTTCTTTGGGTATTTTTGTACATTTTGTTTTGAGGCGTTTCATTCTCAAAAGCTTTTTTTGTTGCTGGCCATTAAAAAATAGCTTCGATGCGGTATTATATGATTTAACAATTTTAATATACTCATTCCACTCTCCTCTCCCTGTGTCTCACCCCTATCTGGTTTCCCATTTATAACGTCTTGATTAAGCGCAATTAATTGCTGCAATTGCTGATTGTAAATCCAATTTAAAAGGCCTTTTTTTGCCACTGATTGAAGAACGATGCATCCGACATTGGAATCGACCCTCCACTTCGTACTCCCAGCGGAGTTCGCTTGTCCATCATCATCATCATCATCATCATCATCAGCATACGCCATGAAGGTCATATTCATATTAATACAAGTTGCGGTTGTAGTATTGATTGCTTTTGTTGTTGTTTAATAGTTTACACGCAATCGCTTCTTTTGAATATTGAATACAAAACTTAAACAGCCGGATAACCAGTTTTGAAATTTATCTCTCTTTCGTATTCGTCATCAGCCGTTGAATTTTAATGTTTGTCTAGCTATTTAAGCATATAATTTGTTGCAAGACCTTTATGGTTATTGATTTTGGCTAATGCCTAAGAAATTGTAAATGAAAGCTGAGATTTTACGAGTTTTCCGTGAAGAAGCAATAAAACTTAGCACAGATCTTAGAAAACATTAACCTTAGAGCAGCATAAAGAAGAAGGAACTAAAGAATTTTATGACACAAAAATGTTGCTAGAGTTTCGAAGTGAAACCCAGCTTTAAACTAGATATTAAAACACACACAAAATATTCCTTTGCCTAGACTCATTTTAAACATTTTTCTTACCAAAATAAAGCTCATTTTTAAATATATAAATATATTGCAATAGATTAAGCTGAATGTTTGTTTATTTTACAATAAGTTTTCCACTTTTAACAAAGTATTTGGCTATAATGACAAAAAAAAGTAACTTCTTTTTATCGATTGATTCTACGTGTGGATTTCCGATGTGTTTTGTTGAAAAGAATTTAATTACAAAACAATAAAAGGTTGTCGGGACAATGGGTTCGACGACGGCGACGACGGCGACGAGGGCGGCGGCAAATGGCAACAAAATAAAATAAAAATGCCAGGCAATAATTTTGTTTGCTTGCTGCTCGGTCAAGGGAAGTTGGGAAGTTAAGAGAAGGGAACAAATATGCGAATTATTTGCACAAGTGCACAGCGGTAAGGCGAAGGTAGACAGAGACAGAGCAAGAGAGAGAGGGAGCGAGAGAGAAGAGTTGTCGGACAATACAAATACTACAAAATACCAATTTCAGATCTGCAACTGCTGCTCCTGCCCCCTCCCTGCCGTTGGTAGGAGAAGTGTAGAGATGGAGCAGATGGTCTGAACAAGTCGCAAGTTGCAGTCGTGTCAGCATCCGGGGAATGCAACAACTTGCTGGAGGAGTCTTTGGCTGCTGCTGTTGCTGCAGAAATTGCAAATCATGCAATTTGTGAGCACTTCGAATGCAATCAGCCAAACTGTTTGATTTATGATCATTTCGCAGTTTTCAGCGTTTCAGAGTTCTGCACTAATTTATCAAATCAAAAAGCTGAAACTGAACACACAAAAGCCTGACTCAACATTAAATTAATCATAGTAGCTAAGAGTAGACTAGAGTACAGTTTGGAGGGGGGAGGGGAGGCAGCAGGACCACAAAAGTCATTACAATCAATAACTCAAATCGATTGCAGGGAATCGTGAGACAACAAGTCAAAAGTCGACCCGTCTCGACCTGCTTCGTCGCTGCATAAAACTAGTAATTATACACCGAGAGAGATAGAGGAGCCCTTTTAGCCGAACAAATTTTCTCTCAGCGCCATTTGGTAGGCTGGAGTTCCTGCCCAGTTTCCTGCCAGTTGTCTGGCTCCAACATCTTCGCCTCCTCCGCCTGCCTGTGCACAGCATTTGTGATAAACGAGCAGCGGTTCGAGGCATCCTCTTTGTTCGAGACGCTGATTTGTGGCTAGTTTGGTTGCCAACAACTTTATTATTAAATATTCGCAGCTACACTGGCAAAAATCCAAGCTTAGTGTACACCTACGATCCATTTGCAATCTTTTCGCAAAATATTTAGATCAGAATGTCTTAAGGTTTGAGCTGTACGTTGATAGCAGTCAGTCAGTCATTAAATATACTTAGATATTCGCAGTTACAATGAGGAAATGATCGAGAAAAACAAAAAGGAAACCCAGAAACTTTGAATAATTCATTCCATTCTTTAAGTGTAGCCAGTTTGTTGTTCTTTTTATCAGTCGCTGAAGTTTTGCAGCTAAATTGCATAAAGCGTGATACGTGGGGCATCAGTTTGTTATCGTATTGGCTACAACTCGAAAATTAGCATGAATTTGCTAATTAGCTGCGATTGTAAATGTTCCAACAACAACAACAGACAGCAACAAACGCTAACAGGCATTCTCTTCTTCCCAACGCTGTCGTCAACTTGGCCACTTACAAAGTCATGTTTAAGTATGCAAGAATATGTATGTAAGTAAGTATTTCATACAAGTTTCTGTCTGTCTGTGTGTGTGTGTGTGTGAGTGCAACCCACTCGTTTCAAAGTCAGCTTCAAACTCGTATCTCAAGAATGCGTTGCACGCATATGTGTGTGTGTTTGTGTAGGAAGATATGCATAAACATTAGATACATTTGTAGACAAGAAAGCATTTTTAGACGACAGCTGAAGCTGAGTTCTGTTTTTGCAACAAAAAATGATTTTCATATAAATTAAATCTCAATGAAAGCAAATTTAATCCTTTTTATGCAACACGTTAATTCATTTTGAGCTTAAAAGAGAAGGATTTAAAACTGTTTGCAAAACTTCATAGTTGTTTTTTGAGTTTAGCAAAAGTTTGATTTCTAAAATATAGTAAAACAAGCAACTTCAAAGCAAAATTCTATAACTAATTATCAAATGTTTACCTCATCAGTGCGTCACAAACTCCACAAGCCTATCTAATAGATTAAGTACTAACAAATTTCTAAGAAAATTAATGGCCAGATATACCTTGAAATGTCAACTGTTGATTGAGTGTCGTCAATTGACTAAAACAAAGAAGAAGAGAAAAAACCATATGTGAGTAGTTTTATATGTTTGTTTAATGTGGCTGAACAAACATCTAAATAATTTCCATAAGCCCAACTGTCGTCATTAATTCATGCAAATATTTATATTAAAATGTATTTTTAAGTCTCGCAGTACATGAATAATCAACAAATGGCTGCTTTATAATGAATGCATTCAATAACAGCGAATATAACGATGAGTAGAACTCAAAGCAGACCAAAAGATGCCCTTTAAAAAGTTCGAAAGTTGAAACTTGTTAAATATCTATTTTATTTTATTTACTTTCGTACATAATTAAGTTTTTATACTACTTTATAAAGATTTTAACTTTTATTTTTAGAGCATACCCCATCTGTGAACCATTTTAATGAGTATAATAAAAATGTATCCGAGTCCATTTAAATACATTTTGTATTGCGTGGCATTTGTGCAGCTTGCTGACATTTTATTAAACTTTTTTTTTGCATTATTATTTATACGGTTTTATTTTTTGCTATCAACGTTTATTGTTGAACAAATATTTGCACTTTTTGTGACTCCTCTCCTGCTGCTGGTCTTGCTGCTGTGACATGACAAAAACTATTTTGTATTAGTTTTGTTGTTGTTTTCTTATCGCATTTTGTTTCGCTAGCTAATTCAAACAATGATGGGCAAGTTAAATAAACTAAATAATCATATTATAAATGCACATGCGGTTGTATTTGTGTGTTTCCGCTGCCCACAGATATCAATATGAATATGTGGAGCATTGTGATTGCAACCTATTTAAACGTTTATTGTTTTTAGTGCAATTTGTTGATAAATATCTGACATACGACCAGCATATCAAGTTTTTTATTATACAATACATCGTTCATATAATCGAATAACTTTGAAACGTTCAAAGTGAAAGTGAATTGGTCAAATGATGCTCCAGCTAATAATCGAGAAGAAGATGAGAGATGAACACAATAATGATGATGACTGTGGCAAATTCATTAATTCATTCATTCGTTTCATTGATGAAGACATTGGCATTGCATCATAAGTCAAGCAACAGCTTAAAAGCCACTCTTGTTACGCTGCCAAAAAAGTTTTGACCCGCTGGCTAAAAAAAAAATCAACAACTGTTGGTTAAATGGAGGGCTGGCATAACATGAGCATTAAGTTAAGGGTCTTTCGGTTATTTACAGAGCTCAAGGAATGTGAACCTTTTTTGTCGCGGATTTCGCGGGCTTTCGAGTCAAAAACTTTGTGACAAGATGGAGGACACGAAATTAATTTGTTTGGGATTACTTGAAAAGTTAACCAAAATGGAAATAGAGTTATGCAAGCCAATGTTACTTAATTTCAACACTTCTTTGGATATTGGCTAAAAAGGTTTTTTATGTTATCATTAAAAGGGAATAACTGAGAATGAATGAATGAACTTTAACGAACAAAATGTATATTTTTAACATAATTAAGCGGAGAGAAACTTTTTCATCTAACCAAGAAAGGTTGAATTTTAACATTAAACCTAATAACTACTTGCTTATCCCAAAACTAAACTAATAAAGGGATACGAAAGCATTTCATTTTTTGCTATTTCACTCTTTCCACTCAGACTGAAGGACTCTTTTTTAATGCAGTTTGCTTCCTCCTTATGCCTTGAGCATTTCCATAAGCATGAAGCGCTATTTTTTGTTACTTGTGCAGCGGTTTGTGTAAAAAATAAGTTTTTCAGTTATTTCGCATTTTTTGTGTTCTTTTTCTTTCTATTGTTTATAAACAAATGGTCAAAAATAATACAAATACTCAGTCTAGTTCGTTGAAATAACAGCAGCAGCAGCAGGTCGGAAAAAATAAGTAACCCAAAGCAGGTGTCAGCAAAACAAACAAAGACAGAGACAGAGAGAGAGAGAGAGAGAGAGAGAGAGAGAAAGTGGTAAAGAACACGGACTATGGGGCTTGAGTAAATAAATAGCTGTAAAAAACAAAAAACAACAACAAGCTCTTCAAAAGGCAATCAGACGGTTGTTAACCTGCAACATGCGACGACGACGACGACGACGACGACGACTCAAAGCTTTCGACGCGCTTCAAATCGTTTGTTGGTCAAAACCTTTTGGGCCGTGCCCAGTAGCCATAGTTGTTGTTGTTGCTGTCATTGCTTTTTTTCTTTTGTTTGGTTAATTTTTAACGTGCCAAGAATATTTCCTCATTACAATTGTCTGGGCGCACACGTTGTTCAGCTCGTCTTCGCTTTTTTTTTCGTTTTTTAAGCATTTTTTTCTGTTACAGTTTTTGGGGTGTTAATTTACATCGCTCGACCCACATAGCTAAGAAGTCTTCGCACAATGATCTCCCAAAACCCATTGCAATGCCTAATTACAGCTCAATCAACCGACTCGAGAGACAGACAGACAACTATCTTCCAGCTCCCAGCAGCTGCAGGGCAACCAACTACTACTTGTGAACAAGAGTGGGTTTTTGGATTGCCTCAGCGCAGGTTACCTAACCAACAAAAGTTAATGACTTACTGAACAACAACAACAACAGCAACAACAACGGAACCTAAAGCATCGCAAACTTTTGCGGCATGCCTTAAATATTTGGTGGCACCTGAATGCATTTTACAAATTTTTATGCGATGGCTGCGGCGTCGACTGTTGCAGCAACATGTGATAAATTGCAGGCATCAACAGCAGCAACAACAACAACAACAACTGCAAACACTGTCAATGCACAGTGCAACAATTTTTGAGCTACATTTTATTGCTTTTGCTTATTTTGATACAAATTTTAATTAACTTTCAACTGCAATAAAAATAACTTTATATTCCATTTCATATGCATTTTTGGTTTGTTTGTTGACAGAAAAATTTGATTAAACCACTTGCAAATTTTGAGACAAATAAGTTCAATAGAAAATATTTTCTGTGCTTTCTTTACTATATAATATAAAGCACAGAAAAGTTTATTGATTTCCCTAAGACAGAAGAACTTTAATTAATAAATGTTATGTTTTATTTAAAGTTAATTTATGGTTCGTTTGGTTTGTGTCAATAAAATGGCCAAACTAAACTAAAGAAATGCAATTTGCTTTATAATTCCTTTTTGGATTGCATCAATATCCAATCAATTTTTATTCAAAACTCTTTGACATCAAAATTTAAATGATAAAAACTGTAGTTTTACTGTGGTTAGCTGACTCATGTTGGCGGCCTGCACCCTGGAATTGGGAACGCCAAAGAGCGAGATCAGGGCTCGTTTCGTTTCGTTTGGGTTTTGTTGCGATTCGTTTCGTTGGTTTGTTAAGTATTTAAGCATTAACATTTGTAAATGAAAAATGCCAGAGCCAAAAGGTGAGCCAACGTGAAAAGAAAGAAGCAGCCAAAGCCAAAGGCAAAGGCAACAATTGATGTTGCTGTTTGATGACTTTGCATTGAGAGTTGCCCCTGTTGCCCCTGTTCAATGCATTTGATGCGTTGTTGCCATACAACAAAAGCCAACACAATGTGTGTGTTTTTAATGTTAATGCGAGAGTGTGTTTGTGTTAATGATGATGCAACATTTGCCCACAATTGTTGTTGTTGCACAGCATCAAAGTTTAATGCCCCAAGGCCATTAAGCAAGTAAGTACAACTCGCTAGAATTGTGGTTTTTGTATTCTTCAAAAGGGTATAATGAATATGTCATGAAACAGATCTCTTGGCATTTGAAAACACATTGTTTGCATTCGGATTTAGCAATGTGGCGTGAAGAACTAGAACTAAAATGTGTCATACTAGACACCCAAATGTATCTAATAGATTTGCGCTCGATTTATGAATTTCTGTTTTTGGGCAAGTGCTAAACTTTCACATTTCTCTTCCATTAGTGTATAAAATCTTCTTTGTGATTATCTTTTGCTTAGATAGATGCAGAATACTGCTTCAAAATGTCACCGGCTCGGCTCACTCAGCACTCGATTACAATATTCACATTGGCATTTTTGCCAAAGCCAAGAGTTGAACAAGTTGGCGCTGTTTGGGTTGTGTTGTGGTTACGGTTTAATAACCAGACATTCATAGCTAAAGCCAACAAAAAGCAGCAGCAGCAGCAGCAAAAGCAGAAAACTAAGCATAGATATAGTCATAGTTATAGCCATGTTAAAGAGTCATAAAGTTAAGAGTCAGAGACGAGTGCGCTCTATGCATGGTGATATTACTATAAATATTAAGTCCTAACATAAAAAACTAGTCAAGCAAGCAAAATGTACACCAAAAAAGCAAATGCAACAGGTTTGCAAACTGGCTGTTTTTATGTTTTTTTTTTTTTTTTCTTGCCTTATTAAATCTTCTGCCTGATTTTTGTTTTTTATGTTAGCTGTCTGCGTGTTTGTTGCCATATTGTCTGACAACGATGATGATTTGTGACTGAAGGTTAATGCACATCATTAGAGACGAGACAGGCAAACAGCTATTAATATTAAGTATTATTATTATTAATTTTTCGTTAAGTATTTTCAGCAACCAAGCTGCCATTGAGACTTAACAAGAGAAACCTTTTGTCCTTAGAACTTATGCATTGCTTCTCTTTGCTGCTGCTGATAACAAGAACAACTTATTCGCATACAATGCACAAAACTTTTTCGGCAAGCTGCCTTTCACAGATACACAAGTTGAGTTCTCTCTCTATCTCTCTGGGTTTTTCATTGCTTGTTAGGTTTCTTATTATTGCCGGTTGCCGCAACTCCATTGTATGCTTATACTTGTTCAAAGATAAAAGAACTAACTTCAAGAACAATAATTATAATAACAAGAACAACGAGGAAGTCGCTCAACTTTACTTTAGCTAGCTGCCTGCCTGCCTGCCTGCCTGCCTGGCTGGCTGGCCTGCTCGTGTGTGTTGTATCCGTCAGATATCGCGCCAACTATTTGTATTTGTCAAGTTGTTGTTTGTGTTGTTGTTTATGGCCCCCGTCGCGTAAACAATACAACAAAATATTCAATGCGATAAGCGATTTTTTTGTTCTTCTTTACAAGCAGCTCTTCAACGATATCCAACAACTCAAAAACTGACCCAAGGCATAACACGACCGAGAGAGATAAATAAATAAAGGGGAACGAAAAAGCAACAAGTGGAAACAACTTGAAAGTCCACGCAATGTTTAAGTTCTGGCTTTAAAACATTAAACATTACAAATGTAAGTAGAAATTTATAAAACTTAGAGATGAGATGTGAAGGTTCCATAAACAAGTGATTACATTAGTGAAGAAGTGATGAGGTAAGCCATGAAATAAGGTATTATAATATGCATTACATACGTTTAGTTGTCAAATATTAAGATTGCACATCGAGTTTTAAGAAGGTTAAGTATAAATTTATTCCTTCTGTTCAACCAAAAAATCATAGCCAATAAAAGTGACTGACAAAACAGATTTGCTGTCTTGACTTTAAGGCTAACAAAAATAGATTAATCATATTGCATTTCTTCTGTTTTTGCTATCAACAACTATGAAACATATATGAAATATGTATAGTCGATCCCTTTTGTGCCACATTTGGTCAACATTGTTGGGTGGAAGTTATTTGGAGTTGGAGTTGGCTTTGGCTGTCTTTTCCTTTTGGGCTCTTGCTTGACATGTGCCACAGGCGCTCCAATTTATGGCCAACAACAACGTTAACCAAGTACTATAAATTGTGGCTAGGCAGGCAATTGATTTGTGGTTGCTATTGTTGTTGTTTTGGCCGAGTGTGTTGACAGTTGACAGTTGAGTTACAAGGTCATTATGCGGCTGCTGCCTTTTGCTGCTGTTGGTCAGCAATTGGGCGTACGACAGAGCCAAACAACCAACAAGTTTGTGCGTCATAAGATATTAATGTATCTTTTGCTATCTGTATCCGTATAAATATCAAAATATATACATATATATCTGCGTACGTAATACTAGTTAATATCCGCTTCTTAGTCAAAGCTAACAAAAGAAACTCTTCACATGTTTCTTCAATCTTGATGGATGTCCAACAGCTACACTCAAAGAAATGCGAATAAATCATTCTTTGATCGAAGATTTGCTATAAATTTTGCCAAGTGTATGTCTATAAATCTTCGATTTGACAGGTAAAGTGAGAGATAGCAATGGAAGTCGATGATGTTGTTGTTAATGATGATCCCTTTGAGCACACAATTGAGCTGTCTTGATCCCAGTCACAATTCAGTGAGCTTCAGATACAGATACGTATCTTTTTGTTTAAAATTTGTTTTGTGTTTGCTTTGAGCCCACAGTGATTAGTGGCGTCGCCTGATGGGCTCAATTAGTAACTGAAATTGTCATCAAAATATTTGAGCTACTTTATTTTTGGGGAGATCTTGATAAGCTGCAGCTGGCACTCAAAAACTGAGAAACTGAGAAACTAAGAAACTGGATGTGGATGTGGGTCGTTCGGTTCGGTTCGATTCGAGTGGAGTGGAGTTGAGTTGAGTTAAGTTTTTATGGACAGGCCAATAAGCCAAATGCGTTGCGCTTTCACCATCCTCACACAAAACTGCAAGAAGAGCTAGTATAGCAGAAGCCCGCACCAAAGATACAAGATACACGCTCAACTTAACAACAACAGCAACAGCAACAGCAACAAGAAATGCAGATACGAAATGCTGACAGCTATTTAATCGAAGTAGCCGAAACGAAAATCTGCTGCAGTGGACAAAGTGAAAACTGCAAATGCCAAAGCGGATGACAAACACAGTAGATACACAATAAAAGCGACTCGCATGAGAAACTTGTAGACTTACGATAATAAAACGTACTTAAAACATATTTAGGTAAAGAAAAGTTAAGCTTTAGCGACTCTATGAGAAATTGGAAACGTTGATTAAATATTTTTTAAAGAGTTTTATCGAAAAAAAAGTGAAACTCTTTAAAGTTTTCTATATTGAAAGTATCTTCATTAATGAAAATATTCAAGTTCAAGTCAAAAGTAGACCTAACTCAATGTATTTTCTTCTAGATAAAAGTCGAGTGCTTTATTTTATGATGATTCACTGTACAATGCACTTGATATGCTTCATTGTTGTTGCTTGATGATGTCTCTTTTGGGCGACATTTGTACTTATTCATTTGTTTTTTTTGGGTAAGTAGTTGTAATGCCAAAGCGTAAGAGCTAAAGTTTCAGTTTCAGTTTTGCAGAGCTCAAAAACTTAAGCTGAAATTGATGCTGAAGAGACGACTGCCGCATTCCCCAAAGATGCAAGCCCAAAAAAATATACAAAAAAACAGAAAAAACAAAAAATAAAACTAAAAATGAAGAGAGCCAAAGACTATATGGCTATGGGCTTGTATAAATCGCTGTTAATGTTGTTGTTTTTGTTTTGTTGTTGTTCTTGTGGTTTTGGTGCAGAGGAACCAGTTTGGTTTGAATTTTATGTGTATTTGGTTGAAAATTTACGAGTTTGGCGAATAAAACCAGGCAAAGAATTCAATGAACTCGTCTTCACATTCTGCCTTCTAAGCCAGCCAGTGTTCTGTGTGTGTTTTCAATTCAGCAGCAGCAGCAGCAGCGGCAGCACCAACAAACACAACTTGGCTCTTTAAAACATACATAAATGAAAATGCATATACATATACACTAATACACTTGTATTTTAAACGTTTACACAGTAATGCACATGTTTATGTACAATATACTGATATTACACTTAGAAAAGCGAAGGGGAGAAATAAATTCATTAAGCAGATTTATATAAATACATATATCAAAAGTCTGCCAAACTCATGAGTTTAAGATAGATTTTTGTAACTTTGGTTGGAATTTTTAATACTTTTAAATACAGCTGAATATTTTACTTAAGTCATTCAAATCTAAGACAAAGCTGCTTGTTTTCTCTATGTGTACATATATAGAATATATGTATACACACACAGGCATTAAATGGAGGCCTATTTGGTGCCCAGAGGCTGCTAGTTATGCAAATGCGAAATGCCTATGCAACGTCTTTGGCATCTCTTCTGCCTCATCGCTGCTGCCCACCCGCTGCAACAGGGCCAGAAATTGCTTTCGAATTGGTTTACCAACAACAACAACAACAACAACATTAACTTAGCGCAGCATGTTGCCAATTCGTGTTGCTGCAGGTTGTACCAACATTTGTCTTGTCATTGCATTTGTAGATCCTTCTGTGGCACAACCAACCAAACACACATATATAGACACACCCCTATGTCTACGCCCCCGTCAACCTCTCTCTCCCTCTGTTTAAATCTTAGCAATTAGCTGCAGCCACTGGCGGATTTCCACTTTGTTCATTTGGCCAGTTTATTTATTTTTGTTTTTTTGCTAGCTGCTCTTCTTCTTTTTTTTCTCTCTAACAAACATACAACACATTTTTTTTTTTTTTATATTCGTTGCACAAACATTTTAGTTGTGGCTTCAGCTTCAGCTTCGGCTTCGGCTGGCTATAAGCTATAATTAAAATGCACAGACACCGTGGCCCGCCAATTTATGGCCCAAAAGAGTTAGCTTGGGGTATTTAAGTATTAATTGCCATCACTTAATGCCGTTTAAGTGGCTAAGATGCCAACAAGAACAACAAACAAGTACAAAATTGTACATCACAATTAGTCAGACGAGTTGCTTTTGAGTTGTTGAGGAGTAAGGAACCAAAGTCAAACGATAGAAAATATCGATAAATTATGGAAGTGATAACATAAATACGACATATTTTGTAAAATTTCTAAAGATCGTTTCCGAAGGGAACTAAAAACCCGATAAAGAACAATACTTGATATCGATAACATATCGAAACAGAATTCTACAAACACCTAGCGACTGCACGAAACTCTTGCCGAGTTCACACAACTTTTGTTGGCCAGTGTAAAGCTTAGAAGTTAAGAAAAAATAAAACAAAACATCTTTCAGCATCTTCTTAAATTACACAAAAGTTCTAACACAACAACAACAACGACTAGTGGTAAACACAGGTTGAGGTTAGGTCTTGCAAAAGCAAAAAACAACTGTTTAAATTCTATACAATCGGACACAACGTGTCTCGAAACCGACTCTAGCTCAAACAAACCCAACTGTCAGTTGCAATTTCCGCTTTGAGCTGTCAAACTCAAAGTACTTCAGATATCCAATTTACAGTTAAACACACACTCACTCAAACGTGCTCGATATGACATTAGATAAGAGACAAAAGAGTAAAACTCAATGTTATATCTCTTAGGCAAATAATTCCTTTCAATCGAATTGCAAAAGAAACGTGTAAAAGTTATTAAAATAGTTCTACAAAAGATACAACTAAATAGTTTTACTCAAACTGTTTAAGACTCTTTCAAAAACGTGACAACGTGCAAAATTAATGTTTAAACATTAACACTTGGTGTATTTTTATCTAGCCAGTATCCAGTGGGGGGTGAAGAATGTTACGGATATAAATCGGAGTCGGTCCGCTCGCATTATGATGTAAGAGTGAGAGATTAATTTATTTAAATTAGCATAAATGGCAACAGCTTTAACTTTCACTCGACCCCCCACAAGCTCCTTTGACTTCTCTTCTTTATAATTAAATTTAATTACCATTGGCTGGCTGCTTCTTAATGATGCAAAGTGCCGAACCACAGAATAAAAACAAACTGGTCGAAACCAAAAGGCGGGCTTTGCAACCTCCCGCGGAAACCGCCTACCCCTCCACCTATTGCTACCCTAGCTACCTTACTGAAACTTGTTTTTCAAGTGAACAAATTAAGCGAATGTTGAATGTTTATTAAATATATTTAAATATGATGAAAAAAAACGAGAGATACTTAATAATATTTATCAACTCATGGACTTTTACTTGGACAGATTTGGACAGGTTTCAGCAGCTGCGGCAGCAAGTGGAAATCAGAGTAAACAAAAAAAGGGACGCCAAAAATGACATTTTACAACATGTCGAAGGCCGAACAAACAAATAGGGGAAAAGACACAGGGCGGAAGAGGCCCTAAGGGTTTTATAGGCTTGTAGAGTTAAAAAAAAGATAAATAAAAATTGAACTTTCATGAATATTTAAGTAAGGTATTTATAATAAATATTTTTGGTAGTTAGAACAGAGAGTTTCTAGGGGGTAATTTTTACTTCCGTTTTGAAATATGTTCAAGTTTTGAGAAAACTTTATAATTTAAGAGAATTTGTTCTCTCTACGGAAACGTTCAACGAACTTCCTAAGTGAACTTACTGATCTATCGCTCAATATCTACTAGCTTGCCCTGATATTCCAGTTTGCTTAAGCTATAATTATGCAGATTAATAAAAATTAATACAAAACTCGCTAGACTAACTAACGTGTTATTAAAAAGGCAAGAGTGTCTATTAAACTAGTATCTGAAATATCAATCTTAATATAAACATAAGCTGAACCTAGTTTGACTCCTGTGCGCCGCCTTCTTCTCCACCACTTGGAAATGTATGTCAACTAACGGTTTTTGTTATAATTAATCAAAATTTTGGTGGCCCAATTTAAGGCCAGTTCTAATAGCTAAAACAGTCGAAAGCACGCAAAACCCAAATAAGCCGGCAAAAATAAAATCACAAACACACGCAATTGGTGAGAGGGGGATAGAAATAGCAAGACAGGGTTGCATTTCGAAAGAGTAGCTGGCCGCTGCCATGGCAAACACAAAAAGCAAAAACACAACCAAATCAAATAAAAATTTATTGATTTCTGTTTGCCGGCCCTAAAACAAAACAACAAAGTCAAGGAAGCGGCAAATAAAAGCAATTGGCAAGCAAATAATAAAACAGCGAAACATAACAAAACCAAAGCAGAGGCCGAAAAAGTAAATAAAAACGAAGGCATGCAAAAACAATGTCAATGCACGCCAAAAACAGAGAAGAAGAAGAAGACGACGACGAAGACAGACAGTCACAATAGAACAGAAGACACGCAATGGCTATTTGGCAACGGGGAGGGGTAAGGTGGAGGGTAGCCTTCTGCAGTGCTGTAAATGTCAGCTCGAGTTAACGGAGCACGCAACAACAAACAAAACAGACAACAAAACACGAAAAAATTATATACATATATATGTATTAAATTTTGTTGTTGTGCAGAGCGCCCAGCAACAACAACAAAAACATCAAAAAATTCAAAGCAGACAGCAGCAGGTGCCGCTGTTGTTGGTGTTGCGTTTGGGTTCTATGCCAACCGTTTCGTTGCGCATCAGACATGTCTGTCTGTCTGTCTGCCTGTCTGTTGCTTAGCTCCTTGGTCGCGTGGCAGCCAGACACTTGACGTTCAGTTTGTACTGACTTACCTCTCGCTTACTCTGCTGCCGCTGCGTCCACACCTCTGCTGCTGCTGCTGCTGTGACCGTTGCTTTGATTCTGCTGTCAAAACGTGTGCGCTGCGAGGATTTTAAGGAACGAACTTGCAATCGAGCGCGGGCTGCGCTGCGTCTTCTTCTTCTTCTTCTTACAAACTACAAAAACACAACACTTTGCCAACAACAACAACAAGATCGGAGACAACAATGCACAGTTTTTATTTTTATAAAGCAGACAATATTTGCTTTACTTTGTGTATATAGTATTATGTATGCTATTAATTTGTAATTTATGCCTTTTCTCAATTATTTTTATATGAAATTTGCATTTATTTTTTTCACACAAACACGAAACAAAATTCACAGCTGACTGTGATTTTTTTTTCTTTTCTGGTTGCTATGTTTTCACTCGCCTTTACAAACATACACTAACAAACACACTCGCGCGCGTAACACCACCTCGCACACACATAGATAGACATAGACAGAGAGATGCACCTGTGTGTGAGAGTTTAGGTCCGTTATGTCGTGCGCAAAGTGGAGTTAGGAAGAGTGAAATGCAATGTTTCGATTTTCCACGCGCCCCACTTCCAACTGTTTCAACGGCCAAAAATCGACTGAACGCAACGAAACGGTTTGCAGCCGTTAGTCCGGTCGGTCGGTCGCACTGTATCTTTGCCCGAGCCGGCTAAACCGATGGTTGGCAGCGCACACGCAACATGTTGTAACGACGCGTTCGAAATGTAGGTGTGAGTTGTGGGTTGCCAGTGTTTATGATAAGTACTCAGCGATAAAAGGCTACCGCACTTCTTCCCTTCCCTGCCCTACTCTACATTTCATCTGCGTGACAAATGTCCCATGGCGAATCCACCCGCAATTTGGCCACAAAAAGGGATTCGTACCTCGAAAAGTAATAACAAAAGTGTATTCAATCGCCACTTAAGTAATCTACTTGCATAAATATTGTTGTAAGTAAGTATATATCATTTGAATTGTCATTTATTGTTACATATCCCAAGACACTAAGCCTAGCCAAGTGCGCCAAGTGGTATCGTTAAATAAATAGAAACACAATGGTTTTGTATGCAGGCACGGTTTATCATTACTCTTAAATAGATAAGTTAAGGATAAGTAGCCAAAAAATAGGTTATCTGTTAATACTACAATATATTTCGGCCAAAGATTACCACTTATTGCACATTAATAAAGAACCATTTAGAGTTTATTTCTTTCTATTACATACTAAAAAAGTTCACTTGTAACCTGTTGTCAAGTGTTGTTTGGCGGTTCGAACATTGTTTGGCAGCATCTGCTCATCTCTGATGCAACAAGCGTCTACAACGCGACTTGTTCGTAGCCGGCATTCAAGAATACAGCAAGCATGTTGCAACTGAAGCACTTGACGCTGCAATTTTGCACGTGGCTCATTTGCATTCGCAGTTGTGTTGTGGTTGCAATGGCGAGTGTGATGAGAAGGGGGTGTAAGATGATGACTAAAAAATTGCGCGCAATTTTTATAAAAAAAAATAAATAAATTGCAATGGCTGCAAATTATGCATGAAAAACAGCTGCTTGTTGATTGTGTTTTTAAATACATAATAAATAATTTATTTTTTAAGTTTCGTTAAACAACTGTTTTTCAGGTAAATTGAGCTTGCTTTGAAAAAACCAGCTTTTAGCATAAATTAAAGCTGATTTGTAATAACTATTTAATAAATGTTTCAAACTAAACGTTTAGCTATAATTAAAAGAAAATTTGTATGTTAATAAATTAAAAGGTGAATCCCATTTTCAACACAGCTCATAAAATGCATTATTATATCTCTCTCTCTCTTTCTCCCTCTCTGCTTTTATCTTGTTAGCTCAAAAACAAAAATAATCTTAACGAAAAGTATATGATTCAAGGAATTCCAAATTCGAATTGAATTTTCGGCACAAATCCTATAATGTTTCGAATCGATTTTGATTCTGTCACTTGCCAATTGGCAATTGGCTTGAACTGGCCACAAATTGGCAATTTTCGACGCCATCAAAAACTGCATTTGGATTGCTTCAATTTCCGATGCATGCCCCATAACCGTCAGTTCCCTCCCCCCGTCCCCCTGCCACATCTAACTTCATCCACAGTAGTTGCACTTTTCATTTATTTGTTTGCATTTTCAATGGAGAAGTCTCGGAGTCGACTCAAGTTTCACGTCTGTTTGTGCGTTTTGTGTCTTTCGACCAGCTAAAAACCATATACACTAACTGAAAGATTTACAAAGTCATTTGATTCTGATGAAGTATCATTTTAAATAAAATTAATTAAATTTTTTTTCAAATGCTCTTTTTATTTATTTGTTGAATTTTTTCTTTACAAAATTATAAAATATCAACGTTTTCTTTGCTTGTTATTGATTCGGTAAGACTATTAAAACATTCGTCTTGCATTCGTCTTAAGTTTCTTTCTGTTGTTCTTTTCTATTTGCCAACTATTGCAACTGGAAACGAGTTCAAAGTTGTTTTTTTTTTGTGCACTGTTTGCTGCCATCAATTGATAAGTTTAAGTTGAAGTTCTTTCGTTGTTTTTGTTCTTTCGTATGCACAAAAAAAAAATGCATCCAATTTTATTTTGCAAACACTACTGTTCCCCCTCCTCTCTACCCCCTACAGTGACAACTGAGTGGAATATGTTCCTTCCTTTTGTTTAGAAGTCTCGCGACTTTCAAGTGCAAATGAAGATGCTTCCCAAGTTGGCCAAGTTAGTCAAAGTGTGCAAGTGAAACCTCGTTTGACAAGAGTTTCATGCCACACCAAAGAAGCTTCCTTCGATTTTTTGTTTGTTAATTCTTTTCCGGTCTTAATTTCATTTTGGGTTTCTCAAATATGCTAGTCTCAAAGTTGACAAGTGGAAAACCGCATCATTAAAGATAAATGGGTTTGGAGAATAACTTTAGCTTATTTTTATTTTGGTTTGAACACTCTTTATCGTAAGGGTATCCAAAAATGTGATTCCTAGATACATATCGATAAGTTGATATTCATAAAAATTATCTAATTCTTCATGTTTGTGCATAGAATTCACTGTCATCCTTTGAAATGTAACTTCACTTTCGATAACTTATCGATAACAAAAACTATCGAAAGGAAAATTAATTTGTGACCATATTAAACAAATAATACTATTTAATCAATAAATTTGGTATCGATAACATATCGATATATTTTTTTTGTGCTACATAAAGCTTAAGACAAAAGGCAAACGAATAAGCATATTATTTTCCTCAACATTCCATCCAACGATAAAATATCGATAACGTATATGCTGATTAAAGCAGCTTAAGTGCTTAAGTAACTCATTATCTCGATAAGAAATGCAACGAAAATATTTCATTCGAAACTCGTTTTGCATTCTTAACCAAAAAACACAAACAAAACCCATTTTTCTCATCGATAATAAAGCTGTGGTCAGCTGCCGTGTCTCATTTTTGCTTCTTCTTCTTGGTCTCCTTCCTGATTTGGCTGCTTCCAATTTGCTGGCCAATTGAAAATGCAATGCACGCCCCGAACTCAACTGAACTAAACAGAAAAAATAACGCAAAAAACGAAACTCATTTGCAACACTTCACGCAATGCAGGCGATTTCGATTTGGCCAAGATCAAGGGCGATAATAAAGAGCGCGCTCTCCGCGTTTCATTTTGTTTCGTGCCTTGTGTGTTGGTTGCGTGCCGCAGTTTGTGTTGTGGCTATAAATAGCATTATGGCCAACTGCAAGAAACTACCTAACTTGGCCTTATCCCAGCTGGCTGATCTTTACGCAGTACCAACAACAACAACAATAACAACAACATTCCTTTCGACATTTAATTAACGATCGCGATTGCAATCAATGCAACGCATACTCCCCCTTCTGCTACCCCCCTTCGATGGTATGGAGGCCTACCACGCCTTTGGCTGTTTTATATGAATGAGCTGAGAAAAAGAGCTGGTGGCCAAGTTAACCAAGTTAACTAACTTGGCTAAAGCTGACAAATACTGTAATTAATTTTAATTGCAGCGATTGGCGCCCGCTTTTTCCGTCTCATTAAAGGTTTTGGCCCCCTTAAGGGCCAAGTTGCTTTGCTCTTTGGCTAACACAGACGCATTTTCCAACAAATGTATACTTTAAGCAGATCTGCTTGCTCTGAGGGGCAACATCAACAATAAAAACAATAACAAGGTGCTTGTACGTGTTTTTGCACCTAATTGCAGGCGCATTGCCTTCAGAACTGTTGGTGTGGCGAGTAGATTTCTGACTGCTTGCCCCATTCAAAATGCTTAATGCAGGAATTATATTTCTTTGTTGTTGATGCTTCTTCGATCTCAATACATTTCAAAGGGTATATTCAATGGGTGTGCAAGAGAGATTTTACGTCAATTTGGGAAGACTGAATAAATGAATATAATAAAAATGGATGGACCTCTTCTAACCTCCATCCCTTCTCAAGTCTTATATTCAAAGTAGATAAAAGAGATCCTAGTGTATTAGCTCTTTAGTCAGACGATCGTCAAATCTAACCTTGGCTAATAAAAATATTAATATAGGTTCTTTATATCAAAGTTTTGTAAAAAGTTGTACCAACCCAAGACAAGTAAAAATGTGCGTGGAAAATTTGGGAATATTTTTCAAAACTTTTGTTTAGTTTTAGAATTAACAAAATTTTGATTTATTATGATAGCCTTTTTTGAACCTTTTCTCAAAGCCACACCACAGTTTGACAGTCACTTAAACCATTAGATTCAATAAGTCTACTTATAAACAGAGCATAAAACAGTTGTCTAATCCTAAGTTGCGATGTGTTTTCTACGAATTTTTTTTTGCTATTATTACTTTTGCATTGCTCACAATTGCTGTCAATGGAGCGCAGTCAGAGCAATAAAGAGCACCAATAACAAGAACTATAACAACAACTACAACAACAATAAAGATGCTAAAGCATAACAACAGATGAACAAGAAGAAAAATCATTGAAAGACATTTCTCAGTTCAGAGTTTTCCAGGCATTACTCAAGTGCAATAACAATATAAAATACTTTTAGTGTTCAGTTCATTGAACGTGCACAAATCCAATTAGATTTCCGATGCACACCAATACAACTACACTAATACACTTATATACAGGCACAGTTAAAGTGCAAATTGCAGTTACACACAGAAACACACACACACAAATAAACAAACGGGGAAATAAAAAAGATGAAACTGTAGCATACTTTTGTGCGCAAGCAAATTTTCGCTACTCAATTTGCCAGTCGCATAACTTCCGACTGCCATTAAGTGTGTGTGTGTGTTAGCACGTATGTATGTTCGTGTGTGTGTGTGCAAAAAGTTTGACTTGCCTGGCAATTACTGTATAGTTAATGCCGTATTGCCGAATATCGATTTTAACAATTACAACTCTCTGGCATATTTCATTAGTTTGATGTTGACTTTATGATGCTCTAACAAGACAATGGGTTACTTTAAATGCATAAAGATGTTTGTTGCACTGACTATTAATATGCATATGAACACAAATATATGATGAATAAACTTTTAACCAATAAATAATAGTTTAAATATTATTTAAAGAATTTTTTCATATGAAAAACTTCACTGAAAACTAAACTTTGGCTTAAATAAATCATATAAATTAATATTTTGTGCTGATTTTTTTACACTTTTTATATTTTTTTTCTCATTTGTTAGAAAGCGTATTTAAACTTAATCTTTTCACGGATTTTCTTGTTTGCGCAAATGAAATTATCAATAAATTCGACTGACTGCATGGCCAATTAAGCGGCTTAATTATGCGGCATATTTGTGTATGTGTGTGTGTGTGCGTAAAGCATTAAAAACGCGAGGAATTTGCTCAAGTTAATTGTGCTTTAAACATGAAAAAGCATTAATTAAAAATATGTATGTATATTGATCAAACATGTTAAACATATCAATCAATATCATTTTACATGCCATATTAACATTTTAATTAACAACAAACAAACAACTACAAATAAGCCCCCAAAAGATAACGCAGTCACAATTAACATACAACTTATATTGACAGAAAATACTTTTGAAAATCCAACAATTAAGAAGCCATAAACACAAGCTGACAACTAATAACAGCAGCTAGGCAAATAAATAGCACATACAAAAACATGCCATAAAAAAAAAAGAAGTTGAGTAGAAAATATCTCAAAAAAAAAAGAAGAAGGAAAACTGGCAGGCAAAAGTTTCGAAGCGCAATTTTGAAAAACAGTAAATAAGTCGCGACGGATGCGGATGTGAATGTGCGGATAAGGATGAGCTGCAAAATGAAACGAACCAAAGCGCAGCGAAGGAACGCAGCAAATAAGAGGACAGGACACGTAGCTGGCGCAGAGTCACGAATGGATTTGCATATGAAAGAGAGAGAGACAGACAGAATCAAAGAATTTGTTAGAAAGTATAACATGGAGAAAAGACGAAGGAATCTAAATGAAATCATTTTTATACTATAACTAAAATAAGCAAATGTTACTTAGTTCTAGACAAATTAAGCATCAACTAATAAAGTAAATCTGTTCCGAAAAAAACGTTTACTCTCTGAACTGTCTTTTTTATTTATTTAATACTTTTAAATACAAAAAATCTTTTTAGTTGTCATTTTTTAATCGAAGTTTCCACATAATCAAAAGCTTTATTGGCTGTGTTCAGAACTTTGAGATCGCATCTTCCTTTTTATTACTTATTCGAATAGTTTTTCTCTCCGTGTATTTAGGAAAATATATGAGCAGGCAATGACATGACTTGGCAGCAATTTCTATTTGTGTTGAACACATATTCCACTCCCCACGAACCCCTAGCCACCACCTCAGAACAACTCCTTCGCAGCAATCCTTGCCGACCAAATAGATTGTGACAAATGGGGCAGACAGAGAAGGGCTGTGAAGAGTGAGACGGCAGCATGGTCGTACAGGTGTTTTGTGGTAAAAAGGTGCGAGACATAAAGTTTGAGTTGAAGCACGAATCGCGCCAACTGCAGCTGAATGTGACGCAAATTTATTACTCTGAATTGAGCTTATTTTTATTGAATTGAATATTGCAAAGCACATTTTACGATTTTAACCCCTTCCTCTCCCCATCCCTCAAAACTTTGGCAGCTGGCAGCCAGAAATGGAACATAAAACCAGAAAGCAGCAGCAAAACAAAAAATAAATTGACTTGCGAGCAACTTTCCGGAATGGAAATGAAATGAAAATAGTAGTATAACGTTTTTATGTTCATTTTGATGTGAGCTTTGAATAATAAATAAAATTATGAAATTTAATATTTTTTTAAAAATGTAAGAAAATAAATTTATGTAAAAATATTTGTGATATGAAGTTTGACCTCCTTAATTTATTTGTATATGCAAATGAAATATGAATGAGCTTGGGTTAAAAAAAAATCTATTGAGTTTTGGGGCACTTTTTAGTGCATTTTGAAATGTAAACATCTATCTATGCCTAAATGTAGTTACATAAAAGCAGTTTTATTCTAGGGTTATGGAAGTTGAAAGATTGTACCAAAGAGCAAGTCGATATTTCGGCTTAAGAATTTTAACATGCATTTGACCAAAAATCTAATTTTATTTGAATGTAGTTATTTAAATGCAGTTTTATTCTAGGGGTTAAACCATGACTTTTAAGATATTGCTTTTGAAAATCGGGTCAGTTTTAACGAAGTTATGGAAACCGAAAGATTTTACCAATGCCCAAGTCGATTTTTGTAAGATTTTAACATGCATTTTGATTAAAACAGAACACAGAACACTGAATTTCAAGTTCAAGTTCAAGTTGACACAGCTGATTTTAAAATGGATGAACGTAAGCTAATTTGTTTGGTTCTAGGAAAAGATTATTTATATAATTATGCTCGCCAAAATTTTAAAGATCATGCATTGGGTAATCGCTTGAATTTCAAGTTTACGTTCACGTTCAGGTTTAGTTCACTTTAAGTTAAGTTCGGGAAAGTGAGCCTTGAGACGGTCGAGCCACGCAGCTCTGCTGTTAATATGAGAATTGTAAAGAAAATTTTAAAAAGCATAAATAATTGCAACTAATATATATACCCCAAAAAGGAACTTAATTTCAAATAATCTTTTTGAATGAATGATTTATCTTATGAAAATCTGTTCAGTTTTAGATGAAATAAAAGTTTTATTTTTCTGTCTTTCAAAAGGATTTTTTGGGGTAGAATATTCTCTTAAGCTTTTGTCGGGAGATCGCAGGATCTATGTTTAGTCCTTCCAAATTTTAATCAATTTCTCTATTATTTAAAAAGCTAAGAAATATTTTATTAAATTGATTACAAATTTCAATGAATTAATTTCAAAGTTTTGCTGTGCTTTTAGCCATATTGTCATTCTGGATTAGACACACACACGCACACACACACACACTGTTGGCTAAACTGTTGCAGTTGGCAATGGAGATTAGCAGCTGGCTGAATGTCCTTGCAGCTGAACAACGCAGCAATCATAATTAGTATCCTCGAAATTGACATGTGGATGGCGTTGTTGTTGTTGTTATTATTGTTGTAGAGCGAACAAGAGAGAGAGAGAGAGAGAGAGAGAGAGAGAGCGAGATAGCTTTGCTTTGTGTTGGCCCGATGATATATTGGCATTTAAGCCGACTGCTGCGGCCTGTTGCAACATTGTAGAGTAGCCGTCGCCAGGTGAAGCAGCAGTCGCCTTTCTCATGAATAATGCCTGGCAATTTCGTAGGACTCTAGTTAGCTCCAGAGCCCGGGCAGGACATCATCATTAAACCGTAAAAGTAGAATTGGACCAACGTTAGAAAACTCGAAACGAAAAAAACCCAAAAAATAAAGGCTGAGCTTAATTACTCCTAAGCTCAGACCTCAATTAAAGCCAACTGGCTAACTGGACAAAGATTGTGTGTGTGTGTGTGTGTGGAGAGAGAGAGATAGCAAGTGTGTAAACATTCTCACTTGACCAAAACAACAGAAGGCAATAAAGACGACAACAACAACAATAATGATGATGATGGCCATAAAACACCTTGGCTAATTTGCTCAAATTGTTTTCAGTTGGCTAAAACTGACATACGACAGCTGAGGCAATAGCAAATGGTAGCAAGGGCGGGGGAGGATGGTAGAAATTGTGATATTAAAAAAGTAGAAGAAGAATAATGATGCTGCTGCAACGTGCAACAGTGAACAGTTTTTTGTATGCTCAAACAAAAGCGATTAAAAAAGAGTCAAATAAAAACTAAAAATAAGATAAAATAATCCCAAAACTAACGCGATTTTTATAAGCAAAGAAGAAGAAATAAGATTTTTACTTTGTAGTTTTAAATAAGTTTTTGTTTTTACTTTGTCATTTTGATTTTCTAATAGCACTTTATTAAATGATTTTCTAAGAGTTTTACACAACCCAGTTGAACTTCTGTTTAACGAATTTCCCGAATCCTACAATTTGGTTAAATCAATAACTATTTCTATATTACGAACTGCGAATTTACTAACTTGTAACGAAGTTTTTTCTTGTCTCCTTGAGAATCGTTGCATGGAAGTTCCACTGTACTTTTTTTTTACTTAAGTCCCATAGAAATGCAATTTAATTATGCAATGCAAATTAATTATGCAATGCATTTGTCAGTATCTTAAGGTCTTAGTCTCAGCACCAGCAGCAAACGCATCATTTATTATTCCCGGGCCCCAAATGGGTGCTTTTATCATTCCGCTACCTTCCCCCACCTCACCAGCACTCTACGGTTATGCCTTGATCCATTTAGGGTGCATTTGCCACGCATCGTGACGCACGTAATCGAAAAACTAAAGCCAGGCCATGTGCAGCTGTTAACCGGGAGCTGGGAACTGGGAACAGAGCTTCGGACTCAGGGAGTCGGGGCACAAGGATAAGGCCAGGATTTACAGTTGCGAAGTTTTTGCCGTGACCATCGCCAGCACATGACGCTAATGGAACCAACAAGCTGCCGGCATCAGTTACCCCCCCTTACCCTTTCCCCTCTTGCAGCACCAAACAAATCCCTCTGCGACCCAAGGCAAGGCTGCTGTCGCAATAAATTTGCAGCGCCAAAGTGATAATGAAAGTGTTTCCTTCCGTTTTTTGGCCAAAACTCAGTGCCAAAGGCGAGCAACACACACACACACAGACAGAAAACAAAAGAGTGCAGCAGTGTAACAAAAGACAACGCACAACAAATACTCTTTCCAACTTCAATTTGACTTAATAAATATACAGGCAAATTTTTGTCTTTGATTGAAAAGCAAACAAAAATAAGTGTATATATCTTGTATATTATATATAATTATTATCAATCAACTGAACAAGCGCCACAATTTGATTGAAAACTAAGTCAATTAAGACAAAGCCAATATAGTTGATTGATTGCCAAACCAAACTGTCTGTCAAAGTTGAAAAGCTTCGAATTGTGCAACTTTAACTGGCAAAAACAGTCGACAACTCTTTTCTCTCTCTCTCTCTCTCTCTCTCTTTACTCTATATACTGGCGGCAATGTGGCGTATGCGCAACGCGCCAAGCATTGCAATGTTTGGCCACCTGCTAACAACCCACACCTCCTCCCCCCAGCCCCACACAATTGCTCCTTTTCTGACTCGACTTGGCTTGTTTATTGTTTTCCGCTTTAGCGAGAAATTCAATTTCGCGAGCAAACAAACAAACCAACGGACACACAACAGACAAACACAAACACACACCGGACCCGACCTTGCAACAAATGAAACGTTGCCCCGCTGCTGCTGCTGCTGCTGCACAAAGTTGCACCAATTTTATTCTACGTAAATCTTAGCGAGAAGCATTTTGCATTTCTCTCAACGATTTATGCCGCGACGTTTAAACGCTAAACGCTAAACGCTGGCTGCAGTTGCGTAACAGTTAAGGTTGAACAACAATTAAACTTTAACTCATCCAAAAAAACCCCTTTTCTTTGCTAGCTGCTACAAAAAAAAATCGTCGACTTTTTCTGGTTAAAAATAAGTTTGGTGGACACAGCAAAGGGACTGTGAACTTGTTGGTTGAGAGCGTGAAGGGGGGATGCGTAGAGATGCTGTAGAGGAAAAGAAGCTGGCGCCCAGGGCATGTAACGTTTTCGCGTCATACACTGTGAAAAGTTATGACTAACGAGACGAAAGTCAGCCAAAGAGATCTTATCGAAAGTAAACAGAACTTCAAAAACGTTGAATAAATTATTATAATATGTATATTATATATTTTTAATATTTATTGAATCTAAGAGTTAAGTAAGAGTTTTTCTCAGTGTATCTATCATCTTTCCTTCTAACACTCACACCCTTCTATGCGCCTTTTTTTTGGTGGCATTTTTCCGCTAGCTTCAACCAAAAGTTGCATGCCTGAACCAAGGAGGGAAGGCGGGTCGCGCGGAGGCAAAACTATGACAAAAGATTGCAGTGCCAAAAGTTTGGAGCGTTACGTTAATTAATTTAGCATGAGCTTCAAGCTTGAACTCCAGCGAGGCCGAGGCCAAGGGGCCAACAAAAAATAAAAGCCACGAAAATATAAAGTAAGGAAGCTTTTGAGACCGCAGTTTGTAAAGTGCTCTACACATAAAAAGTGAGAGTAAAGCGGGGAAAAAAGGGTGAACATTGAAAGGGAGGGAATACAAAGTAAGATAATTTGCTATATATGCATATTAGAGCAAGTTGAGTCTAGTTTTAGGGCATTATATCTGTGATTTAATGTTGGGAAAGCTGAAAATTTGTTAAAAAATAATTTAAATATGAATAGGAGTTAGGAATACATTCAAGTCCTGTAACCTAACAAGGTTGTGTTCTTGGAAGAGTAGAAAGCAAAAAATGTTAGGTTAAAATAAAAATTATGTAGATATGTGTTTGATTTTTAAACTAAAGTCTTTTCAACTACAAAAGTCTCTGTCAGTCATTCAACCTTCAGCATTGGCTCTAAAATATGTTTAACCTGCTTTAACATTTGCACAGCATTAAAAAATAAATACACCTTTTAGCCATTTCGAATAGCTAAAATGCCATCAAAAAGAAAACAAATTAAAACAAACAACTTTAAAGTATTTGTCATCATTTCTACACGTTTATTTGTTTAATAGCATATCATCATGATCATGATCCATTGCTGTCCATTATAAGTAAAAGTTTTGCTTTTATTTCGCTTTTTTCTAGCCGCAAAATGTAAGCCAAAAAATAATCACAAAAACATAGTTTAAAGACCTATCGGACGGCTGTTCAATTGTAATTTATGCCATGCAATAAGAAAAAAAAAAAAACAGGTTGTCAACTTTAAAGTAAAAGTCATGCTCTGTCATCAGGGGGGGAAAACTTGCACTTGACTTGAAGTGAAAAATAAATTGGACAAACTAAGGCCAACAACAACAACAACATATAATAATGCATGTGTCTTGAAGTGCATCAAAGTTCAAAAATGCCAAACGTTGTTTGATTCTCTTCCTCTCTCTTTTTCCCCTTTTCTCTCAGCTTCAACGTTTTCATAGCCTCCTGCAACCAACTTGTCTAGTTTTGGTTCTTTTGCTTGCAGTTTGAAGGCAAGTTTTTGACACAGACACACACACACACACGATTTGGTGTTAGCTACACTTGGAATAAAAAGGTGTCGAGAACTTAAGCAAATAAGCAAGAATTTAACACTTAGTTTTGTTTGATATTTCTCTAAGTGCAAAGGAATCTGTGCAAGTTTTGAGCTTAAACCAATTTATAGTTTTCTGTCTGAGACGATAATGTTTTGGCAATGCTTAAAGCTGATGGACCACAAGGTCGCTACGTGGTTTGGCATTAAAGTGTCTAACCAGGCTTAAAGGCAAGCGGGCAAAGAGGCTAAAATACAAACAGGCCAACCAATCAGGCAGCACAGTTAGCTATTAGTTGGGACACATCGCACTGTGAGTTAGGCAAACAAGGCAAAAATTTGTAACCTAAGCTCTCTTGCCAAAATGTGGGTCAATCTTAAGCTGACCAAATAAATGGCCAAAACCGGATGAAGTGGATCAAGCAGGCGGCTAAGAAGATGCTGAGGAGTGGTAGTAAGCAAAGGGAGACAAAGACTTGAGACACTTGAAAAGGGTTTTTTTGGTTAGTTGCACATTTTGAATAGCTGACCAAGCAGCTTGCAAGCCAAAAAGATGAATAACCAAATAAGTGTAGCAAAAAATAGCCACAAAATAACTAAAACTTCAGCCATAAAATGATTAAGATGCTGTTGGGCGGGCAACCATTAAAAGATAAATGAACAGCATTTTCTATATATAACTTAAAACTTGAAGCTTTAAAAATTGTTTAAAACTAACAAAGTTGTCGGCTTTGAAAAGGGTTAAGAAAGTGAGAAACAGTTTAGTTAAGAATATTTGATAGATAAATAAGGTTGTTAATGGAAAGTATTTCTGTTAAATTCTATCAAATTATTACAGCAAAACTTGCCAAAATAGGTGGGATGTCCGACTTAGGGACAGTGTCCATCATTGGGACATCACCCTTATTGTTTGCAAGCAGTTCTATAATTTTTAAAGTAATTCAATAGATTCAATTTGAGAAGATTTCATTCAGTAAATAGTTCTACTTTAAGTTAAACCATATATTTTGCATAAATTATGGTAATTGTAATTGTTGATTGTATATAAAGCCAAAGATCTACTGCATTTAAATCAACTCTGCATAGAGAGACAACTAACAAACATAGAGAGAAAAAGAGAGAGAAGAGCTTGTTGCAGTAGCCATTGTCCTGTCAGACTGCTGTTGTTGTGGTTGTTTTTGTTGTTGCTACTCAACATGCAACATGAATATTTCATGAAGGCCGCTTTAAATAAAGTTGTTTGTGCTGGCAACAGTTTTTTGTTCTGCTGCTTTTAAAGCTGCCAGCCATTGCATCAATCAATAAAAGCCGACGAATATAGATGGTAAATATGCATTGCATCCCGAAATGGAGTGTCCTGTTTTGTGTTTGGGTGCCTGCTGCTAAACATGTCATAAAGCAGCATAAAGCGAAACACTTTTATCGCCCCACCAACTTCCAACTCCCTGGCAAACAATTCACTTTGCTCATTAGCATAAGAGCACAAAGGAGAAATGATGAAAACAAAAACAACATCTATTCGCAACAGAGGGCCGCTAAAATCCTGAAACAGACAATTTTCTCTTAATTACCAACACACATTCCTAATGGCCATCAGTATCCATTATCCAAAGCTCCTTAGTTCCCTAACTTGACCACTGGCAATGTCAGAAGTCAAGTGGCGAAGTCAGAAGTTAGCAGACGCAGGGGCAGATGGGGGAGTGGTTTAACGATTCAGAAAAAAAAGAGAAGTAAATATACTACAAGAGAATTGTACCCTATTAAAGCGTGTAAATTTATGCCACCTGCTTTAACAAGTTGTAAATGCTTTTTTTTTTGTATCCTGCCCGCATTTCAATTTCTTGTTTGTTTCGTTTCGGGATGCATTTAATCAGGCTGAACGAACGAAGAGGATTATGCAGTTGGGTAAGTTCAGTTGGGATCAGGTCAAGTGGGTTTTTTTGGTTTTGCAAATTTAAATATACATATATATTAAAAGCTGCTTAACATAAATATAAAGCGGCATTTTTACAATTGAAATGTTAATAAAAAAGCGGAAAATTAAATTAAGAGATTACAGAAATATTTTGTCATTGAAGTTAATTTGTTTGAAGTGTTTGAAAATTGATTTATTTTATTAAGTATTCATTTTGAAAAATCTTAGCTTTTTGGAGTATGTTAACAGATTTCGGCTGTTAGTCGTATATACCTCAGTTTTGCACATTTTTTTTTGTGCTCGCCTTTAAGTTTTCAATGAGATTAAAAGCATCCATCCACAATTCTCTCGTGTACATAAATCAAAACTGAACTTAAAAAACGAAACCCAAAAACTTCAAATTGAAATAAACATTAAAGTGAAAGAGATAGCGAGAGTTTGAGAGAGAGAGAGAGCGTACTTAAAGAATGCTGTGCAAATTAAAAATTCATTAATGGAATTTCGTTTGCGAAGTTTTTTCTACTTATTTGCTTTGAATTTATATTAATGTGAAATGGCCTTTGCTGGCATTTTTTCATTCTCTTTTTATTTAGTTCGTATTTTCAGTCGATAACTTATCGATTCGAGTTTCCCTGTTCCGGCTTTAAGGCTAATCTACAAATTGAAATGCGCCACATGGCGACAAACTTCATTGAGCAAATGGCAAACACTGGACACGCCTTCCCCGCCCTGCTGATTGGATTAAAGTCTTAACTAGACCAACGAACTCAACGAACAGAAACAGTCTCAATTCAAGCAAGACAAAAACAACAATAATGAAAATTGAATTATTTGCTTAATGCAAGCGTTGCATAAAAGGTTGCTTCTTCATTTTATCTGGCAACGCTGATATTTGCATTTGTTTGCTTTATTGTTGTCTTTGCGTGCATAATGCATGAATATTTCGGATGTGCTTTTGCTTATGCATTTGCTATTTGCATTTTATAAATCAAGGCAAACAAACAAATATCCTTTTGTTCTACAATACTTCAATTATCGCTCCCTTACTATCGTCTTAAAATAAACAAATTAAGAGCTTTTCTCACTGCATTTGCATTTTCAATTGGATTCGCTTCAAGTACATAAACCAATAAGCAGGCCAGTTAAATAGAACATCTTATATTGATAATAATAAATTAGCATTAGCTCTTAACACATAAATAAATACTCATTAAAGCAAATCGTTATAACTCACTCTAACAAAGACTGATTGCTATGACACTTGGTGGCGGCGGCGGCGGCTGGCGGCATATCAAGATTTGCAATTGGTATGTTGTTTGTTACAATTATCCGTCACTCACATCGGCTAGCTTACATAATGTACTTTAGATATGATCCTTGGCAATAATTGATATTCTTCTTACATTTTAAACACACGCCGCCCAACGAATTCTTAAGAATATGAACTGCAAACATTGCAAGCGGCAGAAAACGCACAAACACTGATCACTGCCAAGAACTGAAATCTGCACTTTCGCACATTGATTAGATACTTTAAAGTAAACAATAAATACGCTCAACTATGATTAAATAAAGTTTTGTATGCACTTGTTTTTAAGCGCGTCGAATTACTCGTTGTTGTTGTGATCGCGATAACTTTTATACCCAACATCTATCGATATTCACAATGTTAACATGCACAGGCGCTGTTAACGCCTAACATTTAAGAGAGAGCATGAGTAAACAGAGCAGAGAGAGAACAAATTGTGCAGACGATTCAATAAATAATTAAGTTTGCATTTAATCACATTTATTCGGCTTTAAATTCTTCAAAGTCGAACAAATTCAATCGATCATCACCATTTGCATTTGTTACTTCCTCAACAACATTCGTACAGGGTGCCACGGTGGTATCCTCTTCCTCAGATGTTTTGTCCTGAAATTCGCACTGCAACAATTTGCGACATCCTCCGTCATTTCGCAATATGAATGCTTGTTGGCAGCCACAACCATTGTCACATTGATAGATGCACTCACCGCCACGCTCCGGGCAATTCTGCTGGCAATAATCATAACAACTCATATACGATGGCCCCTTACAAGTCTCCGCTCGTTGCGCCTGTATCCCTGTGTACAGGGTGAGTAGGATGAGAAAAATGCTTAGAGAGATGACCGAACTCCGCATGACAGCTGTCGTCTTGGCAATGACAAACCACTCTAATCGCCATTGATAAACGACCTTGCCATGCAAAATTGATGAAATAACGGAACTAAAGCTATTTACTTGAGTGTTCAGCCTTAACAAATTGTCAATTTACAGTGGTTAATAGAAAAGTGAACTGAAAAACTTTCCTTACAGAACATGAGGATAGCATTAGGAAATTATTGTATTGTCATTGAACCTTCGAAAATGTCGAAAATAAAGTTGTAAGTTTTGCATGAAAAAACTTTTATTTTCCATATTTTTACATCTTTGGTTCTCGTTCTTCTTAGCGAGTGATCACTGTTAAAGCAATCTTTAAGCACTTTTCATGTGGCACTTCAACTGTGATCAGTTGCCTGCCAAAGCACAAAGAAGCAAACGCACTGCAGCAAACGATCTTTCGAGAATGCTGCCTGCGTGATATTAGGTTTCATCCATTTGTAGTTACAAGACCGACATATCTAATCCCTGGGTGGTGGACCACGCGGACGTAACACGCTCTCGAGTAGATTAGGTCCGGGTTGATTCTTCGGTCTGGGCGTTGGGGTCAGGGAGCGAGTGTGTGGCGGCGCATCCTCCTTCTTGTGTACGGCCGAGGTGGCTGCACGGCGAGCACGAATCTTCTCCTCCATTTTGCTGGGCACCATAAAGCAATTGGATTCCTTGTAGACAGGTTTGCGACGATCATTCCACGGGAAGGTCCACTGGATGGGTGTAAAGTCACGCCTCCAGGGCTTTCGGGGTTTGAACCAGCAATCACAGGTCCAATCTTCCTCACCGGGTGTATCGTCATCACCACGCACAAAGACGCGCACATAACGCGAGGATCTGCGAAAGAGCTGTAGGGCTTCATTGAAAGTCATCTCCAAGGCGGGCGTATCATTGATCTGGGTAATCTCATCGCCAATACGCATGCCGGCACGTTTGGCCAGACCCGTCGGCGAGACATTCACAATGGTCAACGGTTCGAATTGATCGATGCCACCGGTTACCTCCATGCCCCACATGGCATCGTAGAAGCTCATGATGCGACGATCTGTCTCCAGGGTATAGGTCATCTGCAGCTGGTACTCGACATTATCGAATGCATCCGAATCATACTTCGGCACTCTAATCTTCGAGTCCAACATAATGATGGATCTTGTGGAAAACTGACAGCGAGATAATCAAGCAAGCAAGCAAGCAAGTTACTGCGCTCTGTCCTCTTCACACGTTTTTGTCGCTTCGTTGGTGTTGCACATTTGCTTTTATAGTCGCCGACGCATTCAACGAGGTTGCCAACATTGTGCCCACACGAGTGGCCAATGTCAATGTCTTTCGTCTTTCACTTGCCAAGTTAATTGATCGTCAAGTCAACGAAGACGAAGACGAAGAAAATCATCGATTTGCATTTAATTGTGGCTATTTTTACATTTACGCCATCGAAGCGGAAGCTGTCTCGAGGGTTCTCTATACTATACTTTGTGTTGGGGTGTTGGGTTCCTCTACCAAGGCAAAAACGCCGTCACCGCATTTTCGCCCCATTGAAAGTCAGCCAAGGGAGTCCATACAGTCCAGCGAAGCGAGAATCGTCTTCACTCTTTCTGGTTGTTTTTTGAAGTAAAGTCCAGTTTTCGCACACGCCGTTGAACAGCAAACAAAAACTCTAGTTGGTAATTAACAACATGCAGATACCCTGCATTCAGCCAACAAGTGACCTTACTTTAATTTTTCCCCCTACTTTACTTTGATTTTAGATTTGTTTTTCTTTGGTAAACCTATGTCTCCTTCTTCTTAACTTTATACCACCCCATTGAGAAAGGTAACAGGGTATCAGAGCGAATACACACAGTTCGAGAGTTCTTAAAGTGCTAACAAGTCGAAGCGGAGGTAACCGAGTGAGCGTTCAAGCGATTTGATTTCACTGACCTCAATCGGATACCAGTGACAATGCGACAAACTAACAACAGCAACAACAACAACAACTTGCAACAGCAACTCAAACCCCCTACGGCAAACTGTGACTTAAATGCAAACCTTACCAGTCGCTTCTGCCTGGTTGCTGACTCTTTTGAATTATTCATTTGTGCAGTTCGAAAAAGAAAAAAATCAAAAAATCAACAAAATGCCCATAAAAAAAATATGTCTCGAGATGGCCAGCAGCAGAAAAAGCTTGGCGTTCAGGTAACAAAGAGAGATAAAAGTCAACTACCAAATGGTTAAATGGCAAATGCCAATGACAAGTTGCCTAATTACAGCAGTTTAGTTCAAAGAAGTTCTTGTTGACTGCATTGCTTTCGACCCAGTTAAAACGACCTGTGGCCAAGGGCGGAGATGGAAAAGGGGAATCGCGCAATATCCTGTTAAGTCTGTGATTTGCATCAGCGACAAATGCGGCGGATTTACTCGCTAAGTCAACGCAATTTCGTCGCAAAGATTAAGTGAAGCACATTTACATAAAGCATACGCAGTGTGTGGCACATCGGAAATTTGACTTTATAGCTTAACGCTCGCATTACCTATTAGACTGTTTGCAATACTTAAGATGAACTCCACAGTTTAGCTTCCTATACGTATTAAGCTGTACAAATTAAAGTTGCAAACTTACCCTATTCGATCTCTGTAAGTGTTGAACAAAATCCTTGTGCGATAAGTTAATGTTTGAGGCTATTTTGATTGTGAATTGAGTGACAAAAATAAATAAAAAATGATAAACAAAATGACAGTTTAATGAATACTTACTTTATGTATGTAATTAATTGCTGGTTGCTTCTTCTTTCGATTTCTGGGAACTTAACTAAAAATCGTAATGACAATGAAATAATAATGAAAATGATTGATAATAAAACTCGCTATAAATACTCACTTTTTTAATGTTATCCTCTTCAGCTACTTGAAAAATTCCATTGATCCGGGCATTGAAAGACAGGCGTATTAAAGTTTTTATTTAAAGCCGTTTTAATTTATAATTCTTTAGTAGTGATACGCCCTTTTTTGCATATATATATATATGTGTGATATATGTATCATTTTGTTTGTTTGTTGGATTGGATTATACAGATACAGATAGCATATAGATGGAATTATTATTGCTATCGCTATTAATTTTTTATTTATTTATTGTTTTTGAATGGGCAAATTTTCCTTTTCTCATTGATAAAACGAATCCGACGATTTTTTTTTTTTTTTTTTTTGTCTGCTGTTTTCCATTTTCGCATACCCGATTTAAATTGCATATATATTTATATATATTGAATTGGTATTGTATATATTTTGCTATATACTCGTTTTTTACTATATAAGTGGAGTTTTCTTTTGCTCGTTTCGCTCAACAATATAGTAGTATATATAGATCGGCTAATACTTGAATTTAGCTTTTTTGCATTTTACTGTGTGCTGTTTTTGTTTTTTCTTATGTTTTTCAATTATCTCATATAGATAGATATATGTATGGTATATGCATAGCGCATATTTGTGTGATTATTGGTATATATATATATAAATATATATAAGTATGATTATTGTTATTACAATTCTCTAATATTTTACAATTCCAAATTATTATTACATAATAGTTTAACAAATGTTTACATTTTTGCTACAACGCTCAAAACTCAAAACCTCGCTCGCTTAACGTTCTGTTTTTTTTAGCACTGTTAGTTTCCAGTTAAAACATACGAAAGCGAACATCTTTCTACAAATTGGGATTATAAAACACTTGTCTCCAGGTACAAGTTTATCCCAAAATTAATTACGCCTTTCATCCCGGCCTTAAGCTCGTGCCCTTTTGTCCTTTCAAAGCGAATGCAATTAACTAAAATGTTTTCAAATTTTGTGAAGAGTTTACATTTAAATATATATATATATACTATATAGAGAGAGAGTTATCAATTTTAAGGAAAACATTGCGTATATATTGCATTGTAAGCGCTTTTTGTTTTTGTGAAGTTTCTTAGAAATTTACAGGTGGCCATTGCATTTTTCCATTTTGTGTGTGTTTTTTTGTTTTTTTCGTTTGAATTGAATTAGATTATTATCAAAACTACGTTTAATATTAATATATTTTGTTCGCTTTAAGCATTTTGCAGGTGGTTCTTTTGAAAACGAGAAAAGTGATTGAAAGATACTGTGAAAAGGGATATTTGGCAATAAACTAAACGAAAGCTTTTTAAGCAGTCAAAACTCTTGTGGCTCGACTTTATTGACTATATGCAGCGATAAAGCGTATTTTTATCATTTTCTAAGATTTTTTTCCAATTTAAATTTTTTTTTCTTTTTTCTCTTTTGGTATATTGCAAGTGCCATTTACATTGAGTAAAGAATACATCATTTATATAGTTTTATGTTTTTTTTTTTTTTTTATCAATCGCTGACATATAGATATAGTAAAGTTCATCTAACAAATTAATCATAAACTTCTGAGCGTACTCTTGACTTTAAAAACCTCATATTTTTATGGGTTTCTGGCTTCTCTTCCTGTTCATACTACATTCTATATACTGTTCGGTTTTTCGTTAACATACACACATACACAAAGAGTATATATATATATTTATGTCTTGTTGTATATGCATATGAGTTTGTCTTTGCTTGTTTGTTTGACTAATTAAACAATATATTATATACTCGTATAACGTAAATTGTTGAAAATTTGTGTATAAACAGCAAATATATATATATATATATATATATATATATACATATATATATGTTATACAATATTGTTGTTCTATATATATATATATATAATATATATTTACGTTCGCTCCATTAAAATGCATATATATGTTTTTGTTTGTGTTTGGAGTGTGCCGTTTGTTGTAGTTGCCTTTCGAAGCATTTTACTTTTTGAACATAGATTCTTGTATTCTCAACATAATATCACTTGGAAAACTAAAAGTTTTGTTCGGCAAAGTAAGTATTTTAAAAATTAATTAACTAATGACCATATTTTGTACAGTTCTGAAACAAAAAGTCTATTTACAAAACATTTTTGTTGTCCATATGCCATTTTGCGATTGCGCTAAAAAGTATGCCACAATATTCGTGAAACTTTCGCTGTTGCCTACTTTCTTGCTGCCTGGCTAATTGAAGACGTCGACAAATAATAAATACACATAATAAGAATACAATTACTCAATTAATCATGTTGCACTACTTAATAATTACGTACGCTTTGCATTCTCGGGTATTTCCTGTTTCAATTGTTTGTTTGTTTATGTACTTATGCTTTAAAACGTTTATATATTCGCAATACACAAAAACATATTTGTGCGATGGAATCCAGCTGCTACAGATGATTAATCACTTGCTGGCTGCCTATCGCCTTCGCGCATTAAACGAAGACGCCTTCTTATGTCCAATCGCTGCAGCCAGCCATAGCCTGCGTCTCAGTAAACCAAAACGGATTCCATCGTTATCGTATCTCATTTATTCGCACTGTTCACATTGACAGCATTGCTGGCCTGAATTTGCGAAGCTGTCTGTGATGCTGGCTCCAGAGTACGACGCGCCAAGCGAGATCTAAGAGAATATGTGCTTAGAATGAACATCATATTGAACGTTTTTATAGTCTTTCTTACTTGATCTGGCCAGCCAACAGTGGATTGATGGCATACAGCCAGTCATGCACTTCCTTGTCGCCAAGAGTTTGCAGCAGATAGCCGCGATGTTTGGTTACAACGCTGTCAAAAACAAAACAATTATTATATTGGTATAGTTTGAATTAACGATGGCGCTGACTCACCTAAAGGTGTTTGGTATCTTGACCATTGCCGCCTGATCCTCGCTACACTCCACTTGTGCTGTGGCCAGATTCAAGACAGCCCGTTCAACGGGATCCTTCTCCGAGCGATAGATAAAGACATAAGGACGTCGCACAATCTGAGGCATAATAAAAAAAAGAGTGTTAAGATTGCAAATGGGCAAAGCAGTAATGATTTACTTACCACCCAGCGCTTCTTCCAACCTGAGCCACCATGTTCCAGAACATTCAGAAGACCCTTTCGTGCGACTACGGGACTAACACGAATCTCCTCCAACTCCGGCACATATAGACGCAAAGGCAACGCCGGCTGTATGGCCGGAGCAGGTGCCTCCCAGCCATTTGGTGCATCCGAGCGATCCGGTGAGCATAATCTGAGAAACAGAATGTTATATAACGATTAGTTAAAGTTCAATGTAGCTTCGAGTTTTGAGAAAAACAAAATTACCTGTGTCGAATTACAAATTTGTTGTTTCTAATTGTGTTTGAAAATAAATAAACATAAGCAGAAAACGAAAAATCGAAATTGGTTTTTTTGAGTTTTTGTTTCAGTTTAGCGAAGTAGTGGAATAGTATTTGTATGTTTTTGGCTGATGAGTGAGTGTGATAAAACAAAAAAACTAGAACAACAACTGCAAAAACCTAAAATTCTCAGCGTTTGCAATTGATACTCTGTATGAAAAACTTGTTGCTAATCAAACTGTTTGAAAAAATCTCCTTTGAAAGTTAAGCCATTTTTGTTTAAAACTTTTAAATAATGAATGTGTTCCTAGTTAGCATAGGTCATGTGCCATTTGTGTTAACAAATGAATACCGAAATTGAAATGCAAAGATGGAAATGGACAAAGCATGCGTATTATTAATGATTTCTACTTACTCCATTGAATTGCTGGAGATGCAGCTAACTGTCATATCGGCGCAACCCTCATCGCTAGGAGAAACATCCGATTGGGTTTGGTTATCATTCTGTTCGGTCTTGCTATAACGACCTATACAAGCAAATAATCTATTTGAGAACATTCTTAAGTTAAGTGATTCGAGTTTCGAACTTACCCTGAACCAGTTTTAGACACTTGAGCATCAGATCCTGCTCACGTTGATTGTACTCCCGATCGGGCAGCAACTGCTGTGAATCCTTGACAGGTGTTTGCGGTGATTGTGGAATGACCATGTGTACGGGAGATGTAGCTGCACGTGCAGCCAGATTGCAGACATCCTTCTCGGTCTTGGTGGTCGGATTGGGATTGGTGTCCATGCCCAGACGCTCACGCAACAACAACAGATGACGCATGCGTCCAACTTCTTCTAGGCGTGTGAGTTTCTCTAGCTCCCACTGATGATCAAAGATCAGGGAATCGCCACGTGGACGCCAGCCATGCAGATTCTCCTCACCGCGCACATAGGTCGAACTAGTGTCCAGAACGCGACGCTGACGACGCTGCACACCTGTTGGCAAATGAAAGCAAGCATAACGCGTGATCAGTAATCGGTTTAAGGTCTTCGATGCGAGCGATAGACGATTACAACTACAATGCGAATTGCTACCTGGACTACCTGCTTCGGATGCTCTGCGTAGCGACAGCTCATAGACACCGGACAAGCGATTGGCCTCCGGATTGCGGTACTGCCCAGAGAACAGATGCTTCAGCGAACGTGGTCCAGTGCGTGCATCGCGTCCATAGATAACCATACTCAGATCCTTCGTAATGATTGCAGGACGAGCGCAGTTCTCCAGCTAAAAAGGAGGTTATATCAATAGGAATCTCTTACGCCTTATCCTTTAAACAAACTTACCTCCAGATAGGCGCTGAGCGTTATGTAAATGGTTTCGCCACCCTGCGAGACACGATTGAGTAGCGCCGAGTTGTGCAGACTGGAATCCCATGCCGCCTCAAAGCGATAGAATGAACGATCATCGCCAGGAACCTCCAAAACCTCGCCAGGAAACAGTCCCAACGATAGCACACAGGCATCCTCATCCTGTTCATCCGAAGACTCGGGCGTATTGCGTATGCGTCCTACAACCAGCTCGTTGATGTCCTTCCACTTGACCTCTGGAGTTGGTTCATGCACAATGGTTATGCGAATGCGTCGCTGTATTCCCTGATGCAGCAGAAACAGTCCGCGACAGGGTAGATCATCGCTGTGCTCAACAACCTGAAGGAGGATTATTGTTTCAGTTAAAATGCTTTGCAATATTTAGTTGAATTGCACGTACCGATGGCACATACTCTCCATTTGGCGCTAGCTCACAAATCTCGAACCACACCAACACATCATGCTTCGCCAAGACTGTCGACGATGGCGGACAGGGCAGCGGTCCAAATTTGGGACTGCGCACTGGCTGACTTATTGGTATGCTTGGTGGCAGCATGCGTCTTGGTGGTGGACGAGAAACAAACTCTTGCTTGGCATCCTTATGCAGCGGATGTGTCTGATAATGCCCAAAGATCTTAAACATTATCGGTTGTGTTTTCAAATACTCAATAAACGACTTTGTAACGGGCACAGTTATCTAAAGAGGAATAATTGGTTAAGATTAGGAATAAAATGTAGAAAAGACAGTTTACGCACATTTTGCACATGGTAAAAACCGAGTGGAGCACCTGAAGCGGAGTTTTTGACTGGCTCCGTGGAGAAAGCTTCCTCATGGCGATGCAAGAAACTGTTGGGAAATTTGAAAGATTAGTTGAAGTTCGTTAAGAGTTACGATAAGTAAACTTACTTAAACTGACAGAAGATGTCCGCGTACTCAGCACCAATTCCAGTTGCCTGTAGGACCGTAACACGGAAGGTAAATTCCTTGCCCACCTGCAAATGTTCGCCAGGCTCATCGCTATTCTCCAGGCACTCAGATACCGTATTGGAATCAATACCGCGTCCTGAGTCAGCATCTTCAAGTTCTAAAAATAAAGAGAAGAATTAGCAAGCGGTTGATGAAAGTTGACAATCTAGAGATAAATTACCTTCCAGTTTGCTATCTAATCCACCATTATCTATATAGCGCTGCACATCGTCCTTTTCATTGAGAGCACGATACTTGGGCTTGGCATCTTCCTCATTGAAGACCAGTCGAGCTGACTGCTTGACGCCATTATTGAAATCAATGGACTCCTCATCGAGCACTGGCTGCACGGCAATACGCAAATATCCACGAACATCGCCACGTTCGTTGACAATAGCCACTTTGTGCACCAAAGGTACCGGATAGAGAAGGTTGCTCAGGTAGATAAAGGAGCGACCAACCATGCGGAACCAGGGGAAACGATCGTAGAACGGATCCCCACCAGTTAAACTCTCCACATTGTAATCCGGCGAAGTTGGACTCAGCTCTGCCTCATTGTGATACATTTCGCGCATCAACTCCAAGCGTTGTCTGCAAATGGAAAGGGCGGAAGGCGGGTTAAAGTTACTAACTGATTATAGGAAAGAAGAATAGACAGCAAACAGTGCGTATATAAAGCAGAATTAAAATAACCCAGCAACTTAAAAGCAACTGTAGTATATAAGATCAGATCTATACAAAAAATCCTGGAACTGCAAAGGAACTACATCGAAAGCTAAGAATTACAAAAAGAGCAAAGCAAAGAAAAAAACATGCATGACAAAGAAGCTATTACAAAATACTTACAACAAATGAAACAAAAACAAAAAAGAAAAACAACCTCGAAACGGAAAGCAAACCTAGAAGGTATCAGATTGGCCAATGTCAAACGCGATGGGGATGCCGGTCGCAACTGTGGAAGCTTCAATTCGGCTGGCTCTAAATGTAACAGCTGCTCGAACTGCAACGGCTGAGCTGCAAGTGATCCCAAGTCAAGCACACATCCTCCCTCAATGCTGGAGGTATCGAAGAGCATCGACGAAGGTGGACTCTCAACATTATATACCTGACGCATCAGTTCGAGGCGATA
Organism: Scaptomyza montana; assembly: GCA_018904305.1. Taxonomy (NCBI): domain Eukaryota; kingdom Metazoa; phylum Arthropoda; class Insecta; order Diptera; family Drosophilidae; genus Scaptomyza; species Scaptomyza montana. The sequence continues at coordinate 1,253,956 of JAEIGR010000005.1, read as the reverse complement.
CCTTTAGTTTGTATGGTTTGTCAATGGAGGTTTTATGAAAAATTACAAATCAGCATTTAGCCTAAACTAGCTTTGTGCTAAGTTTTAGTTTTTGGCGATGGCAGATGAGATTTTTAACGGCGTTAATGGTGGCAGTGATTTTTTTTTTTTTTTTTTTAACAAACGCCAGCGTTTTGTGGTGGCTTTTTACTGTGATTTCTTTGATTGCTTGTTGTATATCAAGTATAAAGCAGTTATAAAGCTTTTTTTTTTGTGTATGAAAATTAGAATTCAACAATTACAACCACCATGCACGTACGAAAAAAAAGAATAAAATATAAAAATACATAACAAAATCAACTGTGTGAACTTTAAAACAAGAACGAATAGCTAGAGAAATTTGTATAACCTTGCAGTAAGGGAAACTTTTACCCATTGGTAATGGTAGTTTTAGTGAACTGAATTTTCAAACAAGCTTTATCAGACAATAAAGGATTATACTTTTACTAATCCAATACTGCAAGGATACATACAAACAATAGTGCAAAGAGAATAAATGAATGTGAGCTAATAAATTAAACTTAGGTATACAATTTTTAGATCACACTTCTTACCGCAATTTCTCTAGCGACCAATGATGTGTGGCGCCGTTCTTGGTATCAGTAACCTCAACGGCAACGAGTGTCTTGGAAACTGGTGGAGCACCATACTCATCGTCCGGTTGCGTGGGTGCCACACTTGATGCCAACTCCGGTGGTAGCGGAGAATATAAAGTGTCGGTCAATAGGGTAAACTGGAATTGCACCTGGAAGCGAAAAAAGAAAGGGAGTTTAACAAATATTAAGTAACGCTCAAGAGCAATAGCAACTACCTTTTTCTTTAGCTCAACGGATATAGCATTGGCTTCCTTAAGGAATATGGCATTGCCCCAGAGATCATCGCGTAGAGATGTGAACTGATGATAACGCCATTTGCGGAAAGCCCAAGCAGCCAAGCCAGCTTCGCGTGCCGTCCAGCACGACTCGTACAAAGGATTTGCTGCAAAAGGACATTTCTAAACATTTATCTTTCAAATAACATATTTAAAACCTACTGTAGACATCTTCCTCCTGATGGTAATCCTCAGGTGAGTAGCTGCTGTACATGGACATGGTCATTGATTGCTCCTCCACTTGTTTTTGAAGTGCGTCGATGCGTGCTTCGTAGGATTTACGTTGTTCCTCGAACTGTTGATCGGCCTGCTGTTTTTCGCGTTTGTATTGCTCCTCCAGATTGTCGAGTCGCTTCTTCATTTCGGCTTTTAGATCAATGCCCTGTTTCTCGAGCAGTTCGCACTGTGCAAAATTCCAATCGACCTGTTGTGTGTCCTCCTTCTCTTTCTCTTCGTTTTCTGCCTCGTTCTCGGTAATCTTTTCGCGAAGTTCGCGTGCTTGCTCCGGATTGGTAAAGCGGAACACATGATTCTTGCCAAGGATAACACGTGAACCAGTCCTGAGCACTTCCGGCTCAACCAGCTTGCGTCCATTGATGAATATGATGGCATCCTTGTGAGGCAAGAGAGTAACAGTGCTATTACGATTCTCAAAGGTGCAGTGTTCCTTGAGGATGTGCGAGCCAGACAGCTGAATGTCCTGCGGTACATTGGCCTCATGTGTGCCCAGCCGGGTAAGACCATCCTTTATATAGTATAGCAGACACTCGGACAAATTTGGATCCTCATTGAGATTGACAAGATGTGGTGTCTTTTTAGGGGAAAATACGCCAACTGTAATACCATCCTCTTTGACAGCCACGCCCATCTCAGCAAAGACCGCCTCACGTTGCAAACGAATCTCCTCGGTGCGCTTAAGCTTTTCTTCCCAGGTCTCATTGAGCTCTGTAAGGAAAATCGAATGATTCACTAAAAGTTCATTTATAAGTTAGAAGAAATTTACCTGCAATGAGCTTTTCGCTGGCCTGCAGCTGATCCACAGCCATTTCGGTGGTAGAGCCATTCCGGTTTCGTCCCTTCGATGGTGACTTGAGTACCGACGACTTGTTTAGCTCATCCTCTGTAACAGTTCGAACAGAAATTAGTTGCAATGACTTAATAACTTTTAACGCAAGCGCAGTGAAAAGCGTGCAGAGATTAGGATTTAAGTACGAATATATTGGAATAAGATGTAGTACAAAGCGTTGCCGATTCAGTTTTTAGGGTGAGTCTTTGGATTTTAACTCTCTGGCTTGTCCACGTCTACAATCCCTGAAGCAGTAGTGCGGACTGCAAGGAGTTGGTGCCAATCTTTTGGACTGGGCAACACAAATATAACTCTAGCAATGGAAGATAGATCTCCCAGTGTCTTCGATTACAATACAAAACGCAACATAAAGAGGACATAGAACCGTGATTTGAATAATAAGGTAAAGTGTAAGCTTGAAAACGAGTTATAGTTTTATTTCAACTTGATGGAATACAAAAGCGTATTTTCAAGCAAACACTTTGTTTGGTAATTTAAATAAATTGTATATTGTATGTACGTCCTGAAGCGATTTTATGTTTTACGTAAAAGCGCAGAAGTTACAACAAATTACACACATTTATGTATGTATGTATATATGATAACACACAGAGTATTGAGTATATTTGCATATTGCATATTGTGAAAGCCTTTTATTATATTTGTTTAAGCACTTTACTTACTATTCGCATCGCGCTTCTCACACACCACTTTGCCATCGGGTCCTAAATGAAATAGGGTTGGTTTTTTGTTTTTGATTTTTATGTAGTCGAGCAAAAGTCTATGAATAGGATAAGACTACGACTAACTTAGGGATGTTGTTTTCTGTTTTTCATTTGTTTTAGTTTTCAAGTGTAGCAAATAATTTCTGGTGTGTTTTAAAGGGCTTAGGTTTAAGCTTAGTTAATGAACTTAATAGAGGTATACTTATGCTTATAGTACTTATAACTAAATAAACTTACCCTCCTGCACCTCAATGCCTTCAGCTTTAAGTAGATCGCGTAATTTCTGTATTTCCTCCTTGAGCTCTCGTATAAGTTTAGCATTTGCATCCTCGTTGACAACAGCTTTGCATACAATTTGTTTAGCACGATCCGCATAGCTACGGGAAACAAAATCAACTTAAGATATTACATAACCGAAGCTTGCTTTCAAAAAGCATCCCTTACCGTAGGGTGCTTAGAGTTTCATCATAGTTAATATCAGCTGGCGATATGGCAGCTATCATTGCTGTCTTCGAGTTGCCACCGAGATTTTCACGCAGCAACCAAGTTAAGGCCGAATCGCGATAGGGTATAAAGTCTGCCTTCTTGGAATTCTTTTTCTTGGAGGCCTTCATAGAGAGATTAATGAGGTTAGATTGAAGCGGGAATAGATGATTATTTTGAATACTTACAGACTGTCAGTTAAAGGGGCGGCAGGAACGATATCAGAAACCGTTTAATAATAACAAATAATAGTTGTCTTCGGGCAATGCCGAAGCTTAGATACCCTTGCAGAAAAAGTACAATATCTTTATAACCTTATGTACTTTACTGCTGCAAGAGTATTAAAGGCGATGCTCGAATAATGATTTTCATCTACTTACAACTTCCGCTAGTGCGGATATAACTTTTCCCAAAGTTGTCAGGGATTTATTAATGTTGGCACCCTCCTTCAAGCGTGTACCTTTAGCGCCGGTAGAGTCAGCGCGCTCTGAGCCAGCCAGATCCACAAGGCTTATCTTGGAAACCTTCTCGGTAAACAAATCGGTCATTGTGTCGTGACGACGTTGTGTAAAGAAAATGGTGAAGACCGCGTGGGAACGGGAGCTCGTCTCGTTCATATTGGTAGCAGCCACAGTACTGCAAGCAAAACAGATAGAAAACTAATAAGGATTTATACTCCTACAACAAGATTCGTCAGATAAACCTACCGTGCTTTGTTGCCCTCATCGATGAGATCGTGAATGTCCTGATAGTCAGTGACAGCTAATTTGGATAGATCCTCCACATAGGGACCGAGTAGAGGATGTTCTCGCACACGCAAATTGCCCTTGTTCTTGGGATTCAACAGATCTCGCACGCGTTCGCAATAGATCTCCATGAAGGAGACCTCAACAGAGTACTTGAGCTCATCGGTTTCGGTCTCTTGTATGCGACCAAATAGATCTTTGCATATCATGGGTATAATGCCCTCCTGCTGTTCCTCCTGTCGTCCCATCATGGTGTAGGACTTGCCAGCACCGGTTTGTCCATAGGCAAAGATGCACACATTGTAGCCATCGAAGGAATGCTGCAGCATCTCCTCTCCTATGTCTTTGTAGACCATGGTTTGGGTGGAGAAGTCCGAATCGCGGGGCTGTTAATGTGGGACGGTTAAATTAGTAAGGGTTAGGAATTTTTTGATCAGGGGACGTCCTTACATCATGTGACCAGTAGGAGTAATCAAAGTTGAAGCGTTTTACGGACTCGCTTGTGTTTGGTGGCACCTTTGGATTGGTAATGGCTACAAAAAATAAAAGGGGTTAAGTTGTAGGTTCAATCTCAGCATATTTCTTGAGTCAACTTACCCGTTGTGGCGCCTGTCATTTCGATGATGCATTTGGACTCCCGGCCAATCTCCCGAGAGTTGAACGGGCGTACACGCACCGCTACCTTAACCGACGACATCTTGGTAGTGTTGTTCCCCGGCACCGGGCGACTACTTTACTTGTCTTAGACTGCTGTTAACTGGAGTGGAAGAATTGAAAGGGTTACAACCACAGAAAACGTTATGTGAGACGAGCCATTTTTGTGGCCCACAAAACTAGCCCCAACCCTAGCGTCATATTATAATTGGCCCAAGTATATTAGTGGTAGTGTGCCTGTGTGTGTCTGTAAGCTGTGACTCATGCAAATCGCTGGGGGTTTGAATGAAATTTATATGATTGCTGTGGGGCAAAACAAAAAAAATTTAGAACGAAGCAAATAGTAACCGCATTCCAGAAGTTACTTTTTGATGCTTTATAATTACAAGAGCTCTAACTTTCTCTTATTCCTTAAGGAGAAAATTTGTTTTAGACAAACGGTCATTACAAATTTATTTATTAAAGTGAAATTTCTACTGCTTGTTACTCTAGCTGGGCTATACTTAAGTTAATTTATGTTAAATGTACATGGCTTACATTTGTTTAATATTAACACTTTTGTTTTATGTTTGCTTGTTTTGCATTCTTTTTCTCCCACTTTCTGCTCATTTTGAATTTATGTAAATAGTTTTGTTTAACCTGCTATCCTGCTGACTTTTATAGTTGCGTTGCCCACTCTACATCCCTCTCCCTTCCTTTCTTACACACACACAGACGCTCACACATTCGAGTACAGACTAGAGAAAAAAATTCCACAATCCACACTTCCAATAAAAGCGCAGCCGAGTGTCAAACACTCGAATGAGTCATCAACGGAAAAGAAAAACTCTCTCACAACAAAAAAAAAAAAAATTTTAAATTGTACAAGAATAAGAAGTAAAGTATGCATAAAATGTTCTAGAATTTTACCTATAGTTGGGTTGGAGCCAAGCAAAATGTTGGCTAACACTTTGGCTGTTCACTTAAACAAAGTCCTTGGACTTGGTCATGTTATAGGCAACTGTTATGATATTTATGAAGATGTATTTGATTTTACTATTTAATCACAATTTTTTAAACATTTAATTTTGTTTAATGCCGCACCGTTATTTTACACGTTCAAAGGAAATTCTTAAACTCGCGCACACTGAAGTCCTAGAATATTGATACGTTGAACAAGAAAAGAAAAACCTTTAAGACACACTTCCAATGAGTTAGCCCAGAAGCATAGCTTGCTGCGCGCAGCTGCAAGATACTCTCTCTCTCTACCACACACCCTCATCCCTCTCTCTCATTTTGAATTGCTCTCTTTCTTTGAGGTTTTCTCTCTGTTTACCTGGCGTTAGGAGTTTTGTTTATATTTTTGATTTACTAGCTGTCAAAGGACAAATGCAACAGCCTGCAAAAATGTCTGGGGAAAAGTCTACAAAGCAATTTACGCATCTGCGCAGACGCCAAATCCATAGAGAGCCAGAGAGGGAGAGAGAGAGAGTGAAAGTGTGTGAGCGTGAGAACATTGGCAAAATATTTGTGAAATGTTTGTAATTGTTTTTTTTTTATGCTGTTATGCTTTTGTTGACGCGATTTGAATGTGCTTGAAGTTTCAAAAAATAAATATACAAAAACGGATACAAATTTATTGCAAAATAAGAAATAAAATATTTGTGTTTTTAACTTTAAGTAGTTTCAATTTGAATTTCTTTTTCAATTCCTTTAGAACTGGAGCTTTATCAAGAGTTCTTCGAAATCTTAAGGTATCTTAATGTTTTCCCAGATCGGAGTCCAATCTCAATCTTGCCCTTACATTGATTGCTCTGTTTTTAAACTTGTGTTATAGTATATATTTTAACTTTACTCGATGCCATTTCTAGCTAAAGCTTCACTTTCTCATGGGCAGTTTTTGAACTTTGTCAGTCTGTTTCCCCTTAAGGTCCTTGAGACATGTATATTAAAACAGAACGAATCGTTCGCATTTCATTTCTTTAGTGCGATGTGTCATGTTGTGGTTTTTTTATGGTTTCAAGTGCAACCATTAAACACCATGACCATAAAATTACACACACAAATACACTTAGTGTGAACATTTCTTGAGCATATCCTTCGCCTGGGTCGTCTTGACCTTTATTAATAAATTTTTATGTTGCCTTTGCCGAGGCTAAGAGAAGCTAAAACACCACAACTCTACACCCAAAAACACATACAACTCTACACAAGGATGCTAATCTGCTTTAGGCACTTTTGATTCGAGGCTACTGCACAAATTGTATAAACAGTCTATCTATGTAGAATAAAATTTGAAAAATTATATAAAAATGGGAAATGAATTTTTTGGTGGGCATTTTTTGTTTTTTTTTTGGTTGAAATTTTGAAATGTTTGTTTGGCGAATTGATGGAAATTTTGCAAAATATTTTTTTAATGATATTTTTGAAGCATTTACCAATTGAATTGGGTGGTCAAAACTTTAACTTGTACATAAAAATATTAATCTCAAAATAATTTCGGCTTGAAGAGAAATTGCTGTTGTTGTTGTAGTTGTTCTTGTTGTTGTTGTATGTCCTCCAGCTGTTGTTGTTCTTGTTGTTCTTGTTCTTGTTGATGCTGCTCATCTTGTGTGTAATTGAAAACAAGTAAAAAATTATCCATTATGTTTCTCTTTGAGGATGTGGCAAATATGATCGATAGCACCAAAATTGTTGTTAGCAATAAAGCAAAAAACAATAAATAACCAAATGCGCACATTCGTAACAGCTCGTAATGTTCGATAATATAAGTAAGTAAGTTAGTTAGTATATATTCTATATATAAATCTATTTATATATATAAAGATATATACATATATGTATGCAACGTTTTCTTTCTGTATAACAGCGAAAATTTTCACACAGCTCTCAAGAGCTTCGTAATTGCCATAGGCATTTGTAGTGTCAACATTTTAATGTTTTTTGATTTTTCATGTAGGTTTTTCATTTCGTATCAGTTGTTACTTTGTTAGTTATAGCACAATTATTTGCCGTTTCGCTTTTAGATTGTTTTTTATTTTATATTTTTTTGCACAAAATCGATGGCCACTCGAGCCGGAGGCCAGAGCGAGACAGAGATAGGGAGAGAGACAGAGAGTAACGCGCGCGTGCTTAAAACCAAATATGAACTGCACCCGTTGGACTTTGACAACGCAGTGAGCCGAGCTGCCAACCAACCGAGTATCTGGCCAAAAAACAGCTTCAGCTTTGGCAGCCCTTGATTAAGGCGCATGCGCTTGACAATTTATGCGCTTTAAGGGTTGCTAACGGGGGGCGGCAGCATTGGCATGACAGCTATTCTAAAAATTTCATCAAAAGCCAGCGCAACAATAATAACAAAAACACACCGACTACTTCACATAGAGCCTCTGTCAAAGTTATAATGAGTTTCATTATTTTGCCGAGCAATAATAAATAAGTAGTGGCAGGTAGTTAGGTAGGTACACTTGTTATGGACGCCAGTGTGCGTAGGTAGTTACAGTAGTTAACGTAGACAAGTGCTACTAGCTCGAAATCTTATTACTGCCGGCAGATGATGACGCAAAATGAAATTTCTATATTGATTTATCCTTTGGCTTGAACGAGAGCTTTTTATGTTTTTGTTTTTCCTTCTGCCTGCTGCTAGAAACAATGAAATTCTAACGTAATTGCTTTGACATTGAATTTGCTGGCAAGAGAAAACTTAATGGTTAATGCTTGTAACAAATGTCTACGAGAAGAGCTACTTTGCAAAGGCAGTTAGTAAGTGGATGTGGCTAAAAGCAAAGGTAACTAATTGATTGAATGTCCGATTGAATGATATTTTTCGTATAATTTAACAAACTAGCTGAAAGCTCTGATAATTTTATTTGATAAGTTTGATAAGTAGATTATAATTGTTATGGTTTAATGTATGCTATTTGATAGAATAACAAAGCGCACGATAAACTAAGGATCGAAGGTTAAAAGCTATAGTTTAACAAAGATAATATCAAAGTTTCAGCTAACTAATGCGAGGTGCCAATCCAAAATGGTTTGGAAACGAACTAAAATTAATGTAAAGCATTTGTTTTTGAAAATCGGTTCAACTTCTGTCATTCCAAAACTTGGAAGCGTTCCTGCATATAAATTTATAGGATCTAACTAAATTATAGCTTGAACTTTCTCAATAAATACTAAAACTTTTTCAATCTTACTTATATAAAAGCAGATATGCTTTACGGGCAAAATTAGTGTTGAACTTTTGAAAATCGTTTGATTTTTGACAAAGTTATGGCATTGAAAAGTTTGAATCTGTCAGCCAATGCTTTTTGTGTGTTTTGTAAGAACTTTTGTTAACCAAAATTAAAGGTATTCAGAGGAAAAACAAAAGGATGATTCAAGGTTTATGCGTTTTACACACACTGAAAAGCCTCATGCTGAGAGAAAGAGAGAAAAAGTGAGAAAAGAATAATGAAACCTACGAGTATCAAACTCATTTAACAAACATATATTTATGTATATAAAAATCGAATATGCGACGCAGCGCCAAGGATTGTGCGTGGGTGCATGTGACTATGGGGTTAGGGAAGGCGTGAGGAGCTTGAACTAAACTACGATTAGATGAAATATTTGTATGCTACGCAGTAGAAAATGCAACAACGCAAACGTCAGAGCTGAGTAACCTTACCAACCCGAATAATATCGAACGGATTTTTTGAATGGGCGGGGTTTGTTTGTACCTCCTGATGTAAGGCAGCAAGCACGTGGGCGGGTCGTTGACGTATTTTGGTTTTATGTTTTGAAGTACTTTCGCACTAGCTACCTCATGAGACAGCAGCAGCAGCAGCAGGGTTTATAAAGTGCGTCAATGTCAATGACAGTTCATAGACGCACACAGATTAAATTTTTTGTGGCATCATCGTCGGCAACATCAGCGACGCTGACTTAAAAGTGCGCATTTGGCAAATTTGAATGAAAGTCTGGCAAAATTGAAAAAGAAGCTTGAGGCGTGCTTTTACAATTGAATTTTCTTTTATAATTTGTTGCCTGAGGACAATTTGATTAATTGCAAAAAAGTGGCAGCAAGCTATTAAGCTTAAATCTAAAATATATTTTAAGGGAGAGAGCTGAAGTATCTGAAGTTTGTGTATAAAATTTATCTGCTTTCAAATCTAAACTACTGCGTTTTTGTTAAGTGTATATTCGGCTGGACTTGCACAGCAAGTGGTACCGTGGCGACGTCTGTGTCGTCCATTAAGTCTGCTACATAAAATAAATGCGATTTTGTTATTTAAATAAAGACAAACAGCAAGAAAAGCAGCTTGAAGCAAAGCAGCCCACGCAAAAATTACAATTACAAACAAACAGTTCACAGTTCAAAGCTCACACAAATACACACAGTCAAAGCGTATGAGTCATGCAAAGAGTCCTCCACAGGCGCATGTTCGTGCCAAGTTTGCTTGTTGTTTGTTTGTTTGTTGCTATTGTAGCTACAGTGGCTGCTTGAACTAGCACCTACCAAGGAGCCAGGCAGCCAGGCTGGTAGGAACGGGAGCTGAAGCAGAAGTCGCCAGTCAAACTTGGTGAATCATCCTTTTGGCGAGGCGCGCGCATTTCCTGCCTGCCGCCTTTCTCATAACCAACCCCCCCTTGAATAGTTACCACATACTCGACTTTATTTTTGTGGCTAACAAGCAAAGTGCCGTCTAGCGAATATGTACAAAACCAGCATGGGGTTTGAGTCACACAAGGCAATCTCAAGTTCAGTCATAAAAACTTAATTTTAGATTTCTAATATTGTCGACAGATAAGATTTTGATGATCAAAAATAAGAGCTTGGGTGGGAATTGAATTAAAATTTAATTTATTATTTAAAATAGTATTTAAAAATGTTCAATGGTATTTTAAGCAAAAATTGTCAAGACATTTTCTGCTAAACCAATATAAGTATTAAGAAGTATGTTTTACAATTAACCTTTGATATAATTTGTAGAAAAAAAGGAGATATTTTTTTGAAGCTCTCCTTAAATTTCAGTTAGGGTAGCATTTAATAAACTTGTTTGTGTGCCAAAAAAAATTATCTTTTGATCTCTGCCTATCAAATTCTTCCTCAGAGCACTTTCTTACACGTTCTTAAAACAGTTTCTACAACTTTTGAATACTAAACATCATTTTGCTCAGTGTTTGCATATGCTATGCCTAATATTTGTTGCCTCAACTGTTTGTTTATTTATTGTTATACATCATAAGTAGCTCATAAGTTATTTCAAGGTCTGTTTAAGGCTTTCATTTCTCTTTTTTTTGTCTCATTTGTTAAACACGAATGCCCCTAATGTCCGTATTGCCAGGAATGTTGTAACTTTCGGTGCCGCGTTGTCGCCACGGATTGCGTGTGTGTGTGTGTGTTAGGAGAGAAAGAGAGGAGCCTACTACACACGCACACCAGCCGTAGCATAGTTCTAGGCGCGCGTGTTTTTTGAGGCGAAAGTTGGAAGCCAACGTTTAGATGACTAAGAGTCGGCCACGCCTCAAATCCGCCCAGTTCCTAGCCATAAAATGCATGTGGCAACATTGGCGTTATGCTGCAGCTGCAATTTGAGGAAGCAACCAAATTGGGGGGAACACTTAAAAGTGCTATTTGGTCGCATAAATCATAAAATGTGGCTTAAAAAAATAAATGCGGGTACAGTTTTTCTTAAAGGCACACCGAAGGATGCATACCCTTGCAAAACTTGCTTATATATCACTTTTAAGCAGAGAAAGTTGATTAAAATCCTTGATTTTTCCATAAGGATTAACATAAAGATCACTTTAAAACTAACAGAGAGAGTCAGGCAGAAAGATTCGTTGGACATGGTCATATCCATAAAGAAATCTTAATATAAGTTTATATATGTCTTTGTTTTAGTGTAACACACTTAACAAGAGAATTGTGATACCCCTTAAAAGTAAGTGGTTAGAGAAACTTAAAAAAAACCGCACTATCATCATGCTGGGGGACTAATACAATGTCTAAAATATTTAAAGTTAAAATGTGCTAGCGAAAAGTGTCCGCCAGGAAGCCATTTTAAGGGTCCTGCGGCCAGGTGAAGCAAACTGAGGTTAAAAAAAAGTGCTTTGCGGTTGCTTCTCCATGAAGTCAGATTTTTTTATATATTTTTGTGCAACTTTTTATTTTATTTTCTGCGCAAATTTATGTTTATTGCTTCGCTGGCCATTTCCACTACCCTAAGTGCAAAGCGGGTAGCACTTATTTGTCATTAGGTTTGGAAACTTTAAAAATAGCTTCACCTGGGAATGTTCTATGACACGAAAAAAGCATCAATTTAGGTATCCTTAAGAAAGAAGAAATCAAAAATGTTACTTTATAATTACACATTTTTATAAATGTAACTAAATCTACAGTCTTACTTTTGTTCTCTTTCTTTTTCTTGTTTTTAGTATATTTTTATTTATTCATGCAAACTTTTCACGCAGGCACTTTACCCTGTTCTTGTGGCAAGAAACAAGAATTAACTGCATGAAATGTGGGACACTAAAATAAAGCCACAAATAAAAATGTGTTCAAAAAATAACTTTAAAACAAAGTTCAAAGAAGGGGAATAAAATACTCAAAAAAACTACCAGCAATTATTTATAAACTTGTAAGTATTTAAGACATTTCGTTTTATAAAAAGTTCATAAAGTTTAACTTCTTTATCACACTTAAATAACTGCAAAGCACAATTCCCGTTAGCCAACAAAGTCATCTCGCATTCAAGATTTGCTTTTGTGACGCACACAGGGCAAGTTTTGCACTGCCAACTGATGCGCAAATAGAAAACCGAAACGCCCACTCACATTGAAGACAGACAGCCGGACACAAACAGCAGCATGAACATGAACATAGACATTGTGACTGACATTTTATCCGCCGCATAAAGTTGAGTTCCTCATGAAAGTAAAGGGTAAAGCAGCCAACAAAAAAGGCGATAAAGGTCAGAGTCTGTAAACAATCAAGGCATCAACAACAAGCAAACAAAATCATATTTTATGCAAGAAAATTAAAAAGGGAAACTGGTTGATGGGAAACAGAACTGAATATGATTTCTTTCTGAAATGAAGAAAGAATATATTAAAAATTAAACTATTCAAAGCAAAAAGTTTTCGAACTGGATTGTCCTACAAATTCTAAGAACAGGATTATTTGAACTTTTCAACTCTTTTTAAGAAACAAATAATTGTATTGAATATTTGGTAATATGCTTATAAGACAAAACACCTTGTTATACATTTTCGGGCTATAATAGTCTAACATTATCTATAATATAAAGTCCTAAAGTCCGCCCAAAACTGTATGCTATAGTAAAGATGAAAAATGTACGGGCTCGATTCTATAATCTTTTATCATAGATAGATAGTCTTAATTTAGTGGGCACCATCCTCTTAAGGCACTCACTTGACACTTTAATACTTGCATGCATCGCAAAATCGTTAATAGCTCACTTCAGGACGATTGACGTCAGTTGCTAATGCTTGGGTCAATTGCAAACATGACAGCAAAAAATTATAACAACAATAACAACAGTTATAGTAACTGTTAAATGGAGCCGCTGGCTGATGGCTGATGCTAATGACAGGTTGCAACATATGCTCCAAATGAAAGTAGTTTATTTTTTGCCATGCCAATGTTAGGCACAAAAGAGCTATGGGCTAAAGAAGTCCAACAGCTGGCAGGCAACAACAACAGCAACAGGATAACAGGCAGCTTTTCATATGTATGTGTGTGTTTGATATGCGTGTGCGCATTTTTTCAGGACTCTGTTAACAATCCCTAACTGGAATATTGATTTTTCAACATTTTCACCATTAGTCACCCAAATATCAATTGTTTAAATCAAAAGATACTCACATTCTAACAATCCAATTGGAGTTTTTTTTTCCTATAGCAGTTATTTTTTTCTTTTTTCCACTCACTTTTGTTTCGGCACTAGTTTTTCAATATAGTTTTGTTTGTGTATATGTTAATGCGTTTGCATCATTTCGGAATATGTTTTAATTTTTTGTTTGATTTTTGGCCTTTGTTTCACATATGCATTGCAATAATTTGTCCGCACAGCCGAACCGAACACGAGCGCAAGTTGAAAGAGACTCAAAGAGCTCTTGGTTTGCCCCTAAAGTGTTACGCGTGCTGGAAATTGTTTGCACTTGCGCACGAGAGCGTGGGAAAGTCGTGGAAAAGCCGCGCTAAGTGAGTTTTCCGCCCACTCAGGCGTCGTCAGGCCAGCCTGAGTTGGTTTTTGTTGTGACCATTGAACAGCTGATGCTTTAGTGATGTATAATGTGTGTATTTTTTTAAGTGTTGATTAACATCTACGGATAACAGCTGGCACAGGGGTGTCGTGTGAGGTTTGAAGCTTAGCTAAAATTGGACTCTTATTTGGTTGCCAATTTATTTTGTTAGACTACAGCCAGTTGAGCCTAAGGCTCTTTATGGATTACATTTAAACATTGAGAACGTTCAGACGTGGGATAGCTTCTTGGCCTCCTGGAAACGGCATGAGATATCCTCCCAGTTAGCAATATCCCAAATGGCCTCCACGTACGAGGGACGCACATTTTTGTATTGCAAATAATATGCATGCTCCCAGACATCGATACCAAACAGAGGTATAAGACCGGTAGATGCCTCCAGAGGATCCTGATTGGGCAACGCTGCCAGCTGCAATTTGCCAGTCTTGTTATTATAGCCCAGCCAGCCCCATCCCGATCCCTGCACGGCAACAGTCATAGCGCTCAGTTCCTTCTTAAAGTCATCAAAGCTCTTCCATTGCGCTTCGATAGCCTTCTTCAGGTCATCGCTAGGCTTTGTCTTTGAGGGCGACAGATTCTGCCAGAAAATGGTGTGATTGATATGGCCACCACCATTGAAACGCAGCGCTGGAGCCAACTGTATAATCTTGGTCGTGTCGCTTTTGCACTTTGCCTCCTCCAACTGCTCCTCGGCAACATTTAAATTATTGACGTAGGTCTGATGATGCTTCTGATGATGCAGTTCCATTATCTCACGGCAAATAATCGGTTCCAAGGCAGCATAGTCGTAGGGAAGCTTTGGCAGCGTATGCTTGCCTCGTGCACAGGTGCTGGGATGAAAATAACAAGAAAACAAAATTAACTGTGAAGTTCAGTGTCGTCGCCATTGCAATTTGTTTTTGCAGTTATTTATGTAATCGGCGTCGACGCCGGCATTTTTGGTTTATTAATTAAATGTACACTTACCGTGCGACGTTGGTTATGTTGCGTGCCAGAAACATTTTTACGCTTTTCGCCAAGTATTTATTTTAACTGAGAATGAAGAATTTCCAAAAATTTCAACCAAAATTTAATAAAAAACTTTTTTGCATACCTGATTGCAAGTGTGACAGAGGGCGACAAGCAGCAAAAATACCGAAAATGTCCAATAACAGCTGCGATTCACACAATGTTAAATCGACTGTTATTTAACAGAGCTATGATTGCTACGTTTTTGGCCGTTAAAACTTGAAATACACATTGGTAGAAATTTAATCATAGCAAAATATGTCTGATTTTTGGCTGCCATCGGAAATAAAAATAAGCATTTCCAATCCAAAGGCACTACACATTCTATACAATTCTCTAAAGCATCGTGAGTATTCCGACAAATTACTTCTTTTTGTTTAATTGTTTTTTCATCAACTGCAGGCGTTACCAAGATGCAAACAGAAGATCAGCAGACCCCCAATGCTATAGTCATTGACAATGGATCCGGTATATGCAAGGCCGGCTTCGCCAGAGAAACCAAGCCGCGCGTCGTCTTTCCCTCAATTGTGGGCAGACCGCGGCATTTAAATGTCATCCAAGACTCAATCATTGAGAATTGTTTGATTGGCAACGATGCGAACATGAAACGGGGCATTCTCACACTCAAATATCCGCTGGACCATGGCATCGTTACCAATTGGTCCGACATGGAGAAGATCTGGTCGCACACCTTCGAGCTCCTACGCGTTCAGTCCGAAGAGAATCCTGTCCTACTCACCGAGCCGCCACTCAATCCGAAAAAGAACCGCGAAAAAATGACCGAAATTATGTTCGAATACTTTCGTGTGCCATCTCTGTATGTGGCCATTCAGGCAGTGCTCTCATTGTACGCCACAGGCAGAACCACTGGCATTGTGGTTGACTCTGGTGATGGGGTAACCCACACGGTGCCCATCTATGAAGGCTACGCTCTGCCACATGCCTGCATGCGTCTCGATCTTGGCGGCAGAGACCTAACCGATTATCTGGGCAAACTGCTTATGGAACGTGGACACACTTTGAGCACCAGTGCCGAACGTGAGATTATCCGAGATCTCAAGGAACGTCTGTGCTATGTGGCCAGTGATTTTGATGAGGAAATGGGCAAATTCTCGCAGTACAAGGAGGAACAGGATGAAATATATGAATTACCCGATGGTCGTACCATCAATGTGGGAAATGAACGTTTCCGCTGCCCAGAAGCTCTCTTCCAGCCCAGCATGGTGGGACTCGAAGTGCCGGGCGTGCATGAGGCCATCTACCAATCAATACTCAAGTGTGACATGGATTTGCGTCGCGAGATGTACTCCAATATTGTTCTGTCGGGCGGCACAACACTGTTTCGTAACATTGAGGTACGTCTGCATCGGAATATTTCCGCCATGGCTCCCTCAACGATGCGCATCAAAATTAATGCCAGTCCAGAGCGTCATTTAGCCGTCTGGTCAGGTGGTTCTGTTTTAGCCTCACTCTCCAGTTTCCAGAATATGTGGATCGATTCAGCTGAATACGATGAAGTTGGTCCAAGCATTGTTCATCGCAAATGTTTCTAAGAGAGAGCGAGAAAGAGAGAGAGAGTGTGAGGTTTATTGATTTAAAAATTTTTACGTTTGTTTTTATTGTGTTTTGAAAAAATTAATAAGTAAAGTCGGATAATCTTCTAAGCAATACATTGTTGTATTGATTGATAAGAAATTAAAAAAATAATAATTATTAAAGTGCAATTAGCTAAGTGTTTTTTTTTTCTACTCACAAAGTTGAGTACATTAAAAAAAAGCCGTCTTTCATTTTTTGTAAGGATTCAAATGAGATTCAGTGATCTCTTACTTGGCAGCTTTGGAATAGGGTCACAACGCTTTGGGTCCATGTTCAAAAACCTTCTCAGCGGTTTCCGGATAATCCAACGCTGCAACTCTGGCATCGCGAGAAATGTTGTGGGATGTTTTAACCTGAAAAGCGGGGAAAAAACTAAGTATTATTAAGTTTAAAGGAAAAAACCGAACCGGAAACCCCCTATATATATTATTCCTACACAAAACTCCCTTGAAGTTGAATAAGTTTAATGTTTATCATATATTGCGCCCATTTTCTAGAAACCTCTATAACTGTCTGGGCATTGTGAATCAAAATCATATAATCATTAACTACTTAATAAGTTAGTCTAACTAGCTTCAGATAAGAGTCTAATCATTGTCTATGAGTGACTTGCACTTTTTTAAGTTTCAAGATGTATGTCAAAATTTAATCTTGAGCTATAAATATAGTTTTTAAACTGTGAAATATTCATAACCTGGTTTACTTTTATCAGGCGTGTGCCATTTATAGCACTTGCAATTTCTGGGAAATAGTTTTCGATCAGTGATTTTCTATTGATAACGACAACGCGTTTTGCACGCGTTTTAGAACGCTATCAATGCAACTTTGTTGCTTCCTTATCAAATTTTGTTTACGCTCTGGTAATCAATTAGTGACTTATATTAAGCCAGTGTGTTTGCTGATATAAACAGGTCAGATTTTTTGGTAAAGATAATTTTTTGAAGAAGAATTAGTATTTAATAATCTATTAAATGCGGAAACTCGAGATAGATCAGCTTCTTAGCATAATCAGATGTATATTTTGTTTTATTGTGATTTTTGATTTCCAATTTCAGGCCGTAGTTTTAACTAATGGATTAGGTACGTTCACTCTCCAGACTTAGATTGTCGCATCAGATTGCCGAGTTGCGTAAAATATTAAAATCCAGTCAAGAGTCGTTTAATGACATCATCTTTTTTTAACCTGGAACTGTTTTAAGTTTTGAAAATATCATAGTTTTTGTCTGTTGAGTGCACTTTTTGGTACAACTTCAGCTTGCAAAATATGAGCAAATCAAAAGTAGTATTTCAGTTCAGTATAATAGGCTGTGCATGTAGTAAGTATTAACAAATGTGCGATTAATTCAACTACATACCAAAAGTATATAATAAATTATGATTTGAAAGTTCTTAACAAAAATGTACATCATTAGGATTGATGACAATATCTAACGCTATCCACTCTTTTGCCCACTTTGTATATGTTTTATGTACATTATATTTACAGGAACTTACTAGGCAGTCATAAGACAAACACATGTACATATATGTTCATTGGTGCTTAAAATTTAATATCTTATATGTCTATGCAGTCCAGGAATAGCTGGATATGGCTCTTTGGTTAAATTCACTTTGCCCTCCAATTGGGAGCACCTGCTTCTCATAATTTAAGACTTCTACGTGGAATTAACAATAGTGTTAATACTGGCAATAGAGCCAGAAACAAGTGCAACTATCGAAAAAAGGCCCAACAGAATATTCTTAATCAGTTTCCATTTGCACCAGCCAAGACGATCAGGCCACAGATACACAGTCTCAAGAAAGCTAGGCACAAAGAAGCCCAACATCGAGAAGAAGACGGAGCCCATCAAACTGATGAACGGTTCCAGATTGGGTATGCCAGCGGCAACGCCTCCAACCACCAGGACGATACCAGCACGAAGTAGAATTTGTACCACGTTGTGGTTCTCCGGTCGGAATTTGTGTTGAATCTTGCGCCACAGCACCTGACTGGGACTGTAATGAAGAGCAGGTGATGATTGTTAACTTGATTTAACTTGATCCTGTAACTTACATATAAAACAGTAGGCCATAAGAGAAGAAAATGGCAACAGCCATAAGCAATTTAGCCGAATTTCCCAGCCAGTTGCCTTCGGGAAGATTAAGCGAAATGCTGCCACGTATAGCATCTCCAAAACGCACCTATAAATGGAATTAAAATAGAATCCACAATGAGTTTTATGTTAAAAAGAAGGAATCTTAAATCTTTGTGAGGTTGGCGGTAATCTCTAGATCTAAAAACTGATTTTGAATATTCTTTTACCAATGGAAATGTGTTAACCCGAAAGTCAATTATCAATTTAATACTTACATAACCAAGGAATCCAATGACTGCGTAGAGCGACACCACTGTGACCATTGCTGTGTTGATAACGCCAGGGCAGCCCAATAGCTGTTGTGGTTTTCTCATCGATTGCCCCAAGGGCAAGACTCCACCAATTCCATCCATTGCAAAGATCACCGTAGCAAAGAAGAGGGGATAGCTGGCAGCAGGTGCAATCAAAGGTTTGTCCGAGAAAACAAGCTTCTCATCAAACAAAAAGTAGAGTGTAGTGGCAAAGGTGACCAAAATAAATATATTGGCCATTACAGAGAAGGGCACAAGCCACTTGAGGTTCCGAATCTGGCTGATCAAAAGGCATGGAATCACGGTCATAGCAATATAAATGCGCACATCCCAATCGATTCCCAAATCATAGTTCATGACATCGTGGAAAGAGGTAGCTATAAAGACTATTTGGACAGAGCCGGCAGCATAATATGTTATTATCATTCCGATATCCAAAAATTGCCTGCAATAAACAATTTATTAGCATAACATTTAAGTAAGTCCTCACTATGGGTTAAACTAGTAGTAAAAGTAAAAATACTAGTAAATGATAACCTTGATCACTTACTTGGCAGCATTGGAATAGGGTCGCAACGCTTTGGGTCCATGTTCAAAAACCTTCTCAGCGGTTTCCGCATAATCCAACGCTGCAACTCTGGCATCGCGAGAAATGTTGTGGGATGTCTTAACCTGAAAAGCGGGGGAAAAACTAAGTTTAAGGAAAAAAGAAACCGTAAACCCTCCATATATATTATTCCTTCACAAAACTCCCTTGAAGTTTAATGTTCATCATATATTGCGCCCATTTTCTAGAAACCTCTGGGCGTTGTGAAGCAAAACCATTAAATTAATAGCTACATAATAAATAAGTTAGTCAAGTAGCTTCAGATAAGAGTTAGTCCCAGTCTAATCTCAAAATAATAAATTCGATAACTCAATATCGATAAATTCTTATATTTCACACCCTTACAGTTAGAGTTACCAAATTTGGTAAGAAGATAGCTACTGGCATCTCCCAAAAAACTGCATCAAAACTTTGGATGCCATGTCCACCCATACAGCTACAGTCTCCAAATTTATTGGCAATATAACTGGTGACATCCCCGAAAGATCTGCAACAGCCAATCTTTGAACGCAGCGCACACCCCTGCCGCATTCGTCCCCTTTCGTAATCATTAAACATTATGAGGCGTACTACTTTTTCAAGAGATTTGTTGGTTAAAAAAGAGTTTTTGAACTGTGAAATATTTATAGCTGGGAAATAGTTTTCTTTCTTACTTACCAAAATTTTCACACAGTGCGTGTTGAGAAATCCAACGAAGAGCGTCATCACGCCACCAAACAGCAATCCAGAGTTTTTGAACGCCATGGGCATGGCCAGAATTCCTGTGCCCAGGGAACACTTAAGAAGATATGCCAAAGCGCCACCAGCACTGGTACCATTCGGATTCTGATTCTCGAACGGATCATAAGCTTTCTCATTTTGCGATAGTTGATCATGTTTCGTTAGGTTGGCTCTGCAGAAAAAAAAGGTTAAGTTGTTCACTTCCTTAGTCGAGTAGATTCAACATGTTGTATTGTGAGCAAACTCTTACTTGGAATTGAATTCATTCATTGATCCCCATCCAGCGGGCTCGGAATCCGGCGCATATTTTAACTGTAACAAAAACAAATATATGTTTGACATATGATAAAATATAGCTTAGGATTAATATGCGATTCTATTTTGATGCAGCTTGTCATGACTTATCCACTCGAAAGATTCTATCCAGGCGCATGCCAGCGATATCTTATCTTAGCAATACAAAAACAATTCAAGTACGGACAGAACTAATTGTCAATTGAAATCGCTTCCAGAAAACATAAAACACTTGTGAAAACTTTTAACTTCCTGCACTAAATACTTCAAAATAAGGAAGAACTTTTGCTTTTTCTATGGTTAAGTACCTGTAACATTCGCGAGGACATCATAACTTAGTAGAACCGAACGCGCCTTCGAGCGAAAAGCAACTGAATGTTGAGGCCTTTAAAGAAGCCAGACGTTTTGGAAAATGCTCGTCATTAATAGTCAAAAATTTAACTGATACGAGCGATAAGCAGGCCCTTGATTAAGTTTTTTGTGTCATATCACTGCCTTAAATAGATCAATGACTTGTGTTTATTAGCCGATGATTTGATCAATTTTCCATTCATAATTGGAAACACTTAAATGTTGAGTTTAATTTATTATTCTTTTAGCCATCTTAAGCAACCATCTTAACCATCTTATGCCAAAGTTATCTTTTCCATATTATTGGTAAAAACCCTGTATGTATTAAGCGCCACAATGTCTGCCACCAACAACAGCATCATTACCATCTAAAAAATCATCAATACAATCGGGCTAGAAGCGAAGGAAGACTTTAAGAATTGATTAAAGTATTTCTAACTTAAGAATTTGTTAGAGCACCTTAAATGGCGATAGCCAGTAAGGTGGGAGACAGAGAGAGAGGATGGGAGAACGAGCAGATTCCATTCACTGATTAAGAGTACTTAAAACATTAATAGCAAATGTTGCAGTTTGAAGTTGTTGTTGGTGTTGCTGTTGTCGCCTTGAAGGCGTCTCTTGTAAGTCCAGATCATGGAGCTAACTTGTTTTAGGTGGCAATTTGTTGTTGTTGTTTGGGTTGTTGTTGTTATTGTTGCACTTGTAAATCGTTGTCTGTCTATAACATTTGGTTGTTATTGCTTTTTCCATTCAGTTGGAACAAACAAATTTGAAATGCATCTTTTCACGTGCTGTGCATTTTAAAATTAGTGTCGAGGCTTAATTAATACAACGAGTAGTTCAAGTAGATTGTAAGTCAAGTGATTTATGGAACATTTTTGGGGTCGCAACATGTCTCCGCCAGGAAACTGTACTGGGCGGAGCAAAATGTACCGGAGATATGTCGTCGGAGATATGACGCTATGCCATACAATTTAAACATGCATTTTGACCAAAAATTACTTTTTTTACTTTAAATGCAGCTTTATTCTAGAAGTCAAACCATGACTTTTAAGATATTGCTTTTGAATATCGGGTCAGTTTTGCCGAAGTTATGGAAGTCGAAAGATTTTACCAATGCCCAAGTCGATTTTTTGGCATAAAATTTTAACATGCATTTTGACTAAAAATCGCTTTTCTGACTTTAAATGCAGTTTTATTCTAGATATGCCGAAGTTATGGAAGTTTTGCCGAAGTTATTGAAGTCGAAAGATTTTACCAATGCCCAAGTCGATTTTTTGGCATAAAATTTTAACATGCATCTTGACTAATAATCGCTTTTCTAACTTTAAATGCAGTTTTATTCTAGCGGTTAAACCATGGTTTTAAAGGGATATGTCGTTTCTATCAAGATAATTTGCCTAAAATCGCTGCGCTGAGATATGTCGTTTCTAAGCGTCATAGCTCCGCCGTACCACAAACGACATATCTCCGACCTATGACACTGGGCGTTATGACAACCCCCAAAACTTATTTGTTTAATGCGATATTATTATTTGTCCGTTATCAGAAGCTTATTTTATTTTTTGTGATTATGAATTTCCAGTTTCAGGCCGTAGTTTTAACCAATTGATTAGGTATGAAAATTATATCAGATTATAAAATCAGATGAATAAAATCTTAAAATCCTGTCAAGAGTTGTTTAATGACCTTGTCGGCGATTGATGTAGCTACATTTGACTTTTTCTTTAAGGGTGCTCCAAATGGGCGTGGCAAGCAAGTGGGTCACAGGTGGTGGGGAACGATTTGTGTTTTAGCATTGAGTTAACGCCGTTTTATTTTTTGTACTATATTGAATACATTTTTTTAATCTGAAACTATTTTAAGTTTCGAAGATATCATAGTTTGTCTGTTGAGTGCACTGATCCTGTTTTTTAGTACAACTTTAGATTGCAAAATTTGAGCAATTCAAAAGTAGTATTAGGTAAGTGACATAACCTTAAGAATGTCAAAAAAAACGTGCTTTTTAAATTTATGTTAAAATATTTCACTCTTCGTTGCAACAAGTCACCAAATTAGGTATAAGTATTCAGTATAATGGGCTCTGCATGTAGTAAGTATTAACAAATGTTCGATTAATTCAACTACATACCAAAAGTATATAATAAATGATGATTTGGAAGTTCTTGACAAAAATATGCATCATTAGGATTGATGACAATTTTGATTTTAATTAATTGGGAATTTATTAAGCCAAGTGACGCATACAAATGAGACGCTTGCCACTCTTTTGCCCACTTTGCCACATTGCAACACCAAACAAAGAGTGGTTGTTGTTGTTATTGTTGCAACCTTAACTTGCTTCGTTTTTGGGTACACGTGCAGCGGGTGACAAAAATTGAATGCGAATGCTCGCAACAGCGAACGCATTTACCTTCAACATTCAACATAATCATCTTCATCATTATCATTATCATGATTGTTGTTGTTGGAGTCGTCGTCAGCTGCACTTGAGGCGCTTTTGTACTGTGCTGCTGCACTTCAAAGATGATGATAAAAAGCACGAAAAGTAAGACGAAACTTGTCATACACTTGCTGAATATTATATCTAAGCTTGATGACAAATTTGTAAGCTTATGATAAAGATTATGACATCGAAATTGTGGTCCGATCTAGCCGACATTTACATGCACTCATAAATTTTCCATACTTGACTTAAGCCATATCCGGGCCAAAAAATTACCTATGAGTACGACTATAGATGAGATCACATAATAGGGTGAATAGAGGAATAGTTGTTGGAGCATGTCTTTAATGTTACTGCTAAGTTTAAGGATCGTTACATACTCTACAACATAATATTGCTACCCTAACAAAGCTACCCTATTAACAAGCGCATCAAACTATTTTCGAATGCGGATCTGCGAGCTTACAGAAAAAGCAAAAAAAAAAAAAATCAACTCGAGGGTCGCGCGTGGCGCACTTCAAAACAAAATGCAAAAACCAAAATAAACTTCTGTCAAAAAGCATTTTGCAGCTGCAACAAGCATTTAACATTAGCATTAGCATTCGGATTAGCCCTTCTATAATTTGAAGTGTAAAGTTCAGTAAACTGCTTGCTGCATATATTATTTGCTCCATTTATTGGGTTTTTTCCTTTTTTTTTTTTTTGGCCAGGCATTTCATTTAGCCAGTCAAGTGGAGTCTAAGCCAAACTGACAGCTGCTGTTAAAAAGGGAGCAACAAGCTGTTGTTGTTCTTAGTGTTTGTCGTTGACGGTTTTTTTTTTTATTTTTTGCTTTTTCTGTGTGCTGTTTAGTTGTTTGGTGTCACCCAAGGTTGTGTAGATTCATCACTTCACTTTTAATTTTTTTTTTCCCCCGTTAAAGAGAGCGTGCATTGTGTGTTCTAACTCTTATTTTTCGAGGCTACTGCAATTTTGGAAATTATTGAGAAATATTTAACAGCGCTTTACAAAAAAGTTAATGCAGTTGTCGTTTTTTTTCTCCCTCTCTCCCTAATTCATGTTGGGCATACTATAAAATTAAATTCGTGATGCTATAAATTAAAAAGGGACATGCAGCACTGAGCTAACCCAACTTAAAAGAGACTTCAAATTGTGTCGTGAAAAGCGATTCACAAGAAACACAAAGCATAAAGCAATTCAAGTGCTCGGGGCTAAAGTGTATCAGACTTAAAGATACCCTTTACTTCTTGTTACTATCATAATAGTTGCATCAAAAGTTAATATCATACAAGAGATTCTATATATAAATATATACTTTTATACTCTTCATAATACCCCTTATTATACCCCAATATTAATGCTTACAGGGTATATAAATACAAGCTGTACAAGATGAGCGCTCATGTCTAATGCAATTTTGTCTCCATCTCTTGTTCAAACTCTTGTCTGTTGTCCTCTTACTTAGTTTGTTTTCAAGTCTTGTGGAATCTGTCGCCTAGAGTCGCTAATTTTATATGCAATTGCATTGAAGCGTTACTGAAAGTCGAATCAAATAGCATAAGTTTGACGACTATTTGCATTAATGTTGTTTAAATATTTTGGACATGAGTGAGGAAAGAGTGGGAGAGAGACAGCGATAACCGCTGGCGACATGCAATGGGAAATTTATTTAGTTTTTTTTTTGGGTTAATTATTGCTTAAGAAACTAATGACATAATATAATACGCTTGTTAAAGCAAAACAAATCGAGTAGAGTTTAGTTTTTTAAATAGATTTTTTCTTTACGAAAGATTTTTCCGTTTGTTATGAAACAGATCCTTTGAAGGAAGTTTTCTTTAACGTTACAAATTTATCTTCTAGCCATTTAAAAATATAACTTCTCTCCCAACCTGTTGCTATCCACTTCATCTGTTGCTCTTACGTCAATTAAATTTGAAATACGCAAATTATTGTTTCTATAAATAGATAAAAAAAAAAAAAATCACACTTACCTCTATGTCCTTTGAACTGCGCAGCTGTCAAAAGGGTTGTCAAGTTTTGAGTCTTTTGCACGTAAATCCTAAGCATTCTTGAGTCCTTAGGCTGCCTGGCAACTCTGCTCGTCAACAGGTTGTAGCAAGAAAGCAGGATGCTGCTGATTTAGTTCATTATCATTGCCAGCCTGAGAATGTGCAACAGCAAATTAAGTTGTCCTTTCAAAGCCACGCCCAGCACATCCCCGACCCGCCTGCGTTTGTTGTGCTGTTGTGGTTTGCTCATTTCTATATATTCGCTATATGTGAAAATCCAACTGGATCGAGATGAAAACTATGCGGCTCTGTGTGATTTGGCCGAAAGAGTCAGCTGCACAGCGGTCTTTAAATCCGAGTGAGTTCGAAATCGGGGAAAAATGTATTGCATTTGACTTAACAATCTTTCAATCTTTTTTGTAGTTATGGTCGAGGTTTTGGTTTGACGCAGTTAATCTTTGATCAATCGAACACTTATTTGAACCCACCGAATGGCTCGATTGGCATTGTTTTCTACACGCTACTCTTTCTTTCGTGTGAGTATTTCAAGTATACCCGAATGATGTCATCTTTAAGTCTACAAAATCACTTTTCCACTTTCATCAGCCTTTTTCGAGCGTCGTTGGATTTGTCAGCTGCAATTGCTATTGGCAATTATAACCATGTTGCTCTGTGTCTATTTGGGCGCCCTTTTACTCCTTGTCCTTTACGATTGTTGTGTGGTTTGTGTACTCATCTATTTGGTTCACACGCTGCTCCTGCTGGAGGTCTATGGACGCTATAAATGCAATTACTTGAAAACCAACAAAACGGCTACCGAATGAAGTTTAATTTGTGTCTGTTTCTTGTAATATATATAAAATTGCTAAAATGTTGCTGCAGTCCAATTATGTGGGTCAATGGTGGGTTAAGCTGACGACGTGCGGACTCTTGGCTCCTACTTGGTCTTTGTCTACAAAAGAATCGCTTACTTTTGACCCAACACGTTTGCACCATTTGCAAGTCAAACGCGGAGGTAGATTTTTCTTTGTAGGAGACTCCCAGGCACGTAGTAGTTGAGCAATTAATTTTACACACAGTTCTCCCTCGCCCCCCTTTTTTAGTTGTTTTGAGTGGGAGTTGTTGTTGTTGTTGTAGCTACTTAAGATCCGGATTGGAATGGTTTTAGTTTGGTTTGTTGGTGAAAATTGTGCACAATTAATTTGACATAACAAAATTTGTGTGAATCAATTAAAACATCGTTTGATGCACAATGGCTGCAATTGCAGATTGTTGGGATATAATAAAAAGTATTTACTTATTGCTGAGCAACAGAAACGATTAGTTAAGATTACCACTACATGATTGGATGTGAAATGGTCAATCCATAATAACATTAACTCTTAAATTCTTGATCAACATCTATAGATAAATACTTTTAGATTGTTTTTTTATAGCTTTAAAAAATGCCTTGTACTTGCTTCAACTTCTTTATGCTATTCCAAAACTCATCTAAGGCTATTACATTACATTTTAATTCACTATATTTCTTCGGCGCGATTGAAAATCTTCAATAATCCCATTGTAGTTAAACACCCACACAATCTTTATCCTTAGCTATCAATCAGTCGTTGCATATTCATATGGTACTCAATGCAATATCTGACAAGGCAAAATAAATCTTTTTTTTCTTCTTCTTCTAATTTTGTTAGTTGCGCTTCTTTTTTCGAGCCAGGCGTTACAAATTGTTGCCTCCTAGACGGCTATGGCTAAAAGTCCATCAAACGCATTTCAATTGCGCGCATCACAAAAAGATCCATCTATGCAAACGATTGTGATCGGAACACAAACATCTATAAACAGCTCCTCAAACTCCCAATTGGGGTCGCCTTTGGCACGATCTTCTTCAATTTTTTGACAAGGCAAACAAAAAACGCAAAGCTGTTGTGTGTGGCAAACACACATGGCTTGGAAACACATTCACCTAGTCGGAGACTCGGAGTAGACTACTTTGCGCCAACGAACTTTGTAACGCAAGGAAGGGAGAGGGACAAAGCGGGAGGGAGGACAGGAACAAACACACAATCACTCGCCAAGAAAGAAGGCGAATAAAGCCGCGTGGCAAGCGAAATATAAAAAAAATAACTAAAACTCACGAGATCGTAGAGCTTAAGCTTAGACTACGACAAACAATCGCAGAGCAAAAGCGCGGGCTGATTGAGATTGAGATTTGTTTAGACCAGGCAAGGCAGGCGGGCAGGCGGGCAGGGCGGGTGAATAGAACAGCAACAACAACAAAACTGGTAAACTGCAACTGCAACAATGCAACTCAGCTGTGTTGTGGCGCGCTTTGAAGATGATCGTATGTGGCAGCTGTGCAGTTGTTGTCATCGTCGTCGTTGTCGTTGTTGTTGTTGTCATCGTCATTGTCGCTGCTGTTGCTGCTGCTGCGGTTGCCACACGAGCGACACATCAACTCATAACCGACTCCCTATGCCAAATTGTGTGTGTGTGTGCGTGTGTGTGTGTGCATCCTAGACTTTCAGTTTCGTTTCCATATAAATATGCGCTGTGGCTCCACAATGAGATCAGTCAGAATTTGGCGCTGCTTCGTAGCGCAAATCACACACACAAAAAGATCCGATCAAAGTTTTCAGACACATAAGTGGAATATGTTCAAGTTATTTGGTCTGATGCTCTTGCTGACATCGGCGGTGCTGGCACGTCCCGAGCCGCCCGTCAACTCATATTTGCCACCGTCGCCCGGCGATAGCTACGGTGCTCCGGGTCAGGGACAAGGACAAGGACAAGGACAAGGACAAGGACAGGGACAGGGTGGCAAACCCTCAAGCAGTTATGGTGCTCCTGGTCAGGGACAGGGTGGTTTCGGTGGTAAACCCTCGGATTCGTATGGCCCTCCTGGAGCTGGTAATGGCAATGGAAATGCACGTCCATCGAGTAGCTACGGTGCTCCTGGTCAGGGTCAGGGACAAGGACAAGGACAAGGCGGTTTCGGTGGACGTCCTTCAAGCACTTATGGTGCACCTGGTCAAGGTGGTTCTGGTATCGGAAATGGTCGTCCATCTAGCAGCTACGGAGCTCCTGGCCAGGGTCAGGGTCAAGGTGGATTCGGTGGCAAACCTTCGGATTCTTATGGTGCTCCTGGAGCTGGTAACGGTGGTGGTCGTCCTTCAAGCAGCTACGGTGCTCCTGGTCAGGGTCAGGGACAGGGTGGTTTCGGTGGCAAACCCTCCAACTCTTATGGTGCTCCTGCAGCTGGTAATGGTGGTGGTCGTCCTTCAAGCAGCTATGGTGCTCCTGGACAGGGTCAAGGACAGGGTCAAGGTGGTTTTGGTGGCAAGCCCTCGGATTCCTATGGTGCTCCTGCAGCTGGTAATGGTGGTGGTCGTCCTTCAAGCAGCTATGGCGCTCCTGGACAGGATCAAGGACAGGGTCAAGGCGGCTTTGGTGGCAAGCCCTCGGGTTCCTATGGTGCTCCTGGAGCTGGTAATGGCGGTGGTCGTCCTTCAAGTAGCTATGGTGCTCCTGGCCAGGGTCAGGGACAGGGTGGATTCGGTGGCAAGCCTTCCGATTCATATGGTCCTCCCGCATCTGGATCCGGCCCAGGTGGCGCTGGTGGTCCTGGTGGTGCTGGCGGTGCTGGTGGTGACTATAACAACGATGTAAGTAACTAAATCGACTTTGGCCTGGGTTCCCCAATTGACTCCAACGCACTCGAAAAAGAACAAGGCTCGCTTCTTTGCTGCACTCTCAGAATCTCTCTCTATCTTTTGCACTGCTCCGAAACGCTTGCGCCTTTCTTTCTCTCGCTCTCTTTCTAACACTTTCCATCTGTGTCTAAAAGTCTTTCTTGAACTATCTCTATCTGTCTCTCTCTTTCTCTCTCCACACGCTCTCTCGCTTCGGTCGTAGGAGCCCGCTAAGTACGAATTTAATTACCAAGTAGAGGACGCTCCAAGTGGGCTCTCATTCGGGCATTCAGAGATGCGCGACGGTGACTTCACCACCGGCCAGTACAATGTTCTGTTGCCCGATGGAAGGAAGCAAGTAAGCGAGTTTGGTTTAGCTGCATGTGGAGAAGGTCCTGGGGCAAACAGGAGACTATTTTAAATCCTACATCTCCTATCTCTATCTCTATCGTAATCCTTTCTACTTTCTTCTTGCCACTTGCAGATCGTTGAGTACGAGGCTGATCAGCAGGGCTACCGTCCACAGATCCGCTACGAGGGTGATGCCAATGGTGGAGCAGGTGGTGCTGGTGGTGCAGGTGGTCAGGACTTGGGTCAAGGTGGTTACTCTGGCGGTCGTCCAGGTGGACAAGACTTGGGTCAGAACGGCTACTCCAGCGGTCGTCCCGGTGGGCAGGACTTGGGTCAGGGTGGCTACTCTGGTGGTCGTCCTGGTGGTCAGGATCAGGGACAGGGCGGTTACTCTGGTGGTCGTCCCGGCGGTCAGGATTTGGGTCAAAATGGATACTCTGGTGGTCGCCCTGGCGGACAAGACTTGGGACAGAATGGTTATTCCGGTGGTCGTCCAGGTGGACAGGATCAGGGACAGAGTGGTTACTCTGGTGGTCGTCCTGGCGGTCAGGATCAAGGACAGCGTGGCTACTCTGGTGGTCGTCCCGGTGGTCAAGATCTAGGCCAGAACGGTTACTCCAGCGGACGTCCAGGCGGCAATGGCAACGGTAATGGTGGCACCGATGGTGGTCGCGTGATCATAGCAGGACGCATAACTGGTCCGGATGGCGGTGATCAGGGTCAGGGCTATTCGAGTGGTCGACCCAATGGTCCGGATGGTGGCTTTGGACAGGACAACAATGATGGTCAGGGCTACTCTAGCGGCAAGCCAGGACAGGGACGCAATGGCAACAGAAATGGCTTTGGACCCGGTGGCCAGAATGGCGACAACGATGGCAGCGGTTACAGATATTAAAAGGACCAAAAGGAACGTGACACAAACTTCATAGCTAGCAGACGAGATTATTAAAAGACGTAGATCAATATCTAGTTATTAAGGATATTTTAAACCTAAAACTTTAACCCATTATGCAGATCCACTGCCTGATCCTTCACTCTATACTCTGAACCCATAATATCTAAACCCTATCTCATACTATCTTCTGTTAACAAAATTAGTTTCTAATTTAAAAATTCACTTAGCATTTAAGTTCAACTTGTTGTAGTTACAAACAAGAAAAAAAGAGCCCAAAAAAAGATAGGATCGAAGGACACAAGTAGTTCATAATTATCATTGATGTTGAATGCAAGAATTGCTTGCCTCATAAGTTCGACTATGGATATCAATAAAGACATATTTTTATAAAGCCCATTGAATTTAATCTTGCAGCGGGAAATGGAAAGAAGATTCAAAGCAAACTAAAATAACCATACTTTAGCCAACCTATAAAATATGCTTAAGTGATTAACAAATCCTGTAAACAAAATAATAATATTCGGTTATCAGATCTTCCGAGCAATCAAAATTCTAGCTCTACTTTCAAAGTTATCAACGTGATATATATTACAATGAACAATGAATAACTTAAATACAATACTTTCCTTCAGAATAATCGCCGAAATTAGTCCACGTGTGGTTCCACAGTTTGGGATCACCACGAGGATCATCGGGTTTATTCGAAGGGGGAACTGCTGTCGCATTAAAAAACTGCAATTCGCATAGCATCATGTTCAGCATTTTGGGATACCTTGGTTAAAATGATATGAGGTTACGATAGAGATAAGAGACTAGAAAGTAATCACAAACTTACTGCTTGGCCACATTGCGTTGCTCGCAGGGATCATCCCGCACATTGAAGAGACACAGCTCCTTCAGCGGATTGCAGGCAATGTCGGAAGAGACCTTTGATGTCGTATTGCTGCAATTGACTGTAGCAGCTTGACGTAATCTTATTAGATCAGCGGTTTTGGGCAGCATCTTCATTTGCTGCATAGCCTGACCCGTCATACTCTTTGCCATCAGTTGCCAGTCGTAGTCGTTGGGATCACGCAACCCTTCCGGCCCATACCAGCCATCCCAGGAACCATTGTAGTGGGTGCCCTTAACTAGTTTCCAATCACCTTGGGTTAAAGCAGCGCTGCCCCATATATCATCAATGTTGTGCAATATAGTCTTCCTTGGAGACCTCTCATTTTTGACCAACGCTTGCCAGAGACTTACTCCATCCAGACTTGAACTGTTGAGGCTGGCGAGAGCAGCTTCTCCACCCGCTGCTTCCACTAGGGTGGGCAACCAGTCGGTGATATGCATTGTTTGCTCCGCAATTCGAGGACGTTTCGTCAGTTGAGGGGACCAAAGGAGCGCTGCTCCCCTCACACCGCCTTCCCACAAGGTGTTCTTAACACCTCTCAGAGGATAGTTGGAGGCAAAGTTGGAATTGAAACCCTCGGCAGGACCACCGTTGTCCGTTGAGAAAATAATAATGGAATTCTCGAGCATTTTAGATCTGCGCAACTGCTCAACAATTCTGCCCACAGAGTCATCCATGGCGGTAACCAAGGCTACAAGAAAGAAGATTAATTAGTTGAGATAATTTATGATGATGTAAATCCCCATTTACCCGCATATTTCCTTCGCTTGTAATGCTCAATCTTATCTAGTCGTCTTACTTGCTCATCGTTGGCTGGCAATGGATTGTAGGGATTACCGGAATGAACTGCAGCATGCGCCACATAAAGAAAAAGTGGACCCTTTGCTATATTGTGTTTGGCAATAACGTTGAGAGAGTGCTGTGTAATCACATCCGTAGTGCTCTGTCCATGAAGATCGTAGGCTACCTCAGTGCCATTGCGCATATCCAAGCCCCAATAGCCATGTTCCACCGCTGTGTGATCATTATAATCATGATGTCCCGTCCAATAGCCCACATGGCTACTAAATCCACGATACAGCGGCGTATAAGCACGCTTCCAGTGGCCTAAATGCCATTTGCCGGCTATGTGGGAAGTATACCTGTATAAGAGATTGTGATAGGGCTTAAGTGCTTAGGTCAAATTTAATGGGACTCACCCCAAATCATTCAGATATTGTGGCAGTATTTTCAGATCCAAAGGCAAGCCACGTGGTTCAGCACCATAGAGCACTGTATGTTGCATGCCTTAAAAGAATTTAAACAGCGATTTATCGGATAAGTTTTCACCCTTCGTTTCCTATCTTGAACCTTCCTTGAAACGGATCCTTCTGTTCAAAAGGTCTAGTGCAGCCCCTGTACCAAACTATAGGAAAGGGGCTCCCTTTGGAAATCGAACTAACCTGTGTGTATGGGATATTTGCCAGTCATAAGTGCGGAGCGGGAGGGTGTGCAAATTGGATTGACATAGTAACGATTGAGTATGAGACCCGAATAGGCCAAAGCATCGATATTGGGCGTGGGAATCTGTGCAGAGCCACGAAACCCAACATCATTGAAACCCTATAAATAAAAAAAAAAAAAAAAAAGAGCGGCAGATCAAACAAAAGACAAGCCATAACTATAATCTTGTTAAGCTCACTTACCAGATCATCTGCCAGAATAAAGATGATATTTGGTTGCGTCGATTGGCATGCAACGCTGACGACGAGGCATAGTAGATGCAGCTGCATCAACATGAACAGTTGCTTCATTTGCATTGTTTTTGGGTCTTGTTTGATTGTTGTATAGAAAAAAAGAGGAATGGATGGGTTACGATTAGAGCTCGTTAGCTAGACTAATTAAGGTGCAATGTCGAGATTGGAATTTGTTGTGTATGCTAATTTTATTCAAATATTTATTATTTGAACTTTCAGCTAGTTACAATTAAAATGCATTGCCAATTGATTGCCTATTGACTGACATTGAACTCCCCCGCCCCATCCCCA
The DNA here is from genome assembly GCA_018904305.1 of Scaptomyza montana. NCBI lineage: Eukaryota > Metazoa > Arthropoda > Insecta > Diptera > Drosophilidae > Scaptomyza > Scaptomyza montana. Next base: position 1,220,849 of record JAEIGR010000005.1, on the reverse strand, counting down.
AACAGACATCATAATGCTCCACAAAAGCTCTTAAAAATGCTGATTCATATTATTTTGTGCTTTTTGGGGCCTGAAAACTGGATTTCAACTGAATCAGCAAAATGTCAAGTTTGTTTTTGTTTGCTATTTGTTGTTTGTGATCAAATGTAATACTGGATACTCTGTGAACTAAGCTTTTTCTTATTTCTTTTATCACATTATTTATGCAGTGCACAAGCTCGAGCTGGAACGCTGCCAAACTAATTAGCATGTGAATTGAATGTGGTTGGGGTTTGACGACTCTTTCCCTATTAATAGGTCAAATGACTGACCACAGTCCCGTTGGGCCTACCAGATAAAGCTACATACATAAGCATTAGGTCGAATTTGTATAAGAAAAAACCTAAAATATTTCACTTACATGTTTTTTTGTTAACGGGGAAAGCTTCGCAATCTGCAACAAATTTAAGCTGTTTTCAATGAAATAAATAATATGAATGAAATTTGTATTGAATATTCAACTCACCTCAATTATTGTATGAATTTCGCGATAAACAATAACAGTTCTTTGTTCATTGACTAATGTATATCATATGTATATTTATACCCTATGTTCACTTGATATTTAATTTATAACATCATAAATAAAGATAATGAGTTTTTTTACGAGCATGCTGACAATCGTTTCAATAAATAAGCACGTTTTGTTTTTATTTATTCTTTCTTAGTATGCATTTAGGTAGCCAACACAGGCAATTCTTCAAACCGTTTCAATACACGCGCCAAATGCGACTGAGAGTGACCAACAACGGCAGACATGCAGAAATTCCAAAGAATTGGCCTCTCGTTAATACGATCGGCTGTCTGCTCCAACGTCGCTTGCTCTTTTTCTCTCTCTCTTTTAGTGACAACAGCGAAAGTCGCGTGCGCCAAGCGATAATACGCAGTCAACGGCGACAGCTACAAGTTCAATATGTAAACAGAGAGCCAAAATAAACACACACACACAGTTACAAACATAAGCACCGCACGCATTCACATCGCGAGAGCGGCAACGGCGTTGCCATACTCAATCAGTTATCAGTTAAAGGTTTTTTGCACATTTTTTACGACCACTTGTGTGATTCTTTTTCACTTATACCACCACTTGTTCATCCATTTTTTCTATTCAACCACTTGTTGGTTTCATTATTCTAATGTTGAAAATATTTTAATACATTAAGTTTTATTTTTTAAGATACATAGCAAATTTTCGTTGGCAAAGTCAAAAACTATTTCTCCAATATTTAGCTTGAGTGTTGTCAAGTTCCAAATAAGAATTACTAAACAAATTATAAAATTGACCAAATGGTCAGATAGTAAAATAACGATGCCTAAGGCTGCAAATTTGGGCAACTTCTACAATTTAAAGCTTAAGTTAAGAGTTATTTTGCTAACAAATTTTTCCCTTATCACCCGGTCCCTACAATGACTCAAGAAAAATATATTCTAGAAAGTCCATTTTGATTGAAAGCGTTTTTTAAAGTACATACATCTAGCACGTCCATACTATATATATATATATATAAATATATATATATTTATGTATATTAAGTGGGGAAGCCAGCATCTGAGGCTTTAGAGTATTTCTAGATCGACATGGCGTATTTCCGGGAAGTGCGTCTGAAATATAAACATAATTCATTTCTTTGCACATAGAAAAATCATTATTTAAAACTTACTCGCAGATTTAATTCAATACGATCAATTTCGCCACCCATAAGGTCCACAATGCTCTCGCCCTGGTCTAGCAAAAAGCACTCCAGATCATCAACATTACGAAAACCTCGCACAGTCTGCAAACAATAAAAATCAGCTATAGAATTCATATGATATTAATAAATTTTTTTACATACATTTAACAGCTTGGATAAATCCTGCTTGTCCAAATAAGATCGCGTTAGCTCGCGTCCATCAAAGTCAAGCTCCGCCTGCAGAAAATGGAGCCAATGTTAACATAATATAATATAAAGGATTCTATTAAAGTCAACCTTATAGCGAACACGTCCATTCCCGATATCTATGCCCTTGACATCGTATATAGCGCGAATCATCACATCAGCTTCGAGCGCCGCATTGATCTTCTCCAAACGATCCTTGGTAATCGAAATACCCACCAACGCATTGGCATTTGTATAGATGATAAATGAAGCAACCCCACCCAACAACGCACCAATTACTAACGAGCCCGCTGCATCAAACAGTGGAGATCCTGTTATAGTGCTTAGGCGCATGCAACTAGCGGCAATAATGACACCAGCAACAGCAGCAGCATCCTCGCAGAGCACCACATTAACGCACGGATCCTTGCCACCAAGAACTGCAAAGTAAAAAAATAGCCAATGCCAATGTCAAGTTCCAATCTTCATCACAATCTAACATATAGATATCTTACCATAATCCTTAAAGCTCATTTGGTTGACTTTAGCCGCACGCTTTAGCTCATTGATGGCCACGACAAGCGTTGCACCCTCGGAAACTAACGAACCAGCTAGAATGCAATAGACCCAGAAAAGATCTGCAATAGGCTCCGGATGTAGAATGCCCTCAATGCCATGATAAATCGATAGACCGCTGCCCACACAAAAGATGCCAACACCCGAGATGAGCGAAGAGACATAGCGCATATTCATATAGCCATACGGATGAGCCGTATCGGGCAACTGTGCCGACTTGTAGATGCCAAAGGCCAGTATCAACTGATTGATTAGATCTGCCAGCGAATGTATAACCTCAGCGAACATGCTGTGAGAGCCACTATAAAGCCAGCCGCCAAACTTGAACAACAAATTCATGGCATTGCTAGAAATTAACTAAGATATATGTTATTGTTATTTATAACTATTCACAATAAACTTACATGGCAATGGCGGTGGCTACCACTTGACCGGACTTTCCAGGATTTTCATCATTGTCCAACATACCCTTGGTACGTGAACCAACCTCTCGTCGATAGTCGCGCAAACGACGCTTGACCGTAAACACATCTGAAAATTGTTTGTTATTGGATTAGCATATTTTCAATCTTTAATTAACTGCGATGAACTTACTCTGTTGATATTGTTTGCGTTCCACGTCACGTTTGAGACGCTCGCGAACTAGATTATCTCGGGAGCCCCAAACCTCTAAGGCCTTCGCTTCGACATCGCGTCGCCAGTAGACGGTCATGGGTGGCTCCTGCTCGTAGGGCGAGCGTCGCTTGATCTTGGGCAGCTTCTCTAGATCAGTTAGAGTAAGCATAAAATCGGCGATGGCTCGCGCTGGTGTCACAAAGTTGCGCTCCAACGACATACGGTAATCGAACCGAGGTCGTTTTGGCACCGACGGCATTATTGGCGCTGTCGTTGGCATTGTCTCCATAGTTTCCTTACGTGCACGCGGTGGATTGGATTCATCAGCTGTGAGCGTTGGTAGCACTGGAGCACTTGATGGCGGCGTTACATTCTCCCGGACCGTGGTGTCCGACATGGACACCTGCTTTAAACCCGGCTCATTTAGCTTGGCCACCGGTGATAGCTCCGTCTTTTCGAATACAATCTCATTGATCTTGGAATCCTCAATGGTGGTCGTAATCGAGAGTACACCCTTTGAGGTTTTTATTTCATAGTTCTTTGTCTGCACAACGCCGGACAGCTTGGCTCCTTCTTTTTCCTCTTCGGTTTTTGTGACATCAAGATTCTCAGACGTTGCATCCTTATCCTTTTTGCTGGCACAGTGGCGAAACTGCATAACTGCATAGCTACCAGCATCTCCTCTTCCTACGCCTCCTCCTCCCAGTCGTATGCGTTCTTGCAGCCAGTGCGGGGCGCATTTGGACCACGCGCCACTCTGTCCGTAGGGCTGACGCTTCCAATGGCAAACTGCTCTTGTGAAATGTTGTTGTCGGCGTTGCAACAATTGCAAGCCTCCCAGCAACATTCTCAAGCCCTAAAATTAACAATCCACGTAGGCATTCATTTAATTAGTCAAATATAATTAACACAGCACGCAGCTCACAGATTTCTATCTGTTGTTTTGCCTATATTCAATTTTAGGCGGACTACGTCATGCGAATGCTGCTGGGTGGGTTAAAAGTGTATTGTGCGTATTTTTGTGTCTGGCTGCAGCTGGCTGGCTTTCAATTATGGTTGACGACGTGCTCAGCTGACTAATGTAGCTGTTGTTTCCAAAATGTATCTATAATTTAAAGCGTTTTATTTACAATGTTAATAAGCAAACGTGAATTTAGAAGAGACCGGCTCTATATTTAGCTAATAAAATATGTTCTATCGTTATCGATAATATACAGCGCGCTTAGGTTTACCAACACTGACTGACTGCTCACAGCTGTTCGAGTACTCTAGCTGCAGCATCGAAAATATTGTCGCGAAGTGTGAAAAACTTTTGAATTTAAGAATATTTCCATATGTTAATTTATGTGAATTTAATGTAAGATGATATTTATGATTTACTCATTTGCTCATATTTAAAAACTCAATAAAAAATATACAAGCGGTACTATAGCTTAGAGTATCTGGAAGGGTATGAAAGTTTCGGCTTAGCATAATATAAATATTTCTTCTTCTTCATTTTAATTCTTTACGCTCTCGCTGCCGGTTTTGTAATCACATATTTTTGGTTCTTTTGAATATTTTGTCACCAAAATAATGTCACTGATACTACAACGTGCTGCAAAACTTATTACGCGTAATTCACTGCCATTCAAAGCATTAGCAAGCAGATGCGGCTATGCAACTGATGCGCTCTTAGGTGACGGCGATGAAGTGCTTGTACAGCGATTGGATGGCGAACAATCGGGCATAACTGTGCTGGGACTGAACAGGCCGGCAGCGAAAAACTCATTCAGTCGTGGAATGGTGACAACGTTCCGGGATATTCTGGAGGAGTTAAAGAGCGATAATGATTCGCGTGTTGTTGTGTTGCGCAGTCTCACGCCAGGCATTTTTTGTGCCGGCGCCGACTTAAAAGAGCGTAAAGGTAGGCAAGGGGTATGTAGGGGATGTAGCTCAGTGGTAGAGCGTTCGCTTTGCATGTGAAAGGCCCCGGGTTCAATCCCCGGCATCTCCAGTAAGGTTAACTTTTTGTTAAACTTATTTTTTTCCATTTCCATTGTTTTGTAAAAATTTTTGGTTTTTTTTTAGGCATGACCACTGAGGAGACTAAACAATTTGTAAATGAGCTGCGCGCCTTGCTTATCAGCATTGAACAGTTGCCTATGCCAGTAATTGCTGCTCTGGATGGCGCTGCCTTGGGTGGTGGATTGGAAATGGCACTCGCTTGTGATATACGCACAGCTGCCTCGAATGCTAAAATGGGTTTGGTGGAGACACGTCTGGCCATCATACCTGGCGCTGGCGGCACTCAGCGTCTGCCTCGCATACTTTCCCCCTCGCTGGCCAAGGAGTTGATCTTCACAGCTCGTGTGCTGGACGGCACAGAGGCCAAGCAATTGGGTCTAGTCAATCATGTGGTCCAACAGAACGCCACCAAAGATGCTGCCTTCCACCATGCCGTCAAACTGGCCGAAGAAATCCTACCCAATGGACCTGTGGGTGTGAGAATGGCTAAGCTGGCCGTTGACAAGGGCATGCAGGTGGATCTAAAGACTGGCTATTCCATCGAACAGGTGTGCTATGACCAAGTCATACCCACCAAGGATCGGTTGGAGGGTCTCGCCGCATTCGCTGAGAAACGCAAGCCAATCTACAAAGGCGAATAAGAACGAAATGTTGTTAATGATAAGCAAAAAGTGCATTTGTTATTGTTAGATATTGAAAAAAGATTCAATTAAATATGTTATAACTTCGAAAGAATTTCTATTAAGCTGTCAGTTATGTTTTGAAACTGTAATTGTTGTCAATCGGATGACGCAGCTACCCAAATTGTTAGTTCAGTTAGTCATGTTTGAATGCTAATTGCTATAATTAAGTCGACTGCTGCTCGACTCGAATCGACTGTTTATATAATTTATATGTTCCCACAACAAAAGCATGCAAAAATCCAACACACAACCACTCGATGCGGAAGTTTCATGATTTATCCATAGAAATTCTACCGAGAATTTAGCTTAGAAAGCAGAGACAACATTCCTTGACTATAAAACTCTAAACAATGTTGATTTGATAGCACAATGCAACAAAATAAATACAATTTTTGTTTCACATATTTAGTTAATTTACAATCTACTGAAACAGCGATTACTCAGAAACAAAAGAATTCTTTAAGGTGCAAAGAATTTCACTTTAAAGAAAAATGTTTACTTCATATGACCTCCCTCAAACTTATCACCTTTTATGGCTTTGATATTCGTGTTAAGAAAAGTTAACTGGAATATCTGTTGTACTTACGGCATAAGTACATAGTATTGGCAGTTTATTTTTGAGAATGGCATACGGTTAACAAAGAGCTTTTGTTTTATCGGCGTTAAATAAACACAACGCAAAATTGATTCAATAATACAAAAAATAAATATTAAGGCGTTAACTCAATGCTAAAACACAAATCGTTCCCTACCAACTGTGACCCACTTGCTGGCCATGCCCATTCGACGCCCCCTTCGAAGTGTAGCTACATCAAACGGCAATTCAATTAACATGCGACTCGATGTTTGATGATGTTTGACATCCGACAAGGTCATTAAACGACTCTTGACTGGATTTTAAGATTTATAGTCATCACAGCAAATCTGATGCGACAATCTAAGTATGTATCTCGATAGAGAGAACGCACTTTGCATGCCTAATCAATTAGTTAATTAATTAATTGCTAGAATCACGTTCCGAAACTGGAACTGGAAAATCGAAATCTCAAAAATAAATCCGATGTACAGATTATAATATCACATTGCACAAATGCGGAACCCAAAAGCGGAAGCAAATCGAAATTATTATTGTTTATAAAACACACAAAAAAAATATATTTATATTACGTGCCAAGCAAGTTTCATGCATTTTAAATGATATGTATGCTTTTTGCCTTGCAAATTTGCATTGCAAAAATAAAGGTGGGGAATGAAGCTAACAACGCCTTCTGTGTTGGGTTGAGGGGGAGTACACAAATGACAATGATACAACCACATATTCCAGGTATTTAGTACTTAAAAACGCGACATGTCGTCTCGAGTGGTTCAACATTTATTTGCTGATTTGACATTGCGGGCACGTAAAACAGCAAAGCGTCAACAAAAATCAAGTCATGACTTATTTGATATTCGAATATTCGGATCATTCGAATGCACATAGCATTCTTTATGTCATACCTTTGTAAATACTTGACCCTTAACCTCATGCTCTATTGATAAGGCATTCCCTTTTAGCTACATGACTTCATCTCTATAATATTTATTATCCATATCTTAGCCTTCATTGCACAGACATTGCGTATACGTCATGTCTTACGCATATCTTGCTTGTAACTGCTGTTGCTCTTGTACCAAATTAAAAGTACAACAGCTAACAATCAAAATGGAACAAGCAATCAATTTAGACAATTATCGTTCGATATGAAGAGGATTGAGTTTTTTGTTAAACAAGAAAAAACAAAATATATCGTTTTGTCTTATTACAAATGCAATGTAAATGTGAATTCCATAAATCACTTGACTTACAATCTACTTGAACTATTCGTTGCATTAATTAAGCCTCGACACTAATTTCAAAATGCACAGCACGTGAAAAGTTGCATTTCAAATTTGTTGGTTCCAACAAAATTTTCCACTGCCCCACTGAATGGAACAAGCAGCAACAAGAAACCAACAACAAGCAAGCAAGCATTTCATATTTTATGGACAGACAACAGATAAACGAGTGCAACAACAACAACAATAACAAATTGCCACTTGAAACAAGTTAGCTCCATGATCTGGACTAACAAGAGACGCCTTCAAGGCAACAACAACAACAACACCAACTAAGTAATTGCCAATGTTTCAAGTACTCTTAATCAGTGAATGGCACCTTCTCGGTCTCCCTTCCTTACCGGCTAACGCTATTTAAGCTGTTTCAACAAGTTCTTTTACTCCAAATTCCGCTTCAAGCCCGCTTGGATTGCACAAGTTGTTGCTGAAGTTTAAGATGGTAATGAAGCTGTCGCTGCTAGACTTTGTGGCGCTTAGTACAGGGTGGCTAAACATGTGACAAATCAGTCAAGTTGGAAGAAAACTCTGTTTAAGTATTTTTCGTTTGGGATCAATATCTTACATACTTAAAAAAGCAACCTATTAACCTAATTTGGTAAGCATAAAGCCTTAATTTAATGTATGAAAATAAAAGTTGTTTAAGAATTAAATTGATTAGTTCAATTTAATAAACAAACACAGACACAAAAACTTGTTTTATTTGTTGTTGTTTGTTTGTTCATGATCTACTAGAACAAGCTAATCATTCATAGCATTAGGTGTTAGCTCATTTAAGTCAAGTTCATTGCTATGCAAAAAATTTGTTGCTACGCTTGGATAAAAAAACAAAAAAAAAACAAAATGCACAATCATTTTAGAAGCCTTTAAGCTTATCAGTTTCACTAATTGCATCTATCTTAATGGCCCTAATCAGCTACCGTTTTTTTGTTTTTTAGTTTTTACTGCAGCGGGTGCATCAAACACAGCATTGTCAAACGTGGCGTATGAGCAATGATATCTTGCCAAAAACACATAGAAAGCACAAAGAGAGAGAAAGAGACAGAGAGGGAGACAGGCCGACTTCGCCCCGCCTGCGTCACATTGTTGTTTTTTATTGTCTGCAGTGATTTTTTATTTTTTCTTTATTTTGCTCTAATTGTTGCCTGCCTACCCACGATCCATCCATCCAGACAGACAGTTGTAAATGTTTAACTGTGTGCGTAAGCTGCGCTGCTCAGTTGTCTGGCAGCAACAGCAACAGCAGCAGCAGCAACAAAGTCAAGCACAAACATTGGCTTAATATCAGTCACTAACTGATCGCCAGAGTGTTAACAACACAACACAACAAAAACTCGACAGGCGAATGCAACAGCTCCTAAAAAAAACCGCGCGCGTTAAACTTAACAACAACAACAACTTAATAACGCTTCTGAGCCAAGCATTTAGTGACTTTTGAAAGAAAGAAAAAACAGTTTTTTATGTAAACAACAAAGAACACTTTAAACAATTGATGAGTTTTGCGTGTAAGCTAAAATTAACATTTGCTTAAGTGCCGCGAACAAAAGTGTGCACGCGTTTTTGTCGCGATTTCATCCAGGCGGTTTTTCTCTTTGTGCGCGATAATTAACGCTTGCCAAAAAAGGTGCGAAAACAAATAATTTGTGTCAATGTTAAGGACAAACAAATTGTCATAGATAAATAAACAAATAATATATTGTGCAAAATTAAATATATATATTTCGCATTTATATTGGCCAAAAAGGTAATTATATATTAAGCTTCAGTATTAATTTGAACTAAAATGATCTATAAACTGGAGCTATGAGTAGCGTTTCTGGAACAAACTATATTGTAATTAAGTAAGATAGAGAAAATCGAATAAATTATATATATTCTCATATGTTTTGTTTTTTTTATGGGCTTACCCTTTTTTTATCTAAGATAATTTAGTTTTAAATGTGTCTCGCTCAAAATTAAAGCCAATTATTAAGCTCAGTCACGATGTAACTATTTATTTAATGTGTGATGGATTGAAGCTAAGATTGAAATCTTACACAAGATTTAATTCTTAAAATTATTACACAAAAGGGAGGCAAGGTCTTTTAACTATGGAAAGTTTAGGATGAGTACGTCAATCAACTCTGTTTCGAAAGTGAACCTGGTTGCGTTTCCCCCTCCCAGCAGGGAAGTACATTAAATGCTTTTGACAGTGATTATTGTTATACTATTCGCAGTTGAATGAAAAGATCGCTCATATACACTTGAGAATTGATGAATTGCGTTATTGACTCCAAACCATTGAACGGACAACAAGTTTTTTTTGTCATTGTTTTCAGATACTACTACAAATATACATCATATCCGAAGCACGTGAATTGAATCAAAGCAAGAAATGAGAAACTCTCGCACAAAAGGAGCGAGAAAAAAAAGTGGCTTTTGCTTAATTTGGTTTTAATGCAATGCATTGACCCAAAATCCGATCTTAATTGAAACTGCGTTCAATTAACATTTAACGGTAATAACAAAGCAGTACAGGGCGTTGCTTAAGATGGTCAAAAAAAAAAAAACAGAAAAAGGAATGGAAGTAAATGTTAATGTTGCCCACAATTACAAGTGCAAGCTTTTAGTTTTTGTACTTTTGAAAAGGTAGTTTACATAATGATTATCGGTTTGTTAATATTCAAAATGAAACCACATAAAAGTCAATCTCTTATTGTTTTCAATGACAAAAACGAATCAAATGAACGATTTTGTAAACTTACAAATGAAATTTTCTTTCAATTTATGACAAGATTTATGAGAGACCCGCCTACCTTTAAGGCACTTCTTGTTGTTCTTCAAATGCTACTTATTTATTTAACTCTTCTTTTTGTTTGTTTATTGTTGCAAGAATTCAGTTTTGCTGATTTCATTCTGGTTAAAGATCGTTCTACTCATTCGTTTTTGTGATATCCTGGCGCCAAATGCCATTGACACCTTTAGCATAGTTTATTTAATAATAATATCAATTCAACGTTTGTGTTGCGATTATAATATCAATTAAGAGCTAATAAAACTCAAATAATACATCTATGTATATAAGGCGAACAGTGATATGACATCAAAACCTAATCAAATATTCGATATGATTCCGCGTGATGTCGTAAAAATCTGAAAATATATCAAAAATATAATCGATGAACTATAATAAAATAAAATATCAACATCAAATAGAACTTGCCAACCGATTCATATATAAATTGAGCTATAAAAGTATATTTCTCAATATCGTATGAATCGAGGAGTTCAGTCACTGAATGATATAATATCGTATTGATGTCAATGTCGGACAGACACTTTACACTTTTGTTCCAAATTGCTTGACACTTAAAGCTTCATACTAAACTAATCTTATCTGTTGAAAATATTAATTAATACTTTGTACAATTTCTAAATCGAATTTATTTTCCAGATATGTACAATTACTATCAAGTGTTAGCAATAATTCCGAGTTCTTGAAACAAAGTATGTCAAAATTATCTCACTTAAATCTTTGTTCTTTTAAGCTTTTGTCTCACTTTCTAAGGGGGGCGTTGATAATATTTATCGCTTATCGCTCTTATCACTCATATCATAACAGTGTTATAATTGATTTTAAAGGTAGCTTTGAGTATTTATGACGAGCATGCTGAAAAACTGCTGGCTGCTTTATTAATTACCCCGCTACTTGGCATTATTCCTCTTCAAGCTCTTCTACCGTCTTATCATCATTGGCCAATCTTTGCTTTTTAACGATAATTTCTTTGCTTTATTTTTTATTTTTTGATTTTGGTCTCTTCACCGGCGCCGGCCACAACATTCAGTTGCTTTTGGCCCGAGGGCGCGTTCGGTTCTACTTACTTGTGTTGTTCTTGCGATTATAAAACGCATTAAATTATAGCTCAATCGTAAGTTCTTCCATAGTTTAAACTTTAAAGTATTTACTGCAGGTAGCTAAACACTCATGCCATAAATCAATATGATTTTGAGCTTAAGTTAAAGTTTTCTCAAGTGTTAGCAAAACAATCACAAGTTAGTTTACTTCACAATTATACGGTAGAACGCAAAACAAATGAAGAATACGTTTTTTTTCCACATTTGTCGATGCAACTTGATGAAGCGAAAAATTAAAAATGTGTTTTGCTTAAGCTTATTTCTCATTATTGTTTTAAGCCTATAAAAACTGCATTGAAAAATTAATGAAGCATTGCTTTGTCTATTTAAAGCATTTTGTTTATGAACAACACATTTTAGAAATCCCTTAAAACTAATCTCCACCTCTCATTAAATCTAAAGTTCGTTAAATAACCAAAACCTGTTTAATTTATATTTGAATTTCCACATTGCAGTTTATGAACTATAAATTCGAAGTATTTTTTGAGGCTTCCTGCTAGAATCTAACAAACTGAAACCACGTTAAATTTAAACAAAATCCCCATAAAGAATTCACCATAATCATGTCTTAAGTAGATTATTAAACCGAGAACAGCACGCGGTCCTTAAGTGTGTCCCAAATCTAATCATTAATCAATCAATAAATGTGCAAAAAGTGTGGCTAAAGTTAATAAGCAGCTTAGTCATGTGGCACTTGATTTAAATCATTAAATCATAAATAACATAAAACTTGCGATTTGGCTAATCAAATTTGTCCGAAGGGAAACCTTCTTGAACTTCAAACTTTTGTCCAGGAAATGCTGGTCATGTGACCATGAAATAATACAAAATGGTCATCAAATGATTATTTGTAAGTGCCTGGCAAATTTTCAATGAAGAACGTTTGTTATTGGTGTTGGGTTGTTGGGTTATCTACTATCGAAATTACAACCCGTTGTAGAATAAAATTTATGAATGCAGTCCGCTGGCCCACTGGATGGCAATCGAACTGGACGAAGCCCGGAGAAACCCAGATAACGATCGTGTTATTGGTTGTTATTATTTTTGTTATTGCTGCCCCCAAAAAGCAGTTATGGCGTGTAATATTGTCCGTACCGAGATAAGATATCGCTGGCTTGCGCCTGGACAATATCTCTCGAGTGGATTTGTCATGCCAACCTGAATCAAAATAGAATCGCCTATCAATCTTATTCACAATTTAATCATATGTCGAACATCTTCCTTTGTTTGTTACAGATGACAGATAATAAGGCATATACGCCGGATTCAGAGCCCGCTAGATCGGGCTCGAACTACCCTGAGACATCAGTGCCATTGCCACCCACTTATAGCGCTGCGCTGGCAATGAATGAATTCAATTCCAAGTAAGTGTGAAAAGGGTCATCATTAAAAGTCAAACAAAGTTGGATTGTCATATCAGAAATCTTATAAACATTACTAAATGAGAGACGAATGCCTTTTCTTTCTGCAGAGTTAACTTAACGGAAAAGGATCAGCTTTCACAAAATGAGGCCGCTTATGATCCATTCGAGAATCGTGATCCCAATGGTGCCAGTGCTAGTGGTGCTTTGGCCCATTTGCTTAAGAGTTCGCTGGGCACTGGAATTCTGGCCATGCCCTTGGCCTTTAAAAACTCTGGATTGCTGTTTGGTGGCGTGATGACGCTCATCGTTGGCTTTCTCTGCACACACACTGTGCATATTTTGGTAAGTAACAAATAAAATCAAATCCAAGTCAAGCAAGAAGATGCTTTTCGCACCTGTCTCTGTTGCCATTGACGCAATTGACAAGCGTCTGGGAAGAGTTGGCGGATTTTGGTTAGCCGGCGGCTTAAGTAGCTCAAGGTCCAGCCAAAGTAAACAACTTGACCAAAGCACTTTCGATAAGGAAGCAAAACAGTTGGGTTGGTCGCGTTTTAAAACGCGTGCGAAACGCGCTGTCGTTAACAATGGCAGGCAATCTTATAGTCCTTGGCAAGAAAGTGATAAAAAACTATTTCCTAGAAATTGCAAGTGCTATAAATTACGTACACCTGATAAAGTATACCGAGCTATAAATATTTATCAGTTTAACAACTCTTTCTTAGCCAACAAATCGAAAAAGTAATTTTATGGCTCAAGTTTCAATTTGGATTAACGAAATGAAATGCAAATAAAAAGTGCAAGTTACTCATGGACTGCGCCTACCCTGTAGTTAGAGATATGACTGGAACGAACACTTATCTAAAGCTAACTTATATGTTATGAAGTCATTGATTTAAGTTGTTGCTCCACAATGCCCAGACAGTTAGCGATTGCTTAACTATGCAAACATTTATAACTTAGTGGATTTAAAGAAAATGGGCCAAGAAGTGCGGAATTTCTGATCTAATTCAAGGGAATTTTGTTTGGGAATAGTATATATAGGGAGTTTTCGATGCCTTCGTATCTTTGAACTTAATAATACTTACCTTCTTTGTTCCCCCGCTCTTCAGGTTAAAACATCCCACAACATATGTCGCGATGCCAAAGTTCCGGCATTGGGTTATGCGGAAACCGCTGAGAAAGTGTTCGAGTATGGACCCAAGGCGTTGCGACCCTATTCCAATGTTGCCAAGTAAGTGATCGAGGTTATCATCATTGTCTTTGTTTCCAAACAATTTTTGACATAATAATTGCAATGTTTATTGATTTAGGCAAATTAATAATTAGCTATTTGTTGAAGCTTATATTCACATCAATAATTATTCAACTTATATGAAGATAAGATAACAAAAAATTTTTTAAAGAATGGAAAATTTTTAACACTTTCACTTCTTTTGTGACCAAATTTGAATAACCCCTAGTCATATTGATAATGATATCAGTTAGTTGAGGACTTACCTGAGAATTTTTGCTAATAAACTGTTCGTTGCAGGCAATTTGTGGATATTGGACTGATGGCAACGTACTATGCAGCCGCCTGCGTCTATATAGTATTCATAGCAACTTCATTCCATGATGTCATCAACTATGATTTGGATCTCGAGTGGGATGTGCGCATTTATGTTGCAATGACCGTGATTCCATGCCTTTTGATCGGTCAGATCAGGAACCTCAAGTGGCTGGTGCCCTTCTCTCTAATGGCCAATATATTTATTGTCGTCACCTTTGGCATTACACTCTACTATTTGTTTGATGAGAAGCTTGTTTTCTCGGACAAACCTTTGATTGCACCTGCTGCTCAAATTCCCCTCTTCTTTGCCACGGTGATCTTTGCCATGGAAGGTATTGGTGTAGTCATGCCCGTTGAGAACTCTATGAGAGAACCACGAAAATTTCTGGGTTGTCCTGGCGTTCTCAACACAGCAATGATTACAGTGGTGTCGCTCTACGCAATCATTGGATTCCTTGGCTATGTAAGTATTGATTATTGATATTATGTCACTCACAAAGAATTTTCAAAACCGCTTCAGTAGATCCAGAGATTACCGCCAACAACCTCACAAAGATTTAAGATTCCTTCTTTTTAACATGAAACTCATTGAGGATTCTATTGTTATTCCATATGTAGGTGCGTTTTGGAGAAGCTGTACGTGGCAGCATTACACTTAATCTGCCCGAAGGTAGCTGGCTGGGAGATACGGCTAAATTGCTTATGGCTGTTGCCATTCTGTTTACCTATGGCCTACAGTTCTATGTGTAAGTAACAATACAATGAGTACCTTTTTGAGTTCAAGTTAACAATCATCTTTCCTTCTCTGCAGTCCCAATGAGGTGCTGTGGCGCAAGATTCAGCACAAATTCCGACCGGAGAAGCACAACATGGTGCAAATCCTGCTGCGCACTGGCATCATTTTGGTGAGTGGAGGCGTTGCCGCTGGCATACCTAATCTGGAACCGTTCATCAGTTTGGTGGGCGCCGTGTTCTTCTCGCTGCTGGGCATCTTTGTGCCAAGCTTTGTGGAGACTGTGTATCTGTGGCCCGATCGTCTTGGCTGGTGCAAATGGAAACTGACTAAGAATATTCTGTTGTGCATCTTTGCGATCCTTGCACTTGTGGCTGGCTCTACTGCCAGTATTAATGAGATTATCAATCCTGAAAAGGAGTAGTAGTTTTAGTTGTAGTATTAAATGAGATGCAGGTGCTCCCAACCGGAGGGCAAGTGATTAGTTAAACCCTCCCCCAAAGAGCCATGTTGAACATGACTTAAGCAGCTGCTGCTGGACTGCATTGACAAATAAGATATTAATTTTTAAGCTTTAACACCGATGCACATTTGCATGTGTTTGTTATACCTATGTGTGCCTAGTAAGTACCTGTAAATATTATGTTCATAAAACATACATACACATACATCATATGTATTTGTATTAAAAGAAAACAATGCAATTCATAGAATTTATAATCGTAAAAGTTAAGCTAAAAAAAACTTTTGTTTTACTCGTTTGAAGCATAATAAAAATGTTAAATTTTGATAATTACTTTATAATTCCTGCTCTTTACTGTTGGCCTACAACTTTTAGTGGCATACTTTTCAGCGTAAACAAAACTAGGTGTGCATTTTTAACTGTAAGTTAAGTGGCTCTAAAACTGTATTAGGTAAATGTAAGTATTTTCAATTCGGTTTAAGAAATGTGAAATCTTTACAATAAAAGAACAATACACTTATATTCGGTGTGTTTGCATTGTTTTCCATACATCAAAGAGTACATTGAAACTTAAAACGAAATACAATTACATACTTGGAATAGAATACAGCGGCGCGCATATATAAGTAAGTATATTAATAAGTATATGTTTACAAATAATAAAATTAATTAGTTTTTTTGAGTGTATGTGTGTGGTATTGTGTGTATGTATGTTTGTGTGCAACTGGACGAACTAAAAACTACCACAAACATGATTTTTTGTTAATATGTTTTTGAGTGTTTCTCAACTACAAACTAATGCTGTGCGAAGCTGAATCTCATTTAAATCGAACTTTTATAGTTAATATTATTATGTTATTATTATCATCATCATTATGTCTTATGCTTGTTTACTTCTTCTTCTTTTTAGCATTGGAACTGGTGGCAACGACATCGTTTTTACGCTTTTGATTCGATTTGGCCTGCGGCTGTGGAGCTGGCGTATTTGAGCTGCTGCTGCTTCCTCCTGGCGTTTTCGGCGCTTTTTTCTTTTTCTCTGCGCGCTCCTTTTCCTCGAGCTCTAGATTCTCTCGCTCAATGAGCGTTATCAGCGTGTTACAGCGCCGCTGCAACTCCAGTGCTGTGCGTGATTTAATAAACCAATCAAAACGGAATTGAGGCGAGGCGCTGAAATGGATAAATTAAATATTTAGAAGCTTGTCCGAGAAACATTCCAGTCAAAAAGACATTCTGTACTCACCGTATGGCTGCGCGCAGTTCCTCGTAAACGTTCTCCTTGTCAAAGCCCAGCTTGTGCAGCATACAAACCAAAAAACGATCCTCAATTTCTGTATAATTCTTGCCTTTATTGTTGCCATACTGCAAACGCAGCTGATGGAAAGGAGCACGATAGCGTGCCATCTACATAAATGAAGTAGTTAAAGTCTGTTCAAAATATAAAAATCAGTCTAAAACATACCTTTTGATCCAAAGCCTTTTTAATTGAGAGTCGTCGCTGTATTTTGCCTTCGCCACGCTCAATTTGTCCCATGATGCGTTCAATGTCTTGCAGCTCAGTGCAACGCTCCCAGAATACGGCATTATACTCAATGACCTCTTCTGGCGTTTTGCCTTCGACATCTTTGGCAATATTATCGATATCGTCGCGTCCATATTTCTCGTTTGCCTTGATGAACTGATTGAAGTCACGCTTAGTCCAGGCAGTAAAGCCCTGTGATAGCAGCGACTCTTTCTCCAGCATCTCTTCATCGGTAAGAGGCTCGGCTTCGTCAATCTTACGCTGCTCCTCGCGCTGCACCTTGCTGGCCTCGGAGCCGAGCTCCGTATTCTTGGGCACCTTATAGCCTACAGTCTTGCGGAAATAGTATATCTCCTGATCGAGCAGCTCGAAGAGGCGTGGCGGAAAGAATTGAAAGTCCTGCACAATTGGTTGCTTGGGTGGACGTGGCGCTTTGGGTGCCTTTGGCTCAGAGACACGCAGAGCCTCCCGGAAATAGGCGTCCACAGCGTAATTGGCCTTGCGCTCACGCTTCGGTGGCTCAATCCAGTTGCCGAGTGCATTTAGCTTCTGCTTCTCACGCCAATCCTCGCCCTCGAACTGATAGACAGAGGAGTTGCCCGCCTCGCCGTTGGTGTCCATGGTGAAGGTGCGCAACGAGCTCTCACCCATGCTGTCCAGTTGAGCCTTCTGTTCGGCCGTTTTGGCCTCACCGCGTTCCAAAATGACATCAATGTCCTCGTCTGTTATATCTGTCTCCTTGGAGCTGAACACCTGGTTGGCACCAAACCGAATAATGTTCAGCATCTCATCTTTATTGAGCTGGGCACGATTGTCCACGAGACGACCGCCTTGGATGACCATTTTGTCCAGTCGCAGCTTCACCTCAGCTCGCTCCACAATCTTCTCCTCGACAGTGCTCTCGGTGATCAGACGGAATACACGCACCTGTTTCTTTTGACCGATACGATGAGCACGATCCATAGCCTGAAGATCCATCTGTGGATTCCAGTCAGAGTCATATATGATGACCACATCGGCGGTGGCCAAATTGATGCCCAGGCCACCAGCACGTGTGGACAGCATGAATACAAACTTGGTGCTGTTGTCCATGTTGAACTCCTGAATCTGCCGGTTACGATCCTCGTGTGGTGTCTGACCATCCAGGCGACAATAATTGTAGTTACGCCAGTGGCAGTAATCCTCCAGAATGTCCAGCATGCGCGTCATCTGCGAGAAGATGAGCACACGCGATCCTTGCTCCTGCAGCTTTGGCAGCAACTTGTCAAGAATTGCCATCTTACCCGAATTGTACACCAGATGGGAGTCTGTTGTATACGGTGGACCGGGTTCGGCACCATCAAACAAGTACGGATGATTGGTGCATTTGCGCAACTGCATCAGAATGTTTTGCAGTCGCATTTTCTCCACTTTGCCGGCACCGTTAACAATATCAATATCCTTGAGCAGCACTTTTGTATACCAGTCTCGCTGCATTTTGGACAAACCTACGAAGATCTTCATTTCCTTTTTAGGCTTCAAACGCTTCTCCACTTCCGCTTTAAGACGACGCAACAAAAAGGGCTTCAGCACAGCATGAAGACGCGTCACAAGCGCATCGTCGCCCAAACAGGTGTTTGTGTTAAACCACTCATCAAAATCCTCCGACGAGTTAAATACATCCGGCAACAAAAAATTGAGCAGTGCCCACAGTTCATGCAAGTTATTCTGTAGCGGGGTGCCAGTGATGAGCAGACGATTGGCTGTCTTGAACTCGCGCAGAATCTCTGAGAGCTTGGACTTTTCGTTTTTGATGCGATGTGCCTCGTCGATGACCATGTAGCGCCAGTTAAACTTCTTGAATACAGACTTCTCGCGTATGCACATCTCGTACGAGGTGACACAGACATCCCATTCTCCTGGCAATAGCACATCTCTTATGAAGGTATTTCGCGTATCCTGGTCGCCTATGAGACAGACGGCATGGAGCGAGGGACACCACTTCTTAAACTCATTTACCCAATTCTGCAGCGTCGACTTGGGCACAATAACAATGTGCGGCCCTGCTTGGTTTCTGCAAGTGCAAGTGAAATTCAATTTGTTAGCTTCTTAGGCAATTCTTATGACAAATACAAGATCTTTTCTTACTTGAAGTGCTTGAGATAGCCGAGTAGTGAAATGGTTTGCAGTGTTTTACCCAGACCCATTTCATCGGCCAGGATGCCATTGATGCCATTCTCATAGAGAGAGATCATCCAGTTGAGGCCACGCACCTGATAGTCACGCATCTCACCGCCTTTAATATAAGCAGGCGAAGCATCAAAACGAAATAGCTCCTTGCTTTCTGCAGCCTCAGCGAGCAGCTCCTCATCCTCTTCCTGCTCTGTTTTGCGGTGTCGATGGCTGTTATGAATTATATTTTATATTGATGTTAAATATGTTTAAATTAAACAGATACTAACTCGGCGATATCTTTTTCCTTATCCTTATCTTTGATCTTCTTAGGTCGTCCTTTGGGCTTTGTTGGGCTCTTGGCGCTGTTTGTCATAAAATGAGTGAATATTTCCGTTTGTTTCAGTAGATAATCGAAGCGTCTGCTGCGGTCGACTTCTATTTTATTGTCAAACTCGGCCTCTTTTTCTCCCGAGGAGCTAGTTGCCGCTTCCGAAGTGGTCTCATTCTAACAAAAAGAAAATCCAAAAGTTACAAACTAACAGACGAATGTTCGCTGAAGCGGCATGCGGCGTCTTTTTTTTTCCTGTCAGCGACTGTAGCGAAAATTTTTCGCAAGCGCTGCTCTGCTTGGTAAATTTCACTTACCGAGTTTTCTTCGCTGGCCTCCGCTGTTGCAGTTTCTGTTTTCGACATGTTTACACTGTCGGTAAATTGTTTTTAACGTTTCTAAATGTAAGTTATTGAGTTTTCCAAATTATTTTGGATAAACGAGAGCGTTGTGCGTAGCTGCGTCTGTATGTGTGAGCGGCAGCGGGAAAAAGTGGCGTTTTGCTGGGTTGCCTTAAAGTTGATTCATCGATATACAAACGTTATCGAACGAAATGAGGGCTGCAAAAACACAACTCATTTACTGCACACGCTTCTGAACGCGCCTAATATTTCATTTTATTTTTTCGAATTAAATTTTTATTAATATTGTCTCTTACAGAAGTATTATTTATATTTGTGTCAACTCTTGGACGTAACAATTAAAATAAAGAATAAACAAAACAAAACGTTTTCATGAAATAAGGAATTTGGTGTGCATCATTTGGCATTTTTCGTTGTTAATCAGTTTTTTCACCATAGTGATGAATTTTCTTGACCTTGCGTTTGGGTAGCTCGATAAAGGCTTCCTGCTTCTTTTCTTTGCGTTTCTGGCGCCAGTCTTCACCTTCGAACTGATACGAGGAGAGATCCGTGGGTAGACCATGATCCATGGTAAAAGTACGCATCGAGCCGGCGTCCAACTTATCCAATTGAGCTTTCTGTTCGGCAGTGCGAGTTTCACCGCGCTGCATTATAACATCGATGTCCTCGTCCAGATCCATGTCTTCCGAGTTGAACACTTTGTTGGCGCCAAAGCGAATCCAATTGAGAATTTCAGCATTTCCGGGATTGATGGACGATTGGACACTGGGACCGGCTTGAATAACCATTCTGTCCAGTCGTAATTTTATCTCAGCCCGCTCCACAATCTTCTCCTCGATGGTGCTCTCAGTGATTAGACGGAATACACGCACCTCTTTCTTTTGGCCAATACGATGGGCACGATCAATGGCCTGCAAATCCGCTTGCGGATTCCAATCCGAATCATACATAATAACCACATCGGCAGTTGGCAAATTAATGCCTAGGCCGCCGGCACGAGTGGACAACATAAATATAAACTTTGAACTGTTTTTTTTGTTAAACTCCTCCATTTGACTGGAACGATCCTCAAGCGCTGTTTGGCCGTCGAGGCGACAATACTTATATTTACGCCAATTGCAATAATCCTCCAGAATGTCCATCATGCGCGTCATCTGCGAGAATATAAGGACTCGCGAGCCCTGCTTCTGCAATTTGGCTAGCAGCTTGTCGAGTATGACCATCTTGCCCGAATTATAGACTATGTGCGAGTCCGTTGTGTATGGCGGTCCTGGTTCGGCATCATCAAACAAATACGGATGATTGGTGCACTTGCGCAAATGCATCAAAACGTTTTGCAGTCGCATTTTTCCTACTTTTCCATTACCATGAATAACATCAATATCCTTGAGAAGCACTTTTGTATAGTATTCGCGCTGCATCTTGGACATTCCCACATAGATTTTGAGCTCTACTTTCGGTTTCAAGTCCTTTTCGACCTCCGACTTGAGGCGACGCAATAGAAAGGGCTTCAGTACAGCATGAAGACGCGTCACGAGCGCATTGTCACCCAAACAGTTGTTTGTGTTAAACCACTCATCAAAATCCTCCGACGAGTTAAATACATCCGGCAACAAGAAGTTGAGCAGCGACCAAAGCTCATGTAAATTGTTTTGCAATGGAGTGCCTGTAATGAGCAGACGATTGGCTGAGGTTAAGTCACGTAAGTTCTCAGCAAGCAGAGTTTTTTCGTTTTTGATGCGATGCGCCTCATCGACTATTAAATAATTCCAATTGAAATTCATCAAAGCGTTCTTCTCTCTCGAGCACATCTCGTACGAGGTGACACAGACATTCCATTTGGCCGGACGCAATGTGTTGCGAACGAATTCTTTGCGTTCTTCCTTGGTGCCAATGAGGCAAACAGCTGAGAGCATTGGACACCATTTCTTAATTTCATTCATCCAATTTTGAAGCGTCGATCTGGGCACTACGACCAAATGCGGACCATTATCGTGTCTAAAAAGGGAATATAGTAAGTATTTGTTTTTTGAATGTGTTGCAGAAAGGCGTACTTGAAGTGCTTGAGATAGCCAAGTAGTGAAATGGTTTGCAGTGTTTTACCCAGACCCATTTCATCGGCCAGAATGCCATTGATGCCGTTCTCATAGAGAGAGATCATCCAGTTGAGGCCACGCAACTGATAGTCACGCATCTCGCCGCTTTTAATATAAGTTGGCGTGGTATTAAAATTAACCACATTGTTGTTTGCGCTGTCCTCAGCAGGCAAATCCATATCATCCTCAACATTCTCCGCCTTGCGCTTACGGTTCCTGCGCAAGAACAAAAATATGTATAATAAAGAAATTGTTATTGGTTATATGCATATTCATACTTAGCCTCAACAGTTTCCATTCGTTGGTATTTTCTAGTTTTGGGCTTCTCATCAACTGCATCTGACGGCTTCGACATGAAATGTGAATAAATCTCAGTTTGTTTGAGCAGGCATTCGAAACGCTTGCTGCGATCAGACTCAAGTTTTAACATATAAGCTGGCTTCTCTTTAACAGAAGACTCGGGTGGAGCAGCAGCCTCCTCCATATTCTCGTTCGGCTAAGTAGGAATTTTTCATTATTATGATGCGTAAATCATTATAATGCGTAAATCATTATAATGCGTAAATCTGTGTATGTGTGTCGGCGTTTTTTGCGGTCAACCTGCACAGGCATTAGAAAATCATTTGCAAGAAAGAACCTACCTCATTTTCCTTATTGTCTTCGTCCATTGTATTTTACTTTGCTTTTAAACTGTATATAGAAACAATTTGGTGTTCACTATTTGACAATAAAGTTCCAAAAACTAATTTATTAAACGCTGCGCATTTGTCACATCTGCTCACTCGAAAGGTAGCGGGAAAATGTGAAAATCGTTGTTAGTGTGTTTATCGATAAAGGTACTCAAACGCGCGCAAGCCGATATCGAAATGTGCATCTCTTGTTTTAGCTAAGATATTTATTTCGCAAGGGTTGCTATTCTAGATATATCTTTCTTAACACTGGTTCTGCGTCATTCACATTCTCTCTCAAATATTTCTTCAATACAAATAGCATTACGGCCCAATAGGATTACCCCATAGAGCACCTAGTGTCCATAGAAGTATCGAACTTATCCACAAGTACGCACACATTTTTCAAATTGTGTATCGTACAGTGGTCAATATGCCTACAGCCAGCATTACAAGATCTCGTTTTTTTGGGTGTAATGGAAGCCCAAAATGAACTCGGCTTTGAATGCACACTTTCTCGATAAGATTGAAGGCATTCACTCTCAAAAACGGCCAAGCTACATTGAATGTAATGGGAATCGTAGCTCATTCTCGAAGGTAGAGGGCACACCAATTCAAGAAAGGGTAATCGGTTACGTGGGGTCATTTTCGCCGCTGGGAGATTTAAGCGATTTGCTATTAATTAAGTAACAACTTATGCCAATAAAAATACATATGTATAATTATCACCAATACACACATATATAATTGTACTACTGATCCACAAGTGCTGTTTAATTTTTAATAGGGTATCCAACATTCATCTACCTGTTCATTCTTTATTAGTGAAATCCGTTATGTTAGTATGTAAGTGTGGTTTTTTTCTATGAAGCGGGACAGAAGCACACATAAAAACACATACATACATATGTATGTAAATGTAAATGCGCGAAACAATATTAATTATAAGAATAATGAAAAAGGTAACAACTGTAAGCCAATAACCCTGCATCTGTTAAAAAGCCATACAATAAATGTTGAGGTAGGTTATGCAAACATATTTGCATACATGAACACACACATTCACACAGTGAATTGGCTGTTCAAAATATAGAAAACAAATTTTCTTGTCGTTTGCCAGCAGCAAAATAATAAACCGCATATATGCATTGCATCTATCTAGATTCTAGAACATTATTTGGTTAGTGGGATATTTAAGTGGACTGCAAAGAGAGCGAGCCAGGCTACCTTGAACTATATCTTGGTTTTCGGTACAAATAAGAAGTGGGAAGAAGGTGTTCTTTTTTTTTACCTACTTATGTATTTTCTACAAAATATATGTACAGTAATATTTTACATAAAAAAACCCGAATTATTACACGAATTAGTTTTCACCGGCGCTCTTCCAATATGATCAATGACATGACACGACATTTATGATGCTTTGATGGTGTGAACGTGTGTGTGTGTGTGTGTTGAGCATGATGAGCTCTACATTCTTCTTCTTCCTTCGGTAAACTCAACACACGGAATGAAATGCAGCAAAATTGTTGTTTGGAATATGTGCAAATACATAAGTATATATGTATATGCCCGCTTGCCATAGCGTTAGTCGACCTTTGTTCCGTTATCTCTTGCAGATTCCTCTGTTCCAGATCAATATCAGTTTTTCACCGAAAACAGTTGCGCAATTTTGCTTGCGTGACTTTTAAGGAACTCATAGCCAACTTTTGCTGTTGTCTTGAGTGCGTCCGACTTGCTGCTGATGTGATTTGTTGCAGTTGTTGCTGCCGTGGGCGAATCTACTGTACTTTGTTGTGTGTTTGCCGTTGTTGTTGTTGCTGCCTGCAGCTGATGCTGGGGAAACATGCGACGCAGCACATAATTGAATCCCATTGAAGCTTTGTTGCCGTTCAATTTAAAGCGTTCAATGCCAAATGCACGAATAGCACGAGAGAAGCCAAACACTTGGGAGCTGATGTAGGCACGCCGCACGGCCAAAGTCCGTCCGTCTTTCTGTTCGCTATACACAACAATTTCATCAACTTTCTGCAAGACACCAAGATTTTCGTTTGTTAAGTGGGATCACCCTGTGTGTGTGGGGCAAAGTTCAAGCTCACCATTATCTTTTTCATGCCCAGGTTGCGCGTGAATGTGGTAAACGTTTTCTTCACAGGATCCAGCACAGAGTCCTCAACAATTTTGACCGGCACGTTATTGTACAAACGTGCTCCCCACTTGGGCACCGGATTGGTTTTTGAGAGTAACCGTCGCGAATATAATTTGCCATCGCGCACCTCACGTTTAATGGTGTCCTCGGTGAGCACATGAGAGCTGCACATGAAATGTAAAATGTTAGCTAATAGACACGAGAGAAAATTCGAGAAATCGCACCTGGAAGGATTGGGATAACGATTCCAATAGGCAGATACAACGTGTTTCCAGCTGTAGTCGAAGACTGTCTCCGTGCGGCATGTTGATGCAGTCACTACCATGTTGACAAAAACAGCAACCCAATTCTGAGAGGGAGAGAAACGAAAGTGAACTGAACTGATGAGAAAAGCCGAACGAAGACAAATCAATAAGCAGCATGATAGATATGTGCACCTATAAATAACCAGCGGGTGGGCCGAGCACAGCGAACATACCTGCCGACTCGTGTGTGTGTGCGATTGTGTTTTTTTTGTAATAGTTGTGTTCTATTGTTGGCCGCCTCCAAGGCCTACTTGTCCAGAGACTGAGAATTTTGAGGATTTCTCTAGATTAATGTTGTGTAACTGCGTCACACACACGCACAGGGTGTTTCCTTACAGGAGACAACAGATTTTTTTTGCCAATGGAAGAGTTTTTTTTAGCAAATGCTGTAGCTTCTGTGTTTTAGTTGCAACTGAAGCTCCTATGCACGTAGTTCTATGTTGAAAACGTATATTTTCAACACAATTTGAACAATTAAGCCAATTAAACAACCGAACAGCAGAGCCCACCGGAAACAGCTGACCTAAATAGACAGAGTACTGCATATCGAAACTTGGCAAATATTAATCGATAGTTATGAACAAATTATCGTTGAATTCGCACATCACTCGCTCTTTCGCACAGACTCTCTGAAAGTGAACGCAGCACGGCGCACGGTACAAATTATTTAGACGCAACTTTAAAACTAATTTAACGCATTTAAAATGGCTTTCGGTGATGTTAAGACCCCACAAGGACTCAAGGAGCTGAACAACTTCTTGGCCGACAACAGCTACATCAGCGGGTAAGCTAAGTGCTAAATAGCATGTGCATTCCTAAATGTGAGGTTAGGCACGACCACCACGTCGGCATAGAAAGATTTATAATATTGAACTCTATATTTATTGCAGCTACACAGCCTCCAAAGCCGATTTGTCCGTGTTTGATGCGCTAGGCAAAGCACCAGCTGGCGAATACGCACATATTGCACGCTGGTACCGTCACATTGCCTCCTTTGAGGCCGGTGAGCGTTCGGCTTGGACCGGTGCTCCCCTGCCCCAATTGGCCGGTGGCAAGCCCACTGTTGCTGCACCCGCTGCCGATGATGACGATGATGTTGATCTATTCGGCTCTGATGATGAAGATGATGCCGAGGCTGAGCGCATCAAGGCCGAACGCGTTGCTGCCTACACTGCAAAGAAGTCCAAGAAACCTGCCCTCATTGCCAAGTCATCAGTGCTGCTCGACGTCAAGCCATGGGATGATGAGACCGACATGAAGGAGATGGAGAACCGTGTGCGCACCATCGAAATGGACGGTCTATTGTGGGGTGCATCCAAATTGGTGCCCGTTGGCTATGGCATCAACAAGTTGCAGATTATGTGCGTCATTGAGGACGATAAGGTGTCCATTGATCTGCTGCAGGAGAAAATTGAGGAATTCGAGGACTTTGTTCAGTCCGTCGACATTGCTGCCTTCAACAAGATCTAAGCATTCACGATCTTTCTTTTTTAAATCAATCACAAAATAAAACTGCAAGCATAATCAAAGCAAAAGACCGTTTATATGTATGATGTGAAAAGCGATTAGGACATATTATCAGAGCGAATACCGAGTTACAGGGTATTTTCAAGTCGACTCAGCGAATATATATTGACTTGTTCACATTGTGCTTTGTTTTGTCGCGCTGCTCTTCAAGCTTGTTCCCAAAGTTAAAAGCTTTTTAGACTGAACAAAAGAGCGAAGCGTTTTCGAATCGTAGCTTAGTTCATACCGCAGCTTAAAAGCGTTCGGTTAAACATTTTTTACGCGCTTTTGCATTTAATTCGAATCGATTTTTGGTACAAACAAATCTCTGCTATGGCTAACAACAAATTGTGCTGCACTTTGGCTATCGGTGCCATATTGTGTTTGGGATTGGCCGCACTCATCCAAGCGCAGGGTAAGTCAAATAAAATATATAATGTATAGAACCCGAATTGGGATTCGTCACGCACATGAAAATCGCAATATCTTAAATACTAACGACAGATATATGCTTTATATTAACATTAATTAGCATTCGTTAAAATACAAGATTCTTTTGTTGTCATCTTATATAATGCGTTATTTTTATTTTTTGGCATAGAATGCTTAGATTAAATCTATAACATGTATTTATACATATGTATATAATTTATTGTTTTTATAATACAGCAATAAATTAATTGTGTGTTATTGAGCGCTAGGCGAACGCATCATCATCATCATCATTATTACTTACTATTAGGAGCATTGGCAGGGGATTCCAATTACGTGGCATTGTTGCAAGTGCTTCCGATATTAATAGTTTTTTATGTTAAAGATGTTGGTGTTACATAAAGCGGAACTAAGCTAATTAAATGTTTATTGGCATAATAAAATTATCAGCCAAGTTACTATGAACAAACATGTTATAATTTTAATGAACCCAGCTTTAATAAAAACATAAAAATGTTAGCAAAAAAGCCTCAAAATTTCAACATGGCTTTAAGCACCTATTGTCGTTGTTGAATCCGGGAAAAAGTTTGTTTTCGTTCTGTGACATTTTGTTTAAGCATTGTTTAGCGCTCTTTATGTCGTTTTTTCAATTTCCCCCCCCTTCGTGTGAGATAATCGCTCACTTTTCGATATCGCCACTTACCAATATCGCCAATAATTACTATATGATAATTTAACAAAGTGTCCGGTTACTCATCACACTAAATTAGAAATACAACAAAATGAAGTAAGTAAAAAAAATCCCTAATACTTATTCCAACAAAATAAATTAGTTTATTCAAAGTTTGACCTAATTTTCAACTTTTATGTTAGTTCGTTGAACCCGCAAATTATTTCTTTAGCTTGAGATTGCCAAATAACACTGTGGCATGAATAAAAGAAAGTCTTCAACAGTTTCTCTCAGTGCAGCTATACTTTTGAAAAAGGTTTCAAAATTTGACATTATTCAACTGAAAACGATGAATTAAAAATTAACGAGTTTGGAACGCATCTTGCATACAAAATAAGTACATGACTTTATAATTATTTTTTTTTTTGCTTTCAACAAGAAAAATCTTCTTACAGCTTTAAAAGCTGAAACCTTGTACAGCCTACAAAGCAACAAAAAACATGTTGACAAGAAGTGAAATATTTAAAGAATATTGCAAATTGCTGTTTTAAAGTCACACTGACTCATCCACGCCTATGGCAGCCAACAAGAACGAACTTTTTACTAAAAAAAAAAAATTTAAAAAAACCAAAAAAAAGATTGAATAAAATCTTTAAGGTAGATGCCGCACTGCTTGGCCATTGAAAGTTGCAAAACTAGTTCGGCAACAGAATATTATCATAATAATAATAATAATAAAACAACGGAACCGCCAGGTTCATGGGCGTACAGAATATTTTTGTATTATAATTTTTTGCGGCATGCTATATCTATATACTCTGCATATCAGTTAGATATATATATTATTAGCCTGTAACAAAGTTGTTTACAATCAAAAAACGATGACATGTGCTTGCAAAAATGTGACAGATATTTCCAGTTTGTTTTTAGTCTGAAATTCAGACCTGAATGGGACTCGCCCATAAGTGTGTGACAAAAATAAAAAGCTCGTTGCGATTCAACATCATTTTATAGGTCATTTGAAATAATATTAGCTTATCAACGCATGAATAACTAAACAATAATCTTTGCACTCTACGCCCAATGCTAAAATAGATAAGCCTGTGACTGATGTTTGCTTGGGTTGCATCTGTGAGGCAATCAGCGGTTGCAATCAAACTCGTTTTTGTGGCGGCGGAGTCTGTGGCCTTTTCAGAATCACTTGGGCCTATTG
Organism: Scaptomyza montana; assembly: GCA_018904305.1. Classification (NCBI taxonomy): domain Eukaryota; kingdom Metazoa; phylum Arthropoda; class Insecta; order Diptera; family Drosophilidae; genus Scaptomyza; species Scaptomyza montana. The sequence goes on along the minus strand of JAEIGR010000005.1, from coordinate 1,191,793 downwards.
GGCCGATGGCGGCAAGCTGACCCTGAACAACGAAAGTCCCCAATCCGAGGAGGGTAAGTGCCTGATTTTATTTCATGTTTTTAAACTCGTTTTTGCTCATGCTCGCTCCTCCCTGCTTCAGCCTTTGGCAACTGTGTGAATGATCCCTTCTGCGCTGCGAATACAATTCAGAATTATATGTCCAAGTTTGGACAGGATTGCAATGGAGATGGTGGCGTCGATTGCTATGATTATGCATCCATACACAAACTTGGAGGCTATGGCTGCAAGGGCGAGCTGAGCTATCAATATAAAACAGCTCTCGATAAGTGTCTAACAACCTTTTCGGGCATCGATGTGCGTTCATCGCGTTAAGCGACAGCTACAATTATATGTATTTTTAATATTTATGTAACGAATTGGAATTTTAAAATGTGCAAAAACCTTATGAGAATTATACTAAATTAAAAGTTTTCTTTTATAAAAAGTAATGCTATGTGTTTTGTTGTTGGGGAGTGCCATAAAGAATGAGAGGGAGGTGTAAGAATTAGCTTCAAATCGTAACGGCTGCTGCCAAATTGTAAGGTTTGTGTCTTGACTAAATGCTTTTAGGGTGTGAATTCGCACTAAGCTTTTAAGTGATTTGTTTAAGCTGCTCGACTGTGAAATACCCTCTTAATACGCAGCAGAAAATCACAAAGGAGTCGATGCTACTTGAAGAGAATATCTAAAAATAACTTAGTAGCGAGAAATTATACCAAACATGCCAATATTGTTATCAGATTAGTATAAAAGATAAAAATTACCCTGATTACATTTATTTTAATTTCTACAACTGCTTATTAACACCCAGAATTTCGCCTAGACGCATCACTCATTCAACTCAAACACTCAAAAATAGCCCTATAAAACCGGTATTATTGACTTTGTCAGTTTGTTACAACTTTGCAGTTCGAGTTGATTGCATTAACGTCTCAGTTGCGGAAGTGTTAGAACGTGCTTTTAATACCGCTCTCTCCAGCTTTAAATTTAGTATATATTAAGTTAGTTTACCCCTCTGATTCTTTCATTAATAAAATGCAAGTTTTGCACATTTTAAGCATTTTATTTGCTTGCCTGGCGTCGCCTAGTTTGGTGCATGGACAAGGTAAGTTCCGATTTAATAACTTGCATATATGTATATATATTCAGCTACAACTGATCCACTGCAGGTCATTTGCTGGATAAGCCAGTAACAGAACTTTGTCTTACCTGCATCTGTGAGGCAATATCTGGCTGCAATGCAACAGCAATTTGTACTAGCCAGGAGAAGGGCGTCTGTGGCATATTTAGAATAACCTGGGCCTATTGGGTCGATGCTGGCAAATTGACTTTAAATGGCGAGCAACCCGATTCAGATGATGCCTTCATCAACTGTGCAAATGATCCGCACTGTGCGGCAAACATTGTCCAGAACTATATGAAGAAATTTAATCAGGATTGCAATGGTGATGGTGAAATGGATTGCCTGGACTATGCGAGAATACATCACTTGGGCGCCTATGGCTGCAAGGGAGAGATGCCCTATAAATACCAAAGTACCTTTGATGATTGCATCGAGAGCTATGAGGATCAACTATTGGGTGATGAATAAAAGTTGAATGGTTGAACATTATTACAGGCCATAATAAAGTGTAAATTTCAACTAAATTACTCAGGATGATTGGATTAACATTTAGTGTGGGCACAAATCACTGATTAATTTCTTAATAGTTTTCATTTCCTGAAACTTAAATAACAAGCTTATTTCGCTGCAACGTACAAATATATATAAATGAACAACGCGAACAGTTGAACAATTTCAGTTGCTCGAGAACCGTTGAACGTTACGAAACGGAAGTGAATTGAATAGCATTTAAATATCATCATGTTGAAAAGTTTTAGCTTGTTGTTGTTTGTATTGATTGTGGGCATGGTTTGGATAAAGGCAGATACGGATACAGATCGAAAGCGACCCATAACCGAGACATGTTTGGTGTGCATGTGTGAGGCGTTGAGTGGTTGCAATTCTACGAATGTTTGTGTCAATGGTGCCTGTGGCATCTTTCGCCTTACCTGGGATCAATGGGTTGATTCGGGACGTTTAACTGTAGCCGGGGATTCACCCTTGTCGGAAAGCTGTAAGTGTTAAGTTTGAAAAACTTCTAAAACGAGTGCTAAAACAAATGGCATACACTTTTGTAGCCTTTACAAACTGCGCCAATGATCCACACTGCGCTGCGGATACACTACAAAACTATATGGTCAAATATGGGCAGGATTGCAATGATGATGAGCATGAGGATTGCTATGACTATGGTGCCATACACTATATGGGTCCATTCAATTGTAAGGCCGATATGCCCTACACCTACGAGAATCTATTCAAAAAGTGTCTCAAGCGAGCGGAGCGAGAGAATCAACGAAGCTGAGCGAATTTATTAACCTTTTAACTATATTTATTTCTAGCATAAAGTACGGATTATATAACTGGGTTTTTTGCTTCCCAGCTTGCAACAACAAACAATAAAATGCGCACAAAATTTGATCTTCTTTTAATGCAATCAATTCCCCTTCAAGTCTCTCAGTCGAGCTATGAGCGTGGCCAAGTTAACAACAGCTCGGTTAGTCCAATAAAAATAAGAATCGCCTACGCTTTTGTTGTTGTTTAACAAGCGGATTGATTGTGTATAAGAAAACAATTAAAAATGTTTACCAGCAGCGGAAGCCAACGTTTGATGCTGCTTTGTTTTATATTCACACTGTGGGCGGCATTTGGCCTATGGGACATAAATGCAGCCGAAGATGGTAAGATAAAGAGAGAGTGTGTAAGAGTTGAGGAACTTAGAAGGATACTTTAATATGGTGTCAAGTGCTAATGGATAATAAAATCATTAAGTATTTTATGATAATACAGTCAAACTTCAATATAACGAATCTCAAGGGGACAAGAAAAAACTTCGTTATAGAGAAAATTCATTACATAGAATGGGTTTTTGACTGAATCAAATTGCAGGGTTCTGGTTTCTGACTTCATTGCATAGAAAATTCGTTATACGGAAGTTCGTTATATGGAAGTTCGACTGTAATTCTTTATAATCTATCTTTCAATATGAATAGTAAATTCATTCCAGAGAACTCACAACACGGAATAGATTCTGACAGACTATTGCTCATAATCGAGGATAGATTTGACTGTAAAATCTTTTCGTAAATGAATTTAATAAGCAGGCGCACCCTAGTCCCTCTGAAGAAGGTTTGCCTTATAGACAGATTCTACAAGCAATATTTTCACATATACCCTATACTTTTTGAATCCAAAAGTAGTAAAGTAGAATCTAGTTATTTCCATAGAAACACAACCTATTGAAGCCACTTTGCAGTATGAGATAATTATCTTTATAGTATAGTTAGTATCTGTGCTATTATTATGATATGATGCAAACCGGCTTCGCAGTTATAGCGCATATTAAACGTAGTTTCAATAGAACTGCAACTTATACGCTCAAAACAAAACCTTATACTAAACCTTGTTCTCTTCACTTACCCCTTCTTTGCCTTGCGCCCACTTGGAGGTTTGGTTGCAAGCAAACCCGTCACGGAAGATTGCCTGGAATGCTTATGCGAGGCGTTGAGCGGTTGTAATGCAACAAAGATATGTGTCAATGGCGCATGTGGCATCTTCCGCATAACATGGGGCTTTTGGCAGGAAGCCGGATCCCTAACCTTGTCCGGTGATAGCTCATTGGCAGAGGAGGGTAAGTAGAACATACTTAAAGCTCAAACTTGAGTTTTAAATCATTGTCAACTTTCAGCCTTTACCAATTGTGTGAATGATCCGATTTGTGCAGCAGATACAATCCAAAAGTATATGTATAAACATGGACAGGATTGCAATCGAGATGAACGCATTGATTGCTTGGACTATGGAGCTTTGCATAAGCTGGGCAATCTGCAGTGCCAGGCCGAGTTACCCTACACTTATGGCAGGCTCTTTAATCGTTGTCTGAAACGAAAGCAACGTGATGAAAAAGCCCAGAAGGGTATATAACTAAATAACTTGTATTTATTTTGTGGTTTTTTAGGTTTTTTTGGTTTGGTTTGGTTTGTTTTTCGAAAACAGTTAAGTTGAGTAATACACATTGCTTTAGGTTAGTTGTTTTGAACAGTTTTTCCAATCTATATAGAACTATAGTCATAGTATATAATACATAGTATATATAGTATATAGTTTTAGTAAGTTGCGTTATTTTTTCAAATATTACATAGTTTTTACTTTATATGAAAACTACTTTAGAATTCTTTGGTTTATTTTAACAATTCAAAATGTTCAATTTGTTAACGTTTACTAAATACTTTTTCTTCAGTTTATTATGGAAATTAAAGAGTTTAAACCGATATATGTTTTTTGTCTTTGTTTTTGTTAACTGCTTTAGCTTTGTTTATGCATTTGGTTTGGTATTAAAATTTGTTAGGCATAGAATTGAACTTGAAATTAAATGAATTTGTTATATATTGTGTTATTTTGTTAGTTTATTTCTTGTATAACTTGAACCTTAAAGTTTATTATCTATTGAAATTTGTTGTATTCATTATAAACAATTGTTTCAAACAACCTTTTAACTTATGAGACGACAGATGAGTTTTCTTGTTAGGCTTGATTCAAAGAAACATACTAAAAAATAAATGAGAAAAGAAAGAAAAAATCAACTTTTGTTAAGAATTGTTTATAAAAATTAATTAAGAACTGACAGAAATTGGTTATTTTCTAGTTTTTAGTTAAAAAACGTAAGAAAATTTAAATATGTACTAACTAAATAAATACCTTATAAATACAATCAAGCTCATTACTATGTGATGTATGTGAGTGTATGTGTGTGTGTGTGTGTGTCTGGCTTTTGTTTTTCATTTTGACTGATATAATACAGATGCCATTTTAATCGCTTTTGTTGTTATTTTTAAACTTATTAACTCTGCGGGCTAATTAAGTTTATTTCTTATTGTTGCCATCGTTGGCCAGTAATAGTTCCTTGGCATCCTTTTTGCCCCGCTTCTTCTCCTCTTTGGCATGCAATTTGGCCAATCGCTCCTCCTCCTTGGCCATGCGTTTCTCCTCCTTTTTATGTTTGCCATGTAATTGAATTAAAATCGTTTTAATAACCCAGCTATACGATATAGGGTATATGCATTTTAAACAATATAATATTTTTTTTGTTGATTTTTTTTTGTCAAGTATAATCTGAGATATATACAAATGTCTTAGACTCTACATTTTCTTACACAACTTGTCACTATTTTGAGGTTATAAAATATCCGATAGTTCGTCAGTTAAACCTGCAACCTTTTGCCATGTTTAACATAAAAGAAAGCTTAACAAGTGCATTAAATGCACAAACAAAAATCCGAACGCGCATTATGAGCAAAGCCACTGCCACTGGGCATGGTTTAGGTGGGGGAGGGGGATTGTAAAATTTATGCCCGTCAGCACAAAAAATGCGCTCGCCCCGCGTTTAATGAAAAAGTTTTCCAGCAGCATCAGCATCGGGAAGCAAACGAGGCCAATTACAAACAATGTGGCGCTCTCTGGCGGCAAAACAATAAAGTCGCATACAAACACAAAAAAAAAAAGTGGAATCGTTGCAGTCGGGCGCAACCGACTGCAGTTTACTCGATGCCTGTTTAAAAAGGGGTAACAAGAGGCCTGATAGCAAAGGGGTACAGATGCGGGAAAGGTGTGCGTTTTGATGCAGATCTTTGGGGGTCGTTACCCGCTGTCTTCCTATAAAGTTTTGTGACTCTAGCTCAAAAACTGTGGGAGACATAGGCGTTTCTGACTTCAAACTGCAAGGGGGGCTGGGGGCGGTATGGGTGGGCGTGGCTCCAAAATGTTTGATGCAGTTTTTGGGGAGATGCCAGTAGCTATCTTCTTACCAAATTTGTTAAGTCTTACTGTAAGGGTGTGGGAAATATAAGGATTTATCGACATTGAGCTATCGAATTTATCGATTTTCTAGCCCCCCAGTAGGCGTAGGAGCCTAATCTTGACAATTTATCTGTCCCAGCCATAGAAAAAGATATTTGCAAAGATCCAAGTCGCCAGCTTGAAGAACAAACGGGCAGACACCATGACGGACATTGCACAAACCGAATATACTCTTTACCTTCGGTATCGAGTATAAAAAGTGTGAGAGTAAAAGGGAAAGAAAATTCACCTTTCTGGCTTCCTTTTCGGCCTTCGTCTTGAGTTTCTCCTCCTTCTTTTTGCGTTCCATGGATTCGTTTTTCTTGTTGTCGGATTTTTCCTCTAGAAAATTATCAAGTGGAACTTACTAATTAATTCCTGGCGCCATCTATCGCAATCAACTTACTGTTGCTGTTGTTGTTGTTGCTGTTGTTGGAGAAAAGAGGAAAATTGCGACTGGAAGCGCTTGAAGAGTGTTGCTTACAGTTGCCTCCACCAGCAGCAGCACAAGAGGATGACGAGGATGTAGAGCTACACGCTGTGCCCGCTGACATGACCTTTGAGTTGGCGCCACCTAGCGATGCACTTCGCCCATTTTGGCCCTTGCTCGTGTTCAATCCTGCAGATGAGGAGGCGGCATTTAACGTCTTTTTATCCTTGGGCATCACATAAGCATTCTTGGGCAACGAGTTCTTCGAGGTTACAGGACAAATCTTGGCACCACCAGCTTTCAGGGGTGGTGGTGCCAGCTGTATGTTCATGGGAGTGGGACGTCGTGGTGGTGGCGGTGACATCGATTCACGCAACAGAGGTGCCAGCTCATGACCGCTTGTCTTCGTATACGAGGCATAGCTGGAGAGGAAGAGACAGAAAAGAGAGAGCGAAGGAGAGGATTAGGCAGCAAGGAAATAGTATTCTAGTGAAACTCACCGAAAACGCGGATTGCTGACATGCACCGGCGAGGGATGTGGCACTTTGGCTGGACTGCGAAACTCTTTGATGGGTGGCAGTCGATTCTGGAGATCAAGCATGCGGCTCTTGACGTGCCGCCGACCCGGATAGGTGTGTGTGGGTATTGGGGTCATGGTACCGCTGCCACTGCTGCTGCTGGACGAGGAGGCCGAGTTGCTGAGCATGTGGAGAGGCTTGCGGGGCACAGCGCCCGAGCAGCCGCTGGGACAGCCGCCATGATGTGAATGATGAATACCTGAATCACGTGGCGATAGCGAACCAATGCTAGCCGAGGAACAGCTGGAGGAGCCCGAGGGTGAGATCAACTGATGCTGTTGAGGCTGATGATGATGCTGATGATGATGCTGGTGATGATGCTGGTGGTGATGCTGATGTGTGTTGGGTGAAGGCGGTGCCAGATGATGATTGGCATTAGTTATAGCAGCTGGTGAACTGGGACCACTGCTCGATATGGAAGACGTCTTGGAATAGTGCGAGTAACCCGACAACGTTGAACCCACCGAGCCCGTCGACGAATTCATCGAATACAGGCTATCCGATTGTGAGACGCGTCCATGGGCGCCACGTGGCGCCACACGTCGCAACGTCTGCTGATGGAAGGCATGATGATGCTCACTCTGTGCATCATTCATCGAGTAGGAGCTGGCGGAGGCAATCACGCCGCCGGCGTGTACACCTGCCGATGCCCAGCTTTTGGCACCCATCGAATAACTGCTGGCCGATTCCTGTATGCGCCAACTGCCCGACGAGGATGTCAGTCGATTCACCCTCGCACGGCAGATTACACAACGCAGTGGCAGCAATCTTTGGGCCACTGCACTCTGTATGGTCTTGACAAAGCAGCGACGACAGACGACACGATGGCCACAGGGAGAGGTTTGCATTGTGGCTCGTGCATTTATGCAGATGACACATTCATCCTCCTGCGAGGTAGGAGGATCTGGTTCACTCTCCTCTTCCAACTTGCTCAGCAGTTTGTCCTGTAAATGTACGAGAAGTCAAATTTGAGTTGGTTAGTATAGTTGCAAGAGGAATAAGTGTCAAGTTTTATCAGCTGCCTAAAAGTATGCAACACTTTTTGGTTTACAAATTAATTCTTTTTCAATTAAATATAATTAAAACCAATTGATTGCTGATGCACAATAACTGTCGCTCGTGTCGAAACGAATCTCTTTTCAATAACGTCTGTGTTTAATTTATTATTATAATTGACAATTTTGTAGTTTTTGCCACCGTTAGTTGGCCAAGGACACAACCGGAAGCTGTTTGACACGCCAATAAAAAAGAAATCGTGCAATAATAACATCAATTGATGGCACGAAATTCAAAGCTGTTAAAATCTGCACATTGGTTAACTGTATCGCGATGATATATGCAAATTTATGCAAAATGCGTCATTAAAATTGGCTTTTGATTCGATTAACTGCGTTTTTTTTTGCGTCGGCTAATGCGCGATTAAGAGGTCGCTTCACTATTTGTTTATGTTTTTTGGGTGGGATTTCGACCTTAGGCTTTTAATTATTATTATTGTTATGCATTTATAAATAGTGCATTATATAAATTTATTTTTCATTTCTTTTTAAGCTTTTAGGAATTGTATAAATTTTGCATTGTTGTTGGTTTTTAATTGTACTTTTTTTAAAGGTTTGTTGTCATTATCTGGGTGACTCAGCAACATTTATTCTGAATTCGTTTTATACTCTTGCGGAAGATCCTATAAGCTATGAAATTATTTTATTTATTATTATACACTTTCCACTTAGCCATTATTATTAAAATGTACCCAAGAGCATTATCTCTTCGACTTGCCCAATAAAAAAAAAACACTTTATTCATTTTTCGTTCGAATTAATTATTTTCATTTTATGGCATATTATCTGTTGGTTATTTTTAGCGCGCTTTTGTTTGTTTATGCTTACTGTAAACGTAAACAAACAATTGCAATTAATGATGATGGCAATAAACCTCTTTTAAGAGGATTCAGAGCTTTCAAGGCACGAGGAAGTCGTTAAATACTTAATTATATTGCAAACACATTAAGCCAAAGCAAAAGTTGTTGAACAGGTTTTGTGTAGCTTGGCCAACATATGTAGAACATAAGTAGAATATTTGCCTTGCACTTGTTCGCTTTCATGGATAAACAATATGGTTAAGAGTGCAAAATTGCAATTGCCAATTAAAAGTATTAAATAACAACTTATATAATCGGTGAGAAACCTCAAAGCCGATTGCCAATTAGAAGTCGTTAGCTGTCATAAGTCGTGCTCAAAGCTATTTATTGCCAAACGTTGCGCATCATAATCTAACCCTGACTAACAATCATCTTATTTATGGTTTTGACAGATTCGTTCGCCCTCAACTTGAACAAAATTTAGCTGCGTTTGATTAATGCTCTCTTCAATATGCAAAACTTGGCGCCTTGCTAATCGACCCGCAACAAAAGCAGCTAAGAAGTTGACGAAGATCAAGAGTTGAGCTTGGTCAGAATCGCTTTCAATATCATTTTCTTGTTTGCTTGCTGGCCAACGGTCAACGAAAGGCGATTAAAACATCTTCATCATCATAAGTATTTTATGGTGGAACATAAAAGTCAGCATGCGGTCAAGGTGAGCTGGCTGGATGTGATCAGTAAAGTACACTGCAAAAAAATGATAAGGAACGAATTTCTAGCAGGCCAAACTTTTTCATTCTCGAATTTCTCACAGTGCAGCTGTAAGAAGCGATCACTGAGCATCAATTACACTCCAATTAAAGCCTGTTCAACTTACAAGCTGATCTTTGACTCTTTAATAGCTCAATTCTTAAGCATTCGTCAGGCTATTTCTTAAGATTCTCAACTTGAAGTTAATTTCGTATGCTGTTCAAGCTTTGAGAAAGGCGTGCGACATCAGGAAATAATGTAACGACTTTTCCAGCTGTGGTTGAAGTGTTTGGCATGCGCGATTACCTAATCTAAATATTTGGCACGCGGGCTGAGGCGAGCCGATAATCAGCGACGATCAAGTTCGTTGCCTCAGTCTTTTGTTTATAGAGTAGACAGACAGACAAACAACCCCCCAATAAACAATCAAAGCAAGCAAGCAACCCGACAATCCAACTTCTAGGCATCGGCATTGTCGTGCGCCTCAAACAGCATTCAGTTTGTCTACGGATCTTGGCCAGAACAGAGCGTTGTCGTCGTCGTCTACCAACAACAAAGTGAACGAAACAAGACGCCAAAAATAAAGTTCGTTTGCTAAATTTTTTTAGAAACGCGCCCAAAAATACAACGCATTGTCAATGCGGAAGCAGTCAGTGCCTATCAAATACAAATAGTTTCCAAAGTGTGAAAATTGTCGACAAGTGAAGTTATTATATATGGTACTTATATATATGCTGATGAGCATGTCCCAAGTTCATTGAACGTCTCAAAATCGATCTGTGAAGTTAAGATATAGTTGAAATATTTGATTTAAGTTTTTGCCATGGTTTTGCCAACTGCCTCAACATTATGCAATGTCTTTACATTTATATTGGGTAAGTATTTGTTTTTGAGTTCTCAACTTTTTAGCACCAACCAAAAAAAAGAGATACTCTCAGATCTTTGCGATAATATTTACAAAAGCTTTTAGCCAGAAATACTTATGCTGGATATAAGTTCAAGGTGCTGTGAATTGTAAATACTAAGAGATGTGTGTAAAGCAGAGATAAGATTGGAATTGTTGTCGATTCTCAAGTGCCAATTGTTGATATTTGTTGCATGGATAACTTCGGGCCCCCAGCTAGTTGGCTTACTTAAAGGTTTACTCAGCTGTGAAAGAAGGCCGAATGATTTTTTTGTTTTTTATTACTTTTTAACCAGGCAACCGATAAACAATGGAATATCTGATCCGTACTAACTTGTAAATAAAGCCAAGGTTTTTTTTTACGCTAGTTGCCAGTCAATAAATTGTAGGGGAATGTCATATGGGCGTATAAGTATTTACTATGTGCAACAAAGTGACCTAAAAACTTTGTAATTATTTCACAAATGCAATATATGAAATTATTTAGTCTAACTTTTAATATTGTAAATTCCTTTCTTACAGCCCATTAGCTTTTATGTTCCCAACATTAATCAAGGGGTAATTTTTATTTCCGTCTTCCTTTATTCACATAACCATTTGGCTCAAAGTTGTGCAATAAAGAAAGCAAATTCTAACCAATTAAGTTGAGTTTTATGACATTTGGGCATCTCTTGGCAACATTTTAATGGCCTGCTCAGACTTTGCGATTATTAAGAATGTTATAATATCATGCTTAGAACTTTATGAAAAATAACTCAGAAAACGCACAAAGTTCAGCTTGTCATAATTCATTTCACAGCAACAATGACAACTGAGGCATTAACCTATAATTAGCTAGTAGTCAAAATAAATAGAAACAAAAACATTTCAATTAGCAACAGTTGAAAAAAAACGAAATTAAAAATTAAATAAAATGCATGGCGTGACGCCGCCAAAATAGCTGACAACAACAAACGTGGAAGCAAAGCGAACGTAAAACAAAACAAAGAAAATAAAGTTAAGCATAAGACAAAATATCTCTTCCGCCTGCCGATAAAACAAAATTAACATTAATAACGAATAACTAAACTAAATACATAAAATGGGCTCTAAACTAGAAAAGAAGTACGTAACCTTGTCTAAGGTCATGATTAGTTATTGCTGTTGCTAGTGCTTGCAATTTTGAATTCGAATCAAATCGAAATCAATGCAAACAACGCTAAATTTGTGTAGCAAAACAAAACCAAAAGATACAAAACATTTGCTTTCCGTTAGCGGGGGCGAGCGAATCGAACACATTGACATTGTATTGTTGACCCAAAGAGCCACGCCACGCCCGCCCCTTCCCCTTCTGCACATTCGATACACAGTTTGTGATATGAACATAAACTTGATATAAAACTTGTTTTTGGTTTTCGTATGTGTGACAGCTTGTTGGGTACAATGAATACTTGAAAGCATTCGTTGCGCATTGAAGAGCTAAAGCTAAAGAGAATTAAGGTGTCAAAACATAGAGTATATGTATATAGAGTGTTGTAGAGCACCCTTGACTAGTTCAATATCTAAGTTCAAACTTAACTTAATAAAATTTGAATTTACTTAACATCGATAAAAAGTGTATTTAAATGTCGTTACGTTTCTTTAACTTACATATGTATATATGTATATGTATTCATGTACAAACATATGTAATCGTATAGCATTTGTCTTTCTTACTCGTTATACGCGGCGTATGCGTCACGTGCTGCTGTTTTTGCTTGTTGTTGCTGTTTGAGCAGTCAATTTTGTTGTTGTTGTTTTATTGTTGCTTTTTATGGGCAGCAACAACGTCACAAAATTAATACCACATTCAAGTTCACGGTTAACTTGAGCTCTGTCTCGCTTGGCTGGTTGCATTTGTTGGCTGGTTGAGTTATTTAGCTGGCCGGCTTTAAACAATATTTTTATTAGACAAGCTCATTTTTCACAAAAACTTTGATTAATTCTTTGTACTGTTTATATTTCGTAGCTGGCTCTCCCATATTTTATAGTGCCGCACCGCGTGGCAGTTGCAGCAGCTGCTGTGCGATACGCGAACGCGAGGATATTAAATTTTTGCTCTATACCAGGTGAGTATCGCTCTTGAGACTTTGCTTCTTGTCATCTCATGCATATTAAAAGGTCATCTTTGTTCCTTACAAAACACACACACACACACACATAGAAAAAACCAAAACTCTGCCCAACTGCTGCAGTTGAGTGACGATGCTCGACTGGCGCGAAGCAATTTCAATTTCAATTACCCGCTGGCCATCTATCTGCACGGCTTCTCAGAATCAGCCACTGGCGAAAAGCAGAGCAGCCAACAAATAAAGGATGGTAAACGAAAATGTTTCTTTTTTATTTTGTTTTACAGAGGGAGAAACAAATATGCCAAAAACTGTTTGCTTTGTCATATCCGTTGTTGAAGCGAGAGATAGATTTAGATGTAGACAATATATACAATAGGGACAAAAATCCTAGTTATGTGACAAGTTTAATGCAACATCTGAAATGAATGAAAGTGAAAAAAGAGTCTGAGAAGCGTTGCAAACATTGTTTATTAAGCAAAAAACTTTATAGCCATTCTCTTGTTGAATTTTTCTTCAAAAGGTTTGGACCTTATATCAACTCTTTTCTAGTGGCATCAGAGTATTGAACAGTCGTCTATTAGTTTCATTCGTGCAACATTTTGAACTTTATTTGTGTGTTGCTTGCAGCATTTTTGCGTCGCGGCAACTACAATGTAATACTGGTGAATTGGAGCGCAATGGTTACAGTGCCTTGGTACTCGAATGCCGTTGAGAATCTGCCGATAGCTGCAAGATATTTGGCTCGATTTCTGAGGTATTTGGTGAACAGCGGCTATGCGATCAAACATATACATCTGATTGGATTCAGTTTGGGTGCTGAGGTGGCCGGCTTTGCGGGCAAGCAGCTGCAGGAGTGGGGCATTAAGCTGGCAAGGATAACAGCGTTGGATCCTGCATTGCCGCTGTTTGAGGGCAATAGCTCGAATCGTCGATTGAATCCCAGTGATGCACGCTTCGTCGACGTAATACACACAGATGGTGGCATACTGGGCAATCCAACAGCCATGGGGCATGCTGACTTCTATCCAAATGGCGGACGACCGCTGCAACCGGGCTGTGCACGACAGGAAATCGCCAATAATCGTTGGCTGGGCATCATAAGTAAGTCAAAGAATTTCTTATCTAAAACTTTCAAGGGGTATCTCCGACTCTTATACTCTCAAACATTTCATTTTGTTAACGAATTGCAGTTGGTTGCAGTCATCAACGCGCCTGGGAGTATTTTGTGGAAAGCATCCGGCAACCGTTGGCATTTCCCTCCGAACGTTGCGAACCCTCACAAAACTTTGGCATTTGTCGCGATGCCAATGGACATGGTGGTGCCCACATGGGCTATGCAGCCAATCCGAGGCGAGTTGAATCGATAGATAAACAGCAACAAACCTAAATAAACAACTCTTTTTTTTACAGGCTGCGCGGTAAATTCTATCTAGAGACGAATGATGCCAAACCATTTGGACGAAATACACAATTCTCAATAGCAGCGGCATCGAAATCCACATTCTCAATACCTCAACTGCCCATCTCATACAAAATGCCAAAGAATGCCACTAGAGAATCATCTAAATTGCAGCTCAAAGAGGAGCAGCAGGAGGACGACAACAACCAACTGAGCAATAACATTGACAACATTTCCTTGACGTGACAAAATGTTGAATGTGCTCTACCCAAAAAAACATGCCATGGCTGCCCTTTAACACGAGAGAGAGAGAGAGAGAGAGAGATTTATGTGAGCTGCGTGATTTTGACGCACAAGTTGTGGCAAGAGAGATTTTTTCATGTAGTTTGTAAGTTGTCTTGTGATCCGTCTTATAAGTATTGTTAGCACGTAAACGAAAATACTACCACTACTACTTATACTATATATAACTAACTACTAAACTGTCTAAATGGATGTGAAAGCATTTGGCATTTGGATTTATTTTATATGCATTTTGGGGAGCGAACTGAACAAATTGAAATGGCTGTAAGTAGCTTTATTAGCCATTAACTTGAGTGTTGAGAGTTGAGCTAACTAATTTATGAGATAATTCACTATTTCTGTTATATTTCAGCTGGAACGTTCAGAGTTAGGATTTAAGAAAGCAAGCTATAGAGTCAAATAATGTGCTTTAAACAAGGTTAAAGAACATTTATTCTATACTCAATTTCAAGCATACAAAAACCTAAGAATTTTATATCCCATTTTTATCGATTTGCAACTTTGTTTACATCTTTTATCGGCAATTTTACAGCCTTGCACCTTGGGCAAACATAAAATACAAATTTTGATAAGGCAGCAAGCTTTTACATGCCGCATTTTCCTACACTCCTCCCCCCCACCCCCTCTCTTAGTTAACGTAGTAACATTTTGAGCAAAATCGAAGGGAATTCACAAATCATTGGCATAAAGCATAAAGAATATTAAGCTTATGAGTGCAACAACAACTTGCAACTTGCTGCAGCAGCTGTTTACTTTTTGCCACACAGTTGCTGCCACATCTGGTTGCTAAGTGGCACTGCAGTAAAGCTGTCACTTCTGCCTGCTGCTTGCCTCTCGTTCTCGATATTTGCAAAATCTGCAGCAAAAAACAACAAATAAAAAAACTATGGAATTCTCATTAATAATGCAACCAACACACATCGCAGGTGTATACACACACACACACACACACACACACACACAGACACACATAGACTGCACTTTTAAATTCACCCTCCCCATTCACCCTTTCACCTTGCCTTGCCACAACTTCCGCTCGTTAAGCGTTGGCCTATGAAATGAGTTGAAAATTGTTCGCCGCCGCCGCAGCTCATTGCACATTATGGCGCACATCCTGCCGGCTTCTGTTGTTGTTGCTGCCTGCGATCTGTACCTTGTGCTTATAGGCAATTTACAGTTATTATATACAGTATATACCAGTATATGTGTAAGTAGTTAGCCGACCTCAAAAGACTGTTTTATTAATTACATTTTAATTACGCCGGCAATAGCTCATATTATTTTTTGTTATTATTATTATTTAATATTGCTTTTGGGGTGTGTCCTGCCACCCAATTTCTGCAACATTTAAGTAATAATTTGGTGTTTCTCATTATACCCTTAACCCATAAAATGGGTAAATAAGGGTATAATGGTTTTGTGCAAAAGTATGTAACAGGCAGAAGGAAGCATCTCCGACCCTATAAAGTATATATATTCTTGATCAGCATCAATAGCCGAGTCGATTTAGCCATGTCCGTCTGTCCGTCCGTCTGTCCATCTGTCCGTCTGACCGTCTGTCCGTCTGTATGAACGCGTGGATCTCAGAGACTACAAGAGCTAGAGACTTCAGATTTGGGATATAAGTTCTCCTATACCATGAGCAGAACAAGTTTGCTTCAAATTATCGATAACTATTCTGGTTTCCGATACACACATGGAATCGATAACAAAAAAATATCGAATTTGGAAAATGTAAAAATGAGGGTTGAAAGAATGGGTAACGATATAACTTTTCTGAAAATTTCGTCCAAATCGGTTAAGAAACACCGGAGATATCGTATTTAATCAATTGAAGTTAAGTCAGTATACAAAAGTCTTATATAAATTTAATTTATTTATTGCAACTGGGTTCAGGGTATCTTCTAGTCGGGCTCTCCCGACTAGAGCCTTCTTACTTGTTTTTTTTTTGCAATTTCTTTGGTCGCTGGCCAAGTTTATTTTTCTTATTTGCTGGCTGCCCTTGGGGGCGTATACTTAATACTTAAATATAGTTTATATTTGTTGTTGTTGCTGTTGCTAATGCTTCTTCTTTCTTAGATTGCCGCCTGCTGTTTTGCTAAGGTTTCCCGTTGCGTCATTGTCGAAGCCCAAAACACTTTGCATGCCACATTTTGTTGTTGTTTACGTTACTCTAACAAGAAAGGTATTATAATATAGTTAGGAGATAAGAAACACATTGAAGTTGACAATTCGAGAAGGCATTTAAGTGAAGTTTTTTAGTTTTGATGGTTGGCTTATATCAATGTTTTGTCAAAAAAAGATTTTTTCTTTTTAAGTTAAGTAAAATCTTTTAGAAAGTGTATTTGAATTTCGGCTTTTATCAAAGCGTTTAATATCTTTTTTTGTCAGCATTTTTGCCAACTTAATTAAATTACTTGGTTTGCGTTCAGCTGTTGGGTTGCGTAGCATGAGTCACGCCTGAAAACGAAAACTAAAAACCGAAAACCAAAATATTAAACCTGAAAATAAGACCGATGTCTGTTGACGAGTGTCACACACACACACACACACACACACAGACATAAAAAGCACTCAATGAGAAATGCATTACAACAGAAGCAGCTTTTTTGATTGCTGACCGCAAATAAAAGCTATTTGTAAGGACAAAAAAGGAAATCAAATTAATTTGCGCAACACAAACATGAATTTATGTCTGTATTTGCCGAAGGCCCGATAGGAACACAAAGTATAGAGGTCCTTGACTAACTTGAATTGCTTTAGTTGCTTTAACTAGCATA
Source organism: Scaptomyza montana (assembly GCA_018904305.1). Classification (NCBI taxonomy): domain Eukaryota; kingdom Metazoa; phylum Arthropoda; class Insecta; order Diptera; family Drosophilidae; genus Scaptomyza; species Scaptomyza montana. Next base: position 1,174,745 of record JAEIGR010000005.1, on the reverse strand, counting down.
TCAATTGTATGCGTCAGTCCAGTGCTGGGCCTATTAAGTTGTGATTATGATTATCGTTTTGAGTGGGGAGGTTGGCTTTGTACTTTTGTGTACTGCTGCGAGGCATGCTATATAGTATGTTCATGTCAGACATAACAATGGCAACGCGATGGCCTGATAAACAAGTTAGCCCACGCATGAAACACACACAGCGGGGCAATAGGAGCTGAGTCATGAACGTTGTCTAATGAGCTGCTGTATTTTCTTACATTCTTTTGCAGAGGAAGCCACTTTTTGCAGTTGATTGATTGATTGATTGTTGTTCAAATTGATTCGTTGTCGTCATTGTTCCATATAACTTACTTTTAGCTCTGCAATTCTCATCTAATCTAACAGACATTTTGACACCTTCAAAGTAGGCTACCCACTTACATAAGTTTGCATGTACTCAATCAGTCAGCCACTCAATCAGTCAGGTAACTTGACATCAGCTTGTTTTTCATATTTTTCTTTGGTGGCACAACCTGATGTTTAAACTTATTTAGGTGCTTGACTTTGAGGGTAACACAAAAAAATTAATTAAATCGATAAGGTTTTCGTTATTTTTCAACAATTTTTCTTTATGTTCGCTGTGCATGCAAGAGCAAAAGAAAGCAGCTCTGTAAATAAGGTACCTAAACCATAAACTCTGTAAAATTCGGTACGAATAAAAGTAGTATTATAAAAATCTATGTTGAATTCGCAACCACATACATTATTCTATTTATCTAATAAACTTACAACTTGAGCTTAGCTACCCATTTGTCCTTCATCCTCGGCATCCATTTATAGAACACACTCATTTGTTGGCTTCTGCTGTTGTTAAAGCTACTCTATTGATGCTTCGAAGGAAGGTTGACAGTTAGAAAAGACAATAAACAATTTCATTAACTTCTACAACGACGGAGGCGACTCATGTGAAAGCACGTGCTACATGTTTCCATTCATTGCTTTCTCTTTGTATGGCTTTGTTTTTTTTTTTTTTGTTGCATACTTGCGGGCGCAACAATGTCAATGAAAATTTCATTCGTCAGTGACAAACCGGAGGTGTGTGTGTGTGTGTGTTGATATATATATTGTACTGTGTATATACATACATATATATACATATGTCTCATATTGTCGTTAAGTAAATTTATTGCATTTAATATGCTTTCCATGTCACTCTCAGCATGCTCGATGTTCCATTTCAACATATTATACATGTTTAAAGCGTGAAACAGCAGGCGAAACAAGCTCGTTAAAGCCACAAACACGATGTTTAAAGAGAGCGAGATAGGTAAATGAAAGAGAGAGAGGTTGATATCTGTGCAGGATGTTCTAATTGCTGCACACATTAAAATCCAATTAAATGCCATAAAACCATATATAAAATATATATAAACAATACAAGTTTCGTGTGTAGGCGTCTAATTGAAGGCTGCAATCTGCAAAAGGACTCGACAACAATTCAGCCTGACATTTATACAATATCCCGATACCACACAACTACAGTGCAACGTATAAATAAATAGCGAAAGCACTTAGAAACGAGCGATAAAAATAGCAAAAGAAATATAAAAAATGAGGAAAAGGAAACGTAAAAAACATTTGCCGATTTGAAGTTAATGCATTTTACAGCGATTTTATATTGTAAAGCATTAAGTATTTATATATTTTAGAAAATATCAAAAAAAAAAAAAAAACAAAAAATACTTTCATATAAACCAAACACTTCAACTCAGTTGCCACAGCTTATAATAAAAACGGATTGCTATTTTTCAAACAACAAGAGAAAGTGTGCGCTGTTTATTGTCGCTCACTGTGCCTGCTATTTATCAATAGACGCGCTGGCTAATTGCAAAACTTGAACAGACAGATAGCACTGGCAGCAACAACAACAACAACAACAAGAGAAATAATGGACAACAATAACAATGATTTGTTGCAAGGACCAGGAACAGGACAATACACATACACACACAGAAAGGGAGGGGGAAGGGGCCCTAGCTAAAGTGCAGGCATAGAAAATGTGTGACAAAAGTGTCAAATTTGCCAACTAAACACGGCACACACACACACACTAAAAAACACACACACACACATGTGCAAAGAGCAGCCTCATCAGGCGTAATTATGGCTTTTAACACATACAAACGGGCTATAGAAGTGAAAAGTGTAAATTGCCGCTACGATGCCATTTTGGATTATTCATTGAAAGGCAGTTGACAGCGCGGTGAGAGGCGGTGGCGGAGGGAAGTGCAATGTGTAAATGATATACTAGTTAACTTAGTTAGCCATTAGTTGACTGCATGAGTCAGCCAAATGGCATATTTGAAAGTTGCAACAGGCAAAGTTGTGTGGCATGAGAAAGAGAGAGTGAGAGAGGGGGGCGGGATTGGTGCGGGGCTTAAAAGCATGTGAGCAGCTCGATTTGATTTGCCCATTTTTTTCGCTTTCTCATTTTTTGTGAAAGCGCAAAGCAGTAGGTCAGGGCAGTTGAGGGGTAAAGAGAGTGTCGGGTTTGTAGCCAGAATCGACTCAATTTCAACAAGAATCCAAGTGCACTTCTGTGTGACGAGCGTGAATGCATGAGCACATCAACACACTTAACTCTAATGGCTTTTAAATGAGCTGTGAATATGAAAGCGAACGAACACAAAAAATCCATTGCCTACTTTTAAGCGCTCAAATGAAAAATTTTGACACAAAGACAACGCCCACGCTTTTTGCAGTTGACTGCCTGCCTGACAGCCTGCTGGAGCGCACATTTAAAACAATTGTCGCTGGCAAACTGTATTCAATGCATTTGGCAGAAAAGATAAAAACAATAAATTTAATTGAAATGCGTCCTTGAGTATCAAGTGAGCTGAATATACAAAAAAACAAATGAAAAGAGGAAAAACGTTTTGAAAGCAAACGCATTTTTAATACACTTGCAGAGGGTATGATTACTTTGTGGTGCAGTGAAGCCTAAAGAAGAGATATTCAAGGGGTTTCCTCAACAGCATTAATATGTCAATAGATATATGTTTGTTTAAACTTGTTATAACCTTGGACCGTTATACTAAACAGCTTCCAAAGATCCCAGACTTAGATGTTATAAACGTTCTGTTTACATTCTGCAAGAGCATATAATCTGCGGTGTGCCGCAAAGAAAGCTTTTCTATCCCTTTTTTGTTATGTTTTTTTTTCTTCTATCAGCTAAAAGTTGTGTGTTCATCCATTGTGTGTGTGCGCAGTGTGTAGATTTTTGTGGGCGCTTTTCCAATTTCGCGTTTGCCATTTCCTTCGCTGCGGCGGCGAGCATTGCAAAATTTATGACATTGTCCTTTATATAAATATATATATTTATTTTTTGGTTTTTGCCTCTGCGACAAGCTTTTAGTTTTTGTATAAAGTTTTTTTGTAGTCAGAAAAGTTACCGGCGTATCTTAAAGTAGAACTGTGCTGTGTGTTTTTTGTGTTGCGTAAAGTTTTTCTTGTTGTTTTTGAATTATGCGGCGATATGGTCAATTTTGCCTTCAAACTAAAAGCTGCAACTTTTGTGGCTTTAACTTTAAAACGCTTGAATGAAATGAAAAGCCAGCGGGAAACAACATTATAACAAATCAGATTGTGTTATTAATACAAAAGAGAGAGGAAAGGAAGCCAAAAGAGACAGACAATGTTGCTTTCATTGGGGAATTGCAACGAATTGTATGGCAAAGAGTTGATAATTAAATCGAAATAGAAAAACCTTGTTTGGTTTTGTTTTGTGGCTGCAAACCGATTCATAAAAGTTTATTGCTAGTTCGGATTATATATTCTATATTGCTTGCTTACCTGTTTTTAATTCAACCAAAGCATTCCCAAATGCATTTCAATAGCTGTACACGCAAAGCTTATTATTCACACCATGTCTAATGTCCATCTCACTCGCACTCGCTCTCGCTCTCTCTCTCCTGTGGCCAGTTTGGAGAAGGGCACGCCAGGAGCAACGCTTCAGCTCTAAACGCTTCAATCAATGCAACTAAAGTAAATGCACAGTAAGCCATATCTACATGGATTCATCTACAACGTGCTGTATTTACTATACATAAAAGCTATATATATAAGTATATATAGAGGCGATATAATGGCGCAGACATCGCGTGAGCTGCGCTAATGCATATTGCCACACCCTCACACTCAGACTCACACACACACACAATCCTTTTTCCTTTTTGCCCAGTCACGTCGATTGCAGCACGTGAACAACGAGCACTTAACAGGAGCAGGAATCAAGTTATATATATGTATGTATATATGTACGACTGTAAAACCAAAAACCATGGCAACAACAACAAGACAGTAACAACAAAGGCGTTGACGACTTGAACTCAAATGCGTAAACAGTAAAGTTTAATGCACTCAAATTGCAGGGGAAAAGACAGCGCGTATATGCAAAAGGAGAAGAGGGGGAAGGTTCGGTTGCAACAACGAGACGGAAATGGTCGAGACGACAAAACGACTTTGACTAAGTTTTCAACCAAGGCGTCATCCAAGCAAACTCGCAGCTCAACACTCAAAAAAAAGGTGAACAAAGAAACTGAAGTTTAATAAGAAAACAAAATAATGCAACAACATTAGGAAAGCTAACTTAAGAAGCTTCTGTTTGAAAAATCATTGAAAAATATTTCCCGATAGTCTTAAGACTTTCATCGCTGTGTAGAAGCATTTAAATAAAGTTAAGTGCGCCATTGTTCAATGTTAATGCAATTTAATTTCAGTTTCTAAGTCGTCGAGACGACACAGAAATTCAATAACATGGCGCTTGGCTATTGAATGTAAAAACAATGGCCGCCAATGCGGATGTCCGGTTAAGTAACGAACGTGATTAATGTTTGAATTTAATGATTTATTTAGTCGCGTCTTCAACCTAAAAAACAGCAGCAGCCAGAATATACATAAAAATACAGGTAAAAAGCAAAGTGGCTAAATCAAAAGCACATTTATAACGTTGTACGACACATATGAAGGAGGGCTAGCGGGGGTTGGCGTTTGGGTTGAAGCACTAAAAATGAAATTATTTCCAAACACTTTGTGTGATTTATTTCTGGGGTCTGTCTTTGACCACAAACAAACAAACAAAAACCCTAGAAGCGAAAGCCAAGGCAAACCCTTTCAGTTTATGTGGCATTGGCCAGTTTGTGGATGACTAAGCTCTTTTTCGTTTTCGTTTTTTGTTTTTTGCGCTCGGCTGCCAAGTCAAATTGTGTGGTCAGAGTGGAAGTGCAAGAATACTATATAGGTAATAGTTGTTATTTGGGCATCTGCAATTGTTCGGCCAAGCTGCAAATTGCATAGGACGACGACGACAGCAGCAGCTAATAATAATCGGCAGCGAAGGCAAAGTCCATTAATTTTTCAAAAGTCCGCACAACGTTTTCCAATGTCAAGTTGTTGGCGTTTTGTGCTTTGTTTGACTTCCGTTCAACTAAATTATCAAATTTTTGCCAGCTTGTCATCGAAATATTTGTTGTTTTCTTTTATTTTCTATTCGCCGTTATCTCTCTCTCCCTTTCTCTGTCTCTGTTTTTTTGTTTAATGTTGCTTTGTCACGCGATTTGTGAGCATAAACATTTGACAACGTTTCGCTTTTACGAAGACCCAAAATGCTTATCCATTTTTCCCATTCATCCATCAACATTTCATGTTCAGGGCTGCCTAGGCGTATGCGTCATATTTGATGCGACTTAGCATTAATAATTAAATATATATCGCGCATACGCCACGCAAAACATACGTCTTCCAACAAGCATCAAGCATAATTGGACGCCATGAACGCCGTGGCAATCAGCTGTTGCTAATTCCTTAGACATTTGTTAAATGTCAGACGAGCGTCTTTTATGGCTTGCCACATGTGTCGTATACGCAACGTGTGAGAAAATTTAGTCGCTTTTGGCAGGGCTTTTTGGGGGGATTAGCTGCGAAATTACAGAGATTCCATCTTGGCTCTTGTCTGCGCGGTGTTAAGACAAGCTTATTTCGTGCCTTAGTTGGACAGTTGAGATGCATTCATGAAAGTTGCTTTTATCGGTTTCAAAAGAAAATTCCATAAGGAAAAAGAGTTTTAAGAGAATTCTGGGAAACAATATTTGTTTTTTAAGTAAATTACTTTTATTGTTATATGTTATACAACTTCAACTGCTTCCAACAAGGAAGAAACTTATTTTATGTCGTATTTGGACTTTTTGAGATATGTTTAAGGAATAACTTTCAAAACTCTTAAAGAAGGCTGTTATCAATATTTTATTTAAGGAAATTCAAGGAAAAATATTCTTTAAAAAGAAGTTTTTAAAGTCAAAATTTGAAATTCTCGATATCCTTTATAGAATTTCAAGAGATAGTTAAAAGTAAACTGAAGAAACAGTTTTCTTGTTAGGAAATTCAAGGAATAAAGGTTTTTAAACAGAAGTTTTGATTTCTGTTGATTAACTCTTTAATTTCTTCACTTTCTTAACTTTTAAGTTAGTTGTTCTAGCAAACAAACAAAAAAGCTTCAACTGTTTCCAACATCGTCGAGCAAGTCATAAAAAACAATAAACGTTTCCGATATGGCAGGACAAATAACATAATGAGCTCATTGCTCCAATTGTTCCACTCCCGCTCCCCTCCTCACCACTTTGTCAGCTAATTAAAATGCCAGTTGGTTGTTGGACAACTGTTTGGATAGAGAAATTAGGCTGCCTTTCACACGACTCAAAACTAACTCGAAACTAACTTCATTTCATACCTTTCACATTGCTGCCTCAATTTGCGTTTGCCTTTGAGGCGTCGTGCATAAATTTTCGGAAGGTTGGCGCAAAGGAGGGTGGCGCTGGGGGGTTGGCTTTTTGGCATTAGCCTAATTGTTCATACACATTTAGGTAAAAGGTTTTCGTTTAAGTTTTTCAGGCAATTTTGTTGTTTGGCCAATTTAATTGTAAAAGCATTTTTAATACGCAGCTAGACTTTTTGTTGTTGTTGCTGTTGATTCTTTTTGCATGCCTCTAATGTTGCATAAAAGCATTTTTGTGTATGTATGTAGCAAGTGCGTATGTGTGTGTGTGAGTGTGTTCTGTTCTTTTCAAGGTCGCATACAGAAATTATAGTCACGCGTCAGATTTTATGCAAAGCAGTCAAAACGAGAACTCAGCCACTTTTTGAAGAGTTTTTTTTTTTTATTATTTTCAATTGCCCAGCGAGCAGGCAAGTTGTTGTTGTTGCACTTACATATGCAAATCTACGCAAGTGTGTGCGTGTGTGTGTGTGTGTTTGTTTCCTTTCGAGCTAGTCATAAATTTCAAGCAAGTCTCGTAAAATCTCAAGTGAGCTTAGCATTTTTTTGCACAGTGTTGCATTTGTTGTTCATTTCAGTTCTAGTTCTAGTTTGTTGTTGCTGTTGTTGTTGTTGTTCCATGCAAATGAGCAACGCGAAATGTTTGTTTGTTTGTTTTTGTTTTCTTTTCTTTGCTTTGCACTCTATGTTTTATGTGCAAGTGTGCGAATTTTTTATATGAATAGCTCAACTGATAACAAGTGTGAACTTGAGAGATTTTACTACTTGTTTGGCTTAAGCCAGTTGAGAATTTTAAAGAAAACTTTAAAGAAACTTTAAGGAAGCTCGAGCTTAAGTTAAATCAACGAAGAGCCTTTATAAATATGATAAGAAAATATCGGAAAATAAGAAAGAATGTTAAATTCTTTGCAAAAAAGTTTCAAAAAAATATTGAAACTTTATTTTTTATATTAAGCCTTATTTCTTTCGCTTTAGCTAACAACCTTTCTGTCAAATACTCAAATAGCTGAGAATTTACAGTTCCCCAAAGGTCTTGGCCATATCATTTCCGAACTTATTGTTAATGTTCCCCATAGAGCTGGCACCAATTTCATTTTTTGGAATTTACCCCTAAAATGCAAATAATTTCACACCTATACTCAAACACACACACACCTAAACATTCGCAATAGTACACGTGTGTACATGTATAAAATGTCACAGAAATTTACGACACTTTTTACAGTCGAAGTTTCAGTGCTTTTTGACAACAAAAAAGCTAAGGCAAGTTTCACCTTTTGAGGATTTATGCTCCGAATGTTGGTACAAAACTATTTGCCAAATGCGAGACCAAAAAGCAAAAAACTATAAAGAAATAAGCAAAAAGGTGAAATAAGAAGAAAAAACAGAAGCAACAGCAACAGGAAACACTTTAAAATGTCAAAGGGATGTCAGAGGAAGCAGAATACAAGCAGAGAAGCAGCGCTGTAGCTGCGCAGTTGCTGCGCTGTTAACTATATATTTTGTGGTGTAGGCACTTAAAGGCTTCACTGTAGTCTTGATGTTGTAGCTAATGATGCGTGCAGCTTTGATAAAAGGCACCCGACAACGTTTTTTATTGCATGTTTTATGTGCTAAGCATTAAAGACGAATACACTGAGCAAAAACAGTAACAAAAACCAGTAAAAACTGCTCTAATATGCTGCTTTATCCTTGGGCAAAATAAGGCTAAGAAAGATGTTGAAAGATGGCAAACAGAAACAGATAGAAAGAGAGAGGGAGAGAGACCGAAAGAGAGGTAAGACAGAAAGATATTCTCTAGGAATATAAAGGGGATAATATTTGTTTAAGGCTTTTGTTTGTATTTCAGACTTTCGACTCCTGTCCCGTTTTCATGTGCTCTACTTTTGCTCAGTGTTAAGTTAAAGTTAAAGTTCTTGAAGTACTCACGATTTTATGATGAAGGGCAGAAAGTTCACGTTCGGTGACCCTTCGACTGGCTGCCTCGCGACGTCGCTGCCGAAACTGGCTATACTTATAGGCCAACATAACGCCTGGCAGGGCGAGTGCCTCTAACGGTGATTTGCGTCCAAAGGGCATCTCTCTTTGTTGAATGTTTATTGCTTGAAGTTTGACTTTTATGTTCACAATTGAGTTGAGTTGGTTTTGTTTGTTCGCTCTTTTAGTGTCTCATTTTAACTAGTTTTAGTATTAGGTAAGCACAACACGATCTAAACATTATGTTGTTGCCCGTGGCAGTTATCAATCCATTTGTTTAATGACTTGCATGATTTTCCATACATTCATTTGCATTTTTTCGTTTTCTTCGCATTCTGCATTCAGTTTCGAATCGACCTGTGTGTGAAAACACTTTTTATTTTTCTTGCTCATTCGTTCTCTTTTCCCTCACTTTTATTACAAGTACCGTTATGAGTGTTACCCCTTAGGGGGCAATGGAGAAGGCTTCAGCAACATTTAGCAAGCAATGCAAATGTATCTCGTTACTTGTATTTACACTTGAGCTATAAATTGATGTGTGTTTTCTGATATGTTCTAAGTATCAGCATTAATACACATTAGTTTTGTTTTACTGATTTCCACTAGATGCAAGGGAATATTGTGTGTTCTTAAGGGATATCAACCTCAACGTTTTAATAACTCATATTGTAAGCTTTTAGTTTTGAATTTACTATTAATTGCAATGACATTGATTAAAGATATGTTTAAGTAGTAATTTATTTCAAGCTCAAACTAAAAATCGAATGGAAGAAATATCTTTACTGCAAAAGGGTTATTTAAATATTCCATTCCATTCGATTTGGGTACATAAGTAAAATATTTATTCATATCTATTAAAATTTTTTGTTTTTGAAGAATGTTTGAATAAAATACTCAACACTATTATTAAAGTGAAAGTACCAAGAAGTTATGTTCATGAAATAGTTTTGGGAATATTTCAAATCCTTTTTCTTGCTACACAAAACACTTAAAAACATTTCCCTCAGCAAATGTCATAAAATTTGAATTGCTGGCAAATAAATTCATCTAACTGCTTTTGGCCCTTTATTTGATTTCATTGTTAACTTGGCTGTGACTGAGATCATTATTATTTGTCAAAATACTGGCATAAATAAATTTACGCTTTGGCTTTGCGTCGTTGCTATCAAATTACAAGGCAAAGAGACGAACATTCATTTCAATTAGAACCACACACACACACACACATACATACACATAACATGTAAATCACAGCTGAAGGCGAAGTTGGTGAGGGGGGCAAGGAGGAGAAAGAAAAGAAACTGTCGCTGATTACACGCTGCGTTAAGTTGCGACTTATATTTTTATTCAAGTTAGGCCAAACACACACACACACAAAGGATAGAGAGTGAGAGCGAGATGAGTTGAGGTGGAGTTGAATTCGCTTAATTTCTTGTTTTTTTTTTTACACGTTTGATTGTTGCGTGGCCACGTGCGATGGCAGCCAACGCAATACGACGAATGTCACACAACGGCAGCAGCAGCAGCAGCAGCCGCAGCATCAGCAGCTTTGCAAATTCCCACGCAAGCAAGCAAAAACATTGGAAGCTGCGTATTTGGTCTGCTCTCTCATTCTCTCAGTCTCGCTCTTCCAGTGCTGCTAGGAGGTGGAGTCTCTTATGTTTTTCGTTTTTTTTTTTTGGGCTTTCCAATGCAAGTTGTTTATTCGCCACAGCACACGGTTTTGCTTTTTATTTGTTTTGTTTGCCCGTCTCCCCACTCAACTTTCTCATGCAATTTATTTTATTTTTTTCGTCTAATTAAATGCCTATTAGGAACACGCAAAATTTTTTATTATATTTCTCACGCTGTGAAAAATGTTTTGTTTTAGTTCACTTATTAAGGCGCCACGAGTTCTTGTTGTTGTTCTTGTTTTCCCGTTGCACGGCACACGTTGAACAACCGTTACGTATATTTTGCGTGCGCGTCTCCTTTTGCTGTCAACATTCAGCGTGGCGCCTTCACAAACGACTGCTGCAAGGAATTTACGCTAGATTCCAGCTGGCACACCAAAGCTTCCAACTGCGCAGTCGCCCGAAATTAACAGTTAGCCGGCTAGTTGAGTATAACAGTTGATGGTTCAGTGGGTGTGTGTTTGTTGCTCTTTTCAACGCTGCTCTTGCCAAATTTTTGTTGTCTCGTAAATAAAACGTCATCACATTTCGACTGCTGCGCGACTTTGTCTGAGTATTGGTGTGTTTCTGTGCATGTGAGTATATACATATGTGTGTGTGTGTGGGTAAACAAATCAACAACAGGGGGCACATTTACAGTTAGCGCATCTTTTTACACGGTTCCGTTATTCATTTCGCTTGAAAATCAACAACATAATGGAAGTGGAAGTAGAATTTAGACATTTTGAAAACATTATTATAGGAATTAAAGCACTTAAAGAAGTTGCGTTTAATTGATGATCATTGCAAGGGCGAAATCGAAAAGAAATGGTTTCGCGGAATGTTGCCAAACGCAATATTTAGATTTGCGCAGTTCTTGGACACAATTGGCCAATTGCAGTTTGCGGTTTTAGCTGTTGGCCAATTTCATACAATTGGTACAATTCAATTTAACGCTTGCTTGTTGCGGCTTTTTATTCGAGATTTGTGGCAAGCAACGGATTTATTTGAATATTTGTGGCTAAAAATAATCATAATATTCAAGGCAAAATAGTCATGTGACTTATTATAGTTTTGATTTGCTGCAAACAGTTTTGAATACATTCGATTTATTATGATTTTATGCTTAGCAACATGCTGCTAGCCTTGGCAACATGATCGAAATGCTGCCGTACATTCTATGTTAACTAACAGCAAAGGAAACAGCACACACACATACGCTCTCTCTTTTTCTCCCCATCTCTCTCTATGCTGCAGATCAATAGGTGTTAAGAGCGCAGGTCAAACTACCAGAAGCAATTTGCCAAGCGAAACTAAAGTAAAGTCACCAAGAAGCACACAAAATCACACAAACAAAGTCACTGGAAGTGCAGCAGCTGTTCTACGCTGTTATACGCACTGAGCGTATTGAGAACACGAGAGAGCGAGAGTGCGCTCACATGGCCTGCTTTGGTTTTGGAGTGCAAAAACAATTTGCGCGTAGCAAAAAACGAAAATAATACGAACACGAACAAAATGCGACGCCATGGAAATGATGACGTAAATTGAAAGCAAGCAAAAGGCAACCAGCAACAACAACAAAAACAATAATAATAAAATCTATTTGCATTGTACTTGTGTCTGTCTGCCTTTGTCTGTCTATCTGTCTGTCCCGTTAGATTTGTCTGTCTGTCTGCTTCACGCAATCTGCTCAGGTGTTGTTGGAGTAAAAGAGAGAGACAGAGAGAGGGGTGGGTTTAGTAGAGGGGGGTGGGTTGGTGCTGTCGCTTGTTTGTCGAGTATTTGTCGAATGCACTTCTCAGTTACGGATACATATATTGAGCCGTGAGAGAAACTTGCGGTAGTTGTAGTTGTTGTTGCTGTTAACAGCAACTCTAATCACATTTTCGCTTTGTTATGCGAGCATTTTTACGACTCGCTGGCAAAGGATTGCGATGATGATTTAAAAAAAAAGTAACATAAGTGTAAATCGACTTTTAAGGCCAAAAGGAATAATGGTAAAATTTTTTCTTATCCGTTTAAAGTTGATTCTAAGGCTCAAACTCAAAAAACCGGGTGAATTTTTTTAAATTCTGTTTCATAAATTTTGTGTAAAACTTGAAAAACTAATTGAAGAACTATTAAAAAAAAAAATGTTTCGAAATTTTTAATAATTTTTTGTAGACATTATTTTATGTCAAATGTCCATCACTAAATCACTTTTGGTCAACCGTTACGATGACACGTCACATCAGGTCACGTCACGAATTTTGTTAGCTTGTCGTTAGTTTAAGTAACGGTTCACCATGCAACCATGCAGCCATGCAACGAAAGCAACAGAAGCTACTTCTTACAGCAGCTTGAGCCGAATGCAAGCTGCACTTTAGGTTTATTTGTTTGTTGCCCGTTTGTTTGCTGTGTGTGTCCTTCGACACACACACACACATAACACACACTGGCAATGTCTCATATTTCGTTGTGTGCGTCCTTAAAAACTTTTGCACTTTGTGCTCAATTTGCTTTTATTTTTTGCTTGTTTTCTTTTTTCTGTTGCGTTTCTATTTCTATTTCTATTTTTAGACACACACAGCTCGTTGCACACACATACACACACACACACACACAGACACGCGACGCTTAGGTTAATGGTTTTTCTTTGCAACAAACCAAATGAAGGGGGTCGCAAATGGCATGGCATCAATCATACGCCATGTGTTTTTCCTAGCTGTGATTTCTTTGAAAATATTCAGCATAAATTAATTAGGAATAAATATAACGACGAAAGGGGTAGAGAGAGGGGTAAATATGTATGTGGAAGAGCGAAAACGCTTCAGCTTTTTTTATATTATCGGTGGCATTGTGCAAGTTTCTTGACGCTTGCCCCCTCTCCACAATTCAGACAGATAGACTGTCCAATTGACGTCACAACATAAATGCATTCTCTCTTTTGCATCATCACACATAAAATACATATGTATAGATATATATATATATGGAGTGTGCCAACAGCAGCAATCGCCCCTTTGTCACTGTCTCTTGCCTCGCCTGCCACATTGCAAGGATGCGCTACATGCCACAAACAAGCAGCAGTCACCAACAGTTACCAACATTGAACATTCCATCCTGACCTTACTCAAATTGTTTACACTTATCACAGCAAATGTTTGCACAGGCAGCAACAAAAACAACAACAACATTGGCCAATCATCAATTTCCCGAACATTGTTTAAGATTTCTGAGCGAGATTTATAAGCAATGATTTATTTAAGTTGAATAAAAATAAATACAGATGCTGTTTGTTTGTACATTAAAATAATAAACAACCTTTGAGATATAAAGTAAGAAAAAACCTGTTTAACTCAAAATGGTTTAGGAAATCCTTTTGGGAAGGGTTTTGCTATTTTTCTACAATCCCAACTTTATATAACTTTGATCTTAAATACCAACCCTTCACAATTAGTCATTGCTTTTGAAAATCAATTCATTTGTTTGGCCAACTTATCGATCTGAACAGATTAGAAGCATAAAAATAGACAGCCCGAGAAGCTCTTGAACTGTTCAACATTTAGTTGGCTTCTTGTGTCTACTAGTAGCTTTTAACTATGCCACGAACTTTAGGTCAGTTGCTTTTGGTGCCTCAAGCTGCGCAGTTCGCGCAAGTCCAAGTCAAATTAGGGAACAAACATAATCCTTTTTGCAGGTAATCCTTTTAAGCTATGGCTGCTGCAGCTGTTGCCACACCAGGCGCCACAGTGCTGCCCTCATCCGCTGCCGTTGGAGGTCCTGTCGGAGCAGCAGTTGCTGGCAAAGGTCCTCTGAATCTGTTGGAAATCGCTGGCGAAGCAAATATTGTCAACTACATGAAGAATCGATTGCGCAAGGGTGCAATGAAACGCAAAGGACTCGAGATCGTTAATGGACATCGCTTTGCTGTGCGCTTCTTTAAGCAACCAACCTATTGTGGCCATTGCAAAGATTTCATTTGGTAAATATTCTGTGCCACACCCAACAGGAAGGACGCACAACCACAATCAGAACAGCAACAGCAACAGTGACAGTGACAGAAAGAGTGAGAGTACAACTGCGTCCCATTTATATATCCGTTACAACTACGACCCACGAATTGTTCAAAGCTCTTGTTTAGATATCCTGCATTACGAAGGGGAAAGGTATTCTAATGGAGGTTCTTTTCTGGTTACGGGATTCCTTCTCACTGTGATAATGTTGCGTAACAGAAGGAGACTTCTTGTATTTTATAGCAATATCCTTATGTCCTTTTAAATCTTTGTTTGGATATTGTCTAGCTTTTCAATCTAAATGAGCTGGTTACAGGATATCTTCTAGTCAAGATGAGCTAGAGACATCAACCAAAAGAATCCCTTGACTTTAGAATAAAGATTCTTCCTATAGGGTTTTTAGTAGTTAAGATTGCATACAGGATATCTACTAGTTGGCTCTACTCACAACTTTATTTTTCACGTCTAGTTTTTGCTATTGTTGTTTCTTGCTTTTTCTTCGCAATGCGTTGCCTAATTTAATTAGCGTTCTGTAACTTGACACTTTTTGTTGTTCTCCTCTCCCTTTTTGCCCTCTCTGCTTTCCTTACTGCATTGTTGCATGCACCGCGATGTGGCCGCAATTTCAGGGGCTTTGGCAAGCAAGGTTTTCAATGCGAGGGTAGGTTTTTCACTTTCCTACAGCACAAATTGAAACTAATTGCATTTGTCACACTGTCCCGCATTGCAGAATGTCGCTTTAATATTCATCAGAAATGCTGCAAGTTTGTGGTGTTCAAGTGTCCTGGCAAGGACACAGACTTTGATGCCGATTGTGCGAAGGTGAAGCATGATTGGATCTCAACCACATACACCACGCCCACATTTTGTGATGAGTGCGGCATGCTGTTGCATGGGGTTGCCCATCAGGGTGTCAAGTGTGGAAGTAAGTATTGAAAGAAGGAATATTTAACTAAAATTAATCAACTTTTTCATGTAGATTGCAATTTGAATGTGCATCAACAGTGTCAGGAGAGTGTTCCTCCGATGTGTGGCGCTGATATTAGTGAGGTGCGTGGCAAACTTTTGCTCTACGTAGAGCTCAAGGGCAACAATTTGAAGGTGGACAGTGAGTACAATCCAAAGAAATCTTAACCTAAATTTTTATACTTAACCCTTTTTAATCTACCATTCAGTTAAGGAGGCAGCTAATCTTATTCCCATGGATACCAATGGCTTCAGTGATCCTTATATTGCTGTGCAAATGCATCCGGATCGTTCTGGACGCACCAAAAAGAAGACCAAGACCATCCAGAAGAATCTCAATCCGGTCTTTAATGAAACATTTACTTTGTAAGCCGAAAAAATTCCATCCTCAGGAATAACTTAGTTTAATCCTTTAAAAATTCCTAGCGAACTACAACCACAGGATAAGGATAAACGTCTGTTGATTGAGGTTTGGGATTGGGATCGTACCTCACGGAATGATTTCATGGGCTCCTTTTCATTCAGCTTGGATGAGTTGCAAAAGGAACCCATCGATGGTTGGTATAAATTCTTGTCGCAAGTCGAGGGTGAACACTATAATATACCCTGTGTGGATGTTATCAATGACATGGCGCGGTTGCGTGATGAGGTGCAAGTAAGTTAAGCTCGACAGGTCATTTCCTATTTAACCCCTAATCGGATTTGCTAATCCCAGCACGAGCGACGTCCCAATGAGAAACGACGCATGGACAACAAGGATATGCCGCATAATATGAACAAAAGGGATATGATACGTGCGGCGGATTTTATTTTTGTCAAGACCATTGGAAAAGGCTCATTTGGAAAGGTTCTGCTAGCCGAGCGTCGTGGCACGAATGAACTCTATGCTGTAAAGGTACTTCGCAAGGATGTCATCATCCAAACGGATGACATGGAGCTCCCAATGAATGAGAAACGCATCTTGGCTCTGTCGGGTAGACCTCCTTTCCTTGTTGCCATGCACTCCTGTTTCCAGACCATGGATCGTTTATTCTTTGTCATGGAGTATTGCAAGGGCGGGGATCTTATGTATCACATGCAGCAATATGGACGCTTCAAGGAGTCGGTTGCAACGTGAGATTCAGATAAGCTTTTTTCCTTTATCCTATCATTGATTTGTTTCGTCTTTATTCAGGTTTTATGCCGCGGAAATAGCAATTGCTTTGTTCTTTCTACATGAACATAATATTATCTATCGTGATTTGAAGCTGGATAATATTCTGCTGGATGGTGAGGGGCATGTTAAACTAGTTGACTTTGGTCTTAGCAAGGAGGGCGTCTCAGATGGAAAAACTACCCGTACTTTCTGTGGTACGCCCGACTATATGGCACCAGAGGTTAACTCAATTGAATTTTATTTAGAATCAATAGGTTAACCAACTTTTTCATTAGATTGTCAGCATGGAGCCTTATTCTACGAGTGCCGATTGGTGGTCCTATGGTGTATTGCTCTTTGAACTAATGGCTGGACAGTCACCTTTTGAAGGTGATGATGAAAGCACCGTTTTCCGTAACATCAAGGAGAAGAAAGCTATCTTTCCTAAGCACTTTTCACAGGAGTCCATGGATATTATAACAAGCGTTAGTGAATAAGCTTTCTTAGAGAAGGAATATCATTTTAATTTCTATCTCTCTAAAGTTCCTAGCTAAGAAGCCTAATAATCGCTTGGGTGCTGGTCGTTATGCCCGACAGGAGGTTACAACACATCCGTTCTATCAAAATATTGATTGGGACAAAGCAGAAGCTTGTGAAATGACGCCGCCCATTGTGCCCAGAATAGTGAGTCTTCAAAATGTTGTCTAAACTTTTCGTTAACCCTTTCCTTCCACAGAAACATCGCAAGGATATCAGCAACTTTGATGAGGCTTTCACTAAAGAGAAAACTGATTTAACTCCTACAGATAAATTATTCATGATGAATTTGGATCAAAATGATTTTATTGGTTTCTCATTTATGAATCCCGAGTTTATAACCATTATTTAAGCTCTTAAGCATATTGTGAATAACCAAAAGCTCAGGATGGAGAACTTAATAAAGCTTTAGAAGTTTATCATATTGCTTAAAGCTTTCCTGTATAACAAAATTTCACCAAAAGCTTTCTAACATGAAAGAGCGAGCTTTACTCTCTCTTCTCAGTTCCACTGTTAACAAAGTCATAAATTTGAAGCCCAGATAGTTAATTAAATTTAACCAAGCACTCCCGGCCAGGCCGTCTCTGAACAGAGTCGAGCCCAGTCGAGCTGCTCACCCTGTTCTAGGGGTTTGGGTGGCAAGGTACAACAAAAAAAGCTAACATCTGCGGGTGTTTTATGTTGACTCTCCCCACACTTGGGTCGCTCAACACTGAACACTGAACTTTAACCTTCGAAGGGGAAACGAAATGAAACCGCATGAGAAATTAGTCAGGGGAATTGCCGCTGGCTAAGAATTCACCACGCGCTTCCTTAAGATGTCTGGTATGGGGAAGCGGAACAGGCACTTGTCAATTTTTAGGCACTTGGCTAATTGACTGGACCTCGACCTTGTAAATCATGATGAACCTGACTGCAAAACCATCTGACAGGAGCTGTCACATTTTATTAACTCAAGATTCGGACTTGTTGCTGTTTGCTTGTGGCACGTTTATAGAAAACAATTAGCTATCGCAAATTAAATTCATTTCGCACTTACATCGTTCCCTTCTTCCATGTTTCTCAATTTGCCAATCTAAATTACCAGTCGACCCTCGCCAAATGTTTTTGAGGCGTGCGCGCTCAGCTGTAAAATTCTTCGCAAATTGTTTTTTGGCAAGCTTCTCCAAAACACACACATACGTGTTAGAGGGTAAGTGCCTTTTGCTTTATTGTGGATTTTTGTTGTTGGTTTTTGTTGTTGATAAAAACTATGGCGGCTTATGTGGCATGCCCCAAAACTCCCTAGGCTCCACTTTTTGTTTTGGGTCATGCACGCCAAAATAGTTTTTGGGCACACCAAATATTTTCCTTAGCTCGTCTCTTTGCAAACATTTTAATACAAATTCCTTAACCTATATATATATATATATATAGAGTTTGCACCATACAAATACATTAAACGTTCCTTAACTGGAGGCCAACCTACAACAACAACAGCACCTACAACAACAGCGTTTGCTGAATGGACACCTGCAAAAAGCATTTGAAAACGCGCCAAAGCCTTTAATGTGGCAATGGCCACGGAATAACCCATTTCAGGGCAACCGCTTGACAGGCAGTTAGTTAGACTATCTCTACTAAGGGAGCAGGTGCTTTGACTTTGTCATATGTCTTGTTAGCAAGAAACTTGTTCAAAATATTACAAAATAGTTAAATAGGAATCTTGAAATAACTTTTAAATTCTGTTCTTCTTCATCTTTGCAGTTTTTTTATAAAAAGGATTTAAAGTTTGACGTTATCAATGTTAAAACTGAAATTACAACTTCTCCTTAACTAAGCCAAAAGCTTAAGAAGCACACGTCTTTGTTGTTTTAAGCAATATCCTATCATATCCTTTCCTATCATATCCTATCCTTCCTTTGCTTTCCTTTTGTCTATTATTCTGTCTTGTTCTTTCCTATTTTATCCAAGTCTATCCTATTACATCCCTTTTTATTTGCTCTTGTTCCATTATATTATTGCCTTGCCTTTTCTTTCCTCTCCTATCCTATCCTATCCTATCTTAACGTTAGTTTACCTAATCTTAACTATCGAAATCTCTTTATCCTATAGTATCCTTTCCTATCCTGTCGTGTCCTATCCTATCCTATCCTTTCCTAACCAAACCCAGACTTAACTATAGAATTTTATTCTATCCTATCGTTTCCAATCCCTACATAACCAATCTTAAACGTTCAAACACTAAGGGTGTCATAGAGTATCTAAGCGTCTATTTGTAAAGGTAATTGGTTTTTACGTGGGCTTCAAAGCTGTTTGCACTCTATTAGTGGCAATCTACAGTTAAACGTGTACTTTTTTTGGTGTACAACTCTTGTGCGTTCTTTTCGCAATGTCCTTTTGCAATATACACTGTGCACAATGTCATTGCTGCTGCTGCCATTTCCTGCTACTAACGCTGCAAGGCATAAGCTACCTAAGCCGCAA
The DNA here is from genome assembly GCA_018904305.1 of Scaptomyza montana. Lineage (NCBI taxonomy): Eukaryota > Metazoa > Arthropoda > Insecta > Diptera > Drosophilidae > Scaptomyza > Scaptomyza montana. Next base: position 1,155,218 of record JAEIGR010000005.1, on the reverse strand, counting down.
CATGTGACTGCCCCAAGCTGCGTGCCGTTTGTCTGCTGTCTGGCTTTGACTTTAGCGAATAGAATAAGAGGAACGTAAGAGTAGAAGCAGGAACAAGACAACGAATTAGGATGTACTAAAGTGCTTAACACAATATAAATAATAGCATAGAGCATGAGGCTGAAGCTGAAGTTGCATGTTGCCTTCTATGTGTGTGTGTGGGTGGCACAAGAAAGCAGTTGCGTAATGAAATAGCAAAGCAGAAGCGCTGTCGTTGTCGTCGTCGTCGAAGGTCTCAGCTGAAGCTGTTATTGCTAATGAAACCTTGACCTGCCCGAAGATAAATGCGCAAATAGTCCGAATACAAAATGCTCCACGTCCAGTCGAGACCATCCATCGCATCCAATAAATCAGCTTACAAAAGATTTCCTGCTCAAGACACACAAACCACAATTAGTAGCTGAGCTTTTTTTCTTTGACAACTGACACAGTCTTAATGTAGGACACCTCAACGTCTTTGGAAAAAAGAAATGGGTAAGATGCGTAAGAACTTTCAAATACACTTACGAAAATATTAATTCAATGTCTAGGAAATTTAAACTTTATTTGTATAAAACATTAAAACATTGTTCCCTGGATATATTCCTATTTTTCCTATAGCAAATTATTTAAAAAATTCAAACTTTTTGATCCATTTAATACAAAAGTCAAACTTTTTCATGAATCCATTTTATCAAAAGCAAGGCTTAAAACTCATCTAGATTAAACCTGAAAAGTGAAACCGATTTTTATTCGAAATTCATGTTCCAATTCTATTTAAAATCAACAAGAAACTCAATCTTTCCAATGCCATAACTTAAAACTCACCATTATCAAAAGCAAGGGCTTAAAACTCATGATATAAAACGGCAAATTCTATCTCTCAAAATTCAACAAGAAACGGGTCGAATCTTTCCAATGCCATAACTTCGGCAAAACTCAACCGATTATCAAAAGCAAGGGCTTAAAACTCATGATTTGGCATCTAGATTAAACCTGCATTTAAAGTTGGATACGCGATTTTTATTCGAAATTCATGTTCCAATTCTTTCCCTCAAAATTCAACAAGAAACGGGTCGAATCTTTCCAATGCCATAACTTCGGCAAAACTCCACCGATTATCAAAAGCAAAGGCTTAAAACTCATGGTTTGGCATCTAGATTGAACCTGCATTTAAAGTTTGAAAAGCGATTTTTATTCGAAATTCATGTTCCAATTCTATCTCTCAAAATTCAACAAGAAACGGTTCGAATCTTTCCAATGCCATAACTTTGGCAAAACTCAACCGATTATCAAAAGCAAGGGCTTAAAACTCATGATTTGGCATCTTGATTGAACCTGCATTTAAAGTTGGAAACGCGATTTTTATTCGAAATTCATGTTCCAATTCTATCTTTCAAAATTCAACAAGAAACGGGTCGAATCTTTCCAATGCCATAACTTTGGCAAAACTCAACCGATTATCAAAAGCAAGGGCTTAAAACTCATGGTTTGGCATCTTGATTGAACCTGCATTTAAAGTTGGAAACGCGATTTTTATTCGAAATTCATGTTCCAATTCTATCTTTCAAAATTCAACAAGAAACGGGTCGAATCTTTCCAATGCCATAACTTTGGCAAAACTCAACTGATTATCAAAAGCAAGGGCTTAAAACTCATGATTTGGCATCTTATTGAACCTGAAAATTTCATTCAATTTTTTTTGAAATTCATGTTCCAATTCTATCCCTAAAATTCAACAAGAAACGGGTCAAACTTCCATTGCCATACTTGCAAAACTCAACCGATTATCAAAAGCAAGCTTAAAACTCATGATTTGGCATCTTGATTGAACCTGCATTTAAAGTTTGAAACGCGATTTTTATACGAAATTCATGTTCCAACTTCTCATCTTTCAAAATTCAACAAAAACGTCGGAGCTTTCCAATGCCATAACTTTGGCAAAACTCAACTGATTATCAAAAGCAAGGGCTTAAAACTCATGATTTGGCATCTTCATTATACCTGCGTTTAAAGTTTGAAAAGCGTTTTTTATAAGCGACATAATTCCGCTCGGAGATATGTCGTTTGTGAAACGGCGGGATATGTTATCGGAGATATGTCGCGACCCCGAAAAGACACCTTTTCCAGAGACTTTATAGAACGGGGTTTCTTTAGCAGAACAGCCTTTCTATTTTAACAGTTCTTCTCTTTTGCGTTATTCGGTTATATAAGAAATAAATATGCGCATTTTGATGCGAATCTGGCATATTTATCTATATATATATTTATACAGGAATGTATGTATATGCTTATATTTGTGCGTTGTGCTTTTGACAGTAGCAACAAGATATGCAAATCGCTGCGCACCATTTCATGGGTACTGAGGCCTGTCAAACGAGTCCTTAAAAAACAAAAAGAATGACGAAGAAAACTGGTTGAAGCGCCTGCACTCAACAAATTGCCAAATGCAACTGCAGCTGCCAACAGCAGAAAAAGCAGTCAGCCAGCCAGGCAAGTGCGCAACAACTGTTATAGGATAAAGGCAAACAAGGACACACGGCAACAGTTTGTTTTTCAATGTGTTGAAAGCGCGCAGCAACGTGCGCTGCCCAAGGGAACCCTTCAAAAACAGCGATAGAAACGCGCCATGTTTGCCTAGCGGATAAGCGGATGAGCAATAGTCGATGAGAACAAAGGCAGGCGCTTTCACTTTAAATATTTGGCCACACCAACAGCAACAACCACAATAGAGTGATAGCTGTAAAAGTGAAGCCAATGAAATTAACTCCTACCAGTATGCAAAAAGAATTTATTGTCAGAGGGACAAATCGAAAAACACAGCTGATTCAAGGCTTTGTGTTAAGGCCTACAACAACCTCGACATGTGCTCAAGCGGAAACGGAAGTGACAGTCAGTACAAAACAGATGGACAGCAGGACATGCAAGAATTGCTAGCCTTTAGAGAATATCTGAATGGGAAAATGACAAACAAAATTATTTATGCAAAACATTTGTATGCCACTATTATATAGGGAGAACATATAGCTCGTTATATTTGAAGCAAACTTTGATATAAAAGAAAAGTTGGCTACTTTAACTAACTTAATTTCAGCTTTAAGTTCAACACTCTACAAGTTTGGTATGTGGTTTTTGGCTTGGGCAGTTTGAAGGACAAGAATATAAATCTATGACCCTGCTGTCTTTCTCGCTCTCTGTTTTTCGGACTTGGTCCTTAAATAAACTATTTGTTTTTATGTTGTTGTTGCCACAGACTCGTTAAAGAGAAATTTGTAGAAATTTTTATTTATACTTGTTTCTTTTGGGTTGGGCAGGGAACAAGGACAGCTGTTACACGTGGCATAAAGAAAAGAAATATGCAAATGGACAAACATTTCAGATTTCAGCTATTGTTGTTTCTCATGGGTATGTTTTTGATTGAAAGATTTGACAATGCCACAGACAGATTTCACATCAATATGGTAATAATAAAAATAATATTATGACGTTTCCATGGAATACATTTTGTTTTTTACTGTATTACGTTGTTGCGCATAGTTTGCCTTGAAGCTGATTCATTTTTGCGTTTGTTTTTTATGGCTTTTCCTTTAGAGCAACGCACGTGTCGTCAATTCAGACACTCCAGTTAGTCACTCCTAAATGCAAACTGACAAGTTCAGCTTGTAGTGAGTGTTTTTTGGCCAGGGCCAGAGGCTTGAGCAGAGCAAGTGTCAAAAAGGAGTTAGCTTTAGAACTATAACGTTAAATAAAAGTGAAGAAAGCGTTTTTGCTTATAAAAATATATAGTTAAACTTAGATAAATGTTTATTATAAACTGTTTATTTCTAGCTTTTGTTACTTTACATTCATCGAGTAAAAAGTACTGTTTATTAATTTATTGCTTTCACATGAAAAATGTTAACTTAATCTGCAGCTTTAAACAGCTGCAACAGGCTCGTTTTGACAGAGTATGAATAAAAACTGATTGATTTATCCTATCGCAAAACTTTCAACCGGCTGAACAGATTTAATCAATTCATCTCGAAACCAGCTTGAAAATCTTGATTTCCATTTTAACATTAAACATTTCTGGGCGCCACTGCACAGACACACACACACACTCACACTCGTGTTGGTTAGATTTATGTACATATATATACTTATATATTTGAAGAATGTAACGAGCAAGTCTCTTCACCCTCCACCCTCTCTTGAACTGCTCTGTGCGCTCGCTTATTTCCAATCCCAACGCAAACAGCACGCATGAAATAATTATGCAGACTTTACTTTACGTTATGCTACAGGTAGTTTCGCATTCAAACCCAATTTTCAGTTTCCAGTCCCAGCAGGCACACACAAACACACACACACACACACACACACAGACTATAGAGGTAACTGTGCGTATGCGTGTTATTTTTTGATCTTATTTTCATCCTTTTCCATTGGTGTTAAACATTTTTCCGCACGATTTTTTTTTGTTTGGCCAAGTTAACTTGGTTGGCAGTTATCTGACGTGGCTGTGTGTGCCACCCCCTCCTCACCCTCTGTAGTGTATTGGTCAATGGTATAAGTTGTTTGTCCGTTGGGCAGTCGTGTGTTTAATTAAAGCGACTCATGCGATGCTATAAACGAATTTATGACACGATTTTCCATCCCTCGCCGCATCATAAACTTGTAAAATGCAACAAAATCACAAACAACAACAACAAAGCAACAGAGAAATAGCATTGTCCCCTCGTTTTGTATAAAATGCCGTCAATATACAATAGACAAAGTAACTTGGCCAAGTTAAGCTCGGTCGTTGCGCTCGTTACGCTTCAGTGCACTTTTAAAGCGCAGCGAGCCAAGTATAAGTGTGTGTGTGTGTGTGTGTGTGTGTGCGTCGTATCTATACAATACAATGTGAGAGTTGCGCTTGCATCAAAGCAATGTCCTCTGAGCTATTTGGCTCACTTTCATATCATTTGATTGCCAGCGCACTCGGTTTACGCAGCGTATACGTGATTTTTTTATGGCATGTGGTATATGAAGTGTACGACGTGGATCATGCTAGGATGGAGAGGGAGAAAGAAGAAACTGAAAAAGATTAAGAACGACAGAGACAGCAATGTGAAGGTTAAAAAGAAAGGGAGAGAGAGAGAGAAAAAGGTACAATTATAAGAAAGAAGAGAGATGACAAAAGACTTTAAAATATGTTGTATTTGTTTTTAAAGAAGTTTGCGCACTAGAAACAACTTAATCTAACTCAACCTTGTTGACAAACTCATATCAAGAAATTGTTTCAAAATAAATTAGAAAGTTCGAGCGACAACAGACTTTTTTCAAGGTTCTTAGAGCTGTTAACTTATTGTAAGCTCTCTCTGTTAAAGCTCACTTAACTTTTGATACTTTTTCTTACCTGAAACAAGATTATATATCAGACATTCCACCTGACAGCAAGATAAAGCTTGCGATAGGTTAGGGTATGTTTGATTTGCGTTTTCGAACGTTGAGTTTTTATATATGTGTTTTCAATTTGTACAATGTGTGTGTGTGTGTGTGTGTTTGTCAGAGTGTGTTGATATGCTTAATCGGTCGCATAAAAGATCTATATTTGGTAAACTACTGGTAAAAGATTAGCATTTGCCTTCAGTTTCAACTGGCGGCTTCTTCTTTTTGGGAATGTGCAAAATATTTATGATATTACGTGAGCATTAAGCATTTAAGCAGCAGACAGATGAAGCACTCAATGGGCATTTAATAAAAAAGGCATAAAGATTTTTTTTTGTTTCTTTGGTGGCCAAAGCAGGACGAAGTTGTCCTGGCACACACCTTTTCGGCCGTTAACTTAAGTGCCAAATTGTTAGGTGTTTATTGTGGCATTAGGTTGTTGTTGCTGTTGTTAAAGCTGATGATGTTGCCACATAAATTTCATGGATATTGAAAATTTGTATTTGCATTATTGCAATATATATTAAGATGAGGTTTCTTATTGCTTCTATTGCTTTGCTCTGCTTGCTGTCGGCTATTTAATTAATCCCCAAAGTGCACTTTACTCTCAGTCTTCCAGCAGCGTCATTTTATTTGAAGCTAGCTGACAAAACGACGACTGGTTTTTGTCTACTTAAATATATTTGTTCTCTATTTATTTTTTTTTTCAATTTCGCGATAGTAGCTGTACCCAGGAGAGCAGCAGCTGCTGGGCATAAAGATGCCTTGTTGAGAAGGGGGTGGTTCTAAGGGGGTTGGCAAGGAGCAATTCTGTGTTGTGTGCCTGGCATACCAATGAGACTGAGATGTGTACATACATATATATATTTATGTATATGCATACAAGCCACGCTAGGCGGCTGACAGACATACACAATAAGATATACTACAACTACATTTATAAACGAAAGTAAACGAGGGAAATGCGAGGGTAGCTGATGCAGTAGCTCCGAGTTGTCAATGATTGTTCAAGGATGAAAAGTTTCAAATTCTGTGGAAAACTTTTCACAAAAGATTTGAATACATTTCAAACTGATAAAATCTCATTGCCTTACTACCTTAACTACTTAACTCTCAGCACACTTGAGATGCAAATAAATGATAACACCTCGTTTATGAATATAAGTTTTATACATATACATATGTACATATGTATGTATATACAATCTGGCGCGCATATCAATCTATTCAATAAGCCACCTGTCATCAACTTTTTGCTTGCGTCAAAGGCAACTACCGTTAACCACCCACAAACACACGCAAACAAACACAAACACTTCGAGTTGAGTTCATCGTTGGGGCATCACTTTGATTAAAAATTCATGTCATATACGAAAAATTCAACGAGTGCCAGGCATACATATATTTATACGAATCCATAACTTTGTACTACATAAAGCAGATTCTGAAGCTGAAAAAGCAAGCAGCTGTTGTTGTTGTTTTTATTGCTAATGTTAATGTTGATATTAATATTGCGTGCAAATAATGGAAAATATATTCAAAGTGAAAGTGAAAGTTAAAAAAAGGTCAAGTGCAAAAGCAAACAACAAACACAGAAGACAAACAGAGAGAGAGAGAAAGATAATCGGATTGGAAAAATGCTGGCATCCTGACACACAAACGGAAGAAAGAAAGCAAAACAGGAAAGTCGCTTAATTTGTGCGCTCTTCTCCCTTAAATTGTAAGAAATAACGTTAAAATCCAATCGAAATGAAGTGAAACCTATCTATATAAAAATACTGTAAACAAATGAGGCGATAAACGTTCCTGCCTTGACCAATGGTGCGTATACGCAATGTGCAATTCCAAACAAGTGTATCGAATGACAAAGGACAATGATAGACACTGATAGCACTATTGACAGCACGTTTAAAATGGACTTCTTTTTTTGTAAAGCGACAGCTTAACACATTGTTCAAGATTCATTTAAATTAATGCCTTGGTTCGTTAATTTTGCAATGGATGGAAATAAGAGATTAAGGGGGCAAGGACCAAAGATGACCAATACAAAAGGTATCATCAAAATTCGATTTACAAAGGATACTTTGACTTTGCAATTATCATAAATAAATATGGTAAAATACCATAAGAAAAAGCTTTTTGTGAGAAGTAATTTTCATAAATATTGTTAAAATTGGAGCTTTGCGCCAGTGTTTCTCTAAAAAATGACTTAACGAAGCACTTTTCAATTATTTACTATTAAAACAATATAAAACATCTATTAAGATTCCATTTTGAAAGTTTCAAATGCAGCTTAAGCACTGAATAAATTTAACTTTGGCCCTGGTGCATAGCAATTAAAGTCAACAAAGTCTTAGTTGCAGCTTAGGCAAACTTTGTCCAGACGCAACTAGCAGACTTTGCATTTATGCCTGAACATAAACGCTTAAATAACCAATTTGAAAGTTGATCAACTCAAATCGCTGTCAAACAACTTAGATTGAAAGGCTTAAAGCTAAAGGCAAAGTGAAAATGATATTGAAAATTGTGCTGGCAAACGGGCTAGCTGGCAAACTGGCAAACGGGCAAACGTATCCATCAACAGAATCTTTTTCATTATCGTTATCGTTATTTTGAACCTTAACTAACATCATCATCTTCATCTGTTTTTTGAATTGCATCAGCTGCAGGCGTTTTATTTTTTTTTGGGGATATATCAAGAGACAAAATGCTCTCAAAGTTTTCTTCTTTCCTTTCGTTTGCCATTATAGGCAAAAATTGTTCAATTGAAAAGGAAAAAGGCAGGCAGCAGGCAGCGCAGGCTTTTCAACGAAACTTTTCATTTTTTTGGGAAATAGAAAAACTTTTTCCTACCATTTTTGTGGCGCATGTGTGTGAGTGACGCTGACATCCAAACCGAGAAAGAGGGAAAAAGAGAGCAACAGTTGAAGCATACAAAAAACGTGCAACGGACCAAAATCACAACGAAAAGTGCACCCAAAAGCCAAGTTTAAGTTATCTGAAGTGTCTCTGTGTGTGTGTCTTTCCTATAGAAATAAATTCAACAAGATATGAAGCTCTGCAAAACGATTTGCTTTAACGCAAATGACTTCCAGACCGAACACTATCGATTGACACACAAGGCAAATGGATCGTTTAGTTATTGTGCCATATCTTGTATTTTATATCTTCTGAATACTCTTGGAAAGTTCTTGCCAAACTTATTTGGCCTTTGGCTGCATAAATTTAAATGCAACTGGCAGTTCGATAAATATAAAATAAGATTTATTGACAGTCGCCTGAAAGTAGGCAACATAAAATTGTGCAATGAATAGGAAGAGGAAAGTCGACACTTTCAGCCAAAATATAATTTGCAATAAATTTGCAGTCACATTTTTAATGAGAAGATGGGGCAGTTGTTATAATAGTAGCTGTAATAATATAGTACTGGTACAAGAAGAAGAACAAGAACAAGTAGCAGCAGCAGTTGCTGTGCGCAAAGCGGAAACGGAAATGAGTAAAGAAAAACTGTGTGAACAACGTTTAGCACAGCGACAACAACAAGAAAAATTAACAGGCAAAAAACAAATAAAGGCAGTCAACGGAAACAGCGACAGACACAAAAGGCAAAACGAAACGTAGAGCGAAGAACGAAGAGAGAAGCAACAGTTCAACTGTAAAACATTTAATGAAAATGAGGCAAAAGCAAAGGCAAAGGCAATGGCAATGACTGCCTGACTATATAAATAAGTATATAAAGAATGGGAGAGGCGCCCAGTTGGGGATACAAAAAAAGAAGAAAAACAAAAAACCGGTGCACGAAAGCAAACAAATCAGGCAAGTTGAGGCAGTTTTCTCTCTGCAGCAGCAATGTGCGATTTGTGTGTCTCGGCTTCTGTCTCTCTCTCTCTCTCTCTCTCTCTCTCTCTTTCTGTTCCTCTTCTTTGTAGCTATGGGCGTACATGGTAATGGCATGTTAGTAAGCAAAACATGCGAACGGTAACATTAACGTTAACAAGGAGAGCGAGAGGAATAAAAGTCGAGCGGCACACACGAATACAACCAACAGAAAGAAACACTAAAACGCTTCAAGGCTCAGCGACATGTGCGACAAGTACAAAAAAAAACAACAAAAAGTGCGATATAATTAGATTGAGATTGACAAAGAAATCATACTCGAACAACAGATACTTTCTCTAATTGTATGTAAGAGTTACTTTAAAAAGGATGAAAACTTTAACTTTGTTTAAATGAACAAACAAATTAATGAAAACAATGCATTGAGTCTAAAGCTTTGTCAAAACTGATACGAAGAAGAAATACTTTTGATTGTTGCCGATATAAAGGCCTCGACCGGCCTGAAAGTCAACTTTCTGCTACCCTATTGAATAACCTAAACAAATCCAGGGTATAAGTATGAATGTTGTGTTCTGCCCGCAGCGCATGTGAAACAAGCAGTGACCGCAGTTGCTGGCAAACTGGCAAACCTAATGGTTAAAGCTCATAGCTGCAACTGCAACGGCAACAAATGCCACAAAATGCGATTGGCATTGGACACTTTATCGCAGCACGTGCTCATCTGGGTTTTTTTGCAAACTGAAACTGAAACTGAAAAAGGGAACAGCGGAAGCTTAAGCAGCGGGGATAACAATGGCATGCAATGTTTGTTGGATTTTTGGCTGCCTTGTCGATGGTCCAGTTGTCGCATTTGATGCCTCCCAGCAGCTGCTTAAACACAACAGCAGCAACAAGAGCAACAAGAACGTTAATGTTGCCACGTGTTTGGGTTCGGTGCAGGCTGTTGTGGAACGGAAACGCCGCAGGACTTGAAGTGCTTCCGCTTTTAGTGGCGCAAGTGGCACAAGTGGCGCAAGCACCAAGCACAAAATCAAAATCAATAAACCAAATCATAACCAACAGCGACAGCAACAGCAACAGGGGGCCGTTCAATAGCTATCGCTTTACGGAGGGGAAGCACAACGTGTATGTGTGTGTGTGTGTGTGACAGGTCAAGAAAAGCATAGAAAGGGAAAGAGCAAAGCATGAAAAAGCCGCTGGCAGCCTGTCGATGTCGATATGGATCATGTGGTTGCACACAAGGCGGAATGGGACGTGAGGGGAAGGTTTCATGGTTGGCTTCTACCCTCGATTTTCTTTACTTTCCTTCTGGTAACTGCCTCACATAATTTTGGGGCATTAATAAAGGAAACGAATTGAGCGCAAAGTGGCAGGTTTTGGGAATTGCCAAAGCACAAAACGAATTTTGAGTCAGCTTCGGGATATGAAAATCAATATATGATATGAACAAAAAATAAACTGAATAAAATAAACAAAAACAAACAAATTTCTTTATACGAGGCCGGCGATGTGATAGCTCAAGCCCAGACTGTCGTAAAAGTGCTCAAATGATTGGCTAAAGGATGACAAATTATTGGTCCTTAACATGCATATTAAATCGATTGAAAAGGGAGGAATAAAAGATTCTAAAGCTGAGATTTATAAGCTTTATTTATAATTCAACAATAAAAAATATATTTGAAAGACATGTTTGACAAAGTTTTTAATATAAACTCAATGCTGATTTTTTTTTCATGATTTCTCAGAACCAAGCTTTAAATCTAGAGAAAACTCTAAAAAAGAACACCAAATGCCACTGCCTTAAAGTAACAAGAAGTAAGATTAAGTAGCAAAATGGGGATTGCAAAGTAAAGTGCTGAAGGTAAAAACGCCTTCAAAGGTTACATTGTACCAACATACATATGAGTAAATTTATGCTTAGGCAGTAGAATAGGCAAGCGAATGAAGCCTTAAACGATTCTCGGAAATTTAAATGCCCACATTAATTATACGCCCCGTTGTGCCATGACCCCAAAAACATCTGTCGTAGTCATGGCAATAAAGTTGCAAGACAGAAAGAATCCTCCTCAACGCTTATACAACGAAATGAGAGCTATGTCTGTGTGTGTGCGTGTGTGTGTGTGTGTGTAAGTGCCACATTTGTTAATTACTTTTGGCATAGACTGTTTTGTGCTGACCTCAGTGAAAGTTTCACCCCAATTCTACAGCAGCCAAGTAAGTAAAACTGTTTTTTTTTCTTTCTTCTTTTTTCACAAAAATTCAGCTGAACTTTGACAATTTAAGATACATACTGACTGCCTGTTTTTGCTGTTGGATTGACGTTCTGTCTGCGCGTCTGTCTTTGGAAAGTCACGTGGAATTGTTATCCACCTGCCACAAGGCACTAAGACGCCAAGATCAGCAAAGAGGAAATGCAATTAAAAATGCGCACTGCTAAATGAAAATTATTCATTATTCTCAAGCTTCCTTTACAGAGGTTCTTTGCCTCTGGTTGTTGCAAAATGTATTCAATAAGCGAGCGCATATAAACTAACTATTAAGGATTTGCCAAGATGTCGGGCATATGTATTGAATATACAGTTGAACTTCTATGTAACGAATCTCAAGCGGACAAGAAGAAAGTTCTTTATAGAGAAAATTCGAATGAATTCGTTATATAGAAAACATTGTTAAACGGAAAGAAATTCGTCACATGGAAGCTCGACTGTATTACAATATATCTCTCATCTATGGCTTACAGGGCATCAGAAAAATCAAGCGTCTTGGCAAATGCTTAAATTTATGATTTGCATTATAAACATTGAAATATAAGTATATATATGCATAAAAATGTTATGTGTATATGAGAATGTGCTTGGGATTCCCCTCACCCCCCTTTATTAAATACCCCTCAACCCACAGGCAGCCCTAAGCAGGCGTCAGCGATTTATCAGGCTCCATGGAGGAACGCAAAAAACGGGGCTTGTGATATTTTATTACTTGTCTGCGCAGCATGCGTAATTATGTGCTGTAATCAATTCACACACAACGAACACTCAAACACACACACACACAGACACAAGTACGCACACATACTTACAAACATGCATACTCAGCTGTTGCGCCTAGAAGCGGAATTCAGTTTGCGACAATCGTAAATGTATATCAGCTGCTGAAATTGCCAGATAGAAAGTAAAACTCTGTCAAAGGCAAGACACAAATGCACTGAGAGAAAGTATATAGTATTTTTCTTAGAAATTTTATGACTAATAGATAACTTCAAGAAGTTTAACTTGTATTATGTTTGTTTCTCTAAGTGTTTGCATTAAGTATCTATGTTTGTATGCTGACAGTTAAGTTGACAGCCGAGCGCAGGACTCGTATATATATATTTTTTAAATGGTGCTCAGCTCATTTTGATTGCCAGCGAGTCAGGCAATTGTGTTGGCCAGGCCAACACTTTTAGCACATAATAATCATATATAGGGCGCGGGACCGACCTCGATTGCAATAACGCTCAGACCTGCAGGGAGGGGGAGGGCAAAGGGCAACACTTAAAGTCAGTAAAGTGTAAAAGGGCGTGACTGCTGCGCCAGGCATTGCCAGCTGGTTGAATGGACTTGACACAAAGCGACGATAATCGATAAGGTTACTCAAAAGCCAAGACTAAAAATAAAGAGGCACAAAGAAAGCAAGTAGAATAAAGAGGAAAAAATGTACACAGACATATATTGATACACATATATATCGATATAACACTGACCTTACAAAGAAGTTCAAGCAACAATTCATTGAACTTGCCTTTCGATTTGCCATCAATAATTGCTGATGATGATTGTTTTAAAGTTTGGCTGGGCTTCACTTTACTGAGCCTTGCCTACTTTTTTATATAGAAAATTAAATCTGTTTTCAGCACAAAAAATTTTGAATGATTGTCAAAACCAAATGCAATGTTGTTAGACCAAAGAAGAATAAGAAAATTTGATTACAAAAATGCAGCAGAAATAAAAGTAAATAAGCAAATACTATATAGAAAGTCGATGAGGCTTCACATCGTTAACAGACGTTTCAGTTGTAATCAAGCAACGTAAACAAATCCCAAGTGTCACACTGTCAACGACATTCAGTAAAGCTAGCCGGGTGCCATTTGCATCGCATCGCATCATCAATGCAATACGGATAAGGAAGCATAATGTAAGGGAAAACAAATTGAAATAAAAAAAAACTGGTAAAGTAATACGTTGTGGGCAGGGTCGGTATGGAAACGAAGTTAACGGAATTTCTAGCCAAGAAGATGATGAAGAAATCAACGGCTGCTGTCCTTAAATTCTAGTGAAGTGCATATTGCGCATACGCCATGTTGTCTAATTGAAATTCCATGTTTAAAGCATTGTATTCGGGTCGTTTTCTCCCTCCCTTTCTCTCGTACTGACACATCGATTCGTCATTTGTACTTGAGTTTCACCTTTGCAGCTCAATTAGACAACAGTTCACCTGTTTGTTAACCTATTCTCTATCTATCTCTATCTCTCTGTCTCTTTTAAGGATTCACCTTAACCAAATATTTCGTTGATTGCTGCTTGGGCGTGTAGAATGAAAAGTGAAGAGCTCTTGTTAAAGTGGTTTGCAGCTGCCGTTTCTTGCTTCATTATAAATGACACTCAACACACACTCAACTCACACACACATACACACATATGCCACTTAAAAAGAACCCTTACTGACACTTGTGCAACACTTTCATTTATCATATTGAATGTATGTACTGACACTGACATTCTACTTACCTGAGTGCTAGAGACACGGACACGATACTCTTACCCAAGAAAATGCTTTTAATTTAACCTAGGGCTCTTTGTGGAATAAGTTGCTTTAAGTGAATTATTATTTGTTAGACTGCATTATAGTCATGATTTCGTTTGTTGCTCAGGTCAGTTGAAAAGGCTAACAAATAATTATAAGCATTCTTGAGATTTAGTTAGAGAATCGGATCTTATTTATGATAGAGTATACAAAAGTAAACTACTCCCTTGATACTCTGCAAGTTTCTTGTTTGTAATTAGCAAATGACCAGCTCTAACCTGGCTCATGGAAAGCAACCTGTCTTGGTTAGTTTCAGACATCCCTTCAAACCCTGCTGTTCGACCTGTTTTCCTCGGCTTCCTCAAGCTGCACTTTCTTAAGATGCTTTAGCAAGTGATTTCAATATACTATATAATACTTTCTGCAACACGTGTTGCGCTCGTTTGTTGTTGTTGGCAATCATGGCGCAAGTTTACATTACAATGAAATACGTTTAAGCAAAAAGTTTGTTTATTTTTCTTCTTCTCATTTTTGCTGCTGTTGTTGTTCAATATTTATTCAATCGTTGGCTTGCATTCCTTATTTTTATTTTACATACACACAAAACTTTTTCTTTTGTTGTCGTGGAAATGAATTTGATTTATGCGGCGCACAAGAGAGAGCGAGAAAGAGAGAGAAACCAAAAATGCAGGCGGTCAGCATTGATACCGAATGAACCGCATTCAATCCGTATATTTATTTTGGTTTTGCATTGAATTGTGCTCCTCCGCTGGCTGTTCGAGCTGTGCTTGCACTGATATCGAACAAAACCTTCTACGAAAATGCCATCATGGCAATTGAGGGACAGACAGGGTAAAGCAGAAGTTGCCACTGCCATTGATTTCTAGCCATAAATCTTGGCCAAATCACCAAAAAATGGAGAGCAGTCAGTTAGTAAGTTATTGCACTGCCTTTTTTTCTTGAACCACTCCTCAGACAATATTTATGTAGAAAAATTATTCAACATACACACAAAATTCATATACAAGGTTTAAGTTAAGAATTTGCATTTGTGAATCCTAAAACGGTGAGATATGTGTGTGTGAAAAGAGGTTGTGCCGAAAGTGAGAACCGTAAAAAGTGTGAAAAGCGAGCGGCTATAACCAATACAAGCCCGAAAACAACGCACATTTTTGTGCCCAAAATATTGATGCGTGTTTTTGGCACGCAACACTGCTTGCCCCTGCCGCAGAGCACACCACCCAACCGAAATTGCCATAATAAACAATGACAATGTGCCTGCAAATCTTGTTACAAGGATGCACGCTGAAGGGAGCCAAACAGGCAGACAGGATGTGAATCTGCTTGCCACAAAAAGTGAGTTTGCGTTGGCTGAGTGATGCATGAATGTGGGAGAGAAAGAGAGGAGAGAGAGAGGATAGTGTGTGAATGGCATATTGAAGCTGCTGGACATTAGAGCGCAAAGTTCTAGGCTCTCATTCTCGCTCTTTCGCTCTCTTGCTCTTAAGCATCATCTTCAAAATATCTTGGCACTACAGTTAGCAGCTATCACTGGGTAATTATCAATGTCTGAAGCAAGCTAAGTTTGCTTTTAGTTCGTGGCATAAAATATACTCAAGAACAACATAAATAAATGCGCTGAGAAAAATCGGAACTAAATTATTAGACTGAGAAAAGTAAAGTAAAGAGCATAAAATGCATAAATGATATTAAAATAATAATATTAAATTCATTACAAACCAAAATGTTAAAGAATCTATAGATTTATGGAACTTCTAACATTTTGTTTAGTTTTTATTTAAAGATGAACTGAAAATTCGTTATTTTCTCTCACTGATTGTTGTCCTGCAGGACAACACCATCGCCTCATATATTATATAATATAACAGGCAGACAAAATGGCACGTTTAATGTCCTTGGACAATTCCCTGCCCCACCTCTTCTTAACGTCTTTTATCTCGACTTCATTGTAAGCTTTAGTTTGCTGTTAACTCCCGTCTATTAGCTTGGGACTTAAAGCTTGTATCTTTGCGTTTGTGTTATAAAACTGGCTCTTGTGTATCCCTCATAGCTCTTAGTTCACTCTCTCTCTCTCTCTCTTTCTGCCTACACCCCAACCCCATATTTCTTACCCATCCCTCATCACTGCCGTTCTGTGATTGATTAAACTCGATTGAGAACATAAATTAATAGCTTTAATTAAGCTTAATTAGAGCCTGCAAATCCATCAAAAGCCGCATGGCTCAACTGAGTTTAAGATGATTACAAATATATATATGGTATATATATATGTATATGACTATATTATGTATTTCTTATAGCAATATTCCCAATTCATAGGTGTTTTCTTCATTAAAAATTATGTATTTTTAATGCAGTTTCCTTTCGAAATTTAATTTAAGGGTGCGAATGCGTGTTTGTTGTGTTTATGAGTATTTATAAGTCATTGGGATCGTTGTTCGTCCTTTAACGAGTCAATGAGCTCTAAAACGACTTTATTGATTTTATGTTAGCATTTCGCCGATATACAATCATTTAGAAAAGGGGAGGAGGGGTGAAGTCAGGGGGGTCATAGAATGCGCGATTATAAATATTTATCGCATATACGCGATATAATATATATATATGTATGTATGTTTGTTTGTGTGTTATACGAATGTGGAATGCGGCACAAGGCGTAATGGGATATGAAGAAGAAGAAGATGAAAAAGAAGATGTTTATATGAAGAGTTTGATAATATAATAATCTATTTTAGCTTATCTTATTTATTTTATGTATTAATTTTGTATTTGCTTTGTAGCTGTCGCTAATTTCCCTTATTTTGCCCATCTGATTGTAAACATTTATTGTCAGACATGTTCTATAAACAATAACAATTAAACACGAAAAGTGTTATTTTGAGAAAGTTCAAAGTTTCAGCAATGAGAAGAGTGTAAGCAATGTGGCATGCCACAAAGTCTGTGGCACAAAACACATGCACAGCCAACAAACACAGGTAACAATGTGCTAAACGCAGTCACAGCCAAAGCGGCCAACAAAACAAAACACGCAAACAAAAGTAGCACAGCCCATTGGCAGGAGTCGTAAAACAAAAAAAAGAAAAGCAACAGGCAGCTAATCATAACGATGATAACGATGATGATGATGAGCTTCGCCTCTCAATGAAATGAGGCTGAATCATAATGAGTTTCATAGAAAGCGAGAAGACAAGTAATTATATATATATATATTTCGGTTTCTGTTACAGTCAAAGGTAAGGACGAGATGGGCATTTAATAACTTGGTATTGGCCCATTTGTGTTTTTGTTGTTTAGCTTAAATGCTGGACGCTTTTGGGCATTTTGGTATTCGCGTTTTGTGCCTAATTTGCGACGCTTCAACTTTCGAGCCCAGCAAGAGAAACAAAACGAAGCGAATGAAAGCGAGAAATGACAGCTGCAAAAGAAATTTAAGAAATCAAAGCAAGACAGAGATATTTAGAGAGAAAAAGAGCGAGAGAGAGAGAGAGTTACATGCAAACAATGCCGCATGCCACACGCCACAGTGCTCGAGTGCTTTCGAGCGAAATAATTTCTCCTATTCATTTGTCTTTCGCCTTTATCTCTTTCTGTACCTGCCATTGTGCCGATGCTTTTGGTATATAAACCCATTAAAATGCCAGCCTAAATGAAAAAAATCTTCTAAAAAGGTCGTCAAAGGATTGAGGCAAGAGTCAAGTGCTATTAGAGTTCAAAAGATGCGGCGACATTTTTTTCATCATTTAGCGTTGTAATGACTTGAAATGTGATAATGTTGATTAAAAGGAACTTGTTTGGGGTTTTTTTTCGATTGGTTTCTTGTTATCTGATATTTTTGTGGGTTTAAAATGATGAACAATATAAACTGTTCGAAATATAACAAACTAAAATAAAAATAAATTGCTTTCTTATTTGATCTTTTGCTTATGTTCCTTTGACCCTATGAAAGAAAAGCTTCAAAGCTTTTTTGTATTGCATACTTCTGGGCTGGTTTTTTATTTGACTTTTATCCTCCTTTCACTCATGATCACATTATTTTGTTGTTTTCCTTTCGTTTGACCGTTACTGTATCGTTGCGTTGTTGTTTTTATATTGTGAGCTTTCAGAAATGTTTGTATTTATTGTGATATAGCCGGCAGCAGCAGGAAAAACTTTCGTTTTCCACTTCGTTTAGTGTTTTTGACTACCTGCTTTTTGTTTGAAACATTTGCAATTAAATGCCCAAACACACACACAATTTATTCACTTTGTCTGGGTTGGAAAGCATTATTAACGCACATGACTAGACGAAAATTCGTCTGGCAGGGCGTTGAGCTGGAATTTATTGGATTAGGCTGTAATTAAATTGCACTCAACAACAATTTAATGAATCTATTTGCAGCTACTTGCAAATAGAAAACTGCCACTTAAGCTCAATTTCCTATTAGAGAACTTGCAATTGTTTGATAGTTGGGGTTTTGTTGTTGACGAAATGCTTAAATGTCTTGCATTAAAGCTGCTTTTGTATTCTGTTTGGTTCGACCGAAAGTATTTCACACATATTACATAACAGCTCCCTGTCTTGTCTGCCTCCCCAGCTGTCTTGTTGCAACATTTCTGAGGCATTAAATGACCCCTGAATAACAACAATGGAAGCAGAAAAGTAATATGAAGAACAGGATAAAATATGGCTAGCTTAACATCCTAAAGTACAAGCTCATATTTTTTGAAAATTATATTCGCCACGAACAGCTTATTGCCTGGCAAAGGCACTTTAAAAGTTCATTATTGTATGAGTGTGTGTGTGTGTGTGTTTACCACTTTTAATCCTCTCACATACCGTAACGCCTCTCCTCTCATATTTATTTCGTTGGCCGTCGCGCTGAATAGCCGTCAATGCCATTTTTGAACTCGGTTGCAGCTTTTTGTTTGTTTCGTAATTAAAAGCCATTGAAACTTTTGGCACCCAGCAGAACTCTTCTTCTTTTTCTTCTTCTGCTATTCGAGCAAACTGCTGCAGTTGAATTTATGTGCAATTGATTTAGTCCGAGCAACGAGAGAGAGCGAGAATAGTACAACTTTTAATTAAACAAACGTTGAGCGAGAGTCAAACCAGAACAAACACATACAACAAAGTAATAAAAGAAAAGCACTGCGCGTGGCAGCTCATCTAAAAAACTGAAGTCATACGCGGCGTATACGTGATGCTATGGGATGTGCCATCATATATTTTGATACGCCAAAAGCGCGCGGGCTCTCTATTTCCGCTCGTCATTTTGCATTTTGGCGCACGCCAGTTACCCATTTGCCACGCTTTTTTCTTCCTCATTTCAGTAATACCCTGTAGCCTTTAATAATTGGGTTAAGGAGAGGTTATGATGAAGTTGAGATTTGTGATAGGTATAGAAAGACCTCTACTGTAAGGAATAAATAATGTTTGTGCCTGGTAGACAGATAAACTCGTGATAGTTCAGGCAGGCAATAAGTTGTAATTATACATAACAGGAAAAGATTTAGTTTATAAAACTTATCGATTTTTGGTGATATCCGATGTTTTGGATTTTTAAAGATTTATTCCTTAAATTAATATCTTATTTTTATGTACAATTCACGACAGACGTAGACTTTTCTACAGGATACTTTTTAAGGACCTTCTCGTCTAAAGCATTCCTAATGGTTTTTTCATTAAATGGTTTCTGTCGCCTGCACACTTTTCTCGTCCTTTCGCGTCCTTGTCGTGGCCCGGCACGCGTTACAATTTTCTTTTAATTACACACCGCAAAGTCAGCGTCTGTTTTGCGTGTAAATTAGTTGAAGCTGCGGTCCCTATCACAAAGTTGATGGCGTCGCCGCCGCTGCCACGTGTTGAATCATTCAAGAGGGACCTTTCGACAGCTCAAGTATTAGCCCAACGTGCTTTAAGTACCCTGTCGCCATGTGGACAACAACATTAGGAAGAATCAGAAACATTTGACCGTTCAAAATTGTAAATTTTTTTTTCTTTTTCTTTTAGGTTTTTACCTTTTTCACTTGAGACCTGTGAGCTTTACTTTTTGTTGGGGTTTGCAAATACTTCAGCTATTATGTAAACTTTGCATATAAATTGACATTTCAGTTGGTTAAATTAGGATTGGGAATTGAAGACGAAAAAAAGGTTTATTTGCTTGCTTTTGTAAAGTTGAACAATTTGTTTAGCATTTTCCGATCTGCAAGTGGATAAATTCTATTTCTGATTTCTTTTTGACATAAATATTTGTTTTTAAAGCGTTAAGGGGAGAATATTCAAACGATTGATCATTCGTGTTGATACTTTTGATAAATGGAATGGCTGGAAGTTAAAACTCGCTCAACGCAACTCCTCGATAATTGCAACAACCGAATTCTTAACTTTCCTTGTTGCAAATGTTTCACTTTGTCCCTTGATGCAATATTCAATCTCAGTATAGGTAAGATTCCCTATTGCCGCTCTCTTTTTTCCTACAAACCTATCGTTCCTTATCCCTCTGAATACTTTAAGAAGCAGTCAGCAATCTCTGGACACGTCTGTTGCAGCAGCAGAAAAGAGAGACAGAGAGAGAGAGAGAAAGCGAAAATAGGCCCGTTAACCAGCAGCTGTCACATAAGTCAAAAGTGTCACTTACAAAGCTGCTGTAGCTGTTGCCCATGGTTCAATTGTTGTTGCGCCGCATACCCTTGTCCGTTGCCCACCGACACCCCCTCTTGAACCTTTCTAAGCCAACATTCAACACACACTGTTAAAGCTGTAAAGCTGTACGTTGCATGCTCAAAAGCGAGGCTATTGTTCTAAGCTCCGGCAGCCGGTCAAACTCTTTCTTGATCTTGCTCATTGCCAGTTTGTGACCCCAGCCCCAAACCTGCCCCTTCATCGGGCTATTTCCTTCTGTATGTGCCTGTCATGTGCAGTGGCTCATCATCATCATAAGCTAGCTGGCATCCTGGTTAACAACAACAGCAGCAACAACAACAATCAGGCACTTGCTGCGTCGTCCATTGTTTGCCTTCAGTATTCATTGTTTGTGCCAAAGTGGGCGTGGCCTCAAGTGGGCAGACGTG
Organism: Scaptomyza montana; assembly: GCA_018904305.1. NCBI lineage: Eukaryota > Metazoa > Arthropoda > Insecta > Diptera > Drosophilidae > Scaptomyza > Scaptomyza montana. The sequence goes on along the minus strand of JAEIGR010000005.1, from coordinate 1,134,098 downwards.
TAACTAATAGCAATCCCCACTCCATCCACATCGCCTGTGTCGCGCTGCATGTGTTTCAACTGTCATTTTGTTGATTTATCCGCCTAACGCGCACTTTCACAATCTGTGACTATTGATTGGCTTGCCTCTTTTTGTGGATTATTATAATTTATAGTAATGTTTGTTGCTTGAAAAACTTTTCTTAAGTTGTTTCCCTCCCAAATTTACAGTTAATTGGATGCCAACATTTCCGAGAAGACAAAAAGAGAGAGATAGATAGAGAGAGAGGGAGGGAGGGAGAGAGAGAGCGTTCCTAATTACAGTGCGTAAAAAATGTAAATAAGCCAAAGTCGGGAAAAGCGTTCACAGTTGGCCAACATTTACCCCCGCTGACACTTCTGCACTTCTGCACTCTGGCAATCGCTTAATTTAATAAGGAATACGATGCGAAAGAGAGAGGGAGAGAGTGAGAGCCCCAGAAAATGTTGCCAGAAAGTTGGGCAAAAGTTTTGTTCAACAACCTGACAAGTTAGCAAGAAATGCGGGATGCGACAGTTTCTTAAATTCATCCTATATCGTATATACTTACTTACTTACTATACTATTATATGTGTGTATGTATGCTGGCAGATTTAATTAGAAACTTCTTTTCTTGTACTGAGAAATTGCTAGCGGCTGGTTTTGAAGAGGGGCGGGTAGGCACTTCTTGGGCGCGTGCTGCTGTCAGTTGATCGCATTTTGAAGCCCTAACTTTAAATTGTCTTTTATTTATTAATTTTTAATGCTTGTCATGTTGGGAAGCGGCCAAAAGATAAGCGGAACTTTGTTTTTCCCCGGCTGAAAATGCCCTGAACCAACATTTCAAAATATGCCAGTTCTTGAAGACTTTAAATTATATAAAAAAGAATAATTTCAATTAAATTCTTCTTAATAAAGCTAAACACTTTATTTCAAACATTCTTTGCCTAACTAAACATCTTGAAAGTGCTAACCACTTGTTGACAAGGCTTTTAATGTCTGCCTAAAAGTATGCAATGGTTTTGTGGTTCCATTTCACAAGAATCTACAACAACAACAATAGCTGCAAACGCTAATGAAATTCCATTCAATAACGCATTTATTCAGCACAACTGTTTATTTGCTGCTGGAAAATTCAAATGAATTTTCCGCAATAATTTTCATTCGGCCAATTTCTGCGAACATATTCGCAACAATAACAACCTATTTAATTTATGTGCATAAATAAATAAATATTATTATATAAAACGAAAGCATGCCAAGCAAAAAGAGAAGGGCGCCAACAACAACAACCGCAAGCGTAAAAAATCAAAGACCTACTTTTTGCCCTCTACGCCCTTGCCCTATGCGCTAGAAAAACTGTTTTTTATTTTCGTGTTTTGAATTTTTTCGGTTTCTGCGTCACAAAAATGTAAAACAAATTCAAATGCAAAAAATTCAGACACGCGAGCGACTTTGAAAAAAAAACGAAACGGCATATAAAATAAACAAAATCTCTGTGCGCAACGTCATCGATTCCGGGTATGCTAAGTAACTGAGAAAAAATTCAATCAATACTCTGTTCTGGGAATAAAGTATTGTAAAAACCTCAAAGTGAGATTTAATGGAATAAAGGGAGTTTCTTTTAGCAACGTATGGCTTATTATTTCTATTAGCCAACTTATGCGAGAAAGAAATTCTCATTTTAAGTTGATCGAAATAAGTATAAAATACTCTTCTCTTTCTCCCTTTCAATATTCCCTTTCTTTCCTCAATATTCCGAACAATTTTATAATCAATACCTCAGGCCCTATTTCATGGTCAACCCCACCCTACAATTATTATATACAATTCCCTATCACATTTCCTATTCAATTCAACAGATGTTTTATAATTTTCACTCAATTATTTATAGAAAATGTATACATGATTTATTCACTTGTTGGCTCGTTGTTGTTGTGTTTGTTTGCGCTGCTGCTGATAACTCCATGCAGCATAAAAAGAACAACAGCAACATATGACGCAGCTACTTTACGATTGGCAATCAGCCTTATAAACAAAGAATCGCGCCTTAAATGCGTAACAACAACAACAACAATAATCAGCTGGCGGCAAACATAAGAGATAAATAATAAGAAAACAAAATAAAAGCAAACCCAAAAACGATTTAATTTCAAGTTATTTGACTTGGGCCTTGGCAATCAGATATTATTTATATGATGACGTCGAAAGACAAGCAAACAATAACAACAATAAAGAAAATTGGGATAGGTTTGATTTGGCTTCAAATCTGAATCCAAATGTGCATTGAGAATATCAAAAACAACAACAAAATGGACAGCACGACTGGCAAAAAGCCAAACCAAACCAGGCGTTGGCGTCACTTGTTGTCAAACTGTATCTGTATCTGTATCTGTTGTAGCCAGTATCTTTGTATCAATGCATATGTGCAACTGAGCATCTGAGCCTAAAAAAAAAGTGCAAACGTTTAATGGCGAGATGAAGAGAGAGACACAGAGAGCGAGAGAGAGAGAGATTGTTGTGGACGCCAACGCATCACAAAATGTAGCTGCTGCAAAAACGCTGCAAATTGAATGCAATAAAAAGGCAATATCAACCGCAGTAATAACAACAGATGCAACAACTATTATCAAGCAAACACCGAAGCACCAATGCGCTTATTATATTAATAATTCTGCATTATTAATTCGAAAATTTATTGTGGTTTGTAGTCATAGGTCATAGAATTAAACAAAAGATTTCATAAATCACCAACGATAAAGTTCTTAGAAATGAGTCAAAAATATACAAAGAATCATTGAAATAATTGTATACACTTTCCTTAATGCGTATACGTAATTATTTCATGAGAAAATGAAGACATTTACTCAATTTCTATCTTCATTCACATAGCTAAGCTACCCGACCTTGGGTTATACCCTAACGATGCCTTGAAATTGAAAGCCAGAGCGCAATCGAATGTTACATACAGTCGGTCGGTCGGTCGGCACAGTGGGCCAATCGTCAGTCCATCGACGCTCGTGAGCGTCGAACCGGTGTGGCCTGTCATAACAAATCGACGACAAGCAGCGACGTCAACGTCAACTGCGACGCAGGCAGCAAGCAGCAAGCAGCAGGCAGCAAACAGCGAGCAGCGATGGCTGTGAAGATCGTCGTCGAGTGACCAGCGTTCGGTTTTTGTGGGTCACAGACACAGACTTCAATTGTATCTGTCTCTGAACAGATACAAGAAACGAGAGAGCGCTAAATATACGCGAAAGGGGCGAAGAGAGGAGGGATCAGTTGATGTGTGTGTCTGTGTTCGGTCTTTAAGTGATTTTGTTTGGTTTTTTATAACGGCAGGCGCGGCATCGATTTCCACAATTTTTCCACCTAAGATGCGCAGATCGATGATTGATTCGATTGTGAAGCGCTTCTACTGAAAACAAATTTATTGCCCGCGGCGAATTCTCTTGTTTAATCAAATGCTGTGAAAATTTATATATAAATATATTTGTATGCATCGCTCTCTCTCTCTCTCTCTGTTGTTTGTGTAATTGGCTTGGCTTCAATTGACAAAAGAGCGTCATAAAACCAACAAAAGAATTCAATTAAGAAGCGACGAATTGTGCATGAATATTTTTTGGCGTAAATTCAATTAATTTGCAAAATAAATATATAAATACTGAACGTAAATAATAGTAGAAAAACTTAAATAACAAAGCCATTTGGTGTAGGTTACATTTATTTGCCAGTAAGTAAATATAAACTAAATGGTGTTAGATAGAAAAAACCAAAACAAACATTTTGCGAGCTAAATTCAATTTAAAAGAAAAAAAAGGCAAAAAATCAACTTTTGTGGTGAATCAAATGAAGTTTTAGTCAACAAATATTTTACATAAAATCAATAGAAAAATTATATTTATGTGCAAATTCATTTAAAAGTGTTCTGAAAATTGATGAATTGTTATTATTTTTATCAAAATAATTCGGAATTTGTGTTGTTGTTGTTGTTGCTGTGATCGCCCTCATTGTTCTGTCTATGCGTGTGCTAGCCATACCAACCCCCCACACCCCCTTCATAAGTCGACTTGTGCGTGTAAAATTTTCATTAATTACTCATTTGGCGATTCTGCTTGTAAACATTTGTTGTTGTTGGAATCGCTATTTGTGTTGAACTGTTTGTTGTTGCATTTACATGCTGAATAGTTTTTATTGCTAGCCGTAATTAGCAAATTGTTTTTATCCAGCTGCACCAATGACGTAACAAAAGCAAACAAAATATCATTTAATTGCTAGTTTTCTGCTCTTTTTTGTTCAACCAAACAAAGCGAAGCGTTTTTACGAGGGCAGCTTAATGAGTACATAGCAATGTTTAGGCTCTTGCTAAAGTTCATATCAAACTACCCTCGAATTGAGTATAATGCGAACTAAACAACGAAAACAAATCCAAAATTACGAAATTCCAAAAATTAGTGAATGAAATTTGTAAAGATTTGAAGTTGAACTAGTTTGCAAACGCCATCAGCTGGGAGATGAAATGCTCAGAAATTTGTATTAATTATCTTTTTGAGCTATTTCAACGCATCTTAAATGGATTTTAATTGGCTTGTGGCTGCTTTCCATTAAGATTTATTGCTGAAACAACAAGAAACAACAAAACACTCTTAGCGTTATTATTATTCTGGCGCATTTTACTCTTCGCAAGAAATCAAATAACCATTGCCATTAAATGTAAATCATTACCACAATTTTGTTTAAGTGTGTGTTGGATTCTTGTGTTTGTATTTCAATTTATGAGTTTTACACAAATATTTGGCATTTTTATTAGAGCAAGCAATCAAAACGAGAGCAATGCAAACAAGACAAGCGACAAAAAGTTTTGGTTTAGTTTATGGGCTAAGCTGTCTTTTGCTGTTTGTTTGTTTGTCTTTATCTTTATGTAGAGTGGCATGCATAAATAATTATAGCATTAGGCGCTAAAGTTTTTAGTTTTTCCAGCGCACCCGAACAACAAAAACTAATACCAAATCCGAAACGTGACACTTGGCTATCAGATTTTGCACTTGAACGCTAATATAGAAAAAAATATAAGTATAAAAAAACACGCAACATCGCGAAGGTTGCGGTTTGGGGCACGTAAATACAAGTAGTTCGACACATAAGCGTCACAAATGTCGCACGAACTGAAACAGTTTCAGTTATTAGCCAGCCAACTAAGCAACTAAACAGTCAAACAGTCCAAAACAGCTAACAAAAATCAGTTAATCACTCGATCAGTTAGCCAGTGGCAATTATATATCGGCTGCTATTTAATACTCTAATGACATAATGTCTTATAGAAAAATGATAATGTTTGCCAATTAACTGATAAGTAACATGTATCTTATCTTGAACTTATGACTTATCAAAAGTTTATCGATCAAAATGAAATGTTTTGTAAGATATCTTGCAAGAGCATTGAAAAAGTCGTTGCAATCGAGTGCACAACATTTCTTTCTACATTTCAAGCAATCGAATTGATTTTGGTGTGTGTCTGGACAGTGTTTAAAAGTCGCTTTAGCCGCACTAACATGCATTTATGAGCTTAATTGAGCAGCGAGACAGCAACAGCAACGGCAAACGATAACAAACCAAAAAATAAATAAAAACGCGGCATTAACACGTATCGGCCAATTGGCACCAGAGCAGCGAACAGTCGCAATTAGCGTTTAAATGATGCCAGACGCGATCGTCGCAGCGTTTTGCGGCTTGTTTGTTAGTGCCTAAACAATGGACAAACATGCAAATTGGCGACAGATGACACGAGTATAACGGTTAGTGTGAGTTTACAGCTGGCGCTCTCTCTCTCTCTGTGGCTGTTAGTTAACAGCGCTCGAAAGCTCGCTATGGAAAAGGCCAGGCAAGGAGCACAAAATGGCTGCGTTGTGGGCAACAGAACGCGTTTGAAACTCGAGCGAAGCGCACGTGCTGTTAAGCAGAGCAGCGTCACCAAAAACAACAACAACAACAACAAAAAGGCGCCCCTTAACAAACTAAACCAAAAACAAAACGGGGGCCCAACAACAAGTGTGTGTGTGTGTGTAAACATAATTATCAAGGAGAGCAAGCAGTGCAAGCAGCGCGTGCTCTCTCGCCCCCACTCTTCACCTGTGCGTGTGTGTTGGTGTTGTGTGTTTAACTCACCACAGCTGTTGTGTGTTCAGTTAAGGGGATAGACAACAGACACACAGACTGGGCTGGCGCTGTGCTTTTTACAGCGTGTGAAAATATTTGCGCACTCACAACGTCTTGGCAAGCACGCGAAGCCAGTTCCAGCTGCTAATCCACGCGAGTGTGAGCGACGCATTGAGTGTAAGCAAGAGAGAGAGAGATAGTGAGAGAGAGTGCCAGTGAGTGCGAAAGAATGCGATAAAGAAAAGTAAACAAACTGCGGACAGGTCGCGTGCGAAAACCATCAAAACCAAAACATCAACTGTCAAAAAATAAATAACCAAAACCAATCATAATGCAAGAAAGTTTTTCTAACTGTTGCTTTGATTAATGCATATATGCATATGTTAACATGTTAATCGAAATTCAATAGCAAAAACCTTTATAGATTTTTTGTTTAGGGGATGGTTAGGGAGAGGCGCGAGGGCTAGGTTAAAAACTACTTACCGTCGAAAGCGACGGAACGTGTCTATTTAACCAAAGTGGAATTGGCGATACAAGAAACAAAAACAAAAACGTTGAAATTATTTCGTTTTTTATATGCACGCGCGAGCAAAGATATAAAAGCAACTTATACACAAATACCAAAAATAAATGCAAATTTTGAATTGTTTTCAATCATAAACGATAAAAAAAATTCAACAACGAGCAGGCCGAACATAAAATGCTCTCAAGAAACGTTTTGTTTCTAAGTATTTAACAAAAAGTACAAAAAACAGCTAATAATTTACTCGGTTACATGCGATTTAAATTGAAACCAATTAAGCAAAAGTTGTATATCAATTAAATATTTGTGCCTCGCGTCTCAAATTAATGTCAATTTTTGCAACAATGTCAAAACCAGTCTACAAACGAATATATATTTCAATTATAATTAATGCATACTTTAATTTATGTGCCGTTCGATCCGTTTAATTGTTTAAATTTGTTTGTTTTTTTCTTTCTTTCTTTCTTTTGTTCGATCTGAACAAACTCGAGCAAATTTTATGCTATAAAAAACAAAATTTGCATGACAAAAAAACCAAAAAACCAAAAAGAATTTAATAATGTTATAATAAAAATATTGTGTCTCCAGTTTCTGGCATTTCCGCAGCAAAATAACATTTAAAAATCAATAATCAACTAAAATAAAAAAACAGACAAACCAGTAAAAGTATCAAATGAAGCAGCAACAAATTAAATAACCTGTGCAATTTGTGAAAAACAGCAACAAATTAACATCAATCCAACTAATCAAGCAAAAGTTCAACAACTAATAAGAACAAAATGTCGGAGAACAGCGATAACAATGGCGACCAACAGAGCCAAGGCCAAGGGGCGGAGGGCGAGGCGCAGGGCGAGAACTTAATGAAGTCACGTCTGCGCAAAGGAGCTCTAAAGAAGAAGAACGTCTTCAATGTCAAAGATCATTGCTTCATCGCCCGTTTCTTCAAACAGCCCACATTCTGTTCCCACTGTAAAGATTTTATCTGGTAAGTTCATAAAACAATATCTTCATATCTTAAGTTGTTAGTTGTGAATGCTTTGAGCCCATAACACGATAGGCTTAAGCTAGAAAGAAAGTAATTTTGTGAATTATTGCTTAAATTGATAGTAAAGATTGCTTTTGTAGAAATTCATATTTGTTAATGGGACAAGTTTGTATTTAAGAAAGCGAAATTCGGTTCATTTTTATAGCCTGATTCAATGAAGTTCCTCGACTAGAAAGGAGGAGGATATAAGGACTACTCAAATTGCAGACTTTTTTAATTCATGTTAAAAACATTTGCCTTCAAAAACTGAAATGATATTTTCACACAAATAATCTCGAACCTTTCTAAAGGTCTGTTAACCTAAATAAAGTGCAGAATATATCTGATTAAGTTGAAATTTATTAAGAGCTTAGGTTAACTAGCTAAAACATGTTCTAATCATTAAAAACTCTAAGAAAAACTTTTAACAAACTCAATTTCCTAAACAGACAAAAAGAAAAACATATAATAAAGAGTTAAGATTAAATGTTTTAGCTCTTTTTATCTTTTTTTTTATCTTTATTGATTATTTTTTTATATTTTAAGCTAAAAACGGAAGGCATATTTAAAATTTATGCTTATCATAAAAACGAAGGTTAAAAATGCAAACAGAGCTGATTAAATATTAAATTTTTGCCCAGCTATAAAATCCTAAGCTAAGAAAGAGGGACACAAAATTTCCCATTCTATAACGGACTTAAATATATCTTTTGCCCTTCCTCCCTTCTTTAGGCATTGTTGTTGTTGCAACATTCCTGAATCCCGTGTGATACTGTTGAATTTTTGTGTTTCGTGCCTGCCCCGAGCCGTGGCACTTGTAGGTCTACACAGGCGTGAAAAGCAAAATCGGCCACATAACTAAGCAGCAAACGACACGTAAATCGATATTTTGTCCATCGACAAAAAGCAAGAAATTAAAGCCAAACTAATGTCCCAAACCCAAGGCAACACAAACAATGTAGCCCCTTTAAATATTTCATTTGGACTAAGCCAGCTGTTTAAACCTTATTAAATCCATTCAAACATTCATGCCAAAAATTATTAAAGAGTAACTTGTTCCTGTCTCCCCGCGCCTGCTTTTGATTTACGGATTATAAAAGAATCTCATGCGTATTGAGTTGAAGGTAAAGTTGAACCCTTTCTCATCAACATTTCACAACCTTGGCAAAGTAAATCAAAAACAATCAGCCACAAATATGTCCTAAAACACATTGTTCTTTGTTCTTACAGCGGCTATCAAGTGGGATATTCATGGATGTAGGTATTTCTTAACATTTAAAGTATTGCTAGTTCGAAGAATTTTCCGATAAAATCATAATAATAGCTAAGAGATTTTTATTGCGCTCAGCAACTAGAAGAAACTTAAACATAATTGTTATGCATTTTCTCTAACATTTAATATTCAACAAACAGAAAGCGCTTTGTCAAAAGTCTTAAACGTTTCTGTGGCTTAATTAATACGTTTATACATTTAATATTCCAATGCCAGTTGGCTAATCGTTTGCCACAAAAGTTGACAGTTGAAAACAGCTTAATTTAAAATGGATAATGACAAGGAAAATTAATTGGCAAATTGCTGTTGGCCAGGCTTAAACATGTCTGCATCTTTACTAATTCCCCCCATTTAGCAGGATAATATTATTATCAGCTTTCTCTCTCTCTCTCTCTCTCTCTCTCTCGCTCTGTTTACATTAAACATTTAGGACAATAATTAAATGAATTGCTGTTGTTGTTTAAAGTTCGACTCTAACGATCGATCTATGACCAAAAACAAAAACAACAAACTCGGTAACTGAGCCATGTGAAACTGTGACCCAAAAAGGCCAACAAGCTAAGAGATACTTTTAGCCAAACTTGGCACACATTGTTGCTGTTGCTGTTGCTGTTTTTTGGCCAACAGCACAGCTAATTAACAACTTGAATTACAATTTGCGCCTAGCGACTCGTCTCGTGCAACGTTTTGGCCAAATGTGGGCTGCCCCCAGGTTGTGGGCAAGTGGAAATTGCTGCCGTGTTTATGCCACGTAACAGCAGCAGCTGCGAGCCTTTATGACAAATTAAGTGCTGCTAAATATAAGATATATCCTTTCAACATCAAGTGGCATTGTCAACACAGATTGTTGCACAAGTGCTTTTGTAGTTTGTTTTCTTTAGCAGCTTAGAACTTGTTTGTTGAATACAAAGATCTGCGGAAATAGTTTCTAGCTACAATAATAAACAATCGATGCGCAAACATTATGGCAAAAGTAAATAAAGAAAAGCGCAAAGCAGCTTATCACAGTTATTGATTAGAACATTGTCAATGAGTGACACTAGCTGAAAAAGCATCTTTAAGGAGCATATAAAGCTCTTATCTTTAAGTTTTCTCCCTGCTCAGCCAATAAATTATAATAAATTGCAAGTCACGAGAACATTTGGCGTAACTTTTTAGCTCAATCTTAAATCTCTTGCGTGCAGTTTTTTTTTTCTTTCGTTGCTGCTGCTGCTGCTTGCGTGTGAAATTAGCTCGCATAGCAAATATACTTTTTTTTTCTTTTATTAATTTTCTTTTTAATTCGCTGCACACAATTTATTACCTATCCTCCTCACTCAATCCCTCTCTCTCTCTCTTTTTGTTGTTTGCGTGCCTAGCCGGAAAAATGTGCTTAATTAAAAAATTCGAACCAAAAAAAATGCAACAAACGAAAAATATTTAAAAAAAGGACGCGAGGCGAGGCTAAAAAAAGTGTAGCATAACTGCAGGCGCGGCGCAGGGAAATTACTTTTTCACTTCATTTGATGTGCAAAACAAACACAAAAAGGGCGAACACAAAAGACAACAACAAAGCAATGCTTTTCATTATCAAATTTTACAAATATTCTTTTAAGCAGAACAATGAACAAGCTGAGATATAAATTTTTTAGTTTTGCTTACGGATACTGTCAATTTGCCGGCAAACTAACTAAACCACACAATAATTTGGCATCAAACAAAATGCTTTTAAAACAAAATTGAATATCGTGCCTGCCAAAAGCTACAACTGGAAAGATCTGCATGTGATAGACAAATATATACATAAAGGCATGCGAGTTATTTGCGTGCTTTGGGGCTAGAAACTAAAACACACACGCACATAGACTATACTCGTTAAGCGGCTTGTGGTCAAGGCATTTAGAGCTTATAAAATATGGCTAATACGAGCACTTGGTCTACTTTTATGCCTGCCTGACCTGACATAAGCCTCAATGCAGCAGCAACAGCAGCAACTGGACTCTGAAACGTAATGCTTAAGCTGAAAAGTAGGCAACACAACCAAGCAAGGAACACTCAAGCACAAACACACTATCCTGCAGGGCTGCAAGGCTTTAAAAGTCATGGGCTGTAAACAGAAATATTTAAGTACAATTTTGCATTGCTAATTTTTGAGTGCTGACAACTTTGAAGCCCCCAACTTTCAACAAGCTGCATTAAAAATTTGTAGAGACTACATTGCTTAGGAAAATATCATTAAAAACAAATATTTGCTTCTTTATAAGATGCAAAACATGTTTTTTTGCTACCTTCAAATAATAATTAAATAAATGAAATTGTTTTCAAGAGGATATATCAACTGAAGCGTTTTAAGTTAGCTATTTTCACTGGGTATATGCTTTAATCGAAGAACCCACACACCACGGCTTAACCTTTGACCTGTGCAGCAAGCCCCATATTAATTATATTGATTGAATTTTGTGGCTGGCGCGCAACTGGTTAGGTGAATGGGAGAAATATTAGCATATTAATGATTAAATATTTGCGGTGCTGGCAAGCTTAATATATATATATGTTACACCTACACACACACTAAGAGCAAATTAATTAGCGGCAAAATTAGTAGGAAACCGCATTTGATGAATAATTTAATCGAAAAATATCCGAAATTTCTTTCACAGGGGCTTTGGCAAACAGGGATTCCAGTGTAATGGTACGTAAATAAATCTCATACGCCGAGAATACCTTCAACGATGATAACAATAATCATTTTGCAGTCTGCTCTTATGTGGTGCACAAGCGCTGCCACGAATACGTCACCTTCATATGTCCCGGCAAGGATAAGGGCATTGATTCCGTAAGTGTCGTTTATAATTTACCTACAAAAATGTATATTAAACTTAGTAAACAACTAAAGATACTACAGCTTTAGCTTTAAGAATGTTTGGTGCAGCATTTTCAGGTGTGAGAAGAAATAGAAAGAAAAAAAAAAAGATTTAAATTCCTTTTTTTGTCCGGACCTTTTGTCCCTTCCGTTTGGCTTGATGTTCCTGTCAACTCTGCGGCTAGCTTACCGAAAGTGTCATTTTGGCTTTTGAGCATAAAACCAAAATTCATATTTGTGTTGCGTGTAGAAATCCGCTTTCCTTTTCCTCTCTTTCTGCCTGTCTGTCTGTGTGTCAAGTGAAAAGGTTTTCCAGTTTACAATTTTATGTGACACAAACACCTTAAATACCGAGATTTTAGATGAAGTCTGCGTTAAGTTAATTTAACAAGCGGAATATTAACTGGATTTCGACTATGACAGGCATAAAGATATAAGATAAAAGAGCAAAATGTGAATGTTAGAGGAATGTTAAAATAGATTTCTTCTCACACAGGAAAATGCTTGAAGCTTGTCGATAAAATAATACAACTTTTAGTTAAGTTAAGCAACTAATCATAATTTAATGTAGTGTGCAACTAAACTTAGTTTAAAAATAAATACCAAAATAAATACCAAAAAAAAAAAACAGTTAATACTAACCATAAATAAGTGTAAAAGTTAGCAAATGCTTATTGTTCCATTCAGCAATGTTTTTTTTTTTTTATTAATTGTCATCGTGCTCTGTTTATTTATACCATAAATTGTATTTGTATTTTCATGTACCAAAAATAAACAAAAAAAAAATACCAATTTGTCACATCGTTCACCAAAAACAAAACAACTTTATATAAATATATGACAACAAAATTCTAAAACTGTGGCACGCATATTGCAATATAAATTGAAAAAAAAAAAAAAAAACAAACTGAAGGATTCACCAAAAACTCAGCACCATTTCGAACCATTCACATACGCAGGACCCACGTTCTGTGATCATTGTGGTTCCCTGCTCTATGGCATTTACCATCAGGGTCTCAAATGTTCAGGTAAATTTATTTCCTTCTTTCTGAACTTCCCCCCCTTTTTTTCCCAAAACTACTCTCTGTCATTTCCAAACTAACTCTTCTATCCTCTAACGCTCTAAGTTGTTTGCTCTGTTAACGCGCTGTTAGTTCGCTGTTAACTAGCTGTTAGGCTAGCTAATTGCTTGTAAACTTTATCTTCTTTCTATGTTTTCCCTTTCTATGTGTGATTCTGTGTGTATGTGTGTGTGTTTGAGTGTATTTCTGAATATATATATATATTTCTATTAAATTGTAAATATTAATGCATATAGTCGACATATTTAGCCTGCCCAACTCCCATGTAAAACAAAACCCACAAATTAAATTATCGATCCAACTATTTAGCGTGCGATTTATTGTGTGTGTGTGTGTGTTTTGGGTAATTGTTCGGAATTTGCAAAAGTTTTATCTTGTTTGTTTGGATTTTTTTGGGTTTTTTTGGTTTGGCACGTGTCCAGAGTTCGTAACCCCAACCCAGCCCAAGCAAAACGCCTCTTAAAAAGCTTCATGTTGTTCATTAAATTCATTTGCATAATTATGCACAGGACACAGCGCACACAGAAGCTAACAATGTTCATGTAGTCGTATCTAAATTGTATAGAATTTTCGAGTAATATAATTAAAAATTTCAATGCGGGCCTTCGCCAAAACTATGCAGATATATAGTTACAGCTACAAAACCAAACATTATGAGTAATGAGGTTTCCTCCCGGCGGAGCGTTGAGAGGACTCAGGGGGAGGGAGAAGTGCTTTATCTTTTGTTTGCTGTGCAAATATTTAATGCACTTTCGGGCTGTCTGTCCACATGAATGCAATGTATTAAAACTTTTAAGCCGGGAGCTCTACATCAATTGTCCTTTGTCAAAAGATCTTGCACATAAGTGAATGAGTGTGAGATAAGGCGAGGGGATGAGGGGGAGAGCTGTGCTTTATCAAAAGAAAAAACTTATGTTTGAAAGAGCAAAATTTGAATAGTTTTTCGTTTCCTCCTTGGAGATAAGCTGGCTGCATCTGTTTCAACTATATTAAAGACTTGATGTAAAGTTATTTAAAATAATTCTAGTTGATCTTCATGAGTTAAACACATTTATCACTTAAATGTTCTCTCTGTTCTGGCTAACAAACATTCTGTTAGTTATTTAGTTAAATTAAGGCAGCCAAAGTCAAGTGGAACTGTTAAGAACCTTCACAAGTGCCCTTGTGTGTTATGGTATTGAATGCATGTGTGTGATGTAGTAGTAGTAGAACTTGAGGTTTCACAATATTACAGAGTTCTTAAGTGCTCAACGACGAAGTCGAGAGAGAAAGAGAGAGAGGGAAGAGCATGAAAATCGATGGAGGGGAGAGATGTCATGGCAACTATTTAGAGGGGGAGAAGAGCTTGCCGCGAGGAGAAAGAGGGTGCGGTGTAAGGCGGATTTTTCCATTGTATTGTTAATCAACGTATGAGAAATACAAGGGGAGAGAGAGAGAGAGAGAGTGTAGACAAGCATGTTAATTGTATGGCATTTCATCATAAATTTAACTACAACATTTGCAACACGTGCCACAAGCACACTGAACAACTATGCGGCTTCCCTTCGCTCGAAAGCGCGATCTCAACAATGCTCACAATGTTATCAATTATGTACCCCCAATCCCACACACCAACCCCCCTCTCGAATCTAGAGTCTCACTTACTGCATAGTCACGGAGGCGTATGTGTAATATAATCCAAGTGCTTGACTATTGCCTCAGAGGCAGAGAGAGAGAGTGGGATTGGGAGTGACTATGTGAATCACTTGGTGATTGCCAACAAGCAGCGTTGACGACAACTTTGCTTGCTTTGTTGGCTTTTGAACATGAAATGAAGTTCTAAATGTTGCTGTCACTTGTCGTGCTACTTGACAAGAATTCTTTTGCTTGGTGTCGTTTGAATTTGTTGTTGTTGCAAATCGGATCAAATATATTTCATTACAAGCAAGCAAAAACACACACACACACACAAACGGACAAAGTGTCAGACAGAAAGTCAGTCGACAAGGCGACAGTTTGATAAATATAGCAATCAATTTATCAATGGTCGAACGCTCAGGTTGTATTTATCTATTTTTGTTGCTATTGTTGTACTCCTTCACCTGTTGGTCCTTGAGCTTTTGAGGAAGTTTGTCAGGATGTGTACAAATGTGTGTAAGAGGCGTTCCAAAGAAAGGTTTCTGCACAGCAATCATATAATAATAAAATGTACAATAATAATAAATATCTATTTCTTGAACTTTTCAAACAGCTCAACTTTGACACACGTTTTTTCCATTTAAACAAATCAATAAACTATATCTCAACATTCAAATATGTATTCAAAAAGTATTATCTATTCGTTAAACACACACATCAAACTCACTTTTTGCCATCCAAATTTGTTGCCAATTTTTGCTATTTGGCAATCATTTTCGAATGTAATCGAATTGAAAGCAGGTGGCAAATGTTTTTCTCTTTTTTTGAGGGTAATTTTGTTTTGAGTCGAAAATTCCTTGCTTATTGTTTGCGAGGCAAGTCAATTTGTGCATTTTATTACCTGCAACACAATCACATGTGTGTGTGTGTGTGTGTGTTAATTTGTGTCCGTTTGTCGAGCGGAAATTGAAAAGGAATCTAGTTAGCAGCACGCTGTTTGATTTGCTTGATTGGTTTTTTGCCTCAGCTGCCAACTAAGCCGCTACTGTGGCGCAAGATAAATGTGTTAGTATGTGTGTGTGTGTGTGCGTGTGCAAGTATGTGTGTGTGTGTGTGGCATGTTCATAGCATCGATATGCACACTTCACTTTCCATCAAGCGTGCTGTCGTAATAAATGACATGGCAATTTATAAATGCAATCCCCAATATTACAACAACAGCTATGAAACATTTCAACCATGTTATCAGGACTTCAGTTTGCTTAATATCCTGCCACAATTTGTATGTACTTGTGTGTGTGTGTGTGTGTGTTGAGGTACATCCTTGAATTACTGCAAATGAGCACTCAAAATTAAGAGTCGGCAACAATTTTTCGAGTTGCCAGCGCAAAGATATATCTTTGCCAACGATAGCGAGATAGCGCTTAAAGCACACAACCTGACATCAGACATTAGATGGCAGCGAAGAGAAAGGGTGGACTGAGAAGGGGGGGTGTGACGGGTGCAATAAACAGGCAGCAAATTCGTTAAGTGACAAGAGAAAATTTACGGCAATAAAAATGGAAGTGATATAAATCGAAAAATAACAAGAAATATAACGAAAACTTGTGAAAAATTGCTACAAATATTTTGTACAAAAATTTGTAATACGTTTTAATGCTGGCGAAAGCGTGGCACATGGCAAACGAGGCAGCTGCAACGTGGCACGAATTACCCTATTCCGCTCGCCATGTTATCTAATAAAATTGTTCAAAACATTTGCCAGGAACTCAGACTGACACAGCAAATATGCGACAGGCTTAAATGTGTGTGTGTGTGAGGAAGTGTGTGAGGAAGTGTGCGAGGAACTGAGTGAGGATGTGTGTACGTGACGCAACTGGTAACTGACCCATGCAGCATGCGATATATAACTGAATTGAATTGAGTCTTCGAAACTGAAATGTTATATGAAATGTTTTATAAGCCGATTTTATAATAAGTTTAAATAGTTATAGTTTTAGCTAGAGGTTGCATTAACCTGCTTAAGCCCTCATATTCCATTACATAACAACTGGCAGCAGCAGCAAAGAGCTTAACTCATGTTTAAGCCACATTTACTTTGAATGTTATGATGGCAAAATGATGTGGCGCCATTTAAAGTAAGCCGCTTTTATGTCTGTTTAATACACTTCCAAAAGGATATTTAGAAAGATAGATATGCAAAACATTGAAAAATCAATTCTCTTTCCAATGAGTTAGGGAATAAAATATCAATATTTGATTAAATTTCCGAAAACATTCAAAAACAACTTTTCTTTCATACTTTTCTACAAAAAGGGTTCACCAGCATATTATATAAGAACACCAAGGTTAAGAAATACAACTGGACATCACGAAAGATAACTTTTTTGTCATCACAGCTTAATGCCTCAAGTATTTCAACTGCATTTTGGGCATTTCAAGTCCACGCAAAACGTGAAACTCGATTTTGGTACGAAAATTGCAAATTGGAAACGCCACTCTGAGCTTATAACTTTAGCGTTGAGAACGCTCCCACTTCCAAAAATGGCACTTAACGCCACCTGTCGCTTGTGTGTGTGTGAAAGTTTTGTCGAGCAAGTTTCTAGTCAAGGTTGCACGAGTCGATTTGCGCTGAAGAGAAGCCAAAACCAGCAATGAGCACTGAGCACTGAGCAATTGGCAATTCAATTTTACCTTCAAAACAAGTTGCATGCTGCAACTGCATTCAGTGCAAACACAAATACAGCTACAATCGACTCAGACACACGCAGCCTTGGGTGCCCGCCAAAGTATGCAACACTTTTTATGTGTGTGCTTCGCTGCCAGCTGCAGCAAGGCCAACCACAGAGCACCCACCGAGCCCCCCTCCTTTCATCTACTCCTCTTGCCAATGGTCCTTTTGTGGCGATGTGTGTGTGTGTTTGCGCTTTGAGCTTTGCACTTGAATCGGCTCCATTTTGTTTGTCTTTCAAGGGAACGAGATAGCAAAAGATATGAGAGCTGCGCATCGCTGCAAGCTGTTGAGCCTCACAGACGACACACACATACACACGC
Source organism: Scaptomyza montana (assembly GCA_018904305.1). Classification (NCBI taxonomy): domain Eukaryota; kingdom Metazoa; phylum Arthropoda; class Insecta; order Diptera; family Drosophilidae; genus Scaptomyza; species Scaptomyza montana. Next base: position 1,116,530 of record JAEIGR010000005.1, on the reverse strand, counting down.
ACACATACGCACAACAACAGCACTAAAATGGCCCAAAAAAGCGCGTCTTGTTCGGTTGCTTGATGTAGCTCGTGTATGCGCATAATAATATCAAATGTCCTTGCCCACTTTTAAGACTTAAGAAATAAAAAAAAAACCACACACATCAACAACAACAATAACAACTAAACACAACAAGCCACAGCACGTGTGTGCTTTGGTGCTTATAAGTTCATGGCACTGAGATTTCGAGTTCAAAATAATAAGATGGCAGCCCAAGGCTAAGATTAAGAAATATCCTGTACCAGAAAGGAACAAAAAATATATGCCTATACCACATTTAAGACATGAAGTTCTTAGTTCTTGAAGCAATCTAGCGAAAGTAAAATGTTTTTGAATAGTTCCGAAGAAAATCAGAAAGTTTTGATGGCACAAGAAGATCTCTAACGAAACTCTGCCGGGCCCGTTTGTTGCTTTTCAAGTTCAAGCGAGTCACATCTCTGCCGGTTAGAAGCTTATCTTTAGGATAAGCTTTAAGCTGCAAAATTGTAATGTAACTTAGGTATGAAGAAACGAAATTTTGTCGATAAGAGCAACAAACGGTCAAAAGAATATACCCGCTAGCCTAGACTACCACAAGCTTTAAGCTGGCTTTGCTTCACTGTATGTGTGTGTGTGTGTATTTGTGTCATTGTCTTTGCCAAGAGCAGATTGTATGTCACTGTGTATGTGTGTGTTTGTGTGCCTTTTTCTTCTCCGAACGGATTAGGCAACAATTGGATGTTGTTTGACATTTGTGGGTTTCTAGTTCAAGCAGCAAAAGAGAAATGAAACGAAACGGAATAATAAAAATATATATAAAAAAAAAAAAAATATTGTTATTTATGTACCCAATGGAGTAGAAAAGCAAATGCTATTAAAGTGTTCTTAGCCTCCCTCCCTTCGTGCCCCTTCAGACCACTTGTTTGTTTGGCAAAGTGTTTGAAGTTTGGCAAAACTTTCAAATTGGAAAAACAAATTGAATCTTGCTTTCTTTAACGTAGTGGAAAATTGAAAGGGAAGTCATCTTAACTAACCCAAACAATTATTGTATATATCTTATTCATAATCCATCCGCACAATTCTCCAACACTACCGTTTATCCACCTTTTATCCCATCTTTATCTATCTATTTGTTAAATTATTTGTTTTGTTTTTGGTTTAATGTTTTGTATTTTAAGTTATGGCTGTTTAGTTAGTATGTAAAATGCATGGAATTTAATGCTTTGATTAGTTTATGTAGTTAAATGTTAAAACGCGTTTATAGCGAAAAAACCTTGCGTTAATTTTCCATTAGATCTCTCTCCAACTGTTCCAATTCTCAGGCACACCAGATGCCACACAAATGGCATAACGTTGCCTTCCTATCGCCGATGTTTTGTGATCATTGCGGCTCGCTGTTGCACGGCATCACGCACAAGGGTCTCAAGTGTCGAGGTAATAATGTCCTGGATCAAACAAAATTGAATGTTCACTCTGTGTGTGTGTGTAAGTGTGTGTGTGTGAGACAAGGAGAGACGGTTCTCTCTGCTTGTGTGTGTGTGTGTGTTTTGTCTTGTCTTGTCGTGTCACGCTCACATCTCTAAAGCTCTAGCATCTAAGCAAAAAGGCGACTTTTGCGCTGAGTTCTCTGTTTTATATATTTTTATTTTCTTTGCGGATTGTTGCAATTTGCAATTAGCGGCGCTTTGTTGCAGCTCAAGTGCGCACTTGCCACGCTCTATGTGTTTGTAAATGTTATTGTTATTGTTGCCTTTCCGTTTTGCCATGCCCACTTAGCAACGAGTTATAAAACATTGTTTTTTTGTTTTTATTTTTAACAAATTTGCAGCTGCATGCTAAAGTTGACATTTGCTAATCACATCAACAATGTTTTTTTTATTATTGTGGTGTTAATTTTACGAGAACTTTGTACTTGTTGTTGTCTTTTGCTTTGTTTTGTTTACCCCAAAAAAAGTGGACAAGAATTTTCCAAGTCATTTGTTAGACAATGCAAATTGTCGCCTTTAATATCTCTTTCTCAAATGGCAAACAAATAATTTACTTACGCCTCATTGCCTCGGACCAAGCAAACAATATATATGTATATAAAGCAACAATAGATAAACAGACCATTCTACCAACACACACACATGCACACACACACACATCAAACAAACAGATTGCGAATGAAAATGTAAATGTGGCAACAGTAAAATTCTCCGTACAATGTCAATAAGCCGCAGCCATAGCCGGAAATGCGTGTTGTTCGAGTGTGTGTGTGTGTGATTGTCATTATCGAACGTCAATTGCGCATATGTATGTGTTAAATAACGTTTTGTAATTCGAATTCTATTCCAATTGTAAATGCATGCATTTGTGATTTCGGTTTTGCATGATTTGTTCGTTAGCCTTGCTGTTGTTGTTGTTGTTGCTTTACAATTTACAACATTTTGTGGAAAAATAAAAATTGATTAAGTTGAGCGACCAACTGCAAACATACAAACATTTATCAATATGTCAATATATCATTGAGATAACATGAACAAGAATTGCAATTGCATTTCAGCATCAGCACAATTATGAATTTTGACCGAAAAGCACGTTTTGGCATTTAATTGTTGATTTAGTATAGACTACAAACCATATAAATCACAATGCTATTGACAATGAAAACTGAATCAGTTATAATGAAGTTCGAGCACAGTTCGAATATGTTTTGGATTGAGTTAAATGCAGCATTGATTCGTTGAAAAGTCTTTTACTTTAAGTATAAAATCCATTCAAACTTTGAATATCGAACCAAAGTTAATTTCTTCATTTCTTTCAAAGCAAAAACTTAACATTATTTGTCTTTCAATAATCCTTCATCTAACTAGATTGTAGTTTGTTAACATAAAACATATTTTTGTTGCCATATGTTATCGAAATTTGTTCATGAATATATTATGAACGTTTATTAAAAACCTGTTATTACAATGCTTTTGAGCCCCAAAGGGCATATTTAAATACATATATATATATATTTGTTCATTGTGTAAGCTTGCTACAAAATATAAATAAATAATTTAACGCAAAAAAAAAGAATCGAAACTGGGCCACACATTATGAAAACTCACGCACACATATTTGTAGCTGGTATTGTTGTTGCTGTTGTTTTTTTGTGGCACGCAAAGGGAAAACCTTTTTTTTTTTTTTATTTGCTTTGTTGTTTGTTTCCCCTTCATTGTTGCTGTTGCAAAGAAAAAAAAAAGAAAGGAAAGAAAAAACCCTTTCATATTTTCATTAAACACTGCCAAACTGACCAGCCGACTGCTTCGAGCACAGCCAACAGCCAACGGGCCCACAATGCCATCAAAAAACATGATTACTTTTTCCATGCAACAAGCGAAACTTTTCAAACAAGGGGCGAGCGAAAGAGAGAGAGAGAGAGAAAGAAATACGTATACGACACGTGCGCTTCACGCGCGCCAAAATGACATTGACTATGCTGGGCGCCCAATAGCGCATACTTTTCGCAGCGGTTGTAAGCGGATGAAATGTCCAAAGTAATTTTACACATGAGCGCAGCAACAAAGAGAAGAAAGCGCCAAACAACAGCAACAACAAAGGAGAGACAGACAGACAGATGCCATGAAATCAGCCAATAATGCAGTGCCGCAAGGACGCAAAGGGAAAGGGATGATGATGACAGTTATGTGAATAAATATATGCATAAATAATGAACGAATGTTGACAAGGATGTTTATCCAAATGACCGTTAGCTTTTTTTGTGTTCAGTATTAAAAAGTTAAGTCACAAGCAATATTTCTACTTGCAAAATAATTTCATCTTATTGGCGTGCAGGTTAATATCTGTTTGCTATTGAAATTTTCTATCCTTATCATTCCATTCACAAACATGCAGCGAACAGAAACAAATTTTTGCCAATTACGAATCCATTTGCAATATAATTTCCAATTGAATGCTTTTCGAATACCGACTCAACTCTCATCATACCTCTTGGCATGCATCCAGTTGTCTATCCTGTCTCTCTCGCTCTTCACATATCCTTGCAAATGTAAGCGACATATGTGCGCCTCAAACTATGCAACAGTTTTATTTTAAATTTTGCTTTCCCTCTTGCTGTGCGGCATTTCATTTCCCGTTGCTGTTGCCAAATTGATTGCGATTGCAGCCGAAAGCACAAATTGGCGTTGATTTTGTATCTGCTGGCTTGTGTGGGTGTGTGTGGGTGTGTGTGTGGGCGTGGCGATGCGAGCGTCGGGTGAGTGAATTGCTGTGTGTGTGTGCTTTTTTTTCTATTATTGGATTGCCGTGCTGATTGATAACCAGGCTCATCTGTTTGCCTACGAAATAGGCGACAATTTTTCCATTTTTCCTTTCAATTGAGTTTTTTTTTTGTTGTTGTTGTTGCTATTGCTGTTGTTGTTGTTGTTGCCTTTCATTTGCACATGGAGTCTGGGAGTCGGGGAGTCGGGGTAAGTACTGTAGTCCACATCACAACTCACTTTGTATGCGTGCTACGTCCCGTGTCCTGTCTCTTTCTCTTTTTCTATATGTGTGTGTGTGTGTCTGTGTGTTCGTATTCTGCCTCCTGATATATATACATATAGATTCCTTTACCACACTGAAACCAATGTAAATGAAATCACTTTCAATCTATTCTGAAACTTTGTGAACGATATATTTCAATGTATTGCCAAGTGGCCACTAACAAGCGACTTATCTTTATTTCACTACGTGACCAATGACCTTCGTTTAGCATGCGATATGAACGTTCATGCCCGCTGCAAGGAGAACGTGCCCAGTTTGTGCGGTTGCGATCATACAGAGCGACGCGGACGCATCTATCTGGAGATAAATGTCAAAGAGAATCTACTCACAGTTCACAGTAAGTGCGTAAGCGGGGGAATGAATAATAATTTTTGACACTTTCAGAGCGAGAGACTATTAAGGCTTTTTAAGTTGTTGCCAACTTTCTGTTGCTGTAAAGCGCTTATGTTCTTAACCAATTATGGCACCCCAACCAAACAAGCCTGCCAACTTTTACGAACGCGAAAAAAAAAAAACAATAAAAATTATGGCAAGCAGCTTGAAAAGTTTTATCAACAAGACGCTTAAAATGTTATGTCTATTAAAGTTTAGTTTTCAGTTCTGATTTGCTTAACAAATATGATATAACTTTTAACTGCAACTTAAGCGTGCTATTCATTTTCACAAAGCTTCTTTTTAAATTCAAAATTCAAGCTCTTTCATTGCCTTAAGGCATCCAGTCAGCAGCTTAAAGAAAGAGATAGAGAGAGACAGTATGCTGGCAAATTGCTTTTGATTTGCATTAATTCATTATGAAGCAAATTCTCTCGCACTCTATCTTAATCTCTGTTCACACAAGATGCCACATAATGAATACTAAAAATGCAGTTTGTTAAACAATAGCGTGATAAAAATATGTAAAGCCAGGCAAAAGCAAGGAGCAGCTGATACAAAGACAAACAATGGAGAGCATTATAATAATGCCTTGGCATATTTTATAAAAATCTTGTGTAATTGCAGTCAAGGAGGGTCGCAATTTAATACCCATGGATCCAAATGGCTTGAGCGATCCATATGTGAAGGTCAAACTGATACCAGATGGACCAGACAAGGATCAGTCCAAAAAAAAGACGCGCACCATTAAGGCGAACCTAAATCCTGTTTGGAATGAGATCCTTAGCTAGTGAGTTTGAGATCGAGGATTTTCTAGTTTGTTTAATGAAATGTTTTTCTTGCAGCGATCTGAAACCGGAAGATAAAGATCGACGCGTGTTGATTGAGGTTTGGGATTGGGATCGCACTTCGCGCAATGATTTTATGGGCGCTTTGTCATTTGGCATCTCGGAGATTATCAAGAATCCCACAAATGGCTGGTTCAAGCTGCTCACACAGGACGAGGGCGAATACTATAATGTGCCGTGTGCGGATGATCAGCAGGATTTGCTCAAGTTAAAGCTGAAGCCATCACAGAAAAAGCAGCCAATGATGCGCTGCGATACACACTCACAGTCACTGTCCAAAAAGGATATGACACGTGCCACCGACTTCAATTTCATCAAAGTCCTAGGCAAAGGCTCCTTTGGCAAGGTGAGAAGAGAAAAAAGTTTGTTTTCATAACTAAAACGTTGCACATTGCAGGTGCTGTTGGCGGAGCGTAAGGGCAGCGAGGAGCTGTATGCGATTAAGATACTCAAGAAGGATGTGATTATACAGGACGACGATGTGGAATGCACGATGATTGAGAAGCGTGTCCTGGCGCTGGGCGATAAGCCACCGTTCCTTGTTCAGCTGCATTCTTGTTTCCAAACCTTGGTACGTATACTTAATAGACAAACTAGAATTCTGTTTAACTTTTAACATACAAACAGGACCGCCTGTTCTTTGTCATGGAGTATGTAAACGGCGGCGATTTAATGTTTCAAATACAACAGTTTGGCAAATTCAAGGAACCAGTTGCTGTGTAAGTGAAAAGAAAATCAATGATTTACAATATTAATCTCTTGATATATATATATATATATTTGCCATAGCTTTTATGCTGCTGAAATAGCTGCTGGACTTTTCTTTCTGCATACCAAAGGCATTTTGTATCGCGACTTGAAGCTGGACAACGTTCTGCTGGATGCCGATGGACATGTGAAAATAGCTGATTTTGGTATGTGCAAGGAGAACATTATGGGCGACAAGACAACTAAAACATTCTGCGGCACACCCGACTACATAGCGCCCGAGGTGAGTTCCTTAGACTTAGACTAAAAGGGAGAATATAAATTTTTAACTTTTGTTCGGAAACTAGATTATACTTTATCAGCCTTATGGCAAGTCGGTGGATTGGTGGGCCTATGGTGTGCTACTCTACGAGATGTTGGTGGGACAGCCGCCATTTGATGGCGAGGATGAAGAGGAATTGTTTGCGGCAATCACAGATCATAATGTATCCTATCCGAAGAGTTTAAGCAAGGAGGCCAAAGAGGCGTGCAAGGGCGTAAGTTATTAAAAAAGGGTTTAAGAAAGCCTAAAACCCTTTGATAAATATTCATATATTTTCCTTTAGTTCCTGACCAAGCAGCCGAGTAAGCGTTTAGGTTGTGGCAACACGGGCGAAGAAGATGTACGTCTGCATCCATTTTTCCGACGCATCGACTGGGAGAAGATTGAGAATCGTGAAGTGCAGCCACCTTTTAAACCGAAAATTGTGAGTTAATCAAAGAAATTTCTTAACTTGAAACTCAATTGAACAAATCTCTGTAGAAACACCGCAAAGATGTATCCAATTTCGATAAGCAATTCACATCAGAGAAAACAGACTTGACGCCAACGGATAAAGTGTTTATGATGAATCTGGATCAATCGGAATTTGTTGGCTTCTCCTATGTCAATCTCGAATACATTGTGAGCCCATAAGCAGCTAATATATTCAACATAAATAAATAATCTAAACGCTGTGAATCATAAATCAGCTTAACAGGATTAATCCGCTAATGGAAACACCCAGCGAGTTGTGTCTTCATCATCATCTTCATCAGTTGATATTAATTGTTAATTAAAAGACATCGTTTGTTTATCTCATTTGTATTATTCATTATTGTTAGTTAGTTATGCCATGCTAAACAAAAGCAATAATTTTTGTGTATTGCCTTAAGTCTTTTTATTTATTGCTTAGTTCGAATCTTTAACTAATTGTTAAGCCACTCATGACTATACTCTAAGTTAAAACTAAAGCAAACATATTCATTAAGCTATAATCATTGTTAACAAAGGAAACCACTGCAACTCGAAGCCAAAAAAGAAAAAAATGCAAACAAAATAGAAAAAAACAAAACGTGTGCAATAAAAACTTTAATTTTATAATACCTTATCCAAACGCTTTTCTCTGCTCGAAACTTTTTGCCCTGACACGTTTTCATATTTCAATTTCCAATTCCCGAACACTTTTGAGAACTTTTGCCTATTCAAGTCTTTCATTTAACAAGTATTCAATTTGTGCTAAATTCCAATTTTGGAATATTGTATTCAAATATGATATAGAATGGTTAATCAAAAGTTTTATTAGCAAGTATCTCGATGTTAATACACAAATCATATATAATACTACATATATAAACATCTTCTCTCTTTCTGTCTTTCTTTAGTCACTTGCCAAAAAGTAGATGAAGAAGATTTCAACGATTTGGGTCAGAGTTTTAAACGTTGTTCAATTATAATGTTGGCCCCTGCATTATAATCAAATCGCAAATGCGTTTAGCCTATTTCAATTAATAATCGAAATATAAACAGTCGCAATACAGCAATATTTTCAAATTTTTGAGCCAAGAGCAAAATTAAAATATATCATAGCATACTTATGAGCGTATTTCAATTACATATGAATATTATTCGTCAAACAAGCAAATTTGCATAATTATCTTCATTTTATGTATAAGGCGAATAGAAATATGTATATTCATTTATATATATTTAAGAACTGCATAGAGTCTCAATGTACCATAAAATAAAGTAAATCTAAAAATGGCAAACAAATTGCATAGCAATAAGTTTAAGCTAAAAGTCAAGTTTAAATTTAGTCTACTACTTAAGAACATTAATTTATTGCTGTAGCTTTCCAAAGTCTAACTATAGTTAAGATGATGTATGTATGTAATTATGTATATCGTCTTCTGGTTGATGCTTTAGTACCTAACTTAACAAAATTTAGCTACTAAAATCTACGATTTAACTATGAGAAAAGACAATCTACTATAAGCTACTGAAAAAAAAAACATAAGCATGTATGTTGAAAGAGAAAACTTAAATTAATAATTCTAACTTTAATTGAAAATTTAACATTTTTGTGTAGCGCAACCTAAGCTAAGCTTTTGTGCCTCCAGTAGTTCTCATTCTTAACTAGCCGATTAAGAACATATTCTATATAGAAGCAAATATACACTAGATATATACTGAAAACATATAGAAAACTGATCATCTATGATTAACTCAGTAGCCAAGCTATGTGCTTAATGGTAGGGCACAAAAACTAAACTAAAACTAACTTTAAAATAAAGTAGCTTGAATATGGAAAAGATTAAATAATATTCGATTTATATCTAAAGTTAATATATTTAATGTATAACTCCGAACTTGAAGCATTTAAAAACGTTTATTTCACAATAATAAAAGTCAAAATACACATACATATAGTATTCTAAGCCAATGCAAATATGAATATATAAATATAACTATTTAAAATTGGAGTTCAACTAATTTTTGTGACTTTATAATTGACAATGACGAGTACCACTTAAAGTTCAAGTTCAACAGAATCAATTCGAAATTTGCTCGTATATTACTAAATATAATATACTAAATAATATACTAAAATAATACTGGTGTGTGTATGTGCGTAATACGAAAAACTTAAGATGATTGATTACTTTAATGAATTTGATGACAACAAAACAAAAATTTCCAAGTCTGTTCAAATATTGAAAATATATATATATAAAAGATTAACATTTAACGTTTAGATTCAATTAATTTTACTATTGAACATAAGTATATACAATTGTTGGTCTTTATTAACTTTTATTTTAATTTATAATCAACATTTTTACAAACAAAAACATATTTCAATGATGTTTTCAAGTATTTTTGAATAAACTCATTTATATATGTGTGCTTTTTTATTTTTTAATCGCATATTTACCTATAAACAAAGCATTAATTTAGTACAAATTCAAATACAAAATACAAAAACTATATATCAAATCAAATAAAAATCTCGTTGTTTGCCGTAAGCATACTATATGAAATAAATCAACAAAAAAAGAGAAATAAAAATAAAATACATTAATTCAACTCAATAAATTACTTTAAAAAAACGATACTATTGATATGTTCAAACCAAATGGCGGCAAAAACAATTTTAACGACTTCCCATTGAACCAAACAAAACAAAGCACTTAACTAAAATAAATTAGTATATCTACACACAGGGTAGTCTTTCTATGGGGTTGTCTGTGTGTGTGTACGTTATTTATAAGCCCCAATCAAACAACAACAACAACAGACAGTGAAATAAATCAAACGGCATACGCATATAATTATACCTTTTTGCTTATGACCGAATAAAAACTTTGCTATAAATTCGAAGAGACTTTCATGATGACGTGACACAAAACTTGTTGAGCTTATTCACAAAGCATTTTAATGTTTTATTAATATTTAATGTATGCAGAATCATAGTCGGTGCAGCCGAATCGAAGCTGCAACGCTTTCGTTATCATTGATTGCGTAAACAAATTAACATTATGTATGCGTTAACGTTAAGATAATCTTATCAAACAATTAGATAAACATGTCAATGCGTTGGCAAACGTATCCATTCTATCAAGTCAGCAATCATCACTCCAATCAGTCAGTTGGATCGACATGTTTGGTTACTTTGTCCTGAATTTCATCAGTAGCAACATTGACGCCAATATCAGCAATAGCTCAACAGTTCACACAAAGGATGTGTGCATGTTTCAGAGGAAAGAACCATCGGTATCGATATATTTAATATATGGTTTAGTTGTACCAACTCTGGCTGCCTTTGGTTTGTGTGCCAATTTTATAAACTGTGTAGTTTTTATGCGTCCCAAGATGACACCATCGGCATTTACTTACCTTGCCGCATTGTCCATGCTGGATTGCATCTCCTGTTTGCTAATAACACTCACAGCTCTGTCGCGCAGCTATTTTTATAAAAGAGCCGCTTGGGTTGCCTACGACTATCAATGGCAAACTCCGCTCTTCGGCATAAGTACGGGCGCAGCGAATTTAATCCTTGCCTGCCTCAGTTTGGATCGTTTCATATATCTGCTTAAATGTGAATCCAACAATGGTGCTCCCAAGTTTTGTCGTCGCAATATGGCTCGCTTTATGATTTGTGTGGTGACATTAATTTCGGTGCTGGCCAATTTGCCGTATTTCTTTTGTTTTATTGTCGATCTGGATACGGCCACATGTCATGTCACCGATTTCTATTACACCAAGTAAGATACGTGCAGAGAGAGAGAGAGAGAGAGTTATTTATACTATTTAATTGTCTTGCAGATTCTATCAGATACACAATTGGTTCTCCTTTGGCTTGCTTGCTTTGATACCAGCCATCTTTCTGCTGATCGGGAATACAGCCATCATTATAGTCTTTCGTCGTTGGACAAAACAGGGCTTAAAATGTCATCAAAACTGTCGCAATGACAATGTACGCACAACATCGAAACGTTATCAGGTAGGCATGCTTCGCTGCTTCCGTTTTTCTTATCCTTGATTCAACTCTATCCCCGCTGCAGCATCAAGTAAAACTTACGATCAGCATACTGATTGTCATCACTTTGTATTTGGTGGGTGAGCTGCCGGCACACATGACCTCCAGAAAGAGTTCGATGAATTTGCTCTTTGGTGGCGATTTGGATAAAATGAATCCGGAGTTAATGGAGCATCTGGAGGTTATATTTATAACATTGAATGCTTTGCAGCTAAGCATGAACATTGTGGTCTATGCTGTGATTAATCCCAGCTTTATGCCTGAGTTCTTTTTGTGCCTGCGTGGCGCCTCTGATTTTTGCTTTCAATTCTGCTGCCTACCGCATATGGCGCGTGGTTGTAAAAGTTGCTGGAGCTGGGTAAGGAAAAGACACGAACCGCATGCGGAGGAGCTGTATGAGGTGCCGCCACACTGGAGCATAGATTCCGGATGCATTGATGGCGGCGCACAATGTACGACAGCCGATGAGTACTTGGAGGAATGCCGAAGCGAGCTCGAATCCGAGCCGCAAGTATTTATTACCAAGGCCAGCGGTTGCATGCAACAAACGGTGAATCAAACGTTCATTGATGAGAATGATGAAGCTTATCTTAGTTCCTTTGTTATGTGATCTTCAAATCATGATTTTTTTTTAACCTATTTATTTAGATTCAATTAATTAATGGAATCTGTTGTGATGTAGAGTATTGATGTACTTGTACTTGTGTAAAATGGTAAATTCAGGATTAGTTTTAAAAGTTTGTTTTGGTTACTTGGACTTTTTACTAACGCAAATTATGCATGCACAAACTGATAAACGACAAATGCATTCTTGATGATTTGTACACTTTACGCCAATACAACCAAACGAAGATTTAAATAATGATGGTTATAAAATACATCACGAAAAAAATACACGCAAACTGTTTTCTTTTCTGGCATCTGTGATCACCGTCTAAAACCAGTAGAAATTCTAACTAAAGAACCAGGCGAAAAGAATCAGCAGCTGCGAACTCAACTTCTAACACAACTCCGAGCTTAGCAAAATGTCTTCTTCTTCTTACCTTGCTTACTGTTTGCCCTTACAAAAGCTGCTTGATATGATTATATGTGATGTGTTGACAATCTAAAGAAATTTTGGTACCAGGCGAAGAGAATCAGCAGCTGCGAACTCAACTTCTAACTCAACTCCGAGCTTAGCAAAATGTCCTCTTCTTCTTACATTACAGGCGAATAGAATACTGAGTCAACTTCTATCAAAATGTCTTCTTCTTACCCTTACAAAAGCTGCTTGATATGATTATATGTGATTAAGGTTGACAACCTAAAGAAATTGGCTTTTGAAAGTGTATTGAAAAGTGAAAAGAACAATTTTTGTACATTGCATCAATTAAAATTATTTCTATAACTGTATCCAATCTAATTATAGTAACAGGGTGATCAAAATAATATAGTAGAATATGCAGAATGCACTCACCGGTAGCAGCAACAACACAGATACAGTTCAATGCAAGAGCTCTCTCTCTCTCTCTCTTTTTTTCACTGAGCACTCTCACAAAAACAAAAACCTCACACCCACACACAACAATAATTATTTTACTTTCACTGCATTTCACACACAAGAAAAAAATAATAAAAATAAAGTAATGTAATTAAAACCATCTTCAATGCTTCGCTTATTATGGAGATTTTCAGCGCGCTAAACGCAACAACAACACACTCGTATGAGCGCGGAGAGGATAACTCTCTCTTTAATTTTTTCGCGACCCGGCACAGCAGCAACCAAAATGGCGCGAGTTTCACATTTTTTCATTTGCCTTAAAACACTTTAAAAAGCAATTGCACGGCGATTCTATAATGTTAAAAACACTTTGCGTATGTTCAGTGCGTTAAGTAAACACAATTCGACTATTTATATATGGCGTATCAATTTTAATTAAATAAATAAACGGACGATAAGCTTCCAGCGATGTAAAGACGCGCAGAGTTCCAGGCTTACTGCCTTTGTGGACTTGTGGAAGGAAACGATCGCTCTCTGCAGTTCGCGAAGTTGATGTAAATTCGTGTGTAGCAGTGTTGGCATGTTAGCTTATTTAAGGCTAGATCTAGCATATTTGAAAATGGAATAGCTCATAAAATTTGCAAATAGCTTATAGCCATAAATCTAGCATTTTTTCAATGTTGATTTAGCATATTCTAGCATTAAATTATATTTAAATACCCACATATGGGTACGCTCGGAAATGAGTTTAATGTTGAGCTCGCAGCAAAGGTCAGGGTCAATAATATATGAGCACATAGGCTTTGCGCTCCAATTAAAAACAAACAAAAATTGGTGCAGCACCTTGCTGCTGATTTCTGTCCGCCTGGTACTTTAGCTAGGATTTCTACTGCATTTTACCTATTTTATTTCGATCAATCACACAACAAAATACATACAAACATACATACATACATGCATCACAGAATCTGTTTTGCTTTTCTGTCGTCTCGTATAACATTCAGCTTGACTGTACTGCAAGCCAAACTTCTAACTCAATAACAAAAGCTGATTGATATGATTGTCTTTCCCATTCTCATGTGCACTGGCACATAGAGAATAAAGTTTACAAGGACCTAATCTAAATAAATAAAAGCCTTTATTTATGTATGTATACAATACTTTATTGGTTATTAGTTATAATATGATGTGTGGCATTTGATCGTTGTGCCAAGAGCTCCATTAGGTCTGAAGTGGGCTGCTTCTTGAGATAATAATTCTATTGATATGAGCATTTTTTTGATGATTTTTATTTTTTATATATTTATTTCGATTCAATAACTTAATGGAATCTGTAAAAGTGTAGAGTATTAATGTATGTGTCTGTGTATAAATAAAGAATACTATAAATTGTGCAGCTCTGCATGTGTATATTTGTTAATGATGTTCCCATTTTGCCACTTTTCTAATCGATTTTAGCCTCCTTGAAATATTTTAACCTTAACGTTGAGGCATTGTCACATGAAGACAAAAATTATGCAAGTTCTGTTCGTCTCCTTCAAAACCTACTTAACATTTCGGACATATTGTGTTTTGAATTTGTACAATCGACATTTGAGTGTTAAGTGGAATGTCTGACAAAAAAATACCTATCTGTAATTTAGAAATTCAAATGGGTTTCTTGTCTTGGTTGGTTTTTTCATAAACTGATGGAAGATGCGTTTTTCTTGCAAACGAGAAAAGCTATGTAATAATCAATAATACATCAGCTCCGAATAATTAACAGCTTTGTTTTACATCTTATATCTATATATACATTTGCTTATTTCGTTATGTTTAATCTTAAATCTCGCTTATTTACAATGTTTTTTTTAAGGTACTTTGAAAATGAAAAAAATAAATTATACGTCAATTGTTAACTGTACCATGTGAAATAAATACTTTCTTTGTACGCTTTATATCCCTTATAAAAAATTAAGATCAGATTCGTCAATCGATTTGCTGCATTAAATCCTTAACCTAACTATTTTCCCTGCAATTTGGATAGGAATTCCATTAGAAATTGATGACGCATTCGCAGTTCCATTTCATTGCGATTTTTGAGTATTTCACCCATTCGCTTGATCAGATGCTCTCGATCTCGTGCGCCACGTTTCATCTCAATGAGTATCACTTTGTCCTCGTCACGTGTCCAAGCAGTCAATGGGGCACTTGATGTCGGAGCAGAGGCAGCACTTGGCTCGGTTGGCATTGCTTCTGAAAGAGGCGGCTCTGCCTCATCCTGCTGCAAGGAGGAGTTGGCCAGTGAGGCAACCACATCCAGTTTACAATCCTCATCACTGTCAAATTGTGTGGTAATCAAATGTGGCGGCGTTGCGCTTGCTCGATTGCTTGCCTCAAGCAATTCCACCTCCACTGCTGCCTCATCATCATCATTATCAATAGGAGACGATTCTAAATCCATTTTCATGGCTGGTAAGGGGGAGAGCGGCTCATCTTGATCCTCCGCTTCCTCTTCTTCCAATTTGGCAATATCTGCAATTTCGTCCTTGATTCCAATGTCCTCTTTGTTGTCCGCCAGCTCCTCCGGCACCTCTTCGCTCTCCTCATTGATCAGCGTTCGCAAACGCTTGGCAAACTCAATGGCTGACGAGGAGGCTGCAGGGAGAAGACGTGCCGCCGGCTCATGTATAACCACCATGGGCGGCATATTGTATTTGGGACGTGAAGACTGGCCCAGAGGCGAGCGCACTTTCTTGCTGGGCGATTTCCGTTTGTCCAACTGAGGCGACAGACCACCCGTAGCGGGCAGCGGACTCAATCCCGAGAGCGGAGATAGATTGCAGCCGGTTTGACGTCGCGGCGACAACTCACCAAAATTAATTGCCGTCTTCTTTGCATTCGGATGATGTTGCGCCGAATGTTGGCTAATATTTGGTGTGCTGGTGGCAGCATTATTGAAGCTACTATTATAATAGTTGCCATTCAGACGCATTGCATGTGCTCGTAAAGCCACATCGTCACAGAGGTCCACGGATGAGGGAGAGCCACTGTTGTCATCATCTCCAGTCGGTGTCGTATCGATGATCAACGTTCGACTCGCTTCATCTTCTTCACTACGATCGGCTGCATCATCGCTGTCCACAGCGGCTGCAGCACTTATCAACTTCTCGCCCTGCACACGAACTTCCCCGTGGGCACAGTTCAAGTGTTCGCCACTCAATGGATCGTGGCATTGCTCGTTATAGATGCTAGCTGCTCGAAACGATAGCTTTGCGGGCAGCATTATTTTCGAGCCATAGAATATGCGTCCATTGAGATACCTGAGTTGACAGCCAGGTGATTTAGTTTGCTGCTGCTGCGGCGACAACACCATCAACTCATCCGGCACATCATGTACAGTCTCTGCAAATACACCCGTTGTATTGGCCATCACATCGTGCAGATTCGTTTTCTCCGCAGGCGGTAGAATCCTATGAAGAGAAGAGAAAAGCCTTATAAGTTAAACATTCATCATTCGAAGCGTTCTATGAACTCTATTCTTGTTATCCATTCAAAACGAGAAAAGTGTATTGAATGTGCTCATACAATGCTTTATTGTTAACTTACAGTTGAGGTGGTTTTGCTTGCGGAAACTGCTGAACAAACCAATCGCATAGGAATTGATTGCCTTTGAGCAGTGGCAGGATTCTTGCCTCTACTTTCTTCATGCTGACATTGGGCATCTCGGCGAGTTCACTGAGACAGGCATAGATCTTGCGTATTTGAGCTGGCTGCTTGCAGAAATAGAGATTCAGCTTGTTGATAAAGTTGCTGGCATTTGTTATCATGAAGTACTCAAAGAATTTGCCAAGCTCAGCGGCCTCGGCAGGTAGCAGAAAGTTAAGAAACACCTCTGCCAATTCCGGATACTCAGGCAGCAAGAGTTTTTCCACTTTCTGTAGGCGTTAGAAGAAGTATGATAAGTCTGGTTCATTGCAAAGAGGTCAAAGTACAGTACTTACCAAGTACAAATCACTGACTTTATCATGGCTTGGATCAAACGATTGCAGCAATTGATTAAATCTATGGCAATCCTCAAGACGATTCGCCATTAACAGCGCCTCCTCAACTCTCTCATAAAAGTTGTATGCAAAGGCTGTAAAGACGAAAATAAGTAACTTTTTAGTTGGGATTGACTTTTAAGTACAAATTTATGTTTAATTACTAGCATCCTTGCGATTTTTCTCATCTGGACTATCAGGTTGAAGCATGTGTCGTTGCATCTCCTCCTGACGATTTGCCTTACGATTTCTTGCCTCATCTTCGCAACGCTGTCGCTTCTGCTGTTGAGGTGAACCTGCACAATTTGTTGGCGTTGTCGTTGTCGTTGATTCCGTCGGACTCGAACTAGGACTCTCACAAAACATTCTAAGTTCGACGAGCAATTGAGTGTACAGTTCGAGGGCCAGAAAGCGTCTGTAATAATATTGCACGGACTTGGAGTGTGAGTATTTATCACGTTGCTTTTCCAGGTAGGTGGCGTACGAGGTGATTAGCTTCAGGCAGCGCAATTGTAGCTTCTGTCGCAACAGCGATAATGAAGGCGTCGCTGTTAATCTGCGACGCCGCTTATTAAAATAGCTGCGCTTGTAAATGGGACAACGCGCCCTTTTGTCATGGATTGGTCGTGTTATTGATTTCGCCTGCGTCTGCACAGCAGCACAGTTGTTCTCGAGCGTTGCTGTTGCAGGATCAAAACGGAAGTTTATTGCCGGCGGCGCATCCTCTGCCAACGCTGGCAGCGGAGGCGGCGGCGCCAATAAGCTACTTCTGCACTCGCTGCTCGAATCCAACAACGTTCGATTTATGTTTGCCACATTTTGTGCATAGCTTTGGTTGGGTTGAAAGGGTACCGAAACACCAGCAATCAAATTGGCGCCAATTTCGCCGCCAAATACGTAATTCACATTTATGGTCAGAGATTGTTGATTTTGATCTTTGAATTTCGCACGACGTTTCGATTTGGTTTCAACTTGAAATGGTGGTGTTCTTCTTCTTCTTGATCCTGTTTCACAATGCCACGTTGATCCTGTGACACTGCCATGAGGCACCGCTGACACGCCTTCGCTGTCAGGCAGCAATAAATCTTCGCCCACGGCTTCGCGTACAAATTCCAAATACGATGCGCACGCCGAGTTTGAGGCCTGATGGCTCTGCAGCTCCTTTTTCGTGCGACGAATGCGTTTATCGTTATACCAGTTTTTCTGCAATAATTATGCACACACAAATGACGTTTTAGTGCAAAAAAAAAAAGTTGTCAGCGTTTTTTTTAATGTCGCATTTTGTAAACATTAGCTTTGTTATGATGCTATCGATACCACGAGCTGAAACTTTTGTGAATGAAAAAAATACCAACACTACTTGTAAACAATCAGTGTTGTGTTATTTGGCCATTTTGGCTTGAAGCAGAACATCGGCCGATGACAAATGGCATATGGAAGTTGCTTTGTTTTCCATTACTAAACAGATCAACACTCATGTTAAATTGAAGTTGCGTTTCGTTCATAACATAACATATTTAAGTATTTTCAATAGCGCAAGTAACATGTACAATTAATTTTTATCAACGATAGTTGGCAGCACTCATCGATTAAAAAGAAGCACATTGAAGCGATTGACTTATTTGGGGGGTATCGACGACTTCGTTCTTTTGCACATCACTGCGCGTAAGAGCAAACTATAAATTATTTTGTTGTTTTCAATTAATTTTGAATTTTTATGGAATTATATGTGTTATTAAAAAATAATTAACTATTCCCTTAGGTATTGCAGTAAACAGAGCCTGTTGAACAAACCAAAAACAGACAACGGAGCAGCAGCAGCTGGCGGCAACAACAACAAAACTGACCACGTCACAAAATATTTGCATTCCGGATTAAGAGCCCCCAAAATGAGCAAAGTAACATTTAAGATAACGCTCACATCGGATCCCAAGCTGCCATTTAAGGTACTCAGCGTGCCAGAGGGAACACCCTTTACGGCTGTACTAAAATTCGCCTCCGAGGAGTTCAAAGTGCCGTCAGAGACAAGCGCCATAATTACCGACGATGGAATCGGTATAAGTCCACAGCAGACGGCTGGCAATGTGTTCCTCAAGCATGGATCTGAGCTGCGTCTTATACCTAGAGATCGTGTCGGGCACTAACCCACTTAGCTAGAATCGCAATGTTTTCCCCTCCATCCAATTAAATATGTTCTAAAAAACCAGAACTGAACTCACCTCAATGTAATATTTCCATGCACTGGGCAGGAATTTATGTAGTTCACGAGGTGTACGCACGGTGCCGCCGTCGAAGCCTAGCAGGATTTGGTTTACTGGCGGCGCACGCTCGTGCTCGAAGTAATACTTGACGGGATTATATTGTGCCATGTCGCGGAGCTCCTTCACCTTGTCGCTGAGTCGCCTCGCCTGCTTGCCATGCACGAGATCCTTGGTCATACGTTTACATGCAGTTCGTATAGGATCTGAACCCTTGCGCAATTCGCATCTCGACGACTTGATGGCATTAAGATGCTTCTCCAGACCCATTGCCATCAGTTGATACTCGGACGGAGCATATGCTGTGAACTGCACCTTTTTGGGCTGGAAGGCCATGCGGGGCAGGTATTGCGGATACATAAACACTTTGCTATCGAGCATTAGATCCATGATGCGAGGCGGTAGGCGTGGCACTTGACGCGTATGGCCCTCGGTCAATTGGGTTTCCTTGTTGATGAACTGCATCATCTTTTTGTTTTGCTCCTCATACTCATCGCTGTTTAGGTCGTGCTCCCATTTGTTAACCAGCTCCATTGCATCATTTAGATTCCAGCAATTGAAGCTGGCATCCTTAGATGCACGCTGATGCAGTTCCTGCAACATCTGTTTGGGCTTCTCGGCCATGGCATACAGCGTTGGATGCGAATAGGTTTGCAGAAAGGTTTGCGTCAACATTTGGGTATGCACGCGCAATTGTTGCTGCAACAGATCATGTTGCTCCCGTGTGAATCCTTTCACACTGCTCTCTGCTGGTGCTGGAGTAGCTGGTTTTATATGCCGCAGACTCTCAAATTGTTCCTCGTACTCGGCGTAAATGTGTTTCCTTACGGATAAATACTTCCAGCTAAAGTTGATGTCATAGGGCTCACTGGGCTTCGACTGAACCAAGGCAGTCTCCACAGGTAGTGCAGCGGGAGCAGGAACTGCTGGCATATAGCTGCTCTCAGCAGGCATATTTGTCATCACTTTGGCCAACTGAAAGCAATTGGGTTGACCCGGCAACGGCACCGCAATCAGTTCCGGCGGATGTGCACCAATTGCCTCGGCTGATATATTTACAGTTGTACAGGAGGAATCAAAGTGGCTGCCATTAAGCAGATTGTCCGCCAAGGGAACAGACACAACGCTGGGCGTAGACATTAGTTGGGGTTGAAATGATTCCATATCCATTGCTGGTTGTGTATCGAAATCAATTTGTCTTGTGACCTGCTCTATGGGAACAGCTAGCAGGTGTTCCTGCTGTTCCTGTTCTGTTAGAAACTTTTGTGGCGTCTCCAATTCAATGGAATCCAGAGAGACGCCTTCCTGCAGCAAGCCAGCAAAAAGCTCCGATACCAAATCGGTGAGCTCCTTCTTGGATATATTAACATCGCGAAGCTCCTCCGCATCCACAGGTACCATCTCAGCAGCCACATATTCCGGATCATTGATTGGATCATCATCGTCGCCCAAAAAGCTATTGTCTACAAATATTTTTTTTTTTAGTTCATATTGATTTTTATGTTAATAAACTTACTTAATGGTTTGGCAAAGTCTGTGAGGAACTGCATCCATTCGGCATCGTTGGCAGTCATATCATATTCGGGTATATCGCTTTGTTCCAAATCTGGAGGCACAAACTCCGATTGCAAATCCTCAATTGTTGTCTGCTGCAAACACAGTTTCGAACGCGTCCGAGTCGCAATGCGCGGATCTTCGGAATTCTTGTCCGGTGGCAGCTTGAAACAACCATCCGATGTGAACTTGACGGGCGACTCTTCATTGGCTGTAAGTGGTGTTTGTGGCGTACAAGGATTCGAGTCCAAATCGGATGCTGTTGTATTGGGATCGTCATCGGACTAAAGACAAGAAAATAAATAAGAAATTGTGAAGAAAGTTCATTGAATAAGCTTACATGAAAATCTTCTTTGGTAAACGTATACTCCTCGTCTTCCTCATCTGAATGCAGTTCCTCGCGTATAAGTGCCTCAATCTCATTGACGGGAGTTTCATTTAATGATGGCAAACTTATGCCAGGTGTACAATTCAATTCTCGGGCTTTGGCTCGCGTCAATTTGGCAACGGAGGGAGTCTCTGTGATAATGATGGCGCCTCGCTGCTGCTGATGCTGCTGTTCCTCTTTGGCCTCGGCTTCGCGCTTCTCGCGCGCCATTTCATCCTCGGCTTTAAGTGTAACCAGAGCCAGCACGTGCTCATTGCGGACGACACGACGGACAACTTTGTGCATGTCCTCACTGCTGATAGCGTTGGCTCGAGCCACTTGACGCAAACGGCGATCGATCTCTTTGGCATCCTCGATGTTACATTCACCCAGCTGGGTGGAGTCCAGGCTCTTTGGCCGCTGCTGCTGTTGTTGTTCATTATTATCTTTTTCTTTTCAATGCGACGCTTTTTACGCGGCTGTCGGCGAATGCTGTTTGACGTTGGCGTTGAGCTGGCGCTGCTGCTGCTCCTGCTGCTGTTGTTGTTAGTCGGTGGACGGTCGGGTGTGGCCGACTTTCGAGAGCTGTTCGGCATGCCGCTCGCACATTAAAGTTCTATTTTTTTTTAAAACAAATTTCACAACTTGACTCGAGAACCAAAACAAAAGTGCGGCCAGTGTGTCCACAAAATGCCGCCACATAAATTTAATAAGGGATGGCAAATAATATCGATAACAGAGTCAATTAACTCTTGTTTGAATAATTTTTATCTGCTGTTTCATTAGATATTTTTTTATTTATTTGTACGACCCTTTAAACGTGGGGGATACGTTTCATCCGAACGAGGCTATATTTGATTATTTTCAATTAATTGTTCCATAATTTCTGTTATAGTCGAAAGTTCTTTTTGCTCTTCTTTGGAATCACTACTATCACTATCCATGAGCTCATCACTAGAAAGACTGCTGCTGTTTTTTGAACTATTTCTTCGATATCTTCCATATTTACCACCCATTAAACGGGGAGTCCCTGGGTTGAAATATAATAATTTATTTATGCATAAATTTTACAAATCGATTTTATTATTTTTTGCGTCCTTTTCGAAAATTTCCAGCAGACAAATGGTCATTTTGGCTCGAGCTTCGGCGAACGCCGCTGGAGATAGATCCCGAATTATGCTATCCCAAAAGCTCAACATTTCGATGTTCTTCAGTGGCCTATCCTGCAGTGAGTTTGCTATTTTTGTTGTAGAATCATTTTTGGTAGCACCTAAAAGCTCGTCTTCTTCGTTAATGGGCATTGGTGGCCAGGGTATTGCGGGTCCCATCGCTGTCTATGCAAAACACTTAATGCGGTAACAAATTGGTGAACTAAAAAATGAAATAACAATCTTATCAGCTTTTGTCACATAAATGCAAATTTCAATTTATCTAAATCTATTTACCTAAATAATAACTTTATCTACATCAAAACCGCTGTCAGCGTTTGACACGAGGGTCTGCAAATAATATCGATATGCTCTAACAACTGTTGCAACGATTATTATATCTGGTAATCTTTTACAAAGTCTGTTAAAGTTAAGTAACTGTAAACTAAGAACATCTGTTGGTTCCAACATGACTGGTTCAATGAGCAGATTCGATTAGCTTATTACGTTTTTTTTATATGCAATTAAGAAGTATTTTGTTTTGTGTAATGTCAACTGCATGTAAACGGGACAGCTGCAATCAGTGTGAAAAATGCGTATCTGCATGGTCTCTGACTTTTTCTATCCCAGCATCGGCGGCGTCGAGGAGCATGTCTACAATTTATCACAAATGCTTCTTGCACTCGGACACAAGGTAAAAAGTTCAACCAACCAGCTAAAATCACATCAATTGTATTGTTTGTATGCAGGTTGTTGTGCTGACGCATGCTTATGGCGACTGTAGTGGCGTTCGTTATCTGACACACAACCTCAAAGTCTACTATCTGCCCATTAAGGTCTGCTACAATCAATGCATCCTTCCCACAGCTCTGTGCAATGTGCCCTTGCTGCGTGCAGTTCTGTTGCGGGAGCGCATTGATGTGGTCCATGGTCACTCTGCCTTCAGCGCTTTGGCGCATGAGGCTTTAATGGTAGGCGCCTTGCTTGGATTAAAGGTAAGCAGCGGGCGGAGAGTCAAAATATTTAAATATTCTCATTTCTTTCCGTTTCCAGACAGTATTCACGGATCACAGTTTGTTTGGGTTTGCGGATCTTTCGGCGGCGTTGACAAATAAACTTTTAGAGATTACGTTGAGTATGGTCAACCATGCGATATGTGTCTCTCACATTGGCAAGGAGAACACAGTGCTTCGTGCCCGAGTGGCCAGGAATCGAGTCTCGGTGATTCCCAATGCTGTGGATACGGCTCTATTCACTCCCGATCCTAGTCAGCGGCCTGCCAATGGAGTAATCAATATTGTTGTCGCCTCGCGTCTCGTTTATCGTAAAGGCATTGATTTGCTGGCTGGTGTGATTCCACGCTTTAAGAATACACCCAACATCAATTTCATCATTGTTGGCGACGGGCCAAAGCGAGATCTGCTCGAGGAGATCAGAGAGAAAACTAATATGCAGGATCGTGTGGAGATATTGGGTGCCGTTGAGCATGCGCAAGTGCGGGATGTCCTGGTGCGTGGTCACATCTTTGTCAATACCTCCCTGACAGAGGCCTACTGCATGGCCATTGTGGAGGCTGCCTCCTGTGGCCTTCAGGTTGTCTCCACCAGCGTCGGAGGAATACCAGAAGTGCTTCCCAATAGTCTAATACTCTTGGTCGAGCCTGATATAGAAGCCATATATTCTGCCATATTGGTTGCCATCAATAGACATTGTAAGATTACCACTTCTTCCAATGGACATATTCCTTCAGGCATAGAAAACCAACCGCGCCCCAAGCGTAGGCGACGCAAAAAAAGACAAGGAATCCTTGCAACGTCCAGCTCCTGCGACAGATCCCATTCTCTGTCCGTACCGCTGCAATGAGCTAGTGGAAACACTCTACAATTGGGAGGATGTCGCCCAGCGCACGGTCAAAGTTTACGAGCGTGTCCAGAAGGAGCGTGCTTTTAGTCTTAGTGAACTTATTAATGCTGTGTATCATTGTGGTGCCTGGTTCCTGGCCTTTCTCGTTGTGGGACACTTTATGCTGCTTCTCTTAGATCGCTGGCGTCCTTGCAGTCGCATCGAGGTTGCCCACGAGCCGAGAAGACAGTCCAATTAGTCAATTTTATTGCTTTCATGCGGAGCTTTCAGCTTGCCCCGAAAACAAGAGTCACTGCCAGTTTTTAGATAAATATACAAATGTACCAAATTGTTTATTATAATAACATAATATAAACGCCAATAATTTCTGATATGATAAACAATACTTATTAATTTTCTTGTTTTGAAAATCATGCAATCTGCAAATAACCGCGCAATGTTAGTGTACAGTAACGTTAACATTTAACTAGCGCACATTTGAGCCACATGAAGTTGGCTGCAACGCGCAATTTGTTCAACATGAACGCGCTCAAATCGATACACAATTCAAATCGATACATTCAGTCTAATAACAAACGAGCTGCGGTAAGGTTGTGTGCGCGCGTAGAATTTGCAGAATTCCAAGAAAGCAAAATCGCGAGTACCGAAATTACTTTGAATTTGGCAGCGGGCAAGTCGACAATGTAACGGGGCATAATACATACATTGCATAGAGGTTTATAATTCCTCGAATCGGTTTTTGCGCGGCATTTTATTTGAAAAGAGCAAATCAAACATTCAAATTTTGCTTTTTGAAACTTGGCTGAAAAGTGCAGTGGACAAGCCAAAATACTTGGAAGCTGAAGATTGGCCAATCGTGATAGGAAGTCGGGCAGCATCCTTCTTCTTGTTGTATGACGTCATTCGCGCGCTACTTTTCGTGTCCAGTTTGTGCATACGTGTGTGTGTGTGAGAGAGGCAGAGCCTAGTTTGTGTGTGTGTGTGTGCTTTTATTGGAATTAGGACGGGGCTGCTCATATATTACGCACTGCACTTGTAGCTGAAACAAAGCTCCTGAACGTTTGCCCTTCCCACGCACGCTTGCCCCTATATACCGCTCAAGGCCACTGAGGCATTTTTGCCATAACAGTTAATTTCGATACGCGTTTTGCAATAAAAATAAAATCATGTTAATTGTGTTTTCTTTTTTCGCACGATTTTAGCTTCAACTGAAACCAATAAAGTTCTTATTTTTGCATTTAAATTTACAACAAACAAACGAAAAAAAAAGGAAAGGAAAAAGAAATTCAATTCAGGTAAGCAAAAACTTAAAATAAGAAATATTCGAAAATACCTCATTCTCTCTTCGCTGCTTAACTTAATTTTCTTTTTCTCGAGACACAGCTTTAGGCTTATATTAAGTCCAAACTGATTTAAGCTGCATTATATTTGAGGGCATTTTTAAAAAAAACTTCAAAGTCTCAAAAAAGCTAATGAATTTTTAATGTGCCCCAAAAAGTCGTTCATGCAACACACAGCAGTGTCTCCTAAGTGCCTCCTGTTGCAAGAGGAAGAAATTACGCAAAATTCCTTTACTCTCGCCAAAACAACAACAACAACAGCAAGAAGAAGAGGAATCTAAAGTAAAACTCACATAAATTTAACTAAAAAAAAAAAGCCAACATAAAATTGAATTTGTTGCTTTTGCCCCGTTTTTCCCCTTCCGTACTTCGAAAGCCGCTCGGGAGGCTGTAAATAATGAAACACCAGACAAGCACCAGACTGAACAGCAACAACAACAACAACAGAAACGTGCAAAAATTGTGTGTGTGTAGGTGGGAGGGGGGTGGTGTATGCTCCCCCGGCCGACAGTGTTGAAGTTGCAGCCAGGAACGGTTCTCAAAGGAATACGAGGACATCATAATCAAAGGCTTTTATTGCGCCATCAAATAACCAGAAAACTGTTAGCTCAAGCGTTCCTCGTTCCAGAAGGGGGGGAGGAGGGGAAGGTGTTTGTGGGTTGCCCTTTTTATTTGTTGGTTCCCTGGTAGTACAAGAAGCGTAGCGTTTGCTGTTATTAGGCCAGGCTAGAACAGAACAGGAAAAGGCCGGAAACCGGGCACCAGACAAATTTTCCTAGGCACGTTCGACCTAATAAGCAAAGGGAACTGAACTAGGAAGTCAGAAGGGGGGGTATTGGGGGGTAGATAAGGGAGGGGAAGCAAAATGTGCTTCCGTGTTTTGGAGGACAAATCGATTTTTATTGATATTCAAGTTGAATGCACTGTAAATTCGATTTAGTTTTTGTCTAGAGAGTTGGTGAAGGGGAGCCCTCCCCACCAGAGTTAAGGGTTGCTTAACACGGACTCCATCCAAAAAATGATTGCATGCAACGATACTTCGTATAAGTAGTACAGTGAGAAAAATGAAAACTTAAATATATACATACATTCTTGATTAAAGAAAAAAACCTATTTGCACTTAAGATTGTAAAAGCTTTAAATGCCTGAAAGAAAAATTCTTCTTTTAAGATTCGAAATAAAGTTTTAGAACTCATATAGTTTCTCCCGGTGTATAGTAAATGCAAACAAGAAGGTACTCGAAAGTTTTCTTAACAAAAAGGCAAAAAAAAAGGAAGAAAAGCTTAACTTCTGTTTGCTTTGACACGCACTTTCTTGACATTTGATAAATGCCACGAGATATTACTTCTTTTTTTTGCACGAATTCGACTCTATTGCCTTTTCGTGATGTATATCTCTCTCTTTCTCGCACGTCTTCTTTTGCAATCATTTCTTATAAGTTTTAGAAACTTGTTTTAAGGTTTGTTTCTGGCAATTGTGCTTTATTTTTATATTTTATTTGTGTTTTATTTGTTGCTTTTCTAACACTTTTGACATTCAGTTGTGTTTTTTCTTCTTCTTTCTGTTATTCTGAACTTGTTTTTTGGTCTGTTTCTTACAAACTTGAACTTTTCCCACTTCTCCGCCGCTCTCATACACCTTCTCTAAGGTCAAAACAATGGACGCTTAATGGCGCCCCACCAGCTTCAACAGTGCAAATGAATTTTGCTCTTGTTCTTGTGCTTCTTGCCGCTGTTAAACTCTTGGTCGAAAGTTAAGTGCTTTTGGGTCGACAGAAAGACAGAAAGAGATAGAACGATAAGCCGCTTTGGGGGTTATAAGCTGATGGCTTTGTGAAACTACCAAGTTGAGTTTGAGTCTTTTGAATCCGTCTCTAAATCCCGAATTATTGTCTGGGCGTTCAATAATCAATCCGAAATTGAGCAAATTGATTGAAAGGACAATGTTGTTGGCCTTAAGTTCTTAGTGAAAAGAAAAAGACAGACATAATATGCAGAAAAGTAATCCACTTACTTTATTGCGCTTCACAAATGATTCCCTTTAAGAACCAAACATGACAAATATTAATAAATCACCACACATTTATCTCTTTTGCTTCTAGCCTCATGAAACTTTGCCCCTTTTTCCGTTTAAACTAATATCAGCACATCATCTATCTGAAACACACACCCTCACAATCCTTGCCCCGCAAATGCCTTACCTACCCACCAAGTTAAGACCTCATCAACGCCCTTTAATTTGACCTTTGACAACTGAACGCGCTCTCCCCTGTCAAAGAAACCTGACGTTCATCAGTTATCGCGTCTTTCCAAAAAAAAAGGTCCTTAAACTCCATTCAGCAAACCTAAATGCACATTTCCTATGAGAACTGGCGCCACATTTAAAAGGCCATTAAACAAAAAACACAAAAAAAAAACCTACCACAAGCTGAAATATATATAAATATGTATCCATGTACGTATGTATGTTTGTAGCTGGAATATGTGGGGCAGGCAACAGCAATCGCGTGCTCAACGCAAGTTAATTGAGCTCCAAATGAAATTTCATAATCAACAAAGGCAAAAAATGAAAAGACAAAAAACAAAAACAGCAAAGAGGCAAAGGCAATGTTTGAGACTTCCCCTTATGGAGCCGGCTGGGCTATAAAGTTGAATTCATATGGCATAAATGGTAGAACAGGAAAGTTTGTAATGCGACGCCTTCGTTCAAGCGATGACTCATGACTGCGACAGAGACGTCCTTCACAAGGATTCACATTGAGAATTGTGCGAGGACGATTGTCTTTGCGTGGCTTTTGTTGAGGCAGCCAAACAAAAATGGAAATTAACTCTGAACTTTATTCATACTAAGTTTATTTTTATACTTTTATTTAATGCTGCTTTCACCAGCAATTGTTCCGTTGTTGTTTTTGTTGCGCTTGTCCTTTGTAGCTCAGCTGTTTGCGTGGCGCAAATAAGTTTCATATCCTTGACAGCCCACTCAAAGACAGACAGACAGGCAGCATATTGGCGCCAGAAGAGACACACATTCATGACTTGATAACTATTCTATGTATGTAGATAGACATTCTGGCATATGATAATTTAGTTAGATTGGCATTAAATCAATGAATTGCATCTGGATTATCTCAGGAACAAAAACACAAAGAGTTGAAGGTTTATTAAACTATCCAGTTGGTAAAGTTGTTAAAATGTTTGCGTTTCCCAAGAAACTAGGCTTAGTATTCCAATTAGTTCTAACTAAAACAGAGCTTAAGAATATGAACCAAAAAATACAGTTTACAAACAAGAATTCTTTACTCTATGCCTAATCGATTATGAATGTGATGTCATCAATGTGCGAGTTGTTTTTTATATGGTCAAGACCTTGAGTTTAAGTCGTTTGTAAGCCAGGCAAACATACTATATAAATGCGTTTCTTATGACTCATTCATTGATTTCGTTTGTTTTTATTGAGCTTAATTGCCTTTGACTATTGTTAGAGGAGAAGCAAACAAATAAGGTATGCCTGACAGCGTAAGATCTATCTATGCTTCTAGTTTGCGTCTTTGATTTTTACATTTTCTCATAGCTCATACCTTGATTATTATTGTATCTTTACTTAGACAATTACTTTAATAACATCTTCTATGGTTTTTGAACTCTCTAAAGGTTTTTCTTGTTTTTCAAAGTTCAAATTCATTTTTATGCTTATCATTTGATTAATGCTTTCAATATTTACATGGAAAATTAAGGTCAGACACTAAAGATGCCAAGCTCTCTCTCTACTCAGTTCGATGATAAATGAGCAAAAAGTCTGAAATTACTATATTTTTCTTTGTGTTTTCTAATCAGATATGATGATTGGGCTATTCTCAGATTAAGTTAAGGTTGACCAAGCTTTGGCTTCTTGTATTTCGTTTCTTTTTTCGAGATGGATAACCTCATTAGTTGTCATAGAGTCAAATTTGATGGGCTGCTGATGTTATCAAACCTTAATGTCGCAGTTAGAAAAAGCCCTCGAAGAACTGTATGAATCACACATCTCGGCAGCTACTTTGTGGCATGCAGCATGTGCTGGCAGGACCTGCCGCCTGCTGGAATGGGCGCGCGTGAGTTTGGCCCTCTGACGGAGATTCAGACGGGAGACAAGTACGCAAAAACATAAAAATAAATGCCTGCAAGCAAACTAACAACTGCGACTGAGGCAGCTGCTATTACTGCTGCTGCTTCTTCTTCTTCTACTTCTGGTGGCATTGTCCTTGCTGTCATCCTGATGCTTATGTTGCGAGGGGTGGTTTACGCTGCTTTTCGGCTACGTTGTCTGCCTGCCTTGTCGCTTGTTACACTTAAAGAAAAACATTTCATTCTTAATCAAACAATTAAAATCTTAATTTAAGCGAAGTTAGTTATGTTTTGAGACGATTTTATGTTGTTACAATGTGTTGAAACTCTTCTTACTTTTCTTAAAATAGTTTTTCATAAGAAAATTTCATTTTATATCTAGTTTTTTTTCTAAGTGCAGCATTAGCACATTCTTTCCTCATACCCAACTCTCGTTTTCTCGTTCTCGCTTCTCCTTCTCCTCCTTGTTGTTGCCCCTTGGTGTAGCTTGTTGCCACTCGCAGAAATCGTTGCTTCTATATTTTGGGCAGACAACAACAACAACAACAGGAGCAACATCAGCAGCGTCAGGACTCATCCTCATCCGAGCGAAAGTCGGCAAAAACTCGGGGGTTGGCATGCGGCATGCGTTTACATTTTATTATTTATTTTCTATTTCATTCTCTATTACGTTTCGTGCCGTGCGGCTCTTACAATTTGCGTTTTCTGTTGTGTTCGCTTATTCGCACAGTGTTTTTGTTTTTGTTGTGGGGCGGCATCAACTCGGGTCGAGAGTCCTTCTAACGCGATTTGAGTGAAAATTCGCTTGAGGCACTCAGAAAGACAGACGACACTGGTGTCTCCGAAATTGAGCATGCTGTATTTTAGTTGCGATTGTTGGACTTTAAATCAATTGAAAGTTTTTCCCTTCCTTTCTCTAAAAAATCCCCAACTTTCACTTAATTTTACTTCCATTTAAGCTCAAGCCAAACTTCTTTAAACTGACAATTGAGAAGCTTCCGTTTATGTATTTTATTTTTTAATTTAATGACTTCATTTCGAGTCTTTTGCTGCATTTCCGTCGCCTGTGGAAATTATGAAATTTCCGGTTTATTTGTTCAAGCAGCAAGTGCCAAAAAATAAAGAGAAGTACATATAATAAGTTTTCGGGTATGGATCTGTGACGACGACCACCCATTATGAACCAGCCAGCTGCTGAGCTCTATTTTCGGGTTTGTTGACTTTTGGCTGCGATTCCCAGGACGCAGGACACAAGGACGGCCACTGGCACCGCAGGCGCCATTTGTGTGTTATGTTGAAATTGCCCAAAAAGGAAAACCGCACGCGTCGAAACAGTTGATGATACGGTCGGGTTTGGTTTGGTTAGCCCAGCCCTGATCCTGGTCACGATATGACTATATGAAAGCGACGCCCGCCACCAATTACTTCACGTTCTGTAAACAAACAAACGGAACGAAACGAAAGGACGAACGAAACGAAGTCACATAAAATTAATTTCTACACTTTCTCACTCGACGAGTCGGCGACAAAATTGTTATTTTGCGTGAAATTTTACGATATGAGAATGCGGCATATATGCATGTCCTGCGGTGCTCCTGCTGCGCCTGCATCGCGCCTGCCAATATTAAAAACCACCCCGCTTTAAAGGCTACCCCTAAAAATGCACAGCAAACAAAAGTTGTTGCCTTTTGTTTTTGTGATAAATTCTTTTTTGTTTTCATTTATTATTGCTCCTCGTTGTTGTTGTTTGTTTTTGTTGGATTATTGGCCTGCGTTGGTTGGGTTCGGGGGCGTCGGTTTTTTTTCCCTCTTTTGTTAAGTTGATCCTTGTTGTTCCTATGTGTAGGTCACATCGCTTGCATTCTTGCAATTAACATACTCGACACTCGGCGTTATTCAAGCGTTCATTCGAGTGTTTGACATGCCTTTGATATTGTTTCGAGTTTCGAGTTTACTTTTCGAGAAGCGTAAACAGTTTAACTTGTCGTAAGCGTAAAATCGTAACTCATATGGAAGTAATTGCTCGGCTTTTGGGTTTGTGAGAGAAAGAGTTTTGTTCTTGTTGCTTGTTACTTGACTTGGCAATAATCTTAAGTGGGTTTTTGTACGCTGAGATATTATTATGATTGCAATCCAATAGATTGTTTTGCTTTTCTAAATTGGATTGTTATTGCTTTTTTTTTTTAGGAATTATTAAATGAAAATTGTTCTCTTATATGTAACATACCCTAAATGCTTCTATCTTGTGTCTTGTGCTGTACTTTCTGTCCACCACAAAATTTAATCAACTTGCCTAACCGCGCCGCATAATCAACCACCCAAAGAAAATCAATAAGACCCAGCAGTGACCCAGTCCATTATACTAGTCCATTTATCCATTGTCGACCACAACCAATAATTACACTAGGCAACATAATTTTTATTTTCTCTTACTTCAGTTATGATTTTCCCAAAGAAAACTTGTTTAAGCATACGTTTCTCGAGATATTCTAACCTAAAGGTGCAAGAAATATGGTTTTTTTTGCTGACATATTTTTTATCCTGACATTTTTTTTGCACCTTAAAGTACAAATTGTTTCCTTTGAAACCTGCCTTTGACTCTGATAATATATAAACAAACTTTACGTTGTTATTTTCGTGTTCAAAAGTCCTAAAACTTTTACTCCTGACACAACAATTTTATTATTATTCGTTCATTTTGTTGCGCAGTGTAATTATAGAGCCTAGTACTCTCTAGTTGCCTGGTTGGGGTCCTGTTTTTGCCAATTACAAATATACTTATACAAAGGTCCTGAATGCTGTTGTAGTTTTTTTTTCATATGGTGCAACAATTTTTGCTTAGCCAAATAGAAAATTGGCCAGGTCAGGCTATCGTGTTGAGTGCATTTTCAATTTACGGGTGGAAACTCAACACAATTTTAGGTTGGGAGACTTTTAATTTAGAGCAACAAGACAGAGCAGAATTCACTTTACAACCAATGCCAAGTTAAAATAATAACAAGAGACAGAGAAAGAGGAACAAAAGCTAAACAACAACATGTAGAATAAATACACATTGTTGTACTTGTGGACATGACAAGGGAACATGGGAACATGGCGGCAATGGCGTCGAGTGTCCAGCTTAGAATTCGGGCGCCACTCGAATTGACTCTTGGAACAATACGAAATTGCCAAGTTGTAGTTGTTGTCGTTGAGCATGTTTCTATTGATTTTGTTTTGTTTTTTTCGAGCTTGTTCCAAGAACACTCGATAAGCCAGGGAGTTGTTGTGCTTATGTTGTTATCAGTAAAACATGCTGAAAGCCAATACACTTAAACTTGCCTTATCAGCAGCTGCAAACGTGAATTCCCCTAACACTCAACTTAAAGCTCACCTTGGCCCTGGCCGACCAGCCAACAACAACATCAACTGACTGGCTGAGTTTCGTTTCAGGTTCTCGTTCTCAGTCTGGGCCTGGGTCTGGGTCTAGTTGGTTGCTTTGGGCATTCATAAATCCCATTTGGTGGCAGCAATTGCAGTCGTCTGCGGTCTTTTCTGCTAAAAAAAATAAATAAATGCAATTCAGCATAGATGTTTACAGTGTGTGGGTGGTTGGCTTGAAAAAGGGGAGGCAGGCTGGCAGGCAGGCATATCGAATTCACTGCCTCCGGGTTGTAAAAAGCGAGTTGGCAACAGCTGTGCACACACCTTGATGTTGTTGTTCTGGAGAAAGAGCGACAGAGAGATGCCCTTTGTATACTTTAAATTTAGCGTAAACTTTTGCCTGGCAGGATTCTTCGTTCGTTCGTTGGAGCAAGGAAAGTGAAAAATCTGCTGCTCAAGTTTTCAAAGTATTATTTGCAACAGCGTCTTTTGTATGGGGCTCTGCTGTGGCATTGTGCCTCTGATTCTCATTTGTCGATGCTGGAAATAATCGCAGCGAGCAAGTTGAATGTGCCACCAAGTGGCTTTAGTTGCATGAACCTAAACAAGTTAGCAGCGATTTGAGCTAAAGAAGGCAAATCTTAAATTGGTTTTTTCGATCGACCAAAGGTAGCAGACGTTAAGCAATTGTAACTAAACAAAGGTTTGAAGAAGACTCAACCGATAAGAAATTACAAAAGCCAAATGATTTATTTTCTTCTCTGCAATATTTAATATCATTAGCTTGATATCTAAAGATTTTCAAATACTCAACATCCCTTCTGCTCCTTTTTCTTTAGCTTATCATTTTCAGTTAGAGCTTAAGCCATGTTCTACATGCCACACACAAATTCAAGCAATTATCTGGCATAAACAAACCACACATCAGAATATAACCACAACAAAGCCCGCCCCCAAAATTCTCTAAGCTTTAGTAAGTGCGACATCAAAATCTTAACACGCATTTCAATTGTTGCTTTGCATACCTAACTCTCTCTCTCTCTCTCTCTCTTTGTCTCTTTCTGTGTGTGTTTTATCCACCCACCAACAATTCACAGACAGAATCGCCATTAATATACATTTCAAACAAAGTATCAAAAAGGTGAGCTCTAAAGAACGTTCCTAAGCCTTTTTAGGTTAGTTTTATTCTTTTTTCTTTTTTGCTTTTGTAAGTTACTCAGCTGTTTACAGCTTTAACTTTTCTTAATCACATTTTATGCAAAATTATTGACTTTAAAAATGGGGGCATTTGCCCAAAAATCAAGACTTACGCAAGTGCTCCTTGGTCAGTTGACATAAACACACACATACACACACACACATACATACACACAGCTGTCAGTTCAATTAAAGCAACGTTGGTTTTGTTTTGTGTTGTGTTGATTGCCAAGCTAATAATGAGCTCTTCCGTTCAAACAGTGCAAGCAAAAAGTATGATGCCAAGCAATCTAACTGATACATCTGCGTGGGCGTAGGCGTTGCTGCAATTATACAAGTAATTAACCTTCCATTCCCCACTTCCCATTACCCCCTCTGTTGTGTAACCTACTTCGAAGAACAAGCCTTTATTAACTTGTCTTTTTTTGGGCTGTTGCTTGGGCGCGTCTTGAACAAATATTAGTTATTGAAATTTTCTTTGTGTGTGCGAGAATATCTCTATTTTTATTGACAGGACTACTCTCTTTTGCGGTTTGTCATTCGCTCAGTTCCATCGTTCATCAGTATACTTTTTGTAAAGGCCTCAATGCAAAAATTATGAACTTTTCACACCTTAATGGACGCCACAAGCCCCCTGGTGGCATTTAGGTGGGGCTGCCACATATGACTAACGGTTAACGGGTAACAGCCTTGCGGTTTTCTTGTTGTCCGTCCAACTGCAAAGCCATAAAATTTTATTAGCCCTGACCATAAAAAGCCAAAAAGAGAAAGAAAGACATTATGCCTCCTCATAATTAATTAGGGAATATATGTTTTATGGCATTTGATGGCCAAAGTCGTTAATTAGCCACAGAAAATAATAATAAAATATATGTGTGTTGATACTTTTAGTATGAGATTAATTGCAACAATAGTTTACACAATAAATAATTAAAATTGTTTGCAGAATATCCCTATTAAATACGATGTTCCTATGAGCGGGTTGGTTGGATTGCTGCATAATAATTAAGGGAAAATGTTTGATGATTTGTTAGTTCTATCAAATATTATGGTATTGTTATTGCTATTGCTGGATTGTCATTCAGAAGATTATGAAAAAGTTAATATATTAAGGTTAATGAAACAAAATACTCTTCGGATTTTTTTAGTCACGGTCATTTCCTGCTTATAAAAGAGCATTCCAGTACTAAAAACTTTCTTACTTCTTCGTCTTAACATACGGAAGTAATTATGTAGAAATCTTAAAGAAAATAATGCCATCGCCCATTGTGTATAAATAATATAATTGAATAGTTGGCTCAATGGCCAATATCAAAGTCATTGTTGAATCTTGAATCTAAATTGATATTTTCTAGATTTCCCTTCAATTATGATTGGCTGGCTGGCTGCTGTTCGAACATAGTTAAAACTAATTGTCTGTTCGAGCGTTGAGGCGCAGCGACTTTGCCAATGCTTTCTTCAACTTCTTGGCTTGAAAGCTCCAATTTCCAACAGTCGGCTTTCTTTGTTCTAAGCGGATTTTAATGGTCTTGGCCCCAGCTTGTTGTATAGTTGAGTTTTGGCCACGTGCAGCGTTTGTCTGCTTGTTGCTTGTTGCTTGTTTATTGTTGTTGTTGGTGTTGGCAAACGGGTTTGCATTTATTTTTTTCCTTACCACACAGCAAATAGAGGCAAGACACTGGCTGGCAAGCCACATATGCCACAACGATTGCAATTAGTCTGGCTAAAGTCGTGCCTCTAACGGTAAAATGCTGCATAGATCCCAGAGTCGTCTACCTCATAATCGCATATCGAAAAGCTCGTGAGATTTACAAACGATAATGTCGGCTCAACTTAGACAGATTACAATGCAACAGCAGCATTTTTTATTTCTCTTAGCTTCAAACATTCTTAGTTTGTGCTCGGAATTTTGAAGTTGAGAATCTAAAATGGATTTTCCATGTTTTGATAAATATTTATTTTAAAATTGGTTTTCCTTTTCTTCTCTTTTTTTTTTGCAGATTAATTGCATTTGGCTTTTACAATCGAGTGGTAAGTTTTCAATCAGCTTTTGGTTGAGTTTAATCAAAAAATAAATATATAAAAAAATATGTGTCAAAAAGTTTCACAGCACTTTATTAGGCTGTTTGTAATAGCTTCGAGTTTTGCTTTTCAGTTTATTTGTTTGGCTATAAATATTTTATGGCTTACAACTCAATCAGCAAGCTGCCACAAGTTGAAGTCGCACCATTTATGCCGTTCGATTGGCGGTTCCATTTTTGGTTTAGTTCCATATCTCATAAAGTTTGCAAGCTATTTTTGGTTTCTTCTCTCGTTCTTACATCATTTTTGGCCTGTCAATTAGCAACGCATTTCAAAAACAACTTCACATACCATCAATCTTAATTAAATAATCATTGATCGAGAGAGAGAGAGAGAGAGAGAGAGAGAGTGAGACGTTACGGGGGGATCCTTGTGCCATTTATCGTTTATTATTTGCGGACATCATCGTTCGTGTCAAGTTGACCGTGCGACAAAATTAAGTAGCATGAATTATGCGACAGACAACACAACAGAACAGAATAGAACAACAAAAAGTCTAAAGTATCATCAACTAAAACGGTTTATATCTGTATTTTTGTATCGTGTATCTGCATCTTTGCAGTCTTTATTCTGTCTCCATCTCTGTCTGTGTTGCGTTTTTGTGCTGTGCAAATTGTGGGCAATCATTGTCAATTTACAATGCATATACAAACAGAGCTGTCTTCTACTTGCCTTGTCGTCCACTTACTGCCTGCCTGCCTGGAAAGTAAGTAGGCTAAAGTAGAGATTGGCTGCGAGTAACGAATGCAGATAGAATAGAACATATAGAGAGGAATAGCCATCATGTATGCTTGTAATCAATTGTAGACAGAAGACATATAATAAGGAACTTACTTTGTATGTGCGGCCATTCAAGTACAAGCTTCACTGTACCCGCATAGCTGTAGCCAACACTGAACGGTTTAGACATCGCACCTTGAACTACAAGCGGCTTTCAATGTGAATGTGTCAAACCGGCGTCGCTAACGGAGACAACCAAGCAGCGGTAGCTTTATGTAGGTGCTTTCAAACCGAGGGGGTGGGGGGGGGGCTAGGAGTACGGGTTAGACTCGCTTCTGCTGACTCTTATCCAAGCGCTGAGATCAGACAGCAAACTGTTGTTGTTGCTGTTTGCAGTAGATGATGTCGATGGGGTCGTTGTGGGTTCGTACGCTTTTATTTACCTTGTCTGCGTTTTTTGTTTTTCACCTTTTGTATTTTTTGTTGTTTTTGTGCAAGTATCTGTCTGTTTGTTTGTTTTTGTCGTCCAACACTTTTCACGCTTTTAGCTTGCAGTTTTTGCATTTTGTTTTGTTTGCGTTGTTTGCTCTTCAGTTCTTTTTTTTTCGGCAAATTTGTATGTTTTGTGCGTTTGCTTTGCAACTTTTATTTATATAGAGAGCAATTTGTTTATTGTTTCTCGCGCCGAACATAAATCCAATTGCTTAAATAAATAGCCCACAGCCAGAGCCTGACTTTGGCAAAGAGAGAGAGAGAGAGAGGGAGTGAGAGAGGGAAGAGGTTGGCACTAGGGACGCCAAAAAACAACCGAAACGAACCTCAAAAAATTTGTCGACAGCTGCTGTCAGTGATTAATTTTCATGTGGCGACACTTTGCATACAACAAATACCAAATTTATTCATACAAATTTACGGTCTTTACATTTTGCTGTTGCACGATATACATACTACGATATGCTATATGTATTTGAACAATTTGGATGGGACACAGACATTAAATTTATGAGCCTCAATGAGTGCAGCCCACTGAATGGATATATAAATTTACTTGGCGACTGTGAGAGGATTGAATAAAATTGAGCTGCAAGGTTAAACGTGTGAAATTTCTTAAGACAAATGTAAGGAAAGCAAGCTAAAGTGTCGTGTGGAACGGCAGTAATGTAAGGGTACAGCTACTCCAAATACCATTTACAGAATGTGTTCATGCCTAAAAGCAGGCAGTGAACAAGGAGTTGCCGTTTTCTTATCCTCTCTCTGCAGACATCATAAATCCACCACACATTAGCAACTTGTTACATGTTAGCTAGCCTTAGATATTTTTAGCAACATGTTTGTAATTCGAAAATATATTCTTGAAAGCACCAGACGTGTTTTCTTCTACTCAATCATAACGCAATTTTACAAGCGCACATTGCGCCATACTTCACCAATATATATATATAATATATATATATATATCGGGCAAGTGATCTGATCCCACCACAAAAGAATGTGTTTAATGTTTAATAAGTAATGTTTGATTTGCTTAAATGTTCTCGATTTCTTATTGATTACTCATTAAAAATTTTCATTTTGCTGTCATGCAATTTCCCTTTGATCCTTGGTCATAACTTAACCCACTTACCCACTGGCTGCCACAATGCGTGCCACTTGATAGTAAGTCTTTGCTATGATGGGTTTGAGAGGGGGAACTAAGACGCCGCTTATCTCGTTTAATGCCGCATATCATGCACTTGGAAGCTCACACATTCACTCACACATCCACCCACACACACTTCAATCGTTAAGACAATGCTCTTACTCCATGGGGAACTTATTGACGGGTGCTGAGTTCTGGGCCATTAGGTGCTCGCTGAGCACTAGATACTTGTGTGTTTGCATCTTTTGGATGCGTTTTGTCAAGATGCGTGTCAATGTTGTCAAACGGTGTCATCAGCCACAGTCAGTGGCTGAATGTCGTTTGCTCTGTCTGCAATCTAATTTCATTTAATGTCAAGTTTTTTTTATCTATCCTATATATGTTATCACGAGATCAGAACATAACTATGAGCATGCTCGTGCTGCTGCTGACTCGACGTCAATTAGCAAATGCAGTGACTGTGTCGCTCTGTGACTATTTTACTGACCCAGTCAAAGTCAATTATATAATTGGCTTGTAGTGGGACATTTATTTGTTGTTGTTGTCTATCTGTCCGTCTTCTTCTAATTGCAATACACCGAATGGAATTAATGAGGCGTGCCATCGAGTTTGACCAACTTTGCAAATGCAAAGCGCCACCTGGCGTTCTATTAGCCTGACATCAGCTGCATTCTTTCATTACTTCCTCACTTCCACTTCACCACTTTACGACCACTTTGTGGCTTTGTGATTAGCAAATTGTTTGCATGCAAATTCTTGGCCAGTAATGATTTGAATTTGTTTTCTTTGTTAGTTTGCTTTGGAATTTGGTTGCATGCTCTGTGCAATTATTAAATTGTTTTGTGTTGTTAAATCGTACAAGGTCAGGTCAGGATTGTTATATCGAGTAGTTCTTATGAAATTTAATAATTCTCTCATTGCTTTGATGTTATATAAAATTGTATTTTGTTACTCTTCCGGAACAGTAATTATTAGTTATGCATTGCAATTCGAGCAGTTGTTGATTGTTGTCTGATATATATTACAAATTCAAATGTATTTTGTCATTTGTTTGAAACGGAAACACTTACTATATGATACATATAATCAATCTTCACCGTAGAGTAACTCAAAGCTAATTAAATCTTTTAGTTATTGTTTGATATCTTCTTAAAGCTTTCTATCCAAACTGTCTTGTCTATCTGTTCAAGAAACTTGTTTATTTCAAACATTATCCGCAAGAAGACGACACTTATTTATGCTGATTGTGTGGCAGTGGCGCCAAGAACACACTTGCAGCCAAAGAGTCCAGCATTCGCAATCGTTAAATGGACATTTCGACATGTTCAATTCATTCCTTTGGCACAGCAAAGCATCGTAAAAGATATATACACCACACATACTATATGCATAGTCGTGTAGTCGGGGGCGGAGAGGAACCTTTATTTTAATAGCTATCTGCCTTCACGTTCCAGTGGCTGACCTCATTCGACGGATACGCGCCACAAATAGCTAAAAACGCGATTTAAATTGCTAGAAATTGAAAGTGACACTGAGCGCATAACAGGCCAGTTTTCGGACGGACGCACACAAGTTTTTATTATAACAAATTGCAAAATGCAAAAAGCAAAAAAATTTCATGCCTCCGCCCTTTTCTATACTTCAATTCAACTAAGTAAATTGCGTTAAGAAACCCGGAAAGCATAAGGAACTTTTAACGAGTTAAATAATACTTGTAGGGAGGAAGGGAGTCGGAGTAAACAGGCAACAAATGCCATTTGCTTATGTCGAAAGAGTTATACAAAGTAATTTCTACAAAAATTTGTGTAAACAAAAGCATGTTCAAGTTTCGAAAAGGAAGAAAGAAGTTTTGACTAACTACAAAAATGCCCTGTTAAAGTATTAAGTTTGAACATTTCAAGCAGTTTTCTATTAAATCTTTTTGTTAGCTGTAAGAAACCGATATACCCTTCATACACACTCATAACAGGGCTTTAACTGCTTCGTTAAAATGCAAATTGGCAGCTAATTACAACACTGTTTTAATCCTTTGGAGACTTTGGCCCATTTGGGCAACAAAAAGGATCACATGACAAATGTGTCAAGTTGGGCTTAAAGCCGTCTTTCTTAAGGGCAACAAAACTTTACCAACAAAGAGGGTTAAGTAAATGCTCGAAAGCGCAATCACAGTGCCATTCAACTAGAAGAGCTTTGTCAACAAATCCGGCAAATGCTTCAAACTTTGAAGAAAAAAAATCAACTGTCAGCTAACAAATTTCTAGTTAAAGGAAATCTTAAGCAATCATTTTGAAGTTTATTGAGATGATGTACTATTATTATTATCCACTCATAAAACACTTGATAATTATGTTGACATATTTCATTGAGTTCTACACATGG
The DNA here is from genome assembly GCA_018904305.1 of Scaptomyza montana. Lineage (NCBI taxonomy): Eukaryota > Metazoa > Arthropoda > Insecta > Diptera > Drosophilidae > Scaptomyza > Scaptomyza montana. The sequence continues at coordinate 1,075,695 of JAEIGR010000005.1, read as the reverse complement.
CGTATGCGCGATATTGATGGGCTGTCAATGAAAAAGTCATCATTGAAAGCTAAACAAACAAACAAACTCGAAATGTATGGAGGCAGCGCTGATGGTTTGTTTATGCAAAAGCCACAACAATGTGGCATGAAGGCTCTCTGCCATGCATGTCATGAAGGCAGCCGCAAGATACAACATGCATAATTGTATCTTAAAGATAGGCCTAATAAGTGTGGCACGCGATATTCAAACAGCAGTAGCTGAAGTTATTGGAGCGCAACGTCAATGTGTTTGTGTGTAATCTAGTTTTACGCCTCTGTCACTTTACTCCCCGCCCCTTTCCCTCTAGCTACTCTTTATTAGTGCGTAACACAATGCCGCCTGTCAATGAGGTGCTAATGGAGCTGGCTTTTGACTTCGACTCCGACTCTCAACTTCTGCTCGGAGTCTAACCATAACTTGGATGTACAGTTAGTTGAGATTCGTATAGATGTGGAGCCAAAGCAAACCACATTCATGATTTATTATCCATCAAGTTGCAACTTCCAACTGCAGCGACGTGCATCTTTATAAATAGTTTAAAGTTGCACTTACCACCAGACATGTTTTCTGTATGTAATCTGAATCCACATCTGTGGCAATTATGAATACATTTTTTGAGCCATGCTTGAAAGTTTTCTATGTGGTTTGTTTTTTGCTTATGTTGCAGCAAGAGATAAAACTGAAAGCAGCTTGAAAATGTTTAATGTTTGTTGAGTTTCAATATGTTAATATAATTCATTGTTAAAGCATTTATTTATGAAAAAATAGCACGAAAAACGTTTAATTTAATATTAAGTGCATAATTTATGCTTTATATCTCGAACAATTGAAAGCTATTTGCCTTAAAATTACAAAAATAAAAATTAAACGACGAGCGTTTAAGTCCGACGGATGGACAGACTGCGACTTTTTGTTATAATGTGCAATGCTCACGCAACCAAAGTCGAAAGCTTGAAAAAAACAATCCTACAGACATAACATTGTACAAAGCATGAGGCAACTTTTCATATTCGGTTACAAGCTGACTGTGTAAAGAGCTGCCAAAATGATTTGTAGGTCTTTTTTAATGCTGACATATGCGATTCTGATTTAGATACAAATATTGCTATAAACAGCTTACAAGCTCATACAGTATTTGCCAACGACAATGAGCTGCTGTCTGAACAGATTAATCTCTAAATTGATTAACTTCGAAAGAAAAAAGAGTATAAAGCGAGCCAATTGCGTCACAGCCACCTTGAAAATGAGTTCATAAATTAGATATTCAACAGAGATACATAAAATATAAAAACAAACAACAAAACAGATACACATTTAGAGATACATTTTGTAGAACGCTGCGGCGTGTTCATTATTTCGAGCAGTCAATTTGAGACTTGAATAATGAATGCGAAGTAGAAAATATGCTTTCTATATGAAGCTCAAAGCTTTGTTTAAGCTTTTTGTGTTGTGATGCTTTAGTTTTATTCATTCTCATTAAAGCGCTAAAAAACCAGTTCAACTCTTTGACTTTGTTTTTTGTGTTTTTGGCGGCAAAACTTTGTTGCAGCACGTGGTTCGTTATTGGACGCCTCGACGGACGTTACCGGTTTAAGTTTCTGCTCTGTTGCTGCCACAATGACGTAGTACTAAAGAAAAACACATGTGGCCATAGTTGCGATCTCGCAACACAAACGTTCCATGACCAATTCAGTTGGTTAAGTGCGTTGTTGCTTTTGTTTCTGGGTTCAATGTATTTAGAAAAAACACAAAATACTTAAATTAAAAGCGGCAAATATGTGAAATAGAAAATCGCTTATTAAATGAACTTTATTGAACTTCATTTATATTGCTCAAGTCGAAGAGCGTGTGTTTCAAGTGTTTCTTTCATAAATGATATATGTATATCGAGCGAAATATGTTGCAAGTGTGGCGTCTTTAAGAAGCTACTTAAGTTATTTAATGCCTGCCGTTTGTCCTGGCCTTGAGTTATGCCTTGTTTTTCCCCCTCTCTGCTTCATATGCCAATCAACCAAAACTCATTTAAGTACCCGACTCGCAACAAGTATTCGGATTTTCGATTGCGCAGCGAGTGTTCATTTGAATATATGCAAGATTAATTGCTAGTTTTTTTCCCCTCTTTTTGTGAGTTACAAGAGATTATAATTGATTTTAATGATGCAAATTATAAACATTGTTTTTAGAACAAATTTATTCCCTAATTGGGGAAATATGCCCAATGAACTGAAAGGTCTTCTAATTAAAATGAATAGATAAATCTGTTGTTTTAACACTTACATCAAAATGATATTGTTTACTTTACAATTTGAACAAATACTTGAATTTTGATTCATATAAAACAGAACTGAAATTGACTTATTTCATAAAATTTCTTACAATATCGACGGGGAAGGGGAAGACAATTGATTCGGTATCCGGATTGCAAATCGTATTCAAAGTTTGCAAGTAACGTAGCTGAAAAATAAGAGTTAAGCGAAAGGAATAAGGTTTGATGATAAGAAAAAAACTCACTTGTAGCGCAATGGGATTCAGTTCCATGATATCAGCAGCCTGTTTGAGTGCCTTGACTGCATCGCGTTCACCATTTGCCGCAGCCACCTTGGCCATTGCCTCACGTCGTGCCTCTTGCTCCACAGCCATGGCGCGTTGCAAGGACTCGGGCATATAAATATCCGTGCTGTAAGCGAATAGTTAATGCATATACTATTTTCTTAATAAGGTATTGAGCAAATATTTACATTTCAACACGCTCGACACGTATGCCCCAGGGCTCGGTGGCGCCACTGCTGTCCAAAGCACCCTTGATTTGCCGCGAGAGAGCCTTCTTGGAGGAAACCAGCTCGATGAGCATGTAGCTGCCGGTGACATTTCGTAGCGTTGTCATTGCCAATAGCTTGCAACAGGTCTCATGATCCATCACCTGGAGTACGACATCGAGGGGATTCTTGATTCTATAGTAGACGACAGCATCGACGCTGATGGTCACCGAATCCTTGGTCAATATATCCTGCGGCGGCACATCTAGCGATGTTGTGCGCAAATCAACTCTTGTATAGGAATCCACACAGGGGACGATAAAGATAACGCCAGGTCCACGTGGCCCACCTCTGAGGCGGCCCAGACGCAATACAACTGCTCGCTGATACTCTTGCAGGATGACCAAAGAAAGGAATATCGATATGGGAAATGTAATGGCAAAAAGTATATAGGATAGAACTATGAAAAGCATTTCAACCGTGCTGGTTCCTTGCTTCTCAGCTGTAAAATATTGAATATGTGTGTGAAATCAAATTGATTCAACAAAAAAGAAGAAAGAAAGTTTGTTTCGATGAATAAATTACTTGTTTTAACATTGCGATGAAGATTCACAACTCGTTCTGAATCAGAGCTTCCGGTATCTGATTCTGCGCGTTCAGATTCTTCTTCCCCCAGATCTGATTCATCCTGCTCCTCGTTTTCAGCTTCTTCGGGTTTCTTGTCTTTCTCTTTTTCTGCCGATTCTCTCCTCATTGTTAGGAATAAATTTTTATTTGTGCTACAAATTTGATTTAATGAAAAATAAAATCAGAAATATACTTTTAACTCTTGACAAACTAAACAAAGTAAACTTTCAGACAATTTTGCTACCTTACAAATAATTGTCAGGGTATGTGTGATAAGTTAATGGAACTGTCATTTTTCTCATCTTTCTTTGTTGAAAGGAAAAATATTTGACAAGCCACTCAAGTCACGTTCTTGGCGCGACGACAGTCAGCAAAATTGTTTTGTTATTTAGAATATTTATATGATATTGATATCAGGTAGCTACAAAAGTGCAGAGTAAACAAAGTTTCTTCAGCAAGATGCTCGAATCAAGTGAAATAAATAATAAAAATATATATAATTGTTTTTTCAGGTTACGTTTTTATTTTATTTGTTTCTTAATGATTAATTGAAACATTTGTTTAACCTTCAAACACATTCAAGTTGAGGCTAATGGAAAACATGCATAGGAGGGGCATCAAACAATACTCAAATAAAAAGATGCCGTCCACAAAGAAAAAAAATGAAAAGAAAAATGCGACAACAATTTAAATAATTAATTGCGCCGCATAGCATGTGCCAAGGATTCGAAGCACAAAATTAAATTACAAATAAATTAATACAAATTATGAAAGAGTCACAGCTTAAGCCGATTAGCTTCGGATCGGTTTTTTGTTGACTTTTTTCTTTGTTTGTCATACAAAAAAATGTCTCTTTCTCTTTCAAGCGAATTGAAATTGATGACAAATTTATTAGGCGTTACGAATTAATTAATTAGCCGCTCATTTTGTTGTATTTTTTATTAATTAATTTAACGTTGCGCAAAACTCTCTTTTAATATTTATTTTTGTTGCTCTGCAAGCATTTTTTACATATTTATTAAAAATAAAATAGGAAATAATCTGGTTTTTATACCTTAACCCATAAAATGGGTAAATAAGGGATAATGGTTTTGCAAAAGTATGTAACAGGCAGAAGGAAGCATCTCCGACCCAATAAAGTATATATATTCTTGATCAGCATCAATAGCCGAGTCGATTTAGCCATGTCCGTCTGTCCGTCTGTCTGTCAGTATGAACGCGTGGATCTCAGAGACTACAAGAGCTAGAGACTTCAGATTTGGGATATAAGTTCTCCTATACCATGAGCAGAACAAGTTTGCTTCAAATTATCGATAACTATTCTGGTTTCCGATATACACATGGTATCGATAACAAAAAATATCGAATTTGGAAAATGTAAAAATGAGGGTTGAAAAAATGGGTAACGATAGAACTTTTCTGAAAATTTCGTCCAAATCGGTTAAGAAACACCGAAGATATCGAATTTAATCGATTGAAGTTAAAACAGTATACCAAAGTCTTATATAAATGTAATATATTTATTGCAACTGTTTGGGTTCTTCTAGTCGGGCTCTCCCGACTAGAGCCTTCTTACTTGTTGTTGTTGTTGTTCATAGTTATCAATTTATGAGTTTACAATTTGCATATAAAATGATAAAACTGGATGGTAAATAAAAAGATTTTCAAGTTAAAGTAACTCAAAGCAACACCTGAGGTAGTAATTAATGCTCGATTGTGCACAAACAAAGGCCTACTAATTAATTAAATGAGTTGAGTTGAGTGTCGTGCAACGTGCAATGTTTCATCAAACAAAACGATCGATTGGTCCATTAAATTAATTGAGTGTAGTGTAAACGTTTTGCCAACCCAAACCAATTTACACAGCCAGCCAGCCAGCCAGACAGGGGGAGTGAGAGGAGCGGGTGTATGCACCTCAACCTCTTTCATTGTCCATTGTCACGTGTGTGTGTGAGTGTGTGTGTGCTAACTGCATTCATTTTAATGGGGCAATAGCAGCTGTTGCAAGCTGCGAGTCCGAAAGTCTGGCGCTAACGAGTATGGAGTCTCGGTTCTCTAGACGCCTTAATTGACGCAATGCTGCCAATAGATGCTGAAGGTATGATTTTTATAGAGGATGGAAGAGGGAATGTCGAATTGTTTAACCAGTTTGTTCGATGCTCTTGCATAAATCACTAAAGTTGGGCTGTTGAAAAACATACAGATTTCAAACATAACAAGTGGAAACGTTGCAGTCGGACGCAACCGACTGCGGTATACTCGTTACCAGTATTAAAGCCGGTAAAGGAGGCCTGATTGCAAAAGGGTACGGATGCGGCAGGGGTGTACGCTGCCTTAAAGATTCTCCGATGCAGATGGGAATGCCACCAGCTATCTTCCTTCCAAATTTGGTGACTCTAGCTCAAAGTTTGAAAAAGGTGGTGAAAGGGGGCTGGGCCGGAATGGGTGGATGTGGCATCTAAATTTTTGATCCTCAGATCCTTGTGGAATGTCAATTGCTATCTTCATACCAAATTTTGTGACTCTTGCTCGAAGTTTGTAAAAGAGAGTGGAGAAAAGGGGGCTGGGGGCGGTATGGGCGCAGATGCAGATCTATGTGAAATGTCAATTGCTATCTTCATACCAAATTTGGTGACTCTAGCTCAAAGTTTGTAAATGGTGGGGAAAGGGGGCGGAATGGGTGGGCGTGGCTCCAAAACTTTAATGCAGATATTTGGGGGTCGTTTCCAGCTATATTCCCACCAAATTTGGTGGCTCTAGCTCCACAACTCTGGAATAAACACGCATTCCCGTTTTTGACGAAACGTTGGGGCGGATGGGGATGGCTAGGGAGTATTGGAAGTCGTGGCATCCAAACTTTTGATGCAGTTTTTGGGGAGACATCATCCCCTATCTTGGCAATAAATTTTGGTGGCTATAGCTCAAAAACTGTGGGAGATATAGCCATTTCTGATTTCCAATTGCGGTGGAGTTGGGGGCGGAATGGGGGCATGCACCTCAACCTCTTAAATTTTCCATTGTCACGTTTTTGTGTGAGTGTTTCTATGTAGCTAACTGCATTCCAATTTTAATAGTGCAATAGCTAGCTGTTGCAAGGATAGCGAGTCCGAATATGTGGATCTAGCGCTATTGAGTTATCGAGTTTATCGGTTCTGCCAGACCCCAGTTAATCTAGAACGCCAATGCTGCCTATAGATGCTTACGGTATGATTTTTATAGAGGATGGAAGAGGGAAGTGTTGAATTTTTTAACCAGTTTGTTGGATGCGGAAAATCTTGCATAAATACGGACTACAACGACAGAAAGCTTGACTGACATTGCACAAAACCAATATACTCTTTACCTTCGGTAACCATAAAAAGAAGAAAAATCAATCAAAAATCGTGACATATGCAAAAAACAAAGAGTTAAAGAAAAGAAGTGAAGAAAGCGTAGAAAAATAACAAAAATGGCACGATGGAAAAGTAAATAAAGTATTATAAAGAGAAGAGGCCTGAGACTTAAATGTTATATCATCTTTAAAAAGAAAAAAAGAGGCGTGTGAACATTTAAACAAGTCAAGAGAAGGGCATTTGGAGGTTTAGTCAACCACTGACTGAGTCCACGTGCTGCTTATCTCTGGTTACTTTTGACGCAGTGCACTTTAATTAAGTTAACAACTGTTTCGAACAAAAGAGCAACAGCCAAAAGCAGCGCTGCAGTTTCTGTGCTCTTTTTTCTGCTGCGAAAAAAAAGAAGAAACATCAGAGGAAATGCCGCTTAAAGCAGACACTCGAGGGAACTCGGGCCAACGCTTTGGACACAGTTCGTTGGCTAAGCTTGAGACTGGGAATTGGGTTTGGCTTTGGGTCTGGGTCTGGTGAATCGATATTGGTGTGTGTTCGAGAAGAGGCGGGAGGCAAAGAAGGCGGAGTGACGACATCATCACCTGCTGCTGTTATCAACAATTTGCAAATCGAATATGGTCAATTGCCAGCAAACTTGTCTTGGCAAACTGGTTTCCCGAACGTACCCTCAAGGGGCGCAAAAGTAATTACTGTCAAGTCACAGAGCGATTTTTATTTTATTTCTTTTGAGCCACCCACAAAACTGATCTCAAAAACCCAGTTGACGTCATTGCGAAACACTCAATAAACGACTTAATTCATATTCAAGCACAATTATCGTTTTTCGCTTTCGGCGTTTTGAAAATAATTGAGGAAACACGCGCGAAAACCAGCTGGAAAAACTATCAATTAAGTGTTTTTTTTTTCTGCAGCACAAATTGAAAAAACATTTTATTACTGCCGCAAAAACTGACTCAAAAAGCTGCGGATACACACATTTTTCCAATAATTATCAAGCTTATGAATGTGCAACAGTTTCAAAAGCGAGAGAGAAAGGCACTTGCTTAAGCGGTTAAAAGTATTTATATCATAACTTACTTTGATTTGGAATCAAAGCTTAATTAGTTCATGCAACATGTGGAAAAACTGCGTTAAATTAGATTGTCTTCAATTGAATTTTAAAATTGATTGTTCTTGAAGACTTTACACAAAGTTCTTTAACCTAAATTTGTAGTTTATAAATTTGAATCAATTCTACTTTTCTTTCCATCTTTACAATTTTAATTAAATCTAGCTCAGCATTTTTGTGTTCTTTGGTTAAATTAAATTGCCATGGCTTTCAAAAATCCAATTTATTTTCTTAATTGACCAAAGATGAGAAATGTAATTTCAAATTGACTTTTAAACTCTAAAAAAAAAAAACGAATTTTACGCTTCAATGAAAGCTTTAGATTTATTACATAATCAAAGCTGAAGTCAAAGCTTAAGCCCTTACAATTTCTATGGCAAACACTCGATGCTTAAACGTAATTGAATATTCACAGACAAGTTTTTCAAGCACTTTTCGGGTTTACATCAATTATCAAAGTGTCGTAAATCCGTTAAATGAGTTAGTTGGGAAACTTCTCCCTCCTTCTCTTTGTGTCTGTGTGTCTCGTTATTTTTCTTTGTTTTCTGCTACATTCCCACGCCAAATCACAGTGGGCATCACACATCACGTTCATTGTAGTTGTAGTTGTTGCCCGTCAAAATGGCAGTTAATGGGTTTCTAATTAATTTTTGTTTACGCCATAATCAAGCGTTTGTTGTTTTTTTTAAGTGCACTGAACTTTGCCACCAAACCTAACAACAATAAAGTGAGAAATCAAGTTGGAGATGTGGGAGATTATGTGGTGTCGTTATTGGTTGTTGCTGCTGCTGCAGCCGCACAGTGGCAAATTGTGTTGATTGAAGCGTGGCGCTTTTCCCTCCCTACATCCGCACCCTCATGCATAAGTATCATATTTAGCATAACGGATCCATAACTCATGAGCAATAAACAACTATGTGTGTGTAAGTGCAACAATCAGCATTGCGATCAACAACAACTTGTTGCAGTTGCAACTATGAGGGTCAGAGTCAAAGTTCAATAAAATCCAATTAAACTGGCGCAGCGCAATTGGCCCCCTCTTCCCTCTCTCTCTCTTTTTCTGTCCCCCTGCAGACCCGCAGACCTTTCAACGCGCGCGCTCGTAAATCTCAATGTCTCTGGCAACCTGCCTGCCCCAAAATTAAAGTCTATGCAACCTGCAGCAAAAGTTGCAAAGCCCATTTGATTTAATAAACCCAACCAATGCTGAACTTTCACCGGCTTCAAACTCCCAAAGCCATTTTTCTTTCTTTCCAGTTTGTTTCAAATTGAATTCTTTGCAAGAGTAAAAAAAAAACCAGGCGGTCATTAAACGTGCAACGTACTGAATGCTGCTTGCCACTGCTGGTTGCGCCTTTAATATTATACAAAAGATAAAATGCTGCGCCTTAATTTACTTCTTCTTCGTCTTGTTTGCTATTTTTAGCGCAAAACTGGAGGCCAACTATGCGGTTAGCGAGAGGTCAATTTTGTGTCTTGTAATATTGCCTTTCCTAACCCCTTCGTTCACCCGCTCTTATGACAGTTACTTCCGCTGATGGCACTTAAGAATTCTTTATTCGAACTTCGTGGTTTACTTTCTGCAATATGAAATGCGTCATGGTTGAAGTTGTGAAGAGTTTGCGGGAAAAGTGAATGCGAACCGACGAGGTCTCAAGTAATATTTATCTCAATGCTCATCATCATTTATAATTTATTTCAATTCGTGCTATATTTAGATCATCATCATCATCTTGAAGATTAAGAACGTGACATTTTAAGTTACTTTCATGGGAAGGTTTAAAAAGTATGTTTGAAAGTTTAACATAGAAAACATATTTTACGTAATTGAATTTCTTCAGAAAAGTTCAGAGTCCAGAGTAGGGCTGACTTTGAACAAAGACTAACAATCAGCTTAAATTTAGCATCCTTTAGTTGATTCCAGGATTAATGTGCTGCAGTTTTCTCCTCCCTCTCTCTCTCTCTCTTGTCGATTGTAAGCCCCCCAGCCATCTTCTAATCGTTGTAATCCTTTTCAAGTCTTTGGTAGCCAAAGTTTTGTCATCCATCACTTGCAGTAGCAACAACTTACACTGCCCACACTACACTACACTACACAATTGTGTTGCATTATTTAGATTTTTGACTCACGCCACTTGAACTCGTGAGACGAACGACCGTCCCCTTGAAAGTGGCATGCCCCGTTGTGCTCGAAGTGCTTGCGCTGGCTGCTTGGCTTTTGAAACACTATCACAATAACACATCATTTGTCAGAGCAAACAAATGATGTTGCATGTTAACCTTATCATCTCATATCCGTTGCAGACAGTCAACTACAATGACAGCCCAGCGGACATTGAGTAAATGTGCAAGGGTGACGCGGGGGCTTCGGTGCAACACCTAAGGTCAAGCGCTAAGGTTAGACATTGTTTGGCGCAAAGAGAAAGCTTACATTACAGACGAAGACAAAACTAAGAGTGGACAATGCCAGGATACACCAAACACACAGGACACACAAGTTGCCTGCTTCACAATGACTGCTAATGAATAAACATGGCGTCTCCGGCACTTCCGCTTTAGCTTTTTCAGTTTACCCTTTCGTGTTGGGGTGGCTATGATGTTGTAACAAAGTTCTAACAGTGTTGAAAAACATATTTTCTATTTTGATATTTTATTCAGATAATTAAGGTTTCAAACAGTTCAACTGATAAATATTATACCACACGCCAGGGCTATTTTTTACCTGAGAACTTTATTAAACTTTCTACGCTCTTTTATTTATATTTTGTTGTTTTATTCCCAAGTTACGTATACGCCGTATGTGTCGTCAGTGTTAAAAGTTGCGCAAAACAAGCAACAAATTTATTGGAAAAGCAACACAACGCAACACAGCAGAAAACACAACGAACATCGAGACATTGAACATTGTCCCATGGCACGACACAAACCATGTTACGTATCTTGTACCCTACCCTACCCACCCCTACCCTGTCTGAAGTGGACATCAACGTGTCTGTGTCGCTGACATTGACGCCTCTAATGATCAGCGGCGTCGTCGTCGTCGTCGTCGTCTGCCGGACGCCCAAGCAAATGAGTTTGTTGTAAAATGTTAAGGCACAGCCCACAACATACGCCCACTCCCTTCCGCCTTCCCTCCCTCCCTTTGCTACTCAGTGTGTATTGTTTTTGGGCATTTTTTTGTGTTGGCTTGCGGCATTCCGTTACATCTTGGCTAGGGCATTGTTTATCCCATTTAAGCTTTTAATGGCACCCGCAAATGTTTGCAAATGGAGCAGAAGGCGGCGGCCAAGCGAACTTCCGGCGACAACTGGAAGTGGTGAGGAGGAAAGGGGTTGAGGCTCCCCACATATGCCAGCGGCACTTAACCAAAGTCGAGTTTACTCTAAGCCCTGTCAGTGGCAGCAGTCGAGAGACAGTCTATTAACGAAGTTATTTCGACATTGAGTTCAATAAACTCTTTGCTCCCTTTTTGGGTTTTGAAGGGTGTGAAAGTGTGAAGTTTGTCTTAAGTAGACATAGTTGTGAAATAACCAAAAACTTCCATGCACAGTGTATTTATTCCCGTGCGCTATCGATAAAGTGTCTGTTAGTTAAATAAAACATTAATTTATCGAATCGAAAAAGTGACTGTGAATCAATGTCGATTCTTCATCCGTGCAAGCCGATGAATTTAACCTAACGTTAAGTTTTTAACCGGCAGTTAACCTACTAACCAACTACTTATGCAATCAATTATCGAACTAAGTCTCAAATATTCCTGATTTTTCTCTACCTTTGCAGAATTTTTTCCTCAACACGCATTTGGGAACAAAAATAAAAGAATCCAGAATGAGCAGACGGCAAAGTATAAGATACATCATGACGAGCTGTAATCTAAGAGCCACAATGTTCTCTATGGCATGCCTTTTGGCATTGCTGCAGCTGCAGGTCAGACCTATAGAGGGACATGTGCATTCTGTGCTCACATACAAGAATGCGTCCACACAGCTGGGTCAGCTGGTCACATCGAGCACCCTGGTCTGGGAGAGCTACGATCCAAAGGATGCCAAACAGATGCAGTCAGCTGTTGAGGGTGGCAAGTATCTAACCGAAGACGAACACTATCCGATCTATGTGTGCCGTGTGACCATCGATGGTGTGCCCACCTCTGGTCACACTGAGAAGGTGCAACAAAAGCACGTTTGTGTTGCAGCTCTCCACAAGCACAGCATCAATGAGAACTTTGATGTGCTCATGAACAAGGGCCATTTAGGCAAGATTGCCTGGCAACACTGGACCAAGTTTAATGTGGGCACGCCTGTTGGCGCCATTCGCATTGGCGATGAATCCTACATTGGCCGCCATCGAGCGGTTCCAAATGCTGAGGTTCCTGATACGCATCGAGGTGCTGATTACAATCTGGGCAGATTCGAGGTTTTGGGTCTAGGCAAGATCAAGGTGGTGGAGAACGACCGTGAGAAGTACTATGATGAGGGTGAGGTTCTGGTCGAAACGGAACCCTTTAGCTACGAACTACGCGACATCAAACTTGATCGACTACGCACAAGCATAAGGGAAAATATGACCGAATTGGGTAAGTTGTCAACTTTAAATGTAGTTCCCATACTTAATTAAGTTTTTTATGCCCTTTTAGCAAGTGGAATACTGGAGAATCGGGGCGATACTTACGACACCATGGAAAAGGTGATGAGCTATAGTTTCGATTACTCGCAATACTGGGGTTCGCACGAGGGTGTTGCCAAGGGTCTGCCCACGAAGATCTATGAGAAGAATGTAGCGACACCTGCGGAGATCAATTGGGCATTGAGGCAAAGCGAAAAGCGTCACGAGAACAAAGCTGTCTACAGTAAACTCTGGCCAGGCACGGCGATCAATGTCACATTGCGTGGCAACTATGTCACTTTGGAGGCACCCTATACCGCCAAACTGTCCGCTTTCTACTACGACAGTGAAAGTGTCTCGCGCAAGATAAGTGCCGAGGTAAGTATTTGAATGAGTTAGACAACTTCAAGAACGCAACTAAGAGATTTTGCTTACTTTTCAGGTGCGCAAAAGCTATTTGAAAGATGTGAAAATGGAGTTTAGTCCCGTCTATTGGATTGAGAATGGCACAATGGTGCCGACAACAACAACAACATCAACCACATCGACAACAACACATGCAACAACCACCAGCACAAATGAACCAACGCCCATAAATGAGCCACCGCTTGTTCGACTCGAACACGTGGGTGCTAAGCATTCCGGGCCCGATTCACTCGAGAAGACATTAAGTGATTCGACGGCAACCAATGAGATCAACTCGCACGAGGCGCCCGAGAATATGTCCTCCAAGGATGCAGCGCTCGCAGGTTTTGGCATTGGCACTGCTGGTGGCGCTGGTGGGGAGAGCAGCAACAAACTGGCGAAAGGACTCGCTGGAGCTTTTTGCATGACGCTCATTGTGACGCTGTTAAATCTGTAGATGGAGAAGGGAGGGTCTCCCAAATAGCATAGCGTTTAATTGTTGTTGTTGTACCTGTTGTACCCGTCTTTGAGAAAAGAGTGTCGTCACACACACACACACAGCCAGAATGATCAAGACAGACATGATATGATATGAGAAATATGAGAACGCCAAAAAAAAGAAAACGAAAATCAAACCGGATAGCCAGTTCTCTGTGTGGGTGTTGAGCTTTTTGTTTTTTTGGATGTGTGTTAGAGAAAGGCGAACAAAAGTTGATATTTTTTATACTTGTCCCCACTCCCCCCCCTCTGCCCTCCATCTATGGCTGCTTCTTCTTCTTCTTCATATATATACATAAATACCATAGCGAAAAAACCAATTGAATTTTAAGAGAGAAACACAAAACATTCCTAAAACTTGTCCCTCACAAAAGGAAATGAATCAAAAGTACATAAGTATATCAAGTATATATAGTATATAGAGTTTTTTTTTTAAAGCTGCTTTGCATTGTTTATTCTTTTTAATATCTGGCTTCTATTTTTCTCTTTCGAATAGGTTCGTTAAGCCCAAAACGAAGCATTCACAATAAGCTGTAGTAAAATAATAATAATTAATTGAATGATCTGGCGAATGATATAGGGTTGATATATAATATGTATATTAAATATATCTATGATATGATGTATATGTATATGTCTAAAATGTAAAATCTATGTAAAACATAAGTAATAATATATGTATGTATTTTAATATTTAAGTCAAACACACTCCAAATATGTAAATTAGTTACTAGTTGTTCTTACATTTTCCGACCAACAACTATTTGCTTGAATTCTTACTTTAAGTTTAAAGAAACTGAAAAAACAAATATGTATTTTATATTTTGCTTTCAAACCTTTTTATTTGACAGAATCTCAAAAAAACTAGAATTTCGTTTCAAAGAAAAGAACGAAAAAACAAAAACAAAATAAAGCTTGTAAATTGAAATTGATCAAAGTTGGTTTATAGTATACTTGAGTATGTATATATTTTTTAAATGATTGGCTGATAATTTTGATTTTTGCAACACTTACAAAAAACCTTAACCAATTAACTTTGTATTCTACTATTTGCTTTATAATTCAAGCAATCAGCTGTCTTGAAACTTGTTAAATGGATTAGCATTGATTTTAAAGTTATACAGCAAACAAGTTTCTCTGCCGAGCTAGTTGAATAACTTACTATATCTGATAGACATGATATGTAAACATTTAGCTTGCCTTGAACATTTTTAATATTGACAGAACTTGACGCTGATTAGTTAAATTTAGTTGATGGATAGATTGCTTTGAAAGAAAGACACAAAAGAGGCTGCCACTTAACGGCAATATTGAAAGTCATGGGAAATTAATTAGAATTTCAAGTTGAGTTAGTAGAAAGTTAACTCTTAATCTTAACATTCTTGAGCTGTGCCGACCGAACTGAACTGAAACTCACACTCAAAGCCGACACTATTCAAACGGTTTCTCTCTCTCGATCCCTATAATTATCGCTATGATATATGCCGGACACAGCGCGCCATTAGCCACACACTAAATATCCAATTACATCCAAACACCTGCAATTGTTGAATTTTAATTATTAATTTCTTTTGTCAGCCATTTAAAGACAAAACTGACAGTTAGACACTTAAACCTTGTTGATATGGCAGGCAGATAAACAAATCAAGATGTCGTCTATAACTCAACGCATAGTTTGGTCGGTTTTTTCTTTTGAGCCACGTTAATTAGCAGCGCGCAGTATTATTTATATTTTTATGGCGGCTTTTGTTCAATTTAAATAACAAATTAGCAAATGAAACTGCCACAACACTATTTGGCTCTCATTTTTTTGTTCGTTTATTATGCAAAGCACAGTTGCGATAATTATACGTGTGTATGTATGTTTGTTACAACGAATTATTTTATTTTTTATTACACATCAATTCAAGTGTGGGTTCTGCGCTGTTGCGAACACTTAACAAAAGGCCCCCAAAATAATAAAAAGCGGTTTTATTTTATTTTTTTTCTGTATAAGCTTTAGAATATTTATGTTGTTGGCTCGATGTTGAATATACCATATATTTTTAAAGCGTGACCACATGAAGTCGATGCCTAAACGAGTTCTCAGCTGATGCCAAATGAGTTGCTTGTTTGGGGCGGGGTGGCGAGAGGCGTGGCAATTGCCAAGAGCCTGTAGCACGTTTCACATTTACTACACAATGCGTGTTGGATCACTTTTTGGGGCGGGTGGGCAACACAACGCAGCGCTTCAAAGTTGATTAACCCCATGAACTCATGCTGTGAGCCAACAAATAACAAAAGAATGCTGAAGAATAGCTAAAATTTGTGCTGCCAAAAGGCAATTCTTAACTAGAGTTTAATACTAACTCTCGCTTAACGAATTGGCTTACAATTTAGTCTATTATTTTGCGTTGATTCCAGACTTGAATAGTAAATATTTGGTATCAATTTATTTTTAAACAGAATTTATTTTCCATCTATTTTTCGTTATTTATCTAATAGACAAAAATGCAGAGAGCTAATTGACTTTCTAAACTATTTTTGCAACAGTTGAATTAAATATTCATTTGTAGCGGTCTGCCATTGATTTGATGCATAAATTGAAAACAATTTCAACTGCATTTATCGCTACAGAATAATCTGCATATAATATAAAATGCTAATGATGAGGTTCGAGGATTGGGGGAAGTGCATCAATCCTGGACTCTGTCGCTCTGCTCGGCTGGCTAACCAAAAACGATGTTATGCTTCGCTACCCTGAAACAAAAGCAACCCTTTTTCACTCTGGCTCTGGACTTTGGACGTGTCTGTGTTAACTGAATTTTTTTTCAGCCCCAGACCTTTAGGCATATCGGCGTGCAATCTGTTAGCTGCATTCAGGCGTGACTCATTGTGTGTGTGAGTGAGTGTGTGTGTGTGTAGTGTGTGTATGTGTGTTTGTAAGTTTGTTTATACATGAACTTGAGCTGGACTTTGTGCAATTTACTTGCAGCTCTGGTCATGCTTTTTACGCAGTTTTCCTCTTTTTTTTTAAAGCCATTTGCATTAATTTGGCTGACAGGTTGTATCCTATTTGGGTAAACAGGCTAAGTGCTGGTGGTTGGCGGGGTTTGTGAGCAATAATGTGGTTTTGGGTTATTTATTGGTTTTTTGATGTACATTGACAGCACTGTTAACCCTTTAACACCCTAGCTTCGGGTTAAAAACGGGGTATCCAAGGCCTAGTTAAAACAATCGAAAAGGAGTGGAAACGTTGCAGTCGAACGCAACCGACTGCTGTATACTCGACACCTGTTTAAAAATGGGTAACAAGAGGCCTGATTGCAAAGGGGTATGGGTGCGGCAGGGTTGTGCGCCTTAATAAATTCTTGCTAAACTACCAGGCGAACAGAATCAGCAGCTGAATGCTGCAACACATCTCCTGTATGTATGTTTGTATGTATGTATGTTTGTGTGTATGTTTGCATGTTCGACCGTGGTAAAATGGTTAAATCCAGTAGAAATTCTAGCTAAAGTACCAGAACAGAAGTCAGCAGCAGGTGATTTTGTTGAGTTAGAACAACCAAACTGGGCTGAGATTGCTTTTTGCTCTTCTCTTGCGTCCTTCGTTTTGTTGTTCTTATTTATCTTTGGTATTGAGAATAAAAAGACAATGAAAATTTATAACACGCCTAAGGAATTGAAAATGATTTATTAAAGATTCGATCAAAGTCATTGCAGTAATCTAAATTTATCATTTAGCCCCGGTTGGCTCTGCGGCCTCGTCGCTGGCCACCACGATTGCCACCACGATTGGCACGACGATTACCATTGCGAGCGCCACGACGATTGCCACCACGGTTGCCACCACGGTTGCCAACACGATTGCCACCACGGTTGCCACCACGATTACCATTGCGGTTGCCACCAAGATTGCCACCAGGGCCTCCTTGGTTGAAGCCATTAGGGCCTCCTTGGCCAAAGCCAGGCGGGCCTCCTTGGCCAAAGCCAGGAGGGCCTCCTTGGCCAAAGACGCATCCACTCGGACCACCTCCTTGAACGTTGTTGTTCTGTCCACCTTGCTGAACGCCTTGATTATCGTCGTATTGCGGATAATCTTGATCAGCATCTTGATCAGCATTTTGAGCAGCAGCGATGGCCACCAAGCCAAATAGAGCGAATAAGATTGAGGTACGCATATTGATTTCTTTGACAAACTGTTAGTAGGAATGACATCTTGTCCTCGGATTACCTGGCTTTTAAAGAAAAAAATGATATGAAATTAACCAAAACACTTCCCAACTGCTGCTGACTGTAAACAAACAAATTTCTTTTGATTCAATTGTCTTTATCTATTTTTGTATATAAAAATCGCACAAGTGCTTATTAAATAAATAATAAATAACTCAAACTACAGCTGGTTTTGAAATTTTGCACACAATTTGTTTAATCGTAATACGTCATTAGACGAAAATAAAGCAACATTTATTTAGGCAAAAGCTTCAAAAATAATCAACATGCTTGATAATGGAAAAAACATTGCGAACCTATAGATATGAAAAAAAAACATAAAGACATCTAGAATAAATAAGAAAATATTATACAATGTGTACTTTATGGCAGTTAAAATCAAAAAAAAAATAAATAAATAAAACAAACAAAACCAAATTTTAATTATATTTTTAAGCCCAAAAACTGAAAAGTCAAAATAACAAATAAAATAAATTGCAAATGTGATTATTTTAAAGTCTTTTTCTGAGAATGCATTGAAAACCAACCAAAGGGCCAAAAGTCATCTAATTTAATTGAGAAAGTGTCGTATTTAAGGCAAAGTTTTGCTTGCTTGTTTATGATGCGTCGTTCATACAACATGCTGCACTGAGCAGCTGCTCTTGGTCTTGCTCCGGGTTAAATCGAAACCATCCACCCAGCCACCTTTGAACCCCGCTGTGCCACGCTGCGTATGTGTAACTCAAGTTTCATTTTTAATTGAGCAGGAGGACGACGAGCGTTGCGCAAGTGCTCTGAACTGGTTGGATAACAAACGGCACCTCAGAGAGCAGCATGTGGATAACTAGGCCCGCCAGAGAATTGTCACTCTATGCTCTTCATATGGCTAGAAAGAGTATACACAGCACAGTGGTGTCAAATTATTATACAGGGATGCCTAATGAAGTGTCTAAGAAATATTTAAGTGCAGAAATTTTAATAGTTGACGGTTAAAATTTTTTTTTAGATTTTATAGAAAGTCCCCAAATATATGTTTGGTAATATACTGATTTGTATATTTTACTACAGTGTGCTGCACGTTTGCCCTCAATATGACAACAAGTTATACAGTTTGGCTGCTGCGAGCTGCTATGACGTACATAAGAATTGAAACACAAGCAGGCCAAGCTTACACACACACACACGTGTGGCCTGAAATGGAAGCTGAAAGTATGCCGCCCGCAACTTACTAGCAACAGTTTGATAATAAAATTTTTGCTATCCGGCTCTCGTTACACACACACGAAACTCTCTTGAGAGAGCCAACTCTTAGTATTCGTTTATCCGTGCGTTGCGTTCGTGGCCGATGGCGCTGTAGGTATAAATAGCAGAGTGTCCTGGCTGGCAGCATACAGTCGAACGGAAGACGTGCTTGCGTACGTGTCTGGCAGAAGCAAGAGAAAAATAACAACTGCAGAAAGGAAGCAACGATAAACCGTTACAGTTGCCAGTTTGAAACAGTTTGAGAGTGACTGTGCTAGCTGCACTCAAATATAATTGCATACTTTTAAGCGTTCGTTTTAATTGAATTTGTTTGTTTTGCGAGCGTGAATTTTTTAACGTCGCGTCGCGCAATAAAAAGAGAAACAGACACTAATAAAATAGTAAGTGTTGTTCACACACGAGGACAATATGCAGGACGTGCACAAAACTGCAACAAGGAGCATGTGGCTGCTGCTGCTCTTCTCAATGCTGCTCAATGCGGTAAGTTTTAAGGCAGGCTATTTCGTATTTGTGGGTAATATCAAATTTGCCGCCTCGCACATTGTGAGCCAGGTTATCAACACAGTTACCGCAATACAGATTGCTCTTAATCCTGCCCCACAATTCTGTGGCACAACTGGACACGGAGAAGAAGAAACGTTTGTGCGAAGCGGTGAAAATTTTTCTGAGTTTTGGGTTTCTTTATTACACGTTCCATTCTTTGATGAGCGCATTAAAAATTGTTTTTTTAATGGAATGTCAAACAAGGACAGATTTCAATTATTTGCTTCTTGACTTCAAAGAAAGCAAGAAAATGGGATCATCCTCGAATTGAAATAATTTACGTAATGAATTTCATGCTACAGTTATTTTAAGTTAAGAAGGCAATAGAATATTGAAACGAATTCTTCGAAATGATATAGTTTAATTGAAGATATTTATTTGCAAAGTATTTTATTAAATGTAAGTGTGGTTAAGGGAACTTTGATTTACTTTTGATATGTCATAATTTATTTTCGCAAGAATGTGAGGAAAAAAAAGGAATTTTCATTGATTAACTTTCGCTTTATATTGTTTTATTTCACAGTTTTTCTTTGTTGCCTTAAAAATAGTGATTTTTATTTTTTTAATGTTGCAGTTAGGATTTACTTGGAAATGGTTATAAATAGTTTATTTGCACCCTTTTTATGAACTCCAAGAATTGTAGCTCAATGCTGACAATCGACTTAGCTAGGTGTAAATAATCAGTTTTCAAGGCTGTTTCTCCAAGAAATCCAATCTTCTGCATAAGCTGGCAATAAAAGTTTATTCTGCATTTATATTTACTGTATTTAATAAAGGATTCATAACAAGAAGAGCCGTACAAGGTTTTTCGATGCTTGCGCAGACATCAGACTTAAACATTTACTTAGTGCAATAAAAGCTATTGAGTGAATTACGAACTTACACGTGCAACGACTAGTTTGTGTTCAAAAATAAATTGTTGGCAATATATTTCAGAAGGAGCAGTCAGTAAACGCCTTCCTTGCTGCTGTGATGTAATTTATGTTTGCCACGCCCCTACCTTTAGCATTCCCAATGAAGAGAAGCTGCAACAGTTGCGCGTTGTGGTTGTCATGGTTGCGACCAACAACTGAAATGGTCAAAATGGCAACCACTTCCCTAACTGCTATGGCTGCGCCACGTGCGACTTCCCTGCCTGGCCTAAAGTGCAATTTGTTTTCCTGTTTTGTGGTGTTTTCTTTTTTTGTTCCTCATCTTTCTGTAATTTTTTTTTTTTTTTCTTTTGCAGTTTAACAATTTATGTGTAATGCTCGACTTTTTCACTCTATTGTTGGCTGTTGACATTTGTCAACATTTTGTTCCCGTGTTCGTGACCTGTAACCTTCTATCCCCTTACCCACCCCATACCCACAACTCATTGCCATCCCCCTAACCCGTAACCCGTTTTCCTGTCAACACATTCTGACATCTGTTCGTCATAAATGTGTGTGTGACAGTGAATAAAATATTTCTAGATTACAATTTTCTCTCTGCTGCATAAACCATGTCTTTCTTCCACTCCCCCGTCTTTTTGCAGACTGCTTAATTAAAATGTTGCCGTTTTTTCTCACGCATAAGCAGTGTTTATTTAAGCTAAGCGACGCTTGTGAAGTGCAGGAGAAAAGGAATGCATTTGATTACAAAATGGTCGCTTTGCTTGGCAGCAACAAAGACACAAAGGAATGTTGCAAAAGTAGTTTACAAGTGCTCAAATGACAGTTTAAGAAGGGGGCTGAGGAAAGTGAAAGGGTTGGCTTAGCAGCTTAATTGCGGTTAGCTTTGGCGAGTAATTAAATTGTTTTGTATTTATCTGTCTTAGATTTTGCTTTTTTTATATCTTTGCGCTTGAGTCTTAAGTCAAAGAAGTTGCAAAGATCTACAAAAAATATAGTTTGCAGCTCAACAAACTCATTATAATGAACAGGAAGAAGAGCTTAAGATAAAAGTAATGCAAACTGTGTTAGTTAAGCTTCAAGAAGTTGGATCTGATAAGAAAAACCAAATCCTCTCGGTTTTTTTCTTTCTGCTAATGCCTTTTCCCTTGTCATCATAGCACAGGGCATTCCAAGAACTTTACTCTTTTTATAGATATTATTTTCTTAAATGCATTTACTGTTCGCGACAATCATAATTTTTGCGGTTGCAAGCGGCTTGCACAGCTTCTGCCACAGGCATTTGTTGACACAAATCAATGTGATTTCTATTATATTGTCAGTCAGTTTTTTTTCTCTGTGACTGACAGCTGCAACGACGTCAAACCTTTACAACAACAACACAAAAGCCTTCTTCTATTTAAGTTGCAATGACTAAATGACAATGCAACAAAATGCGCAGCTAATGCAAACAACAATGCCACACCAATAGAGATCTATATATAGTAAGCTCTCTTCTTTGGGTGCGTCATTGCATGCTGTTGCATGCTGTTCGTGTGTGGGCGTGGGCGTGGCTGTGCCAATTGATGTGGGCGTTGGCATGCCGCTGCATGCATGTGAATGGCAACGGTAACGGTACCCAACAGCTTTTGCATCCACAGATCTATGATGCATTTCTCATTTGACATCGTCGCGTCAAAATGTGGCATGGCAATCTTAAAAGAAACTTGATCGAACTACGTTTGCAGCGTCTCATTGAATATTTAAATTGCGCATACGCAGTGTAGTGTGGCATATACGCTATATTGTTGGACCGATGGCTTAAACTAAATATTCCTTATGAAAGACCTCTTCCAGTAATAAATAATTTTTGTTTTTAATTACTTTTTGCTTTTACTTTGTGTTTGTTCATACAAGCAATTTTTTGTTATCTGGAAAAAACACACAAGTGGCAAAAATTTCAAAAGGCAAAGTATTTTCCTGCCACATAAATAACACGACTTTCTGTCACACGGAATTGATAATTTACAACAAGACAAACCAAGTAATAGGGGGAAATAGCTGTTTTAACTGCTAGTTAAATCCATTTTTAACTCCTTCCTTCTTTCTCTCTCTCTCTCTCTTTCTCACTCTCTCTTTTCACTTTTAGCCAGACATTGTCCAAACAATGTCTTGTCTGAAAAGTTTTTGGCCAAGATTTGGGTAAAGTTAAATCATTTTTAATTATTATTGACATTGATTAGGACTATGGATTGTCAAATACAAACAGTTTAGATACTTTTGAGTTGTTTGTTTGAAGTTGATCAATTGAATGAAATAATTTTATTTACCGTCAAATAAAGTTCGTAATGTTTACTTTACCAAGCTAATAAAAAGACTTGTTAACTTCCCACAACAACAAAATGGAAACTCAATTATCTTCTGTTCACAAGCATCTCGCGCTCTTAACTTTTTGATATAATTTGAGTTTCAGCCTTTTGCTCGACATACAAACAACTAATGAACTATTGAATTTATGCCTTCACTGCCCCAAGGGCAATGTGGAATGGTGGAAAAACTTTTTCGAAATATGCGTTAAAGAAATGTTTTCTCATTTTTTGTGCCCAGCATTTTAATAAGATAAAAATGTAAAAAAGTATTTCATAACATTTTCGAACTTTTCATTACTGTTTTTTTTGTATCTTTATGCGCCCAATACATTTTGTTGCAACTCAATCATCTGCGTGTTGCACAGCTGAGTTACCTTGGACAGCTATTGACATTTTTTCCAGAAAAGCAACTTATGCAATGGAATTCAATCGGAAAAATAGACGGAAAACTAAAATCGCGAAGTTAATTAAAATGAAAAATCAATAATGTGGTTTTGAGCTTTTCATTGGGCTTAAATTGCAACTAACAAATAATTAAAACAATACAAAATTGGTATAAGAATTGTAAAATAATTTATTTAAGATTCGAACAAAGTCGTCGCTCTAATGTTAATTTATCATTTAGCCCCGGTTGCCTCTGCGCCTCCGATTGCCATTACGATTACCATTACGATTGATACGAATAACGGCTCCTTGGTTGTTACCACGGTTGACTCCTCGGTTGTTACCACGATTGACTCCTAGGTTGTTGCCTACACCGGTACCACCAAACAAGCCTCCACCGGTACCACCAAACAAGCCTCCACCGTTACCACCAAACAAGCCTCCACCATTGCCAAAATTGCCTCCAAAGCATTTTGCCAGGCCATTCGCTCCTAAACCTCCTTGCCCGTTGTTGTTGTTCGGTGCATTTTGAGCAGCAGCGATGGCCACCAAGCCAAGTAGAGCGAATATGATTGAGATACGCATATTCTTTTCTTTGACAAGCTGTTGGTTAGAATGATTTCTTTTCCGCGGGTAACCTGGCTTTTAAAGAGAAAATGGATTTGAAATTAACCAACAGCTGCTAGCTGTAAACAAACGAACTTCTTTTGTTTAATTGTCTTTATATATACATTTTATTTATTTATTTTTAAGGTTAGACTAGTTTGAAAACTAACCAATTCTTAAGTAAAGCGCTGGATGCGTGACCTTCGGCTTTGGGTGTTGTGTGGTGGTATTCATCCGCACGCGTGCTTAATAAATGAAAGATAAATAAATAAGACAAAGTACAGCTGGTTTTAAAAAGGTAGCACACAATTTGCTTATTCGTTGTACGTCATCTTTAAAATTATTACTTTAAAATTAAACGAAAAGAAAACAAACATAGGCGAAAACTTGATAATTGAATGTGATGTGGGATAAAATCGCATGAAATCATGTTGACGAACAGCAAACGAGAAAAGCGAGAAAAGAGGATAGAAGCGCCATACATTTGTGATGCTACATTCAGCATGAGGACTTTACAGTTTTTGATATTAAGCTTGATGGATATATTTTAGCTCAAGCAAACCCACGCAAATTCTACACGGACAGAAGAAGAGGAAAAAATGTGGCTGGTAGGGATGTAGAATGAGAACGGAAGCTTTTGTATCTCACGTTGGGTTTATGCAGCGCACATAAAATACACATTTGTTGCTTTTATATTATCCTTTTGTTATGCGGCAGCTCGTGAGTGTGTGCAAAAATAATACTGTTGCATACTTTAGGGTGCTGCGAAAATAGAAATAACCAAGTCGGCTGTTAGCTTAATATCGCTTTAAGCCTATTTAAGAGATTAAATTGCTATTTTGCGTTAATATTTATGCACATATATTTCTATATACATATATTCAACAAAGCGTTACTATCGGATGTGGCTGAAAATGAAAAATTAATCTCAAAAGCAAATGAAACTCAAATAAAAAATGTAAATGCAAAAGCTGTCCTCATGCTTCTAAGACAATGGAGTCGTTCTAAAGACATCAATGCTTTGTAAACAGAATAAATATTTTAATTGAAAACTGTCGAATTCATCAATACACAATCAACACATATCCTGTTGATAGCGCTCAACTTGACTTTGACAAGTTTATTACAAAAAGGAAATCGAATTTCCAAAGGAGTCGGTCATTTTTATTGATTGCTGTGCTTTGGTTTGCCATTAAATGAAACGAAAAGGAAGCGTCGCCGATGGGTAAGTTTCGGCTGAATAAATGTCCACAATCAATCACTATGTGTGTGTGTGTGTTGCTTGAGAGATCTACTCACTGGCATTAGCCGAAAAGCGTGTTACTCTTTGTTGCCTTAGCAGTCTGGCATTGTTGGCCCACCCACACACACGTTCAGTTGTGTGTGTGGGTGTGGCAACAATTACAGGTCCGGTTATGTAGATTACCATGTGGGCCGTTGGGTCTTATGAAAGCGCATCATGTGTTTGTGAGTGTGTTGTTCATTGCAAATGGGTTTTATTGCAATTACAGCTGGGCGACGATAATGGCCTGGCATGTCCTAGAATTATTTAAATGACGCTTTTAGCTTTTATTGTTAGTACCTAAATGCCTGAATGAGATTTCAAACAAGAAGGTTACCCTTAAATAAATAAAATATGTACCTTCAAATCATATATCCTCACAAACTAATTACTGTCATAATATGTCGACCTTTTTTTTCTCAAAGAGTCTTGTGAAAAGAGGAATCCCTTTCAAGCTACTTAAGTTTTAATGCTGTACACAATATTTATTTAAGCAAAGTAAATAAAAAGCCAAACGAATTTGTTAACGAGAAAATGCGTCATTAAATTACGCTCAAGGTACGTTCGGGGCATGTCCAGAGTGTCCCGATTGTCCCTATTTGGGTGGAAGCGATAATAAAATTTGCTTGTGGCAGGACGCAAGCGACATAAGCTGGCAACAGGCAACATCAACAGCAGCCGCCAGATGGCTGATAAGCGCAACAAGAAGAGGACCGAATGCTGTTTGTGCTTAAGCTGGGGGAAGGGCGTGGGCCGTGTCTGTCTGTCTGGATGGATGAAAAGAAATATCCTTTATATGCCAGCTAATTGGCAAACTCTTCGGATTTCGCAGAATAATACTTACTTATGGGCAATTAGCCAACGAACAATCGAAACGATTCAGAATCGATTCGAAATCGAACAAGTTAAAGAGCTCTTAATTGTATTAAATGTCCTGTGCAGTGATGGCATGTCCTGCCGCAACCTCTCACAGTCGCTCAACGTTAATTTTAATTGAGTTTGTTTCACGCTTCGGCATTTCCATTTAATTGGAATCTATTTTTCGTGAAACGCTTTTGCAGGCGCAATGCGAAATGAGAGCCGGTTCTGCTTTCGACACTTTCGACTCGTGTTTTTAATTAATCTCCAGGAAATTACAGCACAATTTTTATGACACATTGTCAAGTAGCAGCAGTAACATAATACTTTTGTTCAAAATGTTTAATAATTCTGTCCAAAAAGACTTAAATAAAGTTCGTTAAAGAGAAGTCGGTTCAGGTTTTTCGAGTGTTTTTTCTAAGGGATTTTTTCTAGCTATAATAAGCTTTCATTTATAAAAACTAAGAACATGAATAATGTTTATATTGCTACTTTTTATAGCCTATTGATAATAGAAGCGACTGTCAGCTCTTGATTTTAAAAGCAGCTGCTCATAAATCTACAATATTATAAGCAACAATCTGTTCAATGGCCGCCTCACCCTCAACTTAAAGTAGACAAAGTAGCTAGACAAACATTTTAGGCATGGAAAGCTTTGCGCTTTATTTGTTAGGGACAAAAATGTGTTTATGTCGAAGAAGAATAGTAAAAACGCAAAAAATGCGATGCCGTGAAACGCAACGCCCACGCGCCTATTGTTTGTTTGGGACCAACAGTCTGAAAGGAGACTATCTGTGACTGGGTTACTAGTATTTCATGACATGAAAAAACCATACAGAGTGCTTCTGGAATGTCTGCGCTAAAATTTTGAAATTAAATATTTCTCTGTTGCATGCCATTCGTTCTCTTTCTCACTTTCTGTTTTGTTAGTATTTGGCATGAATTTGCAGTTTTATGAGCTTGCTGTTGTTGTACTTGTCGCGTTGCCTGCTTGTTTGTTTTTGCTATCTGCGCAGTTCACATGAATAAATAAACAAACCAAGAGAGACAGGAGTTGAGTACGCCTCGATACCGAAGGTAAAGAGTATATTGGGTGAGTGCAATGACTGTCATGGTGTCTGTCCGTCTGTCCGTCCGTATGAACGCAGCTTTTTGAAACCCTTCGAGCTAGAGACTTGAAACATCCCATTCCGCTCGCAGCCCACCATATTTTTGTATCAGAACCGCCTATTCCTCCACAGTTTGGGAGCTTGCGCCAACAAATTTGGCAAGGGCTGATGAAAACTGGTTACACCCCGATAACCCTGCACCCCCTTCAATCAGGCCTCGTGTCAGCCGTCTTTCAACATGTATCGAGTATACCGCAGTCGGTTGCGTACACTTGATTTTTAATAAACTGTCATTATACGATTTATGATACCAAGCATGACAATATTCACTTACATAGCATGACTATTGTTTATGAAATAACAGTAAATCCCTTCGCCCAAAAGTAAACATGAAGAAAAAGTAAATTTATTGCATGCATGATTTATTGGGTTTCACTCAAAGGAATATTTGATTGCATTGAAGGAGATTTTTAGAATGACAATAATAGACTTTTAGTTGGATTTCTTTATTATTTGTATTTATCTCAACTTCCGGTTAGCTTCATCTATAGCAAAGAACTTTTATATTTAGCAAATGAATCAAATACCCAAAGGATATCATTTAGTTGATGTAGCAAACACCTCGCAGGCATTATTTCTCAGTGCTAATATGAGATAGAACTTGCCAAGTCAGTCCAAACAACAAAAAGAACAACAATACTAACACACACACACACACACTCACGCACAGATTCACACACATGAGTGCACATAAGTAGTTGTCAATTTCTGTTTGAGATTTACGATGCTTGCGCCCTCCGGCAAGCACATCCTACAGCACATCCTGCTGCTCTCTAGCCCTGCATAGTTATTAAAAGCGAATGCATTGTCTCTCTCTCTCTCTGCTCACAGCGCCATTTTGTGAGAAGGCAGGAAACGCCACACACATACTTACATGCATACATATTCCCATGCGTTAGCTTCTTTGACTTGACTTTATCCTTTCGGTTGAAGGACCACTCGCTGCTGTGTCCGTCCATCTAGGTGTGTGCTAAAAGATAAATATTATGAGTACAGCTTGGAATTCGTAGCACAAAAAGCCAAACAGTGTTGTGGAATGCCCGCCAGGTGTTTATATTATGTGTTCCGAAAGGTGTGAGAAAAAAAGAAAAAAATCTGAAAGTAGATACGAAAGGCTTTGAGTGCACTTAAGTAAGTTGTTAGCCTGTTGCTAAGCAGATTAACATTATACTTGACAAGAGAACAATAGTCTATATAAACTACATTAAAGTACATATCAACTTGCATGGGTAGAGCTTTAAAGGAAAAAAGAAAAAACAGTTACATAAGGAAAATATTGCTTATCCGATCTAAAGAATTTTGGCATTTTAAGCCTAATCTTCCAAGGAAAGGTCAAGTGGCTGGGTTCTTTTAAGTTTCCTGTGAATTCGGTTTTTTTCTTCCAACTGATAGACTAATGTAGCATGTTGCATTTGTTTTTTTTTATCTGTCATTCGAAACATTTTATGATTTATGTTAATGATCTCAGCATTAAATAAATATGAGTAAAAAAACCATTTAATGTCTCGCGCTTGAGATGCTGATAAATGACGCACAAAAGTATGCAGCAAATAATGTTATAAATTTGCCTAAGCTGCCGCCAGTTCATTCACATGCCAGTCGAGACAGTAGGGAGGAAAAAAAGTTGAGCGTAAATGCGTCATATATCGACACATTTCGTATTTAATTTAGCGCAAGTAAATGCGGCAATTAAGTACGCCGCCTTTTTGAGTTTGAGCTTCTTTAGCTTAA
The DNA here is from genome assembly GCA_018904305.1 of Scaptomyza montana. Taxonomy (NCBI): domain Eukaryota; kingdom Metazoa; phylum Arthropoda; class Insecta; order Diptera; family Drosophilidae; genus Scaptomyza; species Scaptomyza montana. Next base: position 1,047,084 of record JAEIGR010000005.1, on the reverse strand, counting down.
ATTGAATTTGTTTTCATTTTGATGGAAATTGAAATTTTCACAGCTTAATACTTTTTATCATTTGGCAGGCCATACAGCCACGAGCATCCATCGTTGATGCCACGGAGGATATTGGCAATGGCAATGTATCGCCCTGCGAAATGGAGTCCATAATAAATCAACTGATGAATCCCAGTCCGGAATACCAGCTACACGTAAGTTAGCCACCCCTCCCCCAAGAATATTACTTTTGAATCCATCTGTCTCTTGGAAAGTTAGCAGGTGTGTAAGCGTTCGAGAAAAAAAGGAGATAAAAAAGTTTCGATGCATAGAAATATATTTTATGTTAAGCAATAAATCAAATACAATAGTTTATTTTCCTGAGTGCAGGCTTTAAATTGCCTTTTTAAGTCACAATTTTTTCTCTCACTTTATCTCTCACCCCTTCGTTTTAAACAGGCTTCCGCTTTGCGTAACCAACTGAAGAATCTTCTACGTGAACGACAGCTGGCTGTAGGCGAAGAGCAGCCGTTGGGTGATTATGCTGACTATTTGGATGAGGACAAGCGTTCGGTTGCCTCGTTGGCTGCCCAGGGATTGCTGGCACCCAAACGCAGTCTCGCCACACTGGCAAAGAACGGACAGCTGCCGACAGCGGAGCCTGGCAATGATTATGCGGATGCTGATTCCGGTGAACCCAGTGAACAGAAACGCTACATTGGCTCCCTGGCCCGAGCTGGTGGCCTGATGAGTTTTGGCAAGCGTAATGTGGGTACACTGGCACGCGATTTCCAGCTGCCCAATGGCAAGCGTAACATAGCGACCATGGCACGTTTGCAGAGCTTGTCGTACCCTCATAGGGAACAGCCAAAGCGGAATGTGGCAGCTGTTGCACGCTACAATTCACAGCAGCATCAAAATCAACGCGGCAGCGGTGGGCAAGAGAAAAGGAATCTGGGTGCATTGAAATCGTCGCCAGTGCATGGCATGCAACAGAAGCGAGAGGATGAGGAAATGCTTCTACCAGCTGCTGCACCCGAATATGCTGAATCCATGCCAAACTATTGGTGGTACCCCAGCTATGCTGGCTATGCCGATCTTGACTGGAATGACTATCGACGTGCCGAAAAACGTTATCTCGGTGAGTACTTAGTGTTGGGTGGCAGAAAGGAGAAAGTTCAATCGGTTACTTATTAGCCTTGCAGAGGGGACTTTTTTGCGAAACTTCTCAGTGTCCGGTTTTAGTAGAGTTGAAAGAATATAACTTGAAGAGAAGCTTTGTCCACATATGGTTTTATTGTTTACATGCATATAAAGTTTTGTCCTCGTCAACTGACTGACTGCTATCAATGCTCAGCAGAATCATATGAATCGCAGGTAAACGCTATTGCATCCCATAAACACTAGTTAACTATAGATTAAAAGATTTGATTCGAAAAGATTTCTCTCGCTTTGCATCTGCAAGGCTATGAAGTTTAGTCTACGGCTAGCCGTTGATACTTTACCCAGCCTAGCTGTTTATCAAACTTAAGCACCCTGCACCTAGTTAGAGGCTTATGCAGTACCTCCTCAAGCACAATATTTAAACATTACAATAATATATGCAACCACCATCAAAATGTACTTAAACGATCAACAACACTAAAGACACCTCCAAGGATCCCGAACTGTTTGGCATACAGCATGGCTATGAGACAATTGATGCCAATTCTGCGAACCTGGAAGAAGAGGAACAGAAAGAGGAACAACAGCAGTTGACTGCACCACAGAAGCGTCACATTGGCGCAGTTTATCGTTCCGGTTTTCTGCCCAGTTACCGTTATTTGCGCAGCCCCACCACAGTTAACAATGCTGGCGGCTATAGCGGTGGCGGGGGTCGTTTTAGTCGCTCGGGACGTGCCAGGCAATTTGTATGAGTAAATGGCGATGATTCGATGTTTGATGCATAATTTTATTATTTCGTTCTGTAATCTAATTTTTGGTTTATTTTATGGTTGCCTTTAGTTCGATTAATACTTTGTGTGCACAAAAAAAAAAAAATATTAAATGAAACTGTCGCCTGTAGCCTGCAGAATGTCGCCTGTCATTCATAGCAAAAGATCGTAAATGTAATTATCGAAAGTGGTTTTAAAAAAATATAATACTTCTCATGCAGCATGTTAGCATGAACTTTTTGAAAAGTTCTGATGAGTTTCCAATGAGTGTTTGTAGGTGAGAATATTCGTCTTTATGTATATCAAAGTACCATTACATTGCCTCACATAAGCCTTACCTAACCTCACACTTTTCACATCGATACAATGCTTTCAAATCCATAATATATAAATAGAACACAGAGCTTTAAAGGTTTTTCTATGTAACAAAAGGCAATTTGAAGCTTCTGTTCGTGAATATCGTTTCTATTGTGTGTTTTCTAATAACAGTATACAGTATAATAGCAATCAAATTTATGCTCACATTTCCGTTAACACATTCGTAATACAATTTCAGCATCTGTTCATTTGGCTGCCAAAGCGGAAATTCAATTTTCCGTATGTTTCTCTTAAGTAACATTGCGTGCTAGGGATAATCGAATAATTTCCGGCATATTGTTTGCCTGGCAGACACACACCCGACCCCTTTCCCCTTTCTTCATATCCTACAATGTGAGTCAGCTTATTTCAATGCTAGAAACTTTTAAGCTGGCTTTATTTGTAATTCCGTGAATTTAGCTGTGAACGCGGCGATAATATAAACAGTTAGTCGAAAAGTTTTTAAGCGTTTCGTGCTGAACACATTTTGTTCAACAATGTTGCATTTGGCACTTAATGAAAATTCCATTATACATATTTCTATCTTCAACTGCTCAACTGTTCCTGAGAACAGTTACGACCTCAACATTTGCTGCCTACTTTTAAGCCACAAATAAAAGTTTTAATTACGCATTCGCATAATATTGTTGCCTACTTTTGAGCTGGTCAAGAAAAATATTTTAACGGTCTGTTGTTGGAAAAAGAAATTACACTTATAATTCCTATTCTTCAAAAATACAAATAAAAAAATCATAATTTGTAAATGTTTTTCTTTACGATATTAAATTTTGAATTAAATAATGTATGTATGTTATATTTTTTGTGTTGTTTTCAAAACATGATTGTTATTCACTTTGTCTCATTGGCATGTTATTGAAACTGATAGAAAAACCTCATTGGCATGTTTTTATGTATTTTCTGTGTGTTTTCGGCTTAAATTTCTTCAAAAATTTCCATCGCTTTGTGTAGGACAGACAGAACATAGAACATTTCAACTAGTTTGCATGTGTTCTGGTAAAACACATCGATTCTCAATGGTATTATCTTCTAGAACTCGTACATATATGTATGTGTGTGTGTGTGTGTTTTCTTATTATTATTTTGACATATCCAAATATGAAAGAACTAATGAAATTTGTTTGTGCTTGTTTTTATGGGAACTGCAGGTCGAGTACTACCCCCAACACGAGCGACTGCGTCAACCAATCGCAGCCGTTTGTAAACGATGTTTCCTACCCAATCGACCGATGATAAACTGGAGCAGTGCTGGCATACGTGGCAGCCTGTCCAAATACTATACGGATCCCCTAGACACAGCCCGATCATCGACTTCAGCAACAGCGGCTCGTATGCGTAGCAGTAGCAACAGCATTTCGACCAACTCGCTTCCCAGCGGACCCAATATCAAGAACAGTATTTATAATCGTAGCCGGATCAATTCACCTTTCCATTCATGGGGCACTCCGCCTCGTATTACAGCACTGCAACGACGCGTTTATCGACGCACTGGTGAGTCCATGGACAATTTTGAATACTAAGCAAAGTAAAAAAAAAGAAAAAAATACTAAAAAAATATATCAAGACAATATAATCCAAACAATAAAGTGTTATATATCGTATACACACACAGAGATCTATGATAATAATGATAGTTATATATGTATACAGTATTTTCGATGTAGTTGTTGTTAACTAAATAACTAATTAACACAGACAACCCTCCCCCGCCCACCACCACTCCTTGTCACACACACACCTGCAGCACACGAAGGCTACGCAGTGCAAATGTATATGTATTTCAACACTTTGCGGTAGTTCGGTGCATATTAACATATATCAAATACAAATACTAAATAACTAGTGTATGTATATGAAATACAAAAGAAAGAAAATGGGGTAACTGATACCACAGTGCAAGGACGCGTAAGGACGTTTAAATATCAAATAAAAACTAAATCATATCGTGAAATACAAATCTTCTTTTACTAATTCCACAAATCATACACAAAAACAAATTAGTGCCAATGCCGTACCTTAATCCCGACTAAACCTATTCTTTTTCGTTTTGACCTAAACTCCCTACAAATATTTTATTACTCTATCAACCCGATCGATGATATATTTTGACAATAATATTATAATAGATTCCATAATATTGTATATGTATTAGTACTCGTATACACCGAAGGATTAAAAATGAAAAACTGCGTCAAAGACAATAATTTAGACGAAAATCAGACAATAAATGAATTGACAATAACTGATACGAAGCCGACAAATATAATATACTATATGTATTGAAATATTTATAATTAACAATTAAATATTTCATTCAGTTACTTTGAAAAACTTTATTTACTTGTCATATCGTAAAAAATATACAAGAAAGAAACCGAATATTTAAAACCTAAAAACATATTCAATGTGCGTAATTATAAGTCTGATGTTGTCAATAATTAACTTGAATGTTTATTTCCAATTTAAAGTATTTCAAATGCTAAACAATTTAATATATATAATATACATACATAAAAAATATACATATATACTAGTGTATACAAATATTTACTTCGTTTATCTCTATGTATGGGATCTGTCTATGAAATTGCTGAGTAAACATTTTTGCGACAAAACCAAAAGAAGGCGCTGTAAAATAAATAGTACACAACACTTATCAATGATGTTATTATCTATATAATATCCAAACAATTCAAATTATATGGAATACTTCTTAAAAATGAATATATATACATACCAACTTATTACCGGTTTGCTCCAAAACTAACTAAATCAAATGTTGTTTTCTTTTTGTGGGTTTTTGAATAAGTAGTAAAAGTTCATTTCGTTTAATTTAAATTTAAAATCTTTTTATTTATACATAATATCGCGGTCTCATTTCTTATAAAAATTGGCGCCTCTGAAAGCCATCTAAAGTGATATACTTAAATAAATTTATTGTATTTCTTTATAAGCTAAGCCGATGATAAATAAATAGGTAAGTTTACATATGTGTTTGCCTCTGCTTTGTAATTGTAATTCAAATGTTCAATTTACAACTAAATCGTGTGTCGTATAAGATGGAAAAGGAAAGGGTGTCTTCTCATGACCAATATTTGGCTGCTTGTCCCTGGGCGGGCAGTGGATGATTGTAGGCATTCCCATGAACTGCCGCTGCCGTCGCATAATCCGACGTCAACTGATGCTGAGCGACCGCATGGTGAGCGGCTGCCGCATTATAATTGGCTGCCGCCACCGCCGACTGGTTGAGATGATAGGCGGCCTGCGACCAGTTCGATGGCGACTCTAACTTTGCATAATTATCGCTTAAATGCAACGAGGGCGAGATCTTTGATACACTATCCGCGGTTAGTTTGGAGAAGTCATCAATGCTTAGCTTGGAATAGTCTAGAGACAAAGGAAATAATTAGAGGTGGTTTTGGGAGATGCGTGATGAGAGAGAAGGTTTAATTACCTTGATGATAGTAATTTTGGCTGGGAAAGTGTCCGTGTTGCGCAAAGCCACCAGGGAAACCGTGTTGTGCCGCCGCACTTTGCACCAGATCATAGCCACCCATTTGGTTGTGATGGTGAGCCGCTGCTGCTGCTGCTGCTGCACTATGGGAGCTGGGCGCATGAGCTGTGGTGTGATGATGATGATGCGAACTGTCACTCATGCCCGCCGCACCACTGGCTGTGGTGCCGGCGGCGGGACTATAGCCAGCCATAGAACCAACGCCCAGGGGGCCAAAGCCAAGTGGAGCAGCAGCACCTGTGCCTGCCAGACCCACGCCAACGCCAACTCCACCAGCACCACTGCCATTCATGGGCGACAGACCAGAGCCTGAGCCACCCGAGTGCTTGCGCAGACGAGCTCGACGATTGGAGAACCACACCTGAATGCGTGCCTCCGTTAGGCTGGTGGTCTGAGCTAGCTCCTCCCTGGTATAGACATCCGGATACTGAGTCCTTGCAAAGGCACGCTCCAATGCCTCAAGCTGTTCAGCGGTAAATGTGGTGCGGGAACGACGCTGTTTGCGTTTCAAAGGAATTCCTGGCTCCGATTCGGTATCACTAATGTCCGAGTCGCGACCTAAAAGACAAAAGCAACAAACAACAAACGGTTGACAAAAGAACTTTATTAAAAGGCTAGAAAAAATTATAAACGCCTCGTAAGAACAAGTCATAAAAATGTTCACGCTGTATGGGAAATGGGAAACAACAACTATAGGAGAAGGGAAAAATGAAATTTTACTAAATCATATTCGATGGGTGGCCCGCCAACCACCAACGACTTTTCTAGTGGATCGTGTGAGCCCCCCTCACAGAAATATCAATGAGAAAGTAAATGTGGGAAATGGGAATTGAGAATTGGGAGTGTCGACGTTCACTGCGCGCCATTGCATATTAATTGAAACGTTCGGGAGCGCAACAAATCTGTCAAAAGAAGCCGAAGATCGCAACACAGCTGGAGAGAAGAGTGAAGAGTGAGGAGGGGGAGAGGGAGAGGTAGGCGGTGCGTGTCATAAAAATCAAGCACAGTTGACAAGTGACACAATATATCAAATTACACAAGAAGATGATCGGCAAGTTGTCAACTGTTTTTTCTTTCTTTCCCACTTGGAGGAGTGGGCCAATTAACTTCGGCGTCTGTTTACCAAAAGGAAAAATGTGGCTACCGCCAAAGTGGAGCGAAATCGGGCATGAAGCGAGTCGTGTGGCAAAGAGCCGAGATCACTGGTTGGTTAGTTTGTTGGTTGGCTACCACAAATACATGATTGTGTTAAGTCGAAGGGGCATGCCAAATTATTTGGAGAGCTCATTACACAATAAAGTGACAGTGGGGAGGGCTTCGGTTTAACAGTTAGGGTTACGAACGCCGCTGTAGATCAAAGCGGAATACACATATTTTTCAACAAGATCACAAGATCATTTTTCAAAAACAGAAAACCCACAGAGAAAGAGTGAAAGAAAACGAATTGAGCCCAGGCATTGTTCTTAAGGCGGAAACTATTTTTCTATGGTTTCCGCACCGCCGTCGATTAAATCGATCGTCCTTGATCGTGCGCCTGTGTGAAAGTGTCTGCTTGTGTGTGTGTGGCACAGGAAGCAGGTTAAATTGTGGTCAGTGTTAATGCATTGTAATCTTTTCCGGTCTGTCCAGATATCAAAAATTATTAATTGATTTACTGGATTTGGCTTCTTTTAATATCATTTGTGTAATAAATAGAGCTAATTTGTAAACAGGAAGTGCGTCTAGAAGATTTTCAGTGTTGCTTGTGGTTTGTTTTAGAGCTAATGATCAAGTACAGTTGATAGTAATTTCCAAACAGAAATGCATTTATGGGTGAAATATTTCTGCAAGCGTGGTAAGCTCCAGGCGTATCATAGCATTATGGGGCACTTTGGAGCGTCTGCTCTGCGGCTACTGAAGCGGATTCTTAAATGTCCTGCGCTTTATTCTTCTGACTGCACTTCTCCCCTGTAGAGGGGTTTGTGTTTAAAAGCAAGGCATAATAAGGAGCCCACTCTCTCAACAATTCCATTTCTAAAAATGACTGAACCTTTTGGGAATTAAATTTTTTCAAAGACCAAGCCTTTAAAACTTTCAATAAATACGAGGCACAAAAACAATTTCCTAAACTTTGCTTATCTTTTAAATAGGATTTGCAAAAAGCTCATTTCAATATAGCCTCAAAGCCTCAACTTAAGATCCAAAGAGTCGGGCACGCTTATAACAGATCCAAACAAAAGCCCTGTGAAAGAAACAGAAAGCAATCTTAAACATTGAAAACGCCCACTGTTTAGTGGCTTGAATACGAAAATTCTCATGCGTATTAAGCGAAAGAGAAATAAAATCCAGTAGTCGAGACTATTAATCTTTCAACACACGCAACAATAAAACTTAATTATTAAAAACGAGTTCCCAAAAAACGAAAAACGAAAAAAATAAACTGCAGAAGCTGTTCACAAAATGTTTAAAAGAAAGAGAAGTAAAAGCGTAAGAAAAATCAATTAGTTTTTAAATGTTAAACAATTTATTAATTTGTTTTAGCGTTTAAAAAGAGGCACAGCGAAAAACAATCAAACCAATTTAACAGTTTAACAATCCAAAGGTGGCCTCAAAATAAAAAATCAAAAATACAAAAATCAATTTTTGGCACCACTCTGGCTACCGGTGTGGCGCTGTGTTGCCAGCTTTTATAGCTTTCTTTCGTATTTGTTTTTTTTTTTCTTCTTCGAAACGGGGTGAGAGCAAGTGATAAATTACTTTGTGTGGTTTTGTAATCCCTGCGAGAGGTATCGATCATATTCAACGACGCGTCGTTTCCAACTGCATTTTCAAACAGCAGGTAGTAAATGGGCAGGAGTAATTGGTGGGGGAATACTAGAGTGGAGCGGAGCAGTGCTGTGTGGTCAATGCTGTTGGTGGTGGTGGTGCCAAAGCCCCGCTCCAAATGTACACACTCTTGATGGACAGATCAGACTTTTTGACCAATAAATAAAGGGGCAAAGATCAATCGAAAACCAAAAACAAAAACCAACCAGCCATAGATGAAATTCTTCAGTCATCAATCAACAAGAATCTGACACAATTTAAATTGACTGCATCTAATATATTCGAATCTTTGTGTTTGCTGCAATTGAAAAAACTCCAAGCAACAAACGCTAAGTAAATGAATGTTTTTGTATTCGATTCTTTGCTTCAGAAACTATGACAAAATGTGGAGTTAAACCTTAAGTTGGAGTTGCAGATGGAGATGGAGGTTAATGTCAGCTGTCAGCTGGAGACACGCGCGGTTCTGTCACCGAGCAGATTTGGGCAACACAAACATGGCTTAGACACAACAACGACCAACATACACAGCTATGTATGTTTGAAGGCTTAAGATTCATGTCAGCAAAAGGATTACAGGAGCATTAAAAATACATATACTTTTATTTGGGAATTTAACAAGCGTTGAGTTGCTGTTCTTTTTTTTATGTCTTTTCTTTAATTCGGTGTTCTTTTTAATTCGCTAAGCTTTGTGAAAAGACCTTGAAATTTCAACTTTTTCGGTTAAATAATTCAGCAAGCAGCATTTTTATACAAAAATTATAAGCAAAACTTCACAAAATATACCTCAAAATCTATACCTATCCCAACTTAATGTATTATTATAAGGAGAAATCTCTATTTCCCGCCAGCTTACGGCGTATAATTATATAACAAATATTTATTTAAATGATTCACATAAAGCATCTTAGAATATATGCAGCTATCAACGCCCTCGCAATATTCAAAATGATTTAAAAATACAAATGAGGGGAAAGGGTATCAGAACATTATTAAATGCCATGTTCAAGTCGCTCGGAACATTTAAACTAATTAACAAAATTGTTAACAGAACAGAACAGAGTAGGGAGAAAGGCAAAAGGGAAGAGTTCAAAAATTAGTTATAATCATAATCCGGCGGCAAAAGAGTCGATTGTATAAAATCAAGGCACCCGCTGCTGAATGAAATGAAACTAATTTAAATAACAATGCGCACCAAACACTTGATCAAAACAAATCCCTAACCAACCAACCAACCAGAAGATGAGCAGACAAGATGCAGATGCAGATCCAGATACTAAGTCAGTGAGAGCAGCAATATGGGCTTGTTGGGCAAGTTGTGGCTAAAGTGTGATAATACGTTAATAAAATATTTTGTAACTCATCAACACAAACGAACGAAACGCAGCGAACGCTCAGCGGTACATCGCAGGCGGCGGTGGCAGCGGCGGCCAAGGGGTATCTCAACAATAAGATCAAACGGAACGATGCAGGACACCCTGGTGGGCATTAAAGATGCCGCCACAGATCGGTGCATTTGATGTTGAGGCGCTGCTTTTGTTACGTTGACACTTTTTTCGGGCATGAACGATTTTAATGGGCTCTCCTCCTCCCCCGTCCCGACCGAACAAATGAGCCAACATATGCATGATCAAGAGCCCACAACCAGAAGATCGTCATAAGTGTGTGTGTAGGGACCGCACACATATATGAATACACTCACAAGGAACAGGGATATATTTTTGCGCAATCACCTCGAATCTTTCTCTCTCTCTTTCTGTCTTTTTTTTTAGGTCATTTGTCATGTGACACTGCAAGAATACAAGCAGTGCTCTCTCTCTCTCTCTCTTTCTCTATATCTCTTCCCGTCTCTCTCTGATGCTCTCTCTAGCATTAGAGAAGGTGTGAACTGTTTGTATGTGTGTGTGTGTCAGTGTGTTACACGATTCTTCAGTTTCATCGAGAGCAGCGACCGTTTGTCTTCTGCGGCCATTGCGACTTTTTCTTCTTCTCCTTTATCTTCTTTTTTTTTTTAGCAAATAATTGAACCTGTTTGTATTTGCGGACCTGGTTCTGTAGCCTGGTTCTCTCTGCCCATTGTTGCCGCATTGTCTGGCTGGGTAAAATATTTAGTAAATAGCCTCTTTCTTTAGGCATTTCCCACGCGTTCCGCTTGCGGCGGTATCCTTGCCGCACGGCATTGATCCATTGTTGCAGTCCTGTGCGGCTTTTCATTTAAACTAATTACCACAAGTGTGTTTTCTTTTTCTGTTTCTTGACTTTTTGACTGTCGGTGTTTTGGCATTTGATTTTTTGTTTCTATTTGTGTTTGTTCTGCTTGTTACTTTCTTTGGAGTGGGCCTTGAGCTGACATGGGTTTGGCCCATTATCACGCCAAGTAATAATACAAATCGCACGCGTATTTATCAGACATCAGGTTGGCATTTTTTATTTTTTTAAAGACAGCATCAATCTATTGTTTTTGCATTAAGCGTAGGCGTTGCAACATTTAGCGGCAATTTTGTTGCATCTGCAACAAAGTGGGAATTCGTTTAAGTTATATATAGCGGCATTTTTCGTGGAAATCGAATCTTTAATATATACCATAAAGTCTTCAATGCTGTTATGTTTTCTCGAGAAGACCAAGACTATCTTCATTTCCCAGTATTAAACAAAGTTATTCATAATTTTAAATCGAACATAAAACTCTAAGAGAGTCGAACTTCCATACAAAGAATCTCAAAAGGACAAGATAAAACTTCGTTACGAAGCAAACTTGCATTATATTCTGTATTCTGGAAATGAACCCACTATATAGAATAGGTCGTTATATGGCAGTTCACCTGTAGTATGAAGATTTAGACTAAAATATTGAATAATGTTTCAATTTCAAAGTTAAATGCAATGCAATTTTAATTGGACCTTTTTGATTTAAAAAATTTATCAATGCTCCTAATAACATCTTTATATCAAACGCTTTTGATTTCAATCCAAAGCCACCCCCCTTACAGCCCCCTTCTCTCCAACTCTATCCACTGCTTTGTGTCACCAGTAGCTGGTTTGGTTTTCAGTTTCAGGCCCCACGCAACAACAAACAAAAAGTTTCGTTTCATATTTTTGTGTGTGTTTTGTTCAGTTATTATTTTATTTGATATATTCCACGTCATTTGGTCGCATTTGGTGTGGCTCTGTGTGTTGTTGTTGTTGTTGTACAAAAGATCAAAAGGGAGACCGCCGCTAAACACAGTCAACGACAATGAGCCATCGTGCTGTGTGTTGGGGCCAAGAGTTGTGGCCCTGGCTCTTGCAGTTGTGTATAAATTGTACAAAATCAAAATCAAACGAAATTATAAGTGAAATACGAGAGAGACAGAGAAATATATATGTATGTATGTATATATATTTAATAATGCATAATAATTTTTTTGGTCTGCTACAGGTTACCCTTAGTCGGGCCCCCCTCGTTCCGTTCTCCCTCGTTCCTGCCAAGAAGTCAGGCGTTGATTACAGGCAAGGGCACCGACGAAGCAATGCTTTAATGCCGGCCAGCTGAACGATTCGTGCTCGTGCACACTGTGAATGTGTCTCTGTGAATATATATTGTATAGTATTTTGTTCCGATTGCGTTATGATTGTAAAGGGCGACCCACTGGATGGGTTCCAACTGACCAAGCCAAGGAAACATAATGACGGAGCATCATTACGACGAAGTCGAAGTGGAATTGATATAGAGTGGGAATGATGATGACGATGATGATGATGGGAGGGCGTGCGCTTATTATACGCTTCGACAACATAATGATATAGCTCTTGTCTTGCAAGTTATATAGATTATATTTAGTAATTGGCATTTGGTACGATTGGAGCCACCATTTGGAGAAATAGTTAAATGGCTTGAGCATACAGGTGCTGAGCAGAGCACGGATAAACGATTAACCAAGTGGAATTTGTTGATGCACAAGGAATAGGAATACTCAATAAATGGAGTATAAATGAAATAAATGAATGATGAAAGTCCCTCCATAAGTCAACCAAGAAATGTCAAAATATGTTTAAACGATATTTGTTTGCTTAACATCTGATCCTTTAACTTTTTAACCTTGTGTTGATCCCAAGCACCTTCAAAAACATTTCTTAGCACAGCAAGTGAGGTAAACATTTTGTGCTCAAGGTTAGGAAATTCCCAAAACATGAATCAATATTCATTCAGTAAAAATCTCTCTGTCTCAAGGTGACAATTCTGTATATCAATACTTACTGTCTCACCCACTGTTCTATTGTGATTGGATTGTGTGTGTGTGTAATGTTGTGACAGAAAAAAGGGAAAGCGGCAAAACATCACAGGCTGTCGGCAAAAATGCACAATTGGCAAAGGGGGTTAAGAAAATTCAAATAACGACTTGTCGGGGCTAAAGAAAAACGAGAAAAGCAAAAAGTGTTTTTGTCTAATGATGCAACAGCATTAACAACAATTTTCTAGTTGTCGTTAAACTGGGCAGAGCGATAACCGAACCCAACCGAACCGAACCAAACTCAGCAATGCGAGTCGTCGGTCAACGCTTTGACCCCCGCCGATCGTTTATCGAATGACTTTGCATATTTAGCATGATTATTGGCTCGAAGTAGGAGTTTGAAGTCAAAGTCGAAGTCGAAGTCGAGGTCTCACGCAAGGCATTTGAACAACAACAACAAAAACCGGGTTATTAGCTGTAACAGAGAATCTCTAATCTCTCTCTCTCTCTCTCCAATACTCCTTCTGTCTCTCTATCTCTCTCTGGTTTTGGTGTACTTGGTTTTGATTCTCAGGTGTCATCATCTACACCTATTTTGTGTCTGTTTCGAACGGATCGTTATCGTATCGTATCGCTGGATCTATTGTAATATTTTGAGCGGCTTTGATTTAAGTTTAAGTCGCTCGTTCTAAGACGATCAAAGCAACAAACCAATATGCCGACTGACAGACTGAAAGACAGACAGACAGCTACAATTTTGTTGATTTGAGCAAAGCAACAAATGATTTGGGAATGATTTTTCAGAAATTACCACCAAAACATATATCAAATAAATGATCTCTTTTTAATTTTTCGAAGCTAGAAACGAGCATCTTTTACTGTAGTTACTAGTTGGCGAAAAAAAAGAAAGAAATCCAAAACTTACCGCCCAATATTCCATGGATTGTATAGTCCTTGCGTCCATCTTCGCTACTTCGATCGTTGCCTCTCAACAATCGACTGATCGATGATGTTGATGGTGGATCCGCAAAGCCCTCCTGTTCGGTATGTTAAACAAAAGGAAAGTTTATCAATTGGAAAACAATCTTGTAAATAGCATTCATTCTCATTATATGTATTTGTATCTCTCTATCTTTGTATCTCATCTAAAAGAGCACTCGAAATGCAAACACACACATATAAATCCAATTAAGATAAGCGATAGCCGCATAAATATTTGTGAGCTACCGGTTGAGGCCAGCCCATAAATTACACATACGTTAGGCGTTGGCAGTCGGCTTGGCTCGGGTCTTACGACATACAAAACTTTACTTATGCACTTTGGAAATTCAGTCAGTGACATTAATTCCTCAACAGTAGCTCTGCCCACTTACGCTCTCTCTCTCTCTCTCTCTTTATCGCTGTGCTGTAATCCAATTAGGAGAAATGTCAAGCTACAGCTGCAGGTCTTGGGAATTTGTCCAAGTTGTCACGTGTTCTCGTTATTACAACGATATATTTACAGGTGTGAATCTTATGCGAAACATAAGTCCAGTTCATAAATAGTCATATACATATAAGATTTATCGTATATCTATGTGATAAAAATATACTCCTAGTCTACTTAAAACATTATCTAGCGATGCTGTTACTAAAGTCTCATTATTATCTTAACACAAGAAAACTTTAGTCTGTTTTTGTTTTTCATATTTTATTATAAAAGTTTCTAGCATATCAATTGATTTAAATCCCAAATCGAGTGGCGCTTATTCAACCCCAAAAACAAAATAAAAACACCTTTACGTAATTTCCGAGAAAAAAACATGAAGTTATAATTGAAATCGAAGTCAAATCCGTCAAAATCCAAACCAATTTCTCATGCAATGCAACTGAAAAATGTCAGTTTTCATTAGAGCAAGAAACGTCGACGTCGACGTCGACTTCAAGTCTCATTTTAAGTTGCCACGTTGCAAGTTGCAGGCTAATCGTGGCTGCAACTGTGCGACGTCTGAGGCATAAGTGACCCAACGTCAGCGTCTCAAATGGAGTGGCATGTGCCGCAAACACATCTTTTTATTTCTCTCTTTTATTTCTTTATGATTATTTATAATCACATTATTTTCCCCCCTCTCTTTTATGTAGGTGCCACAACTGGCACCTCGCACTTACATATATGTACATATGTATTATGTATACAGACATGGCCCAGAGACATCGCTTAGAGCCCGACTCGAAACTGACATTTTGTCCGGGTTTTGTTTTGTTTTTGTTTTTTTTTTTTTAGCGTCTCGTAGGAAACTGCGCTTCACTTATGCCACATACTCTGCGGTTTGTCTGGCTACTGGCTCTTATTTCTATTGAATGTGTCATGAACATGACAACAACAACAACAACAACTGTTGCAAGAACAACAACAAACTGGAATATGTTTTGATTTTCAAACTAGACTTTGTTGCGTATTATTTAAGAGTCGGGAGGGATCTGGATCTGAATCTGGGGCTTGCAGCTGTGGTTGTTGTTGTTGTTGGTCAGTTAGTTTGCCTACCGGTTGCTGGAATGTGTGACAGCTTATCTTGTAGCAACTGACAACTGCCGGCCGCGCCTCATACTCCCCTATCTCTCTGTCTCACTTGAGCTCTGTCTGTATGTGTTGTGCCCCCCGACTGTGCGACACCTTTTTTTTTTGCTTTGCTTCTTGACTGTTTGGCTCTTTGATTTCTTTCTGACCAAAAACACAAATTCAATTGAAATTTAATTAATTAGTTGACAGTTGGATTGACATTTGAGCGCGCTTTAATACCGAAAAAAAAAACAACAAATATTTGTTTCAAGACTTTGTTTCTTGTTTTACTCCTTTTCTTGTTGGATTCTAGCGTGAGTGAGTGACAGGTGTGATCCTGAGTTCGGTTCTCTTTTAAATATATGATAGGAAAGATAATTCTTAGAAATCAACAGTTCGTCAGAGTCAGAGAGGGATCATATCAAGCAAGGCTTTGAAATATTGAAGTTATTTTGCAATCGAAAAGAATTATTTATTCAAGTTGAGAATTAATTGCTGTTCTCAAGTTTGATCTTTACGATCAGAATTCGTTACTGGCGATTAATCAATTGATTTATGCAATGAAATACCACCTGAATCAATCACGAACATGCAACAATAACAACTACACAACAATTGTTTTGCCTGCAACCACCACAAACTAAGCCAGGCGTTAACCACAGTCGTGGCAAGAGGCAAGAGGCATAAGGCTGAGACCAGAGACCAGAGACGAGCGACGAGCGACGAGCAAGCATAAGAAATGCGGATCCAGGCCGATGGCGTATTCTAATTAAGCGTGAAGCGCACCTGGAGGCTCTTCTTACGCCTACTGCCACAACACGATAGAAAGAGATAGAGACAATATGATGCAACTGGCCTGGCCGTGTGCCGTTCGCAATACAAGTGAGAGAGATACAATATCTTGGCAGCGATCGCAGCGATTGCAGCGATCGCATCGATGGACATTTGAATTGGTATCGCCACATAAACTGTAACTAATTGCGGCATCAAATAAAGAGAGCAAAGCAGCCGCCAAAGACTCCAGCTTGATGGGGAGCAAATGTGGCAAGAAGGGTGTAGAGCAGGGTAGAGGGAAATTGCTAAGGGGCCCTTTGATCAGAAGTAGGCATCATGCCAAAAACAAAAACAAAACATAACAAAACACAACAAAATAAAATAAACGAGACATTTGGTCTGCCCCAAAGTGCAGCTCCCCTTTTCAAAGCAAACAACATTGGTGTAGGTTCAAAAAATCATTTTCTTCAAATTGCGCTTCAAGGCTTTTTTTTTTGTAAACTTGCTTTGTTTGTTATTCTCCTTGATTTTTTATGATTTTTGGGAATAATGTATTTATTTAATGTGAGAAAAATAATGACAATATTAGTTCCGAGTTGAGTTGGGTTTTGTGTGGGGTTAAAATAAATTGCCGCCTTTTTGTGACTTTAATTTTGAATGGTGATATTTGTGTAGGTTAGATACACTGAAAGAAAGCATAGCTCCATTCGAGAAGTTTAGTAAATAAATCGTGAGTTGTATTTTGTATACGAATCAGTGAACAAATCACTCTATCTTATCAATTATATCTGGTCTTCGATAGTAATATTAAACATACATGTTGAAGCAACGCTTTATATATAAAACCAACAAGTTTGAAACTAATTCTTACGCTTTTTAGCCCTATCAAAGGGCCTGTTGCTGGCTTAAACTCTTTTAATGTTGACTAACTGTATTCTATGCCGTTATATGCAACACGCGCTGCATGTTAACCTTCCTCAAAAAAATAAAATTAAACCTGGCTTGTTGCCGTAAGTTAAAATGCGTGTCAAACCGGAAGTTAGAAGTGCTGGCCAAAAGGCAAAACATACACAAAACACGAAAACAAAAACCGAAAAGGGAAAATAAAAACATATTGCGCTTTTGTATGTTGCACCTTGTTAGCCTCAAGGATGAAATCGAAGCACACACAAACACACAACAAAAAGGCGGCCAACATGAAAAAATAAAGTTGGCCGTTAGCGTTTTAGCCGACTTGTGTCTTGTGTACTCTCTCGTGTATGGTTTAATCGATTTCTTAACGGTTTGGGTGGCATTGCGAAAATTTGTCGTCGCCGTTGTACAACAAAATTGTCAATCGATGCAGTATGTATGAAGGATATTTGTATAATAGCAGACGGCATATGCAAAAGGCCCAAAGGAAGAGGGCAACGTGCTATAAACAAAGACAGCGGGCGGTTCTGAGGCTTCGGAGCCGAGCCGACCCGATCCGAGCCGCAACAGGAGTCGGGAGTGTGCCACGTGACTTTTCGGAAAAACGGAAGTTAGCCAATGTCTTTGGGTTTTGTTTATGTGCTGCGATCTGAATGGACATAATGTGAATGCGGTTAGGTTCAACTACTGGGCGGCACATTGCAAATCCTTATCCTATTTATGCCCATCACATTTTATTGCTTCCTGCGCAGGTGCACAGGTTCAAAGGACAGCAAGTCTCTCACTCACCTTGATTAGTTTCTCGCGTATCTCCCAACTGAATATGCCAGGATTATCCTTGCGCAGCTCATCGATTCGTCCCTCAATCTCTGGCGATGTCACCTTTGGCTTTGAGCCACCAATCACTCCAGGTCGAATCGAACCCGTCTCCTGATAGCGATTCAATATCTTTGATACGCAGCCATGCGAAACCCTCAATTGTCGCGATATCACACAGGGTCGAACTCCACTGGCCGCCATTTCGACGATTTTCAGGCGTATATGATTGGGCAACGGACGTCCATTGATGAAGACGCCGCCAAGTTGATTGACGCGTCCTTGGCCTGAAATTAAATCGATTACAAATTTGATAGCGCAAAACTTAGGATCAATTCGAGCATGCGGTAAAATAACTCTTTCACCTGAACCTAAACCACAAAATGCTTTTTTTTTTTATTAGATTGATTATATTGGTACCGTCGCTTTTCTTAAAGTTTCAATGTGAACATGGATTTAACAAAAAATCCTTTTTGCGACTTTAATATTGTGTTCAAACTAGTTAGAAAGATTATGTACTAATATACCATTGCTTATGTAATTAGGCTCTGTTTTAATAAAAATAGGGTATCTAAACTGAATAACAGTATTATTCTAGAGGACAAACCACCTACAAAATGGCGTCGGTAATGAAAATTAGTTAAGTTAAAGCCAGAATTGTGTTTTTCATTCATCTTACGAACTAATCTATGGGCATAGATAACATTTCTGCTTGAATCTTGACCGAAATTGTGTTTTCCTAATGTCGAATAGTAGTTTCTTATATTGATAAGCTTTATCCTTTTAGCTGGAGACTTACCTTGAAAAGGATATCCGGCGAAAAGCGGTCGCAATGAATTGGCACTGGACATATCCATTTTTGCAAGCTTAGGAACTATGTTTTAGAGCTGATAAACGGATGCGAATAGTAAAGGACCACAAATCAAGCTAAGGGCTGATGTGGGTCCCAATACATAGGGGTCTATTTCCAAGCACCACAACAACAATAAGAATATGAAGAAGATGGATGTATACAACAATCAATAATCAATCACTGATTCACATGCTGGCCACGAAAAAATAGGGCTTTAATCACAGTTAACAGCACACGCGATTTCCGACGGAAGCAAAGGAGTTTTTCGTTTTCGTCTGCTCTTTTTGCGCGCGCACAAAACACGTTCGGGTTGTGGGTTTCCACGTTTCTTGGAATTTTAGCGGCGCGCTGAACAAAACCGATCAAACAGCACGAGACTTGCAAAGCAACTAAAGGCATAAATTAACAAACGGCGACGCCGCGGCGACGAATGCGGGCCAACAATTGAGATCGCGGGCCATAAAACTGGTTTCCACACACATACACAAACAAACACACAGAAGCAGAGAGAGCAGCAGCAGCTTTCGCGTCCGCCCTTTTGTTATTATTGTGTTTGGCGCCACAAATATGGCAACGATCAAAAAATCAAAAAACTTCAGCTAGCGAGTTTTGCGCTTGCTAACTCTCTCGCTCTCTCGCACTCTCGCTCGTTTTTGCTCTTTCACTCGTTGGTCGTAAACGCCTCTCTTGGTTGAGCTGCGCACGCTGATTGGTTGTTGTGAACTCTTTATTATATTATTTCTTCTTAAAAGGGGGCGGTTTTTGTGGCAGCTCGACGCTTTGATATCAAACAATCTATAAGAAAATCAACCCCACTCTTTATAAACATCATCAGCGATCTGTGTGCAGCTGTCAGCTAGTCCTGTCATGGCTGCTGTGTGTGTGTTGTCCTAGTGTGTGTTGTGTGTGGAATATATATGACTTTTGTCGCTGGCAGCCAATTAAAGCGTGAAGGCTGCCGTCGGCACAGGACACACAGTCAAAAACTGGGACTGGGACACATGGCCACCGTTTTTACCTCGTGCAGCATTATATTATCAATCGTTACGCTTGACATTTTAACACCCACAGCCAGAATGTGTGCGTGTGTGTGTGTTTAATGCTTTCGTATTCCTTATGTGGTTGTTTTTGGCGTTGTTGATTTGCGATTTCTTTGGATTGTTAGTTGGGTTAGGTCCAAGTCATAGGCTTTCGCTTGTTTCTTTCCCCTTCCATTCTTGTTTGTCATCGTCAACTTGGCTTTATCCTGGCAAAAAACGATATAATACAATAGAAATTCATGCCTTTTTACGACAATCCAACTTCTACTCTTCTTTCTGGTCGCTGTCTGTTTGTGTGTTTGTTTTTTGTTTGTACAGACATCGTTTAGTTCAGTTTGCTGTTTATATTTGGCTAAGTCAAGATAGTTTATTGTTGTTGTTATTTCGTTAGCACTCAGTTTGGCATATGAATTATGTTTTGTTAGACATCTTAATGGGGTGCCATGTGGTGCAGCAAAAAGCATGTTTTCACAATCGTCTACAAGCTTTCGGTTTTTTGTTTAGTTTTATGATATAAATTATTGATTTGTTGATTGGTTATGTAAGGTGGGAAGATAAGTTTTTATCTAGAGCAGAGATCTTTTCATACATTTCAAAAACATATTGCACATTTTAATTCCTCTCCCCCTCTCATAGCTTACCGTCTTCTAACTTATAACGAGTTTCTCTATTCATCATGGGAGGGTTCGGTTAACAAATACAACCCTCAGCTGCAAAAGTCATTTACCAAAATGTATATACAAACATAAAAATCTATCAACAGCCATTAATTGCAATCGATAAAGGAGACTTTAAAACGTAAGAGAAAGGGAGAGCGGGAGAGAGTCACACCTGGTGTGGCTAATGAAATTTTTGAAAAAAAAATTAAAAATATAATAGAGAAACGCATGAACAAAAGCCAAAAGCAGCGAAAGGACATCATCATAGTATAAATAATTAAGCGTGAAGTTTACGCATATTAAGAAATACGCACATGCAACGGCAAACACACACACACACTCATACAGACTCGCCGCCTGCATCTGGCCCAAAAACCAACAAGCAAATACAATAACCAGTCAATGTGTAAAATGGCCGTTGATTCGATTTGTGTGTGTGTGTGCGGTCGTTTTATGTGTTTTATTGTTCTTCTTTGGCAGCAAGCCGGAATGCAAATGTGCAGCATATAGGAAAAAATTATGGAAATTCAAATGGAATTGAGCGCAATTGAGTCGCTGATACTTGCAGGCTGTTCAAACAAGGATAAGAAGCTGCAACTACAAAAAAAAACACTCTAACGTTAATCAGCATAAAATTCGATGCTAATGAAGCGTAATGCATTGCAATGTTATGTTCAAAAATGCGAGTCCTTTTCGAATCACTTGAATGCACTCGCATGCCTCATCTGCATTACTTCTTCAATGCCAAATGCAAATGAGCCACAGTACAGGCGGACAGAAAGGACTTCAGACCATTAATAGCTGATGTCTCTCACAGAATAAGGAAAAAAAACCACAAAACCTGACCGCGATAAACATGACAAATTTCCTAATTTGCGTATTGACAGTTTTCAATTATTGGAATTCCTCAAGCGTGCCTATCTGCCTTTGACACAAAACCACGCAATAAACATAAAAAAAGAACAAGAAGCGAGAAAGCCAAAACATTTTTATTTTCTCGTTATCCTTGTCAAAACGGAAGTTTGCCTCCAACGCTTATGGGCGTTCTCAACTAACATCCTGTTTAAGTTGCATCAATTATATGCGCCTGAGCAGATGGGTTTTAAAGTCGAGCATTAATTGGCTTGTTATGAGGGTCAGAACGATGAGATTTAATTCAAGTATTGAAATATTTATTTATAGTATTCTTACCACAGAAATTCCTCTTAACCCAAAAAACCTATTTTAACCTATGTTTCGTCACAATATTTCGATAGAATTAATATTCTTTCCAAACAGAAAATTTTGACAATTTTTACTCCAACTCCAACTGATACCAAATTTTCTTTTTTTACCTTTTAGGCATGCATTATATGGAGACATTTGAAGCATTTTATGCATCACGATTTGGATCAGTGATTTGGCCATGTCACGTTGGTTGCGAGCTGGCAGCGATTAGTAGCATTTTATGCAAGGAGCTTTAACAATGTTATCTTCTCGCATGCCAGCGATGTTTGGTCCTTTGGCGCTACGTTGTGCGAAATGTTTGCGCTAGGCGCAACAAGGATGCCGTTGAGTTGGTGAACAATGGACAGTGTTTGCCACAGGCCAATCTTTGTCCAGCTTGCATTCATGCCACAATTCAGAGCTGTTGGAATTATCATCCCCAGGATAATGGAGTTCTTTAGTCGTGATCC